>OY754900.1:2624500-3277500 GCA_963576445.1 Lithosia quadra | reverse complement strand
CTTAATGTACCTACATGTCGCAGTCAATTTGAATGATTTGTCCTTTACAAACGGCTTTGGCAATTTATAAACTTGAAGCTTTATACAAATTCCGAAGGCAGATTCCAAAGAAATCCAATGATGTAGTTTCAATTTTCACCAAAATCAGTCCTGAGACTCTTTTGAGCATTTTTCACTATTCCTCATAATTTCTGATTCACGGCCATTCACGTTCAAATTAAAATTTACCCTGTATATTAGGTTTTTGTTTTGTTAAAATACTTCACTGTAAGTATTGGCTTTCAAAATCGTGTATATCTACACTAATATTATAAAGAGGAAAGATTTGTTTTTTTGTTTGTTTGTTTGTAACGAATAGGCTCTGAAACTACTGGACCGATTTCAATAATTCTTTCACCTATAGAAAGCTACAATATCTGGGAGTAACATAGGCTATAATTTGTTTAAAAAAAATAAGGAATTTGAAATCCACGCGGGCGGAGCCGCGGGCAACAGCTATTTATTTATAAGAAGAAATATTTTTTTAGTTATTTTGCTATATTTGTATCTTTTTTAAATATTATTATTATAATTTGTCCCTCAACCACCAGGTGCATCACAGAGGCGCGGATATTGACGCTCTGTGCGTGGCCCCGCGGCATATTGACAGAACAGATTACTTTTCTTCCTTTTACGACCTATTGAAGACACAGCCTCAGGTATGTTTGAAAAAAACCGGCCATATGCCAATAACTTTTTTTTTTATATGTCAATGAAAAACAGGAAAGTAGGAAATCAATTTTGCAATGCTTTCTTGCTTACTGAATATAACATTTTTACCCTTACATCATCTATGAATTCCGCGATTTTCATTCTAAATCAAAAGAAAAGGACTAATGCCAATGCCTATCATTTAATAATTGAGTTGACCAAGCGTGACAGGTGGCGTTCATCATACTATAAAAAAAAGAACCTGCAAAAAGTAAAAAATAACTGTTACATTATGACCTATCTACCCTAAGTATTGAACCTTGTTAACTAACAGTTTGTCTCGTCGGGGACCTGTTCTTTGATATTATGCTCAATTGTTTAGGTAATAGAGCGGTCCCCCCGACAAGACAAACTGTTAGTTAAAAAGGTTCAATACTTAGGGTAGATAGGTCATAATGTAACAGTTATTTTTTACTTTTTGCAGGTTCTTTTTTGTGAGTCGGGGGTTTTTTAAATTTTTAATTTAATTTTTTATTTCATGCTTTTTATAGGGGTAACTTAAGTATAATAGCTAATCCATTATTTAATATCAACATACGTATAGTCTATCAATAATTATTCAGAGCTAATGCGCATTGCGCGGAGTGTGGTTAGGTTATAGAAATACATTCCACTCCTCATATCTTTCGAATGGCTAAACTGATTTTCATAAAACTTGCGGTATCGTGATGTATAAGTTATGAACTTTCATTTGATACCAAACACGGGTATATTTGAACACATTAAATTTTTCATCACCACTTTCACCCCTCATATCTTTGAAATGGCTTAACCGATTTTTATAAAACATAGCTAAGAACACTCTCCCCTAACCCATCTTTCAAACAAAAGAAACAGAATCAAAATCGGTTCATCCGTTTGGGAGCTACAGTGCCACAGACAGACTTACAAACACACACACACACACACACACACACACACACGTCAAACTTATAACACCCCGTTCGGGTTTCCGTCGGGGGTTAAAAATAAAAAGAAGAAGAAGAATATTCACAAGCTACTTTATTATATTTTTTTAATCTGTGAATGAACAATGAAAATTAATTGACTTAATTGTTAAAAAAAAAATCTTAACAAAAGAAAACCGACTTAATTAGAATGGGACCACACATGAAGCGCTAGCTATCAAATAAAAAAAGAATGATTAAAATCGGTTCACCCATTCGAAAGTTCTGAGGTAATAAACATTTTTGAATTCGGTTGAAAAAAATGTTAAAGTTGATGTGTAACATTCTGAATAACGGAATTATGAGTTAGTTTTAAATAATCATTTCTCAAAGAATGTGTCTGATTCAAATTTGTTTACATTCAGGTGAAAGATTTGAGAGCAGTAGAAGATGCTTTTGTGCCAGTAATCAAGATGAACTTCGACGGCATAGAGATTGACCTGCTGTTTGCCAGATTGGCACTTAAACAAATACCGGGTAAGGAGCAATTTTATATCTGTGACTGACTCAAATGAATACTATGCCAAAAATGTAAATAATTGTGATCCTTATGGTCTTCATATTTTCAGATTCCTTTGACCTACGGGACGACATGTTGTTGAAGAACCTGGACCAGAAATGTGTGCGTTCAGTAAACGGCTGTCGTGTGACCGACGAAATTTTGCGGCTTGTGCCCAATATCAACAATTTTAGACTCACGCTCAGAGCCATCAAATTATGGGCCAAACGTAAGGAAATTTTTTTAATTATTGACTTCTATAAATTCTGATATATTATGTGATAATTTTTTAAGGATTCAAAATTTTCAAAGAAAAGTTCATGTCTCCCGCTATAAAATTAAATACAAAAATTGAACTGACTTATCGCCCTTTAAGTCGGTAAAGTACCTATACTAAAACAGTAAAAATTACTATTCTGAAAATCGCAAATAAATCGGTTCAACAAAACGCGAGATAATCGCGGACAAACATACAGGGCCTCTATTCTGTAAAGCTAGTCACTGTCATGGCACTGACATTAAAAAATGCCAGTTTATTGTAGACTACCTGTATACAATAATTAAAGTCTAAACTTTTCATTCACTCTACAAAATACCATTTCATTTGAGACTTTAATTTCATAACAATAAAGTTTAAAATGCCGCATAGTATTACTTATTAGACAAAGTTATTGTACCTGTACTTGCAATTGTATGAATAAATAAATAGAATCAAATGTCATTTTTTGTGTTAGTAGCATGGCCATGGCTTGCTTTAACAGAATTGAGGCCTAGGTCAAGCAACCTACTTTTAAACTTATACTCCGATTTTTAATTCAAGGCAAGAAAATGACATTTGCAGTGTTGCAGGTTTTTTGTATCAAATAAATAGTGATGTGGTTGAATTGAGTTTTCCAATTATAAGTTAGTCGTAAGTCGAGATTATAATTATTTTATTAAATATATAAATAATTTTTTTATTTAAATAAAAATATGTAATTTACGGTAATTAAACAGAAAACATACACAGTAAGTAATTAAATCTATATATTATATAAAATCAATTGCTGTTCGTTAGTCTCGCTAGAACTAGAGAACGGCTGGACCGATTTGGCTGAAAATTGATGGGGAGGTAGCTTAGAACTAGAAGAAGGACATAGGATACTTTTTATCCTGCCACGGGGACAAAGTATGCCACGGGCGAAGCCGCGGGACACAGCTAGTATTCTATAAAAAATATTTCCGTCGTGTAATGTACTAGGCGAGCATAAACTGCGAAGAGGTTCATTCAATGATAAAAATAAAGAATGACTAAAGTATCTAGTCTATTGATTGCCGAACATCACTATTGTAGCGGGTCACCCTTTTTTGTATCAGTGACAGTTGCACTTGTCATTTTCTTGCCTAGAATTAAAAATCGGAGTATAGTAAAAAATCTCCTATTGTTTGGTACAGGACACGGAATATACTCCAACACGCTGGGCTACCTGGGAGGAGTGTCGTGGGCCATGCTGGTGGCCCGCACATGCCAACTATACCCCAACGCGCTGCCCGCCACACTTGTACATAAGTTTTTCCTGGTATTCAGCCAATGGAAATGGCCACAGCCGGTGTTGTTAAAGCAACCAGATTCAGTCAACCTCGGTTTCCCTGTCTGGGACCCTAGAGTGAGTATAATTTATTGTCATCTAAATTAATTTATATTCTTAATTAATAAATGTATAATCAATCGTTCCATTGAATAATCGTACAATCAAAAAATAAAATGTTTGCTGTATTAAAATGTTTTTACTGAATTAAACTGTTAAACTATGCTTACTTAGAATGTGCTAAAATGTTTATAATTATTATTTATGTTAACCTACTAATACTGACTGATCTTCATTTGAACCAATTGCTGCAGAACTATAATAACCACCAATATTTTATTTGATTCAGGTAAATATTTCGGATCGATGCCACTTGATGCCCATCATCACCCCAGCGTATCCTCAACAAAACTCCACATTTAATGTGTGTTTATCTACTCGGACAGTCATCATGGAAGAGTTCAGGGTTGGTTAGTACACTTTTTATTATATCAAATGAATCTAGTATCTAATTTATACACATATGTCGTAGTAACGTAAGCAGGATCTATCTACGAAATTTTTCAGTATATAAACGTATGTAGGCGCTCGATTCAGTAACGCTACAATTTTAAAACGCGTGATTTCATTTCAATTAGAAGGAAAAAGTCTTAGTTACTTGGTCTTGTCTGATCTGTCCAAATAAAATCTACCACCTACCTACGCTTCGTGACGCAGGAATCACTAGAAGTATGTAAGGACAGAGGCAGATGGCAGTCTGTTGTCTCTGCTTACCCCAGAGGAAAAAAAGTGTGAGCGTACCTATGTATGTATGCAAAATTACTCATACTTTGATTCATATTCAATTAGGTTTTGATAAATGAATATCTATAACTTTTGTAAGCTTTGAAAGCACACGTTTCAAAATCGTATAGTGCACGGCATCTAACTTGGCAAGATTTTGGAGTAGTGTCACACTAATCCAAAATCTTGCCAAGTTAGATGCTGTATACCTTCTAACCCAACTTACACCCACCCCCCAGAAATCTTCACGTGTTCTTACTATGGACATTAAATTACCCCACCTCTCTGTTTGCTTTGTGAATATACCCTTTTGTACAGATGCCGGCACATAACTTGGCCAGGTTTGGCGTAAGTTCGCGCATCGTGCACTTTGAGCCAATCAAATGATTCAAAGTACGAACGAACGGAACGTTGATTCGCTACAAGATGTCTCTCGCAGACATCTGATTGGTCCGTCAAGTGACGGACCAATCATAAGTCCGCGACGGCGCAACGGCGTCTCGCGCGACCCGCTCATACCTCAAAGGGGACCTAAAATTCGAACTTTGCGCATATGACGCGTCTGGCCAATTTACGTGCCCCGGTATCTGTATTATCTTTAATTTTATTTTATTGTAAAGATTTTCTGTTTTTATCACAGGTTTAGCCATCACAGACGAGATTATGCTCGGCAAATGCGGTTGGGAGCGTCTATTTGAGGCTCCCAATTTTTTTGCAAGATACAAGCATTTCATAGTACTCCTGGCCTCGTCTGCCACCACTGACGACCAACTACAGTGGTGCGGACTCATTGAAAGCAAAATACGACATCTCATTAGTGAGTACCTACTTACCATTTTACAGTATCTATCAAAATTTGATTACAAAGCATTTTTTTTGTATAGGTACATACCACGTAAGTGGCAGACAAGCACATGGCCCACCTGATGGGAAGCGGTCACCGTGGCCTATAGACGTGTGCGACACCAAGTGCGTCACGCGCTGCCGACCCTGAAGGGAAAGGGCGGGGTAGGAAAAAGTGGGGAGGCTAGGCAGGGTTTTGTTATACTATGTAGGTGGCAGACAAGCACACGGCCCACCTGATGGGAAGCGGTCACCGTGGCCTATGAACGTGTGTAACACTAAGAGTGTCACACACGCGCTGCCTACACTGAAGGGAAAGGGGGAGGGCTGTGAAGGGGTGGGGGGAGTATGGGTACAGTGAGCTCTGGCTACCCTACTTACCACCGGGAACACAATACGATGGTTATTATAGCCGCGGTCTTCTGTAGGGCGGAGGTACTTACCCAGTCGGACAAATCATTTCGGACGGGAGATACCGTGGTGTCCTACCTCCATTCCATAATGTGAATGTCACTTGTTCACAATTATTGTTTGTTACAGCCACCCTGGAGAGGAACAACTACATAACTATAGCACACGTGAACCCTGAGTGCTACAACTCCGTGCCGCTCAACACTAACAATGGCCAGCCCCTCGCCTTACCACCAGGTAAGCATCATTATGCTCCGAGCTTTTGCTCTACGCAGTTTGGTTCAGCTTTTCAGTAACTATGAAACAGCCAAACGTCAGTATTTTACGTGAAGCGACTGCCATCTGATCTCTGAAATCAATCAATCGACCGGACATGGGGCTCCAACTACCCGTAATGACTGCCATGAACTCGTATCGCAAACATTTACAATGTTATTGTGATTTAACTCTGATATTGTTTTTTGTTATAGGTGCTCCCATGCCGCCCGACCCAGTACCTGAGGTTAAAAAAAATGAAAATGTGAGTTGTAATTTTATTTATCTAGGTATAAGTACTAAAAAGTTGATTATAGCACATAAAAAGTGGATAAGATAATTTTAGAATAAATTAAGAAGGTATTAAATTTAAATCAGTAAATGTCAAAATTCAGGACGGGACTTGAACCTGAAACTTTAGATTGTGGTAAAATAACTGTTATTTTAAGCGGCTGTCACCTAATGATAAAGAGTTATGACTTTTTATAACTACCTTAAAAATAGCCACTTGAAAAATATCCTGATTGTTTTTTTTCCGCTGGCAACATTGCTCATTTGTTAAGTTGACAATACTGCTTCTAGTTATGAAATCAATTCTACTTTTATGCAAATGTCTTTTTCCATTTCCAGGGCGAGATAATTGCCAATTATTGCTCAATGTGGTTTATTGGGCTGGCATTTCAAAAAACCAACCTGAATGTAAACCTGACGAATGATATAGTGTCATTCACAAAGGCTGTCAACTATCAAGCCGAGAACACCAGTATGCTACGCGAAGGCATGACTATTGAGGTAATGGTATTTTGATAAAATCCTTGAAGATATCCTGTAGTAGCCTAGTGGTCTGGGTAATGGACTGCTGAGACGAGGTCTCGGATTCGATCCCAGGTTCACCATGGCACACACCAATGACTTTTCGATGCTTTTCGAAGTTGTGTGTATTTATTGCAGGTTTATAAGTGCCCGGTTTATGGCAATAGGCTCGCCACCTATTACATTGGGACCTAAATATAAACTGGTGAAATGTGGGTGCTAGCACCTCTGCCTACCCTGTACTCGGGGAAAGCTTGTCTGTAACTTTCTTTACAATTCTTCTTCAAACTGATGTTTGTTAGAGAGTGTATAAAGGTGTGGGTATAAAGTGCGAGCTCCTGACTTAGGATAGAAATCCCTAGGATACCGACCGACCGGCATTGGTCGCCAGCATGGTTAATTTGGGGAAAGGGACATATTATATTTTTGAATAACATTATGATAAAATTTGTCTTTTTGATTATGTTATTTAATAGCGCTGTTTTTAACTGTCAGGTAGGTAAGTGCAATTTATCTAGCATGTTAATCCATTTCAAAATTAATATTCACCACGAAGGAACATCCCTATATTTAACCGCTTTGTAATCGATCATTTGTTTCATGTTGTCATGACTAGTTTTTTGTTCCCGTAAGTCATTTTAGCATAAAATGATATATGGGAACAGACTTTTTATTGTAGCACCCTTTACATTACACAAACAGAAGTCGGTGCCAAAGATTGTCATCCCTAAAACCTGATAAATTCACAACTGACTGCTTCACTGCGAGAACTTCCATTGTGCGATGTAGGATCGGCAGTAACGTAGTAGTTCAGCTCGCTTTCATTAGATGGCGTTGAGTACATGTCGGCCACAAAAATAATACCTTCTCCTCATACCCCCAGGCGCGGCACGTGCGGCGCAAGCAGCTACATCAGTACCTGTCTGGCTCGCTAATCCTCCGGCGTGAGCGTACTACGTCAGGAGCGCGACGACGGGCCTTGGAGCCGCCCACCTCTGCGCCACAGAAGAAGACGAAACGCCTTTCAGAGAGCAGCGTGAGTATGCCTTCCCCCACTCGTTATTGCAATAGTAATTAGTATTCTAGAACATAATAGCACTATCCACAAGATTTTTCTTTATTTTGCAACACTAATAAAGGTTGTCTTAGGATGGGTGATCATTCTTTTTGACATACGTCTGACACTCAGTGCCTCGGAGAGTTCGTTAAGCCGGCGGCGGTCCCAGTTGCCAAATTAACATTTATGGCGGGTGTTACATGTTCATATTTATGTATTTATGAAACAGTTTACAAAATGATAAAAATAGGGTATAATTATACACGTAGCTGGAGACGTAAAAAGTTCAACAACTGCTCCAACTACAGAGTTTCAATATCGCCCATGTGTTGTGGAGGTCAGATGGCAGTCACTTCACATTAAAAATTGAAGTTCAGCCACTTCGTAGTTAGACTGAAAAACCAATCCTATCGGAATTGGTAAAAAAGGCTTGGAAGATGTTTTGCTTGATATGTTATACAGCGATAATGATTGACTAAACTTGTAATATTGCAGACGGACGAAGCCAGCAGCATCGCGTGCACGTAGCACTGCGAGCAGTGGCGCGCGCGCTTCATCTACGGCGCCGCCCCCGCCAAGCGCCTGTGACTGTGAGTGGCGGGACAGCGGACAGTGACAGTGGACAGTGGACAGTGTAGTGCATAAGTGTAACAGTGTGCGTGACGCGCACTTCTATGGTTTTTTAATGTTCCGTGGTGCCATCCCATGTGAACATGATTGTATCTGTTTAATATTGTTAAATAAACGTTTAAAATAAACTATTCTTTGTTTCATTCCAATGACATCTCTATATAGGCCCAGCGCTCACCGCTGGAGGCGCGGTGGAGAACATTTTAAGTCAACAATTTACTATGAACGTTAATAGTCTTTATATACAATTATTGACCGTACGGTCTGCGCCTCCAGCTGTGTGCGCTGGGCCATTGGACCCAATCTTTTTTATACCACTTAGGTGGCAGATAAGCGCACGGCCCACCTGATGGGAAGCGGTCACCGCGGCCTATGGACGTGTGCAACACCAGGGGCGTCACACTCGCGCTGCGACCCAATCTAATGTGATGGTCACAACACACAGAAATACCGGGTGTATTGTTGTACCGGGTAATGTTACCGGAAACGAAGACAGACGATAGTTCATACTCAAGATAAATAAAATCTCAATCATCTTAAGTTTTATTGGTCTAATCTAAGGGGGCGTATTTCCTTTCCGAGTTCAATACGAGCCAACATTGCCTCAAAATCCGTAAGGGGTTTGCCTGCTAACATTCTTCCAAAATTTAGAGGCAATGTCGCCGGATATTGAACATGAAAAGGGAAACACGAAGTTTGGGGTAAACACCAGAATTAGCAATGGAACTAAATCTTTAGATGACTGCATTTACCCTTGTCGTTGGACGACTTCGACTGCTGCAGATGTAGTCCAAGTGATGAAGTCTTATTCAATTCTTATTAATAATAAATCTGTAACTGATCGGTGTCTATACATGGAAGATATATGAGAAAAAAAATAATTGGGGCACTTTATGAATGTAATAGAAGACAAAACAATGATTTTTAGAATTTATCTGTTTCTCCGTACTTTTGTGCACACTGATCTCGAAAGCAGCCAATTCCATTTAGTTGCGATTGTTATTATTTTATTGTGGTAAGCTTCACTTAAAATTCAGTGTTTGTTTTATTGAAATCGGTTCATGAATAAAGAAGTTATAGGCTAAGAGCCGGAATAAGAAATATACACTCTCATCTGTTATTTAATAGTGAAAAGTAATAAATAATAGATAATATTCATAATAACATGTTGCAAATAGGTTGCCTAGACTAGTTCAAATAATATCCCCAACAGAATTAAAAACGTACCTAAAGGTTACCTCGCGCACAGATAATATTAAACTATTAAATTATTAATTATTGTGCCTCCCAATAACCGTAGGTACATCATGTTATTTCGTATCGCTAATAAATAACAGATGAGAGTATATACTTCCTATACCGGATCTTGTACTATCGACCGTGAATCTCGTGAACAACAATCGCGCTGTTTCCTAACCGATACATCGAAATGCTTCTTTTAACGCCATATGTTTTTAAACTTGTGAACTATGAAAACAATAATTTTTGGTCTTAATATTCAAATACACCAGTGAATAGTTCACTAGTCATCACAAATGATTTGTAATGACTATAAGTAGCTCAAGCTCCCCTGTGAACGTAACGTAGGCGTTCCAAATTTCTTAGAATTATGTTTTATTATCTTTCTCTAGCTGTTAGAAATCCATTAGTGTTTCAAAAATATACATACAATAGACAGTCTTATCGCCAAGGATAAGCCTGTCTATTATAGTAATTCATTTTTGAATCATTTTTTAGTATTGGCGTACGGGTGTATTGTCGGTCTGGATAATTCCCTTCTAGGTACCCCAACCTTTATGTACTTCTTTTGTTTCGAAAGGAGTGTAATAAATCTATACTATTACAGAATTATAAAGTGGCCGTGTCTATACATTGGAGATATTTAAAAAATCTACTTAGATTATGTTATATGAACGATTATGAAGACGGTTTTTTTATGAATCTTGTCTGTTTGTGTGCGATGGACGCGACACCACTGAACGGATTTTGATAGGGTTTATTTTTGTTAGAAAAGTCTTGTCAGAGTTAAAATGTTACACAATACATGTTTGATCACAATCGATTGAGTAGAACTGGAGATATGGTCAAAAAACGCAAAAACTAAAGTTCACGCGGGCGGTGCCGCGGCCATAGGCTAGTCTATATAAATAAAAATGAATCACCGAAATGTACCTATGTATGTACTGTACATAACTTATGAACGACTGCACCAAATTAGATAATTATTTTTATCGTGTGTTTGTTATTGACAGAACAACCCATTTGCCATTTGCCCGTAGTCTCTCTTGATTAATGAGCTATTATAACTCAAAAAGAATTTTTCAATTCGGACCAGTAGTTCCTGAGATGAGCGCGTTCAACCAAACAAACAAACAAACTCTTCAGCTCTGTAATATAATATTAGTACAGATTAGTTAGGCCACTTGAGTATACTTTGAAACCTGCTGACGTATGTCTAATAGGATAGGAGCGTTTAGCTCACTCAGTAAGTTCTTATAGGGCCAAAGGGAAAGGATAACAGAAGGCTGGAAATAAAACACACTTCAACCTTTTACATTTAAGTAAATTTATATAATATATAGATATACTCGTATAATTAATTAATAGAATTCTTACAAGTTACACATAACCTAAAACTTCCTTATGAATATAGGTACATAAGGAATACTATACTTATAAGTCTTATATCTGGGTGGAGTCATTTTGTGAGCACTGTTGCACTTATAACACTAGGCACATCTCGCTACACTGCCGCACTGTCTGTAGCTAGCAGTGCTACGCCGTAGCTAGTAGTGCTACGCGCACGCGATACTGCTGGTGGGTTGCTCCGCGTAGGCCGCCCGCTACCCGGTCCGCTCGCCGCCACCGCGTTCCTGTTGGGCGAATTGGAGCGCTGTTGCAAGATAGCACGCTTACTTCGTTCGCTGTAATATTTAATGACCATTTATATAATGTGTATATGCATGATTATATTAGTGAGTGATTCTAAACATTACGGAAGGGAAAAGTGAAATCGCTCCTACTCCTTCCCTTTCTTACTAGTGACTGATAACTCAAGTGAAACGATTAGTAGTTATTCAAAGTTGTTTGCTAATAAGTACAACAATGGGGCTCGCATTTGACAAAAGACTAGCCGTAACCAGGTAGTCATTGAATCCTCATCCTTTAACAACACTTAGCTAACAGTAGCATTACTTAATCGGTTACTTATTTCTGGATTACTTCCTATAACCATTAAGTGCAATTACTAATGAGTCGGGCATGCTATTAACTTGGGACTCATCTAAACACTAAATAATATCAAGCAGGTATCTACTACGACACTAATCTATTTGTATACTGATTCTATATTGGAAAGCTGGAGAGTTTGTTTGTTGGTATGGTTGAACGCGCTAATCTCAGAAAGTACTGGTTTGATTAGAGAAAACGTTTTTATTGAATAGTTTATTAGTCCAGGAAGGCTACAGGCTTTGATCAATAGGAGCGGCGCAGTAGTGAGATTTGTTACAAAATCCCTAGTTAAGTATATTATGAAGATGAAAAATAGTTTGTGAAGATGTTTGGATGTTTGTTGCTCAATCACTCATATAATATAGTCTTGTCGACTGATATTCGGTGCAGAGTTGATAGATTATAGTCAAATATATTTTTTTTGGAATTCGTGTTGTACTTCCTATTTTTTTTTTATTTGCTGACGCCGCGGACCGCGGGCTGAGCGCATTGATCAGCTGATTAAGGAAATCGACCGTTAATCACGTGAATGAGAATCGCGCCTTCTAAAACTTGTGAACTATGAAAACAATAATGTTCAGTGTTATATTCAATGCGCTAGTGAATAGTTCGCTATAGGTAGCTCAAGCTCCCCTGTGAACGATGCTCAAATTGTTATAAACAAAATTAAAAAGTAACGTGGGTGTTCCAAATTTCTTAGGATTATGTTTTATTATCGTTCCCAAGCTGTTAGGAATCCATTAGTGTTTCAAACATGTATTAGTACAATAGACAATCTTATCGCCAAGGATAACACTGTCTATTGTAGTAATTCATTTTCGAAACAATTATTAGTATTGGCGTACGGGTGTATTGTCTGTCTGTATGTTCGGCGGAAATTCCATTCCAGGTACCACAACCTTAATGGAACTTATTTTTGTTTCTTGTAACTTCACTAACATCTGTAGAGGCGCCACCAGCGCCGCTGTGCTGTGGTGATCGTGGTCAGTGGCGTCATTGCTCTGACTTGTGCGGTGCGGTACACACGTACGCCGTGTTATTTTTTACTTGCATTTAAATCTATTTGCATTTTGCGTCGTTGTATTACTTACCTTGTGAGAACAGTGCAGTGTAGTCTTCTTGTGCATTCTCTTTGTAGAATACTACTCATATTCTCATACGAGACATTCTGTGATTAGTGAACTAGTGGACTAGTTGACAATAAATAATTGGTCTACAAATTACCAAGCTTCAAGACGAGAGAGCAAGGCATTCAAAAATAGAAGGGAGAGAGGCAGATAAAAACTTGCAATATTTAAGTTTTAAACAATGGCGTTCGCTCTGCAAAGACGATCCAATGTAAGTATTACAGATTTTTCTATCAGTTATCGCAATCATTTCGTTTTATTCGATTTATTGAAAAAAAAACTACTTTATATTTATTTTATTTATTTATTTAATGTGGAACTCAGATTAGCTAGAGTTTAGTTCTATCATATAACTCTTCCTCATGTACTTCGTTGCACCCTGAATGTAATTCTTATTTTGCATTAAGTTAATTACCATCTGACGACCTCTGATGACTTCTTGATAGGCAAGACAGAAAGAAAGAAAATGCATTTATTAAACACACACACACACACATACACACACACACACACACAAACACACACACACACACACACACACACACACACACACACACACGCGCGCACACGCACACGCACACACTACATACTTATTAAATACATATTATTACACAACAACAACATACTACTCGTTCGCACTATGTTTGCTGCTGTCTACTGTCACGCGTTTAGCGTTGTCTCACTCACTCAGTTCTAGTTCCAGTGAGAAAATGCTGTACTGACGTCATTTGACAGCGGCAAAGTTAGCGCCAAGGGGTAGTATATGAAACTACATTATATGTAACTAAATTAAATAATATCTCATTGTTTCAGGTAATCCTAGTTTAAGAAACCCAGCAGTTGTCCAAGAGGAGAGCTTGTCTAATGCATGCCTACCTAGTACACTAAGCTAGGTAGCTGTACCCTAAGCGGCTTCATTTTGTATAAGATTCATTTGTGATGTCCAAGATGTGGCCTGCATCGCAGTACTCCCACACCAATATGCACCAGCAGAATGCTGGGAAAGCTAATGAACATCAAAACCAACAGAATTTAAAGACACTTGGCATGACGTCAGCTATTTCCATGGCAGGTTGGTAATAGTACTAACAGTTATATCTCTTTATTGTATAGTAAGTGTAAATTTTTTGCAAAACAATTGATCCTTGTCACCGAGTTGTATCACCCCAGCAGCCTCAGCATGGTGTCCGGTGATATATCTTTTTGTCTCTCAACCAATGCATTTGCATAAGAAAATTTGGAGGTGACGTTACAGTGATGTTTTGGTCATGTGACATTTTTCTGCGATTGCATTGGTTATGAGAAAAGAGAACATAATGTTTACGGACACCATGCTTAGGGTCCTGATATATAAGGTGTGAAGAAACTTTATGAAACGTAAATCCTTTGTTTTTTGTTCATATTTTGTGTATGAATTGTTTTCTTATTAAATAATTAAACAATTGTTTAATTTTTTGTAAGTAAAAATACTCTATTATTTTAGGTCCAAAACCCATTGATATAGAAAAGACCGCAGAATTAAAAGACTCCCTGACTACATATGGTGTCTTCGAATCAGAAGCAGAAATGCACCACCGCATGGAGGTACTGGGGTCCCTGCACCGCCTCGTGAGGCAATGGATCCGAGAGGAATCTCTCAGGAAGTACATGCCTCCCAGTGTGGCTGATACTGTCGGCGGAAACATTTATACCTTCGGTTCATACAGACTTGGAGTTAGTATGCAATTTTTTTTCCACTTAATGTACATGTCGCAGTCAATTTGAATGATTTGTCCTTTACAAACGGCTTTGGCAATTTATAAACTTGAAGCTTTATTAAATACAAATTGCCGAAGGCAGATTCCAAATGTAGTTTCAATTTTCACCAAAATCAGTCCTGAGACTCTTTTGAGCATTTTTCACTATTCCTCATAATTTCTGATTCACGGCCATTCACGTTCAAATTAAAATTTACCCTGTATATTAGGTTTTTGTTTTGTTAAAATACTTCACTGTAAGTATTGGCTTTCAAAATCGTGTATATTTATTTATAAGAAGAAATATTTTTTTAGTTATTTTGCTATATTTGTATCTTTTTTAAATATTATTATTATAATTTGTCCCTCAACCACCAGGTGCATCACAGAGGCGCGGATATTGACGCTCTGTGCGTGGCCCCGCGGCATATTGACAGAACAGATTACTTTTCTTCCTTTTACGACCTATTGAAGACACAGCCTCAGGTATGTTTGAAAAAAACCGGCCATATGCCAATAACTTTTTTTTTTATATGTCAATGAAAAACAGGAAAGTAGGAAATCAATTTTGCAATGCTTTCTTGCTTACTGAATATAACATTTTTACCCTTACATCATCTATGAATTCCGCGATTTTCATTCTAAATCAAAAGAAAAGGACTAATGCCAATGCCTAACATTTAATAATTGAGTTGACCAAGCGTGACAGATGGCGTTCATCATACTATAAAAAATAAAAAGAAGAAGAAGAATATTCACAAGCTACTTTATTATATTTTTTTAATCTGTGAATGAACAATGAAAATTAATTGACTTAATTGTTAAAAAAAAATTCTAAACAAAAGAAAACCGACTTAATTAGAATGGGGCCACACATGAAGCGCCAGCTATCAAATAAAAAAAGAATGATTAAAATCGGTTCACCCATTCGAAAGTTCTGAGGTAATAAACATTGCCGTCGCTTCCTTCTGCGAGCAAGTGATGCTCGAGAAGGAGGCGGCGGAAAGGGTTCGGGAGAGGCTGCACAGAGCTCTCCCGAACGGCGGCGGGCGCGGACGCCTAAGGCGTCGGAGGTCTAACGACCTCCGTCCTCCATGAGCGCTGGCCTGGGGGTGACGGGTGGAGCCGCCTGTCACCCTAGCAGAAGCAGGCCGAGGCGGCGGCGCGCGGCAGCGCGCCCCCCCCCCCCCCCCTATTCCGGGGGTATGGGAACCACGCAGTTCCCAAACCCGAGGGGGGCATCTCGAATCCGGAGATGGCCCGGGTCAAGCCGGGGTGCGAGGGAAATGCTCTTTGGGCCACCTTACACCCTGGCGTCAGAAGACCCTAGACGGCGTGCGGTTTTAGTCGGTAAGAGTCCGACATAACCTACCCCGCTGGCCGCGGGGTGGGTATCCATGAGGATTTCCGCACGAAAAAAATTCTGAATAACGGAATTATGAGTTAGTTTTAAATAATCATTTCTCAAAGAATGTGTCTGATTCAAATTTGTTTACATTCAGGTGAAAGATTTGAGAGCAGTAGAAGATGCTTTTGTGCCAGTAATCAAGATGAACTTTGATGGCATAGAGATTGACCTGCTGTTTGCCAGATTGGCACTTAAAGAAATACCGGGTAAGGAGCAATTTTACATCTGTGACTGACTCAAATGAATACTATGCCAACAATGTAAATAATTGTGATCCTTATGGTCTTCATATTTTCAGATTCCTTTGACCTACGGGACGACATGTTGTTGAAGAACCTGGACCAGAAATGTGTGCGTTCAGTAAACGGCTGTCGTGTGACCGACGAAATTTTGCGGCTTGTGCCCAATATCAACAATTTTAGACTCACGCTCAGAGCCATCAAATTATGGGCCAAACGTAAGGACAAATTTTTAATTATTGACTTCTATAAATTCCGATATATTATGTGATAATTTTTTATGGATTCAAAATTTTCAAAGAAAAGTTCATGTCTCCCGCTATAAAATTAAATACAAAAATTGAACTGACTTATCGCCCTTTAAGTCGGTAAAGTACCTATACTAAAACAGTAAAAAATACTATTCTGAAAATCGCATAATAGGTAAATCGGTTCAACAAAACGCGAGATAATCGCGGACAAACATACAGGGCCTCTATTCTGTAAAGCATGTCACTGTCATGGCACTGACATTAAAAAATGCCAGTTTATTGAAGACTACCTGTATACAATAATTAAAGTCTAGTCTTTTCATTCACTCTACAAAATACCATTTCATTTGAGACTTTAATTTCATAACAATAAAGTCTTAAATGCCGCATAGTGTTACTTATTAGACAAAGTTATTGTACCTTAATTTGCAATTGTATGAATAAATAAATAAAATCAAATGTCATTTTTTGTGTCAGTAGCATGGCCATGGCGTGCTTTAACGGAATTGAGGCCTAGGTCAAGCAACCTACTTTTAAACTCAGTAAATAATTTCCTATTGTTTGGTACAGGACACGGAATATACTCCAACACGCTGGGCTACCTGGGAGGAGTGTCGTGGGCCATGCTGGTGGCCCGCACATGCCAACTATACCCCAACGCGCTGCCCGCCACACTTGTACATAAGTTTTTCCTGGTATTCAGCCAATGGAAATGGCCACAGCCGGTGTTGCTAAAGCAACCAGATTCAGTCAACCTCGGTTTCCCTGTCTGGGACCCTAGAGTGAGTATAATTTATTGTCCATAAATCAATCGCTCCATTGAATAATCGTACAATCAAAAAATAAAATGTTTGCTGTATTAAAATGTTTTTACTGAATTAAACTGTTAAACTATGCTTACTTAGAATGTACTAAAATGTTTATAATTATTATTTATGTTTACCTACTAATACTAACTGATCTTCATTTGAACCAATTGCTGCAGAACTATAATAACCACCAATATTTTATTTGATCCAGGTAAATATTTCGGATCGATGCCACTTGATGCCCATCATCACTCCAGCGTATCCTCAACAAAACTCCACATTTAATGTGTGTTTATCTACTCGGACAGTCATCATGGAAGAGTTCAGGGTTGGTTAGTACCCTTTTTATTATATCAAATGAATCTAGTATCTAATTTATAGGTACACGTATGTCGTAGTAACGTAAGCAGGATCTATCTACGAAATTTCAGTATATAAACGTATGCAAGCGCTCGATTCAGTAACGCTACAATTTTAAAACGCGTGATTTCATTTCAATTAGAAGGAAAAAGTCTTAGTTACTTGGTCTTGTCTGATCTGTCCAAATAAAATCTACCACCTACCTACGCTTCGTGACGCAGGAATCACTAGAAGTATGTAAGGACAGAGGCAGATGGCAGTCTGTTGTCTCTGCTTACCCCAGAGGGAAAAAGGTGTGAGCGTATGTATGTATGTATGTAAAATTACTCATACTTTGATTCATATTCAATTAGGTTTTGATAAATGAATATCTATAACTTTTGTAAGCTTTGAAAGCCCACGTTTTAAAATCGTATAGTGCACGGCATCTAACTTGGCAAGATTTTGGAGTAGTGTGACACTACTCCAAAATCTTGCCAAGTTAGATGCTGTATACCTTCTAACCCAACTTACACCCACCCCCCAGAAATCTTCACGTGTTCTTACAATGGACATTAAATTATCCCACCTCTCTGTTTGCTTTGTGAATATACCCTTTTGTACAGATGCCGGCACATAACTTGGCCAGGTTTGGCGTAAGTTCGCGCATCGTGCACTTTGAGCCAATCAAATGATTCAAAGTACGAACGAACGGAACGTTGATTCGGTACAAGACGTCTCTCGGAGACATATGATTGGTCCGTCAAGTGACCAATCATATGTCCGCGACGGCGCAACCGCGTCTCCCGCGACCCGCTCATACCTCAAAGGGGACCTAAAATTCGACCTTTGCGCATATGACGCGTCTGGCCAATTTACGTGCCGGTATCTGTATTATCTTTATCTATCTTTAATTGTATTTTATTGTAAAGATTTTCTGTTTTTATCACAGGTTTAGCCATCACAGACGAGATTATGCTCGGCAAATGCGGTTGGGAGCGTCTGTTTGAGGCTCCCAATTTTTTTGCAAGATACAAGCATTTCATAGTACTCCTGGCCTCGTCTGCCACCACTGATGACCAACTACAGTGGTGCGGACTCATTGAAAGCAAAATACGACATCTCATTAGTGAGTACTTACCATTTTACAGTATCTATCAAAATATTCATTACAAAGCATTTTTTTTGTATACATACCACGTAAGTGGCAGACAAGCACACGGCCCACCTGATGGGAAGCGGTCGCCGTGGCCTATAGACGTGTGCGACACCAAGTGCGTCACGCGCTGCCGACCCTGAAGGGAAAGGGCGGGGTAGGAAAAAGTGGGGAGGCTAGGCTGGGTTTTGTTATACTATGTAGGTGGCAGACAAGCACACGGCCCACCTGATGGGAAGCGGTCACCGTGGCCTATGAACGTGTGTAACACTAAGAGTGTCACACACGCGCTGCCTACACTGAAGGGAAAGGGGGAGGGCTGTGAAGGGGTGGGGGGAGTATGGGTACAGTGAGCTCTGGCTACCCTACTTACCACCGGGAACACAATACGATGGTTATTATAGCCGCGGTCTTCTGTAGGGCGGAGGTACTTACCCAGTCGGACAAATCATTTCGGACGGGAGATACCGTGGCGTCCTACCTCCATTCCATAATGTGAATGTCACTTGTTCACAATTATTGTTTGTTACAGCCACCCTGGAGAGGAACAACTACATTAATATAGCGCACGTGAACCCTGAGTGCTATAACTCCGTGCCGCTCAACACTAACAATGGACAGCCCCTCGCCTTACCACCAGGTAAGCATCATTATGCTCCGAGCTTTTGCTCTACGCAGTTTGGTTCGGCTTTTCAGTAACTATGAAACAGCCAAACGTCAGTATTTTACGTGAAGCGACTGCCATCTGATCTCTGCAATCAATCAATCAACCGGACATGGGGCTCCAACTACCCGTAATGATTGCCATGAACTCGTATCGCAAAAGTAAAACTATAACACGTGCGCTATAAGTTGAGACCTGACCGGTTGACGCGTCATAGCGGTCAGCTCTCAACTTATAGCGCACTTGTTATAGTTATACATTTACAATATTATTGTGATTTAACTCTGATATTTTTTTTTATAGGTGCTCCCATGCCGCCCGACCCAGTACCTGCGGTTAAAAAAAATGAAAATGTGAGTTGTAATTTTATTTATCTAGGTATAAGTACTAAAAAGTTGATTATAGCACATAAAAAGTGGATAAGATAATTTTAGAATAAATTAAGAAGGTATTAAATTTAAATCAGAAAATGTCAACATTCAGGACGGGACTTGAACCTGAAACTTTAGATTGTGGTAAAATAACTGTTATTTTAAGCGGCAGTTATCTAATGATAAAGAGTTATGACTTTTTATATCTACCTTAAAAATAGTAGCCACTTGAAAAATATCCTGATTGTTTTTTTTCCGCTGGCAACATTGCTCATTTGTTAAGTTGACAAGTTACATGATTTATGAAATCAATTCTACTTTTATGCAAATGTCTTTTTCCATTTCCAGGGCGAGATAATTGCCAATTATTGCTCAATGTGGTTTATTGGGCTTGTATTTCAAAAAACCAACCTGAATGTAGACCTGACGAATGATATAGTGTCATTCACGAAGGCTGTCAACTATCAAGCCGAGAACACCAGTATGCTACGCGAAGGCATGACTATTGAGGTAATGGTATTTTGATAAAATCCTTGAAGGTATCCTGTAGTAGCCTAGTGGTCTGGGTAATGGGACTGCTGAGACGAGGTCTCGGATTCGATCCCAGGTTCACCATGGCACACACCAATGACTTTTCGATGCTTTTCGAAGTTGTGTGTATTTATTGCAGGTTTATAAGTGCCCGGTTTATGGCAATAGGCTCGCCACCTATTACATTGGGACCTAAATATAAACTGGCGAAATGTGGGTGCTAGCACCTCTGCCTACCCCTTCGGGGATATAGGCGTGAGATTATGTTTATGTCCTGTACTCGGGGAAAGCTTGTCTGTAACTTTCTTTACAATTCTTCTTCAAACTGATGTTTGTTAGAGAGTGTATAAAGGTGTGGGTATAAAGTGCGAGCTCCTGACTTAGGAGAGAAATCCCTAGGATACCGACCGACCGGCATTGGTCGCCAGCATGGTTAATTTGGGGAAAGGGATATATTATATTTTTGAATAACATTATGATAAAATTTGTCTTTTTGATTATGTTATTTAATAGCGCTGTTTTTAACTGTCAGGTAGGTAAGTGCAATTTATCTTGCATGTTAATCCATTTCAAAATTAATATTCACCACGAAGGAACATCCCTATATTTAACCGCTTTATAATCGATCATTTGTTTCATGTTGTCATGACTAGTTTTTTGTTCCCGTAAGTCATTTTAGCATAAAATGATATATGGGAACAGACTTTTTATTGTAGCACCCTTTACATTACACAAACAGAAGTCGGTGCCAAAGATTCTCATCCCTAAAACCTGATAAATTCACAACTGACTGCTTCACTGCGAGAACTTCCATTGTGCGATGTAAGATCGGCAGTAACGTAGTAGTTCAGCTCGCTTTCATTAGATGGCGTTGGGTACATGTCGGCCACAAAAATAATACCTTCTCCTCATACCCCCAGGCGCGGTACGTGCGGCGCAAGCAGCTACATCAGTACCTGTCTGGCTCGCTCATCCTCCGGCGTGAGCGTACTACGTCAGGAGCGCGACGACGGGCCCTGGAGCCGCCCACCTCTGCGCCACAGAAGAAGAGAAAACGCCTTTCAGAGAGCAGCGTGAGTATGCCTTCCCTCACTCGTTATTGCAATAGTAATTAGTATTCTAGAACATAATAGCACTATCCACAAGATTTTTCTTTATTTTGCAACACTAATAAAGGTTGTCTTAGGATGGGTGATCATTCTTTTTGACATACGTCTGACACTCAGTGCCTCGGAGAGTTCGTTAAGCCGGCGGCGGTCCCAGTTGCCAAATTAACATCTATGGCGGGTGTTACATATTCATATTTATGTATTTATGAAACGTAGTTTACAAAATGTGGTGTTACAATAAAAATAGGGTATATACACGTAGCTGGAGACGTAAAAAGTTCAACAACTGCTCCAACTACAGAGTTTCAATATCGCGGATATGTTGTGGAGGTCAGATGGCAGTCACTTGACATTAAAAATTGAAGTTCAGCCACTTCGTAGTTAGACTGAAAAACCAATCCTATCGGAATTGGTAAAAAAGGCTTGGAAGACGTTTTGCTTGTTATGTTATACAGCGATAATGATTGACTAAACTTGTAATATTGCAGACGGACGAAGCCAGCAGCATCGCGTGCACGTAGCACTACGAGCAGTGGCGCGCGCGCTTCATCTACGGCGCCGCCCCCGCCAAGCGCCTGTGACTGTGAGTGGCGGGACAGCGGACAGTGACAGTGGACAGTGGACAGTGTAGTGCATAAGTGTAACAGTGTGCGTGACGCGCACTTCTATGGTTTTTTAATGTTCCGTGGTGCCATCCCATGTGAACATGATTGTATCTGTTTAATATTGTTAAATAAACGTTTAAAATAAACTATTCTTTGTTTCATTCCAATGACATCTCTATATAGGCCCAGCGCTCACCGCTGGAGGCGCGGTGGAGAACATTTTAAGTCAACAATTTAATATGAACGTTAATAGTCTTTATATACAATTATTGACCGTACGGTCTGCGCCTCCAGCTGTGTGTGCTGGGCCATTAGGCCCAATCTTTTTTATACCACTTAGGTGGCAGATAAGCGCACGGCCCACCTGATGGGAAGCGGTCACCGCGGCCTATGGACGTGTGCATCACCAGGGGCGTCACACTCGCGCTGCGACCCAATCTAATGTGATGGTCACAACACACAACAATACCGGGTGTATTGTTGTACCGGGTAATGTTACCGGAAACGAAGACAGACGATAGTTCATACTCAAGATAAATTAAATCTCAATCATCTTAAGTTTTATTGGTCTAATCTAAGGGGCGTATTTCCTTTCCGAGTTCAATACGAGCCAACATTGCCTCAAAATCCGTAAGGGGTTTGCCTGCTAACATTCTTCCAAAATTTAGAGGCAAAGGTGCCGGATATTGAACATGAAAAGGGAAACACGAAGTTTGGGGTAAACACCAGAATTAGCGATGGAACCAAATCTTTAGATGACTGCATTCACCCTTGTCGTTGGACGACTTCGACTGCTGCAGATGTAGTCCAAGTGATGAAGTCTTATTCAATGGGATCAATTCATCTATCTACACATATAATAAATCTGTAACTGATCGGTGTCTATACATGGAAGATATATGAGAAAAAAATAATTGGGGCACTTTATGAATGTAATAGAAGACAAAACAATGATTTTTAGAATTTATATCTGTTTCTCCGTACTTTTGTGCACACTGATCTCGAAAGCAGCCAATTCCATTTAGTTGTGGTTGTTATTATTTTATTGTGGTAATATAAAAAATAAAAAATAAACAAACACTGAATTTTAAGTGAAGCACTTAAAATTCAGTGTTTGTTTTATTGAAATCGGTTCATATTAACATGTTGCTAATAGGTTGTAGAGCAAGAGCCCATGAACCCCAGACCTTCGTTATTTTATAAAAGCTGAAAGTTTGTCAGCGCATGCTCCCAATACAGATAAGAACGATGGCCCATTATGAAGTTCGGGTCATAGTGGCTTTGGCAGATACACGGTTTTAAAGGGTAGCTGTAGGAGTGAGCGCAGGGCAGTGGGTGTTAGTGACATGGCGAGTCAGGTCTATTGCGATCCTTCACAGCCCATGTATTGGAATTACACAATTGGAATTATAATTCCATTTATATAATGCCAATACATGCGCAGTGAGGGATCGCAATAAACCTAAAATTGGAATTAGAATTCCAATTTTATAATTCCATAACATGCGCAGTGAGGGGTTGCAATAGACCTGACTTGCCGTCTCACTCGCACCCACTGCCTTGCGCTTGCTACACTTTAGTACCGTTTATCTGCCAAAGCCACCATGACCCGAACTTCATAATGGGCCATCGTTCTTACCTGTATTGGGAGCATGCGCTGACAAACTTTCAGCTTTTATAAAATAACGAAAGTCTGGGATTCACGGGCTCTTAGTCCATTGCCTAGACTAGTTCAAATAATATCCCCAACAGAGTTAAAAACATACCTAAAGGTTACCTCGCGCACAGATAATATTAAACTATTAAATTATTAATTATTGTGCCTCCCAGTAACCGTAGGTACATCATGTTATTTCGTATCGCTAATAAATAACAGATGAGAGTATATACTTCCTATACCGGATCTTGTACTATCGACCGTGAATCTCGTGAACAACAATCGCGCTGTATCCTAACCGATACATCGAAATGCTTCTTTTAACGCCATATGTTTTTAAACTTGTGAACTATGGAAACAATAATTTTTAGTCTTAATATTCAAATACACCAGTGAATAGTTCACTAGTCATCACAAATGATTTGTAATGACTATAAGTAGCTCAAGCTCCCCTGTGAACGTAACGTAGGCGTTCCAAATTTCTTAGAATTATGTTTTATTATCTTTCTCTAGCTGTTAGAAATCCATTAGTGTTTCAAAAATGAATTAGTACAATAGACAGTCTTATCGCCAAGGATAAGACTGTCTATTGTAGTAATTCATTTTTGAAACAATTGTTAGTATTGGCGTACGGGTGTATTGTCTGTCTGGATAGTTCCTTTCCAGGTACCCCAACCTTTATGATACTTCTTTTGTTTCGAAAGGAGTGTAATAAATCTATACTATTACAGAATTATAAAGTGGCTGTGTCTATACATTGGAGATATTTAAAAAATCTACTTAGATTATGTTATATGAACGAATGAAGACGGTTTTTTTATTAATCTTGTCTGTTTGTGTGCGATGGACGCGACACCACTGAACGGATTTTGATAGGGTTTATTTTTGTTAGAAAAGTCTTGTCACAGTTAAAATGTTACATAATACATGATTGATCACAATCGATTGAGTAGAACTGGAGATATAGTCAAATAACGCAAGAACTAAAGTTCACGCGGGCGGTGCCGCGGCCATAGGCTCCGCTAGTCTATATAAATAAAAATGAATCACCGAAATGTACCTATGTACATATGTACTGTACATAACTTTTGAACGACTGCACCAAATTAGATAATTATTTTTATCGTGTGTTTGTTATTGACAGAACAACCCATTTGCCATTTGCCCGTAGTCTCTCTTGATTAATGAGCTGTTATAACTCAAAAAGATTTTTTCAATTCGGACCAGTAGTTCCTTAGATTAGCGCGTTCAACCAAACAACCAAACAAACAAACAAACTCTTCAACTCTGTAATATAATATTAGTACAGATTAGTTAGGCCACTTGAGTATACTTTGAAACCTGCTGACGTATGTCTAATAGGATAGGAGCGTTTAGCTCACTCAGTAAGTTCTTATAGGGCCAAAGGGAAAGGATAACAGGAGGCTGGAAATAAAACACACTTGAACCTTTTATATTTAAGTAAATTTATATAATATATAGATATACTCGTATAATTAATTAATAGAATACTTACAAGTTACACATAACCTAAAACTTCCTTATGAATATAGGTACATAAGGAATACTATACTTATAAGTCTTATATCTGGGTGAAGTCATTTTGTGTGCACTGTTGCACTTATAGCACTAGGCACATCTCGCTACACTGCCGCAATGTCTGTAGCTAGCAGTGCTACGCCGTAGCTAGTAGTGCTACGCGCACGCGATACTGCTGGTGGGTTGCTCCGCGTCGGCCGCCCGCTCGCCGCCACCGCGTTCCTGTTGGGCGAATTGGAGCGCTGTTGCAAGATAGCACGCTTACTTCGTTCGCTGTAATATTTAATGACCATTTATATAATGTGTATATGCATGATTATAATATTAGTGAGTGATTCTAAACATTACGGAAGGGAAAAGTGAAATCGCTCCTACTCCTTCCCTTTCTTACTAGTGACTGATAACAAGTGAAACGATTAGTAGTTATTCAAAGTTGTTTGCTAATAAGTACAACAATGGGGCTCGCATTTGACAAAAGACTAGCCGTAACCAGGTAGTCATTGAATCCTCATCCTTTAACAACACTTAGCTAACAGTAGCATTACTTAATCGGTTACTTATTTCTGGATTACTTCCTATAACCATTAAGTGCAATTACTAATGAGTCGTGCATGCTATTAACTTGGGACTCATCTAAACACTAAATAATATCAAGCAGGTATCTACTACGACACTAATCTATTTGTATACTGATTCTATATTGGAAAGCTGGAGAGTTTGTTTGTTGGTATGGTTGAACGCGCTAATCTCAGAAAGTACTGGTTTGATTAGAAAAAACTTTTTTATTGAATAGTTTATTAGTCCAGGAAGGCTACAGGCTTTGATCAATAGGAGCGGCGCAGTAGTGAGATTTGTTACAAAATCCCTAGTTAAGTATATTATGAAGATGAAAAATAGTTTGTGAAGATGTTTGGATGTTTGTTGCTCAATCACTCATATAAGACTTGTCGACTGATATTCGGTGCAGAGTTGATAGATTATAGTCAAATATATTTTTTTTGGAATTCGTGTTGTACTTCCTATCTTTTTTTTATTTGCTGACGCCGCGGACCGCGGGCTGAGCGCATTGATCAGCTGATTAAGGAAATCGACCGTTAATCACGTGAATGAGAATCGCGCCTTCTAAAACTTGTGAACTATGAAAACAATAATGTTCAGTGTTATATTCAATGCGCTAGTGAATAATAGTTCACTATAGGTAGCTCAAGCTCCCCTGTGAACGATGCTCAAATTGTTATAAACAAAATTAAAAAGTAACGTGGGTGTTCCAAATTTCTTAGGATTATGTTTTATTATCGTTCCCAAGCTGTTAGGAATCCATTAGTGTTTCAAACATGAATTAGTACAATAGACAGTCTTATCGCCAAGGATAACACTGTCTATTGTAGTAATTCATTTTCGAAACAATTGTTAGTATTGGCGTACGGGTGTATTGTCTGTCTGTATGTTCGGCGGAAATTCCATTCCAGGTACCACAACCTTAATGGAACTTATTTTTGTTTCTTGTAACTTCACTAACATCTGTAGAGGCGCCACCAGCGCCGCTGTGCTGTGGTGATCGTGGTAAGTGGCGTCATTGCTCTGACTTGTGCGGTGCGGTACACACGTACGCCGTGTTATTTTTTACTTGCATTTAAATCTATTTGCATTTTGCGTCGTTGTATTACTTACCTTGTGAGAACAGTGCAGTGTAGTCTTCTTGTGCATTCTCTTTGTAGAATACTACTCATATTCTCATACGAGACATTCTGTGATTAGTGAACTAGTGGACTAGTTGACAATAAATAATTGGTCTACAAAATACCAAGCTTCAAGACAGGGACGAGAGAGCAAGGCATTCAAAAATAGAAGGGAGAGAGGCAGATAAAAACTTGCAATATTTAAGTTTAAAACAATGGCGTTCGCTCTGCAAAGACGATCCAATGTAAGTATTACAGATTTTTCTATCAGTTATCGCAATCATTTCGTTTTATTCGATTTATTGAAAAAAAAACTACCAAAATATAATAAAACACCGCCGTAGTAGTAGTAGGAGTAATAATGATGTATTTATTATAACTGACATCATAACATAACTACCTATGTAATGTGGAACTCAGATTAGCTAGAGTTCAGTTCTATCATATAACTCTTCCTCATGTACTTTGTTGCACCCTGAATGTTATTCTTATTTTGATCTATTTAAATTTTCTTGTCTTCCCTAGGGACTCTTGGTAATATAGTAAAACATATTAGCATACTCATATTCGCAATTAATTCCAGGTTCGTTTGCCGCCAGAAGTTACCAGGACTCTGTATGTGAGAAATTTACCATACAAAATTAAAAAAGAGGAAATGTATGATACTTTTGGGAAGTATGGTGCAATTAGACAGATTCATGCGTAAGTATTATTTAAATATTTGCCTCTGTATTATCCATCAGTTTTGAGCTTTGAACCAACATATTTGATCATAACTTAAATTAACTCTCTCTGAACTTAAGAGCTTAGCTACTAAAATTAGAAAATAGCCAATATTTTAAAGATACTCTGTTCATCAATATACACTTTAAAATGTGTAGGTATATTTCACACATTTTTTTGTCATTTGACTTCTATTCTAATTACCTTAACGTATTTCTTTACAGAGGCAATACACCAGGAACAGCTTTTGTAGTGTATGAACACTTATTTGATGCCAAAAAAGCTTATGACCATTTGTCGTTTCCACACATCGTTTGGGAAAGATACTTAGTAATACAGTACTCCAGGTCCAACAAGGCATGCATTTGGATGCGGCCCTCCACTGGAACCTCCACGTGGTGCACCTGGGCAACGGAGGCCACCCAGTCACCTGTCAGAAAAGTGGCGTGATGCTTGCCCCACCCCCCCTTTCGAGGGGATATACGAAAAAGAAGACATACAAGGGTGTCGATATTGAGGACATACGGGCAAGGATAACTGCATTGAAGAAGAAGTACGGCGTATCTACTGAAGACCTTCGCAAATAAATTAACTTTAATTAAACAAATATTAGCTAAGTAATTCTAATAAGTTAGTGCCATCCACAGAACAAAGAAAAATCCTTAGGACTAGAAATCGTATGGGGGCGTGTTTGTGTCGCCAAAAACCCAAGTGTAATTGCATTTACCTCACACATATACACTTGTGTATGTGCATGAAGCAGGCTAAAATATAAAGAAATACTTTCTTCTAATCAAAAAATAAGTTTATGCTATTGATTTTAAGGTTTCATTTCCTATAAGTTTTCACGAAATATTTACTTCAATATTCTAGAAGTTTCTATACTCTGTCCAATTCAGAATGCTAAATGATAATGTTGACAGTTCACGTCTATGAAGTATCGTATTTTTATATACAAAATAATACCTCTAAAATTATCGTAGCACATGGACAAGTACCGCCCACTTTTCGTAGTGAAGCGTCTTGTAAGAATTCAGCACAATTGACTATGACACAAAGGAATCGAATGAATCAAACTTAAATTAATTTTTTGAAATTTTTAAGTACTTATCTACTACAATTTTTTTGTAATATAATTAGCTAAGTATAATGCAAAACATAATTACTGTACCATAAAACTTCT
This sequence comes from Lithosia quadra, assembly GCA_963576445.1. Lineage (NCBI taxonomy): Eukaryota > Metazoa > Arthropoda > Insecta > Lepidoptera > Erebidae > Lithosia > Lithosia quadra. The sequence continues at coordinate 3,248,587 of OY754900.1, read as the reverse complement.
CTTTTATCATCCTGAAATAAATTACCTAAAATAATAAAAAAATAAATGCTTTTGTGTTTTTGTAACTATCGATTCCATATTCTACGGGAACGATAATCGAAAATCGATTAGATTCATTTTCGATTATACTATATGGGGTACTCTACTTAGAGCTGTCAAAATGATCATTTTAGTTAAGTTTGTGAAAATGTACAGCAGAATCGACACCATGGGGGTCGATTCTAGTGTTCCCCGTATTTTGAGTTAACTTAATTTCATCCTTACCATTGTTATATTTAAGGACTGATTAGCAATACCATACAATAATTTTAGACATCTATTGTTGTATAGCAAAACTATAATGTACATTGATTTTGCTATTGACCGCTAGATGGGGTATTTGTGATAAATAAATTTGTGCTCTATTCCAACGTGGCTTAAACATAATTTTGTTGTATATTACGTTAAAATGGGGGCAGATTTGATGGTACTCTGTAAACATCATTGGAGTTTATACCTTGTCATAACCTGCTTTAAATTTATTTTTAGTAAAAAAGGTGTGTAGCTCTGCTCTTCTTATATTTTAAGGTAAAATGTATGCAACCAATAAGACGTCCTATAAGTCTGTGTGAGTGTATTTTCTGGCGACAACTATTCCTTTGTATTTTTACCTAATTACTACTTCTATGGTTTCTTAATGTTCTGTGGTGCCATCCCATGTGAACATGATTGTATCTGTTTAATATTGTTAAATAAACGTTTAAAATAAACTATTCTTCTTCTTATTCAAATATTTGTTTCATTCCAATGACATCTCCATATAGGCCCAGCGCTCACCGCTGGAGGCGCGGTGGAGAACATTTTAAGTCAATAATTTAATATGAACGTTAATTATAGTCTTTATATGCAATTATTGACCGTACGGTCTGCGCCTCCAGCTGTGTGCGCTGGGCCATTGGACCCAATCTTTTTTATACCACTTAGGTGGCAGATAAGCGCACGGCCCACCTGATGGGAAGCGGTCACCGCGGGCTATGGACGTGTGCAACACCAGGGGCGTCACACTCGCGCTGCGACCCAATCTAATGTGATGGTCACAACACACAAAAATACCGGGTGTATTGTTGTACCGGGTAATGTTACCGGAAACGAAGACAGACGATAGTTCATACTTAAGATAAATAAAATCTCAATCATCTTAAGTTTTATTGGTCTAATCTAAGGGGGCGTATTTCCTTTCCGAACTCAATACGAGCCAACATTGCCTCAAAATCCGTAAGGGGTTTGCCTGCTAACTTTCTTCCAAAATTTAGAGGCAAAGGTGCAGGATATTGAACATGAAAAGGGAAACACGAAGTTTGGGGTAAACACCAGAATTAGCGATGGAACTAAATCTTTAGATTACTGCATTTACCCTTGTCGTTGGACGACTTCGACTGCTGCAGATGTAGTCCAAGTGATGAGGTCTTATTCAATGGGATCAATTCATCTATCTACACATATAATAAATCTGTAACTAATCGGTGTCTATACATGGAAGATATATGAGAAAAAAATAATTGGGGCACTTTATGAATGTAATAGAAGACAAAACAATGATTTTTAGAATTTATCTGTTTCTCCGTACTTTTGTGCACACTGATCTCGAAAGCAGCCAATTCCATTTAGTTGCGATTGTTATTATTTTATTGTGGTAAGTTTCACTTAAAATTCAGTGTTTGTTTTATTGAAATCGGTTCATGAATAAAGAAGTTATAGGCTAAGAGCCGGAATAAGAAATATACACTCTCATCTGTTATTTAATAGTGAAAAGTAATAAATAATAGATAATATTCATAATAACATGTTGCAAATAGGTTGCCTAGACTAGTTCAAATAATATCCCCAACAGAATTAAAAACGTACCTAAAGGTTACCTCGCGCACAGATATTATTAAACTATTAAATTATTAATTATTGTGCCTCCCAGTAACCGTAGGTACATCATGTTATTTCGTATCGCTAATAAATAACAATTTCAATTTCAATTTCTTTATTTTTCAAAATAGTGTAACGTAATTACATCTTTTTGACGTCAAAAACTACTTAATACTAAGTTTACCACCGCTTCCTAGGCGCTAGTGGAGAAGAAACGGCGCAACAAACTCCACTGCTGCATTTTAAGACGTCAGGTTATACATAGATATCTTAAGACTAAATATGGACGAATGTACATTTTGTCTCGTGTCAATATAAATAAAGGTATATAAAAAAAAACAAAAAATATATAATAAATTTTAACCGAAGTTAAACAATAAAATAATTGAAAATGTCAAAAATATACTAATGTCAAAAAAAACTAGCAAAAAAGGTCGCGTGCCTACCACAATATCAATAATATTGTAGTAGGCAAATGCAACAACTACAGCATTATGTAGTTGTAGCACTTTAGCATTCTAGGAGGGGCCTGCACCATGCTCAAGCCAGACATTTTTGTCTTCAAGGTAATCAGTAGTCCTATAGTATGCTTTTTTGCATAAGGTGGCCTTAACAAATGTTTTAAATTTATTGTCAGGCATACCAAGGACCGATTCAGGCAATTTATTGTAAAAACGTATACCTTCCCCCCTAAAAGAACCACTAACTTTGCTAAGCCGATAACAAGGAAGGATTAGTTTATTTTTATTGCGCAGATTTCTGACTGTAATGTAATGTAATTTAACAGATGAGAGTATATACTTCCTATACTCCGATTTTTAATTCTAGGCAAGAAAATGACAAGTGCAACTGTCACTGATACAAAAAAGGGTGACCCGCTACAATAGTGATGTTCGGCAATCAATAGACTAGATACTTTAGTCATTCTTTATTTTTATCATTGAATGAACCTCTTCGCAGTTTATGCTCGCCTAGTACATTACACGACGGAAATATTTTTTATAGAATACTAGCTGTGTCCCGCGGCTTCGCCCGTGGCATACTTTGTCCCCGTGGCAGGATAAAAAGTATCCTATGTCCTTCTTCTAGTTCTAAGCTACCTCCCCATCAATTTTCAGCCAAATCGGTCCAGCCGTTCTCTAGTTCTAGCGAGACTAACGAACAGCAATTGATTTTATATAATATATAGATTTAATTACTTACTGTGTATGTTTTCTGTTTAATTACCGTAAATTACATATTTTTATTTAAATAAAAAAATTATTTATATATTTAATAAAATAATTATAATCTCGACTTACGACTAACTTATAATTGGAAAACTCAATTCAACCACATCACTATTTATTTGATACAAAAAACCTGCAACACTGCAAATGTCATTTTCTTGCCTTGAATTAAAAATCGGAGTATATACCGGATCTTGTACTATCGACCGTGAATCTCGTGAACAACAATCACTGATACATCGAAATGCTTCTTTTAACGCCATATGTTTTTAAACTTGTGAACTATGAAAACAATAATTCTTGGTCTTAATATTCAAATACACCAGTGAATAGTTCACTAGTCATCACAAATGATTTGTAATGACTATAAGTAGCTCAAGCTCCCCTGTGAACGTAACGTAGGCGTTCCAAAATTTCTTAGAATTATGTTTTATTATCTTTCTCTAGCTGTTAGAAATCCATTAGTGTTTCAAAAATATACATACAATAGACAGTCTTATCGCCAAGGATAAGCCTGTCTATTATAGTAATTCATTTTTGAATCATTTTTTAGTATTGGCGTACGGGTGTATTGTCTGTCTGGATAATTCCCTTCTAGGTACCCCAACCTTTATGTACTTCTTTTGTTTCGAAAGGAGTGTAATAAATCTATACTATTACAGAATTATAAAGTGGCTGTGTCTATACATTGGAGATATTAAAAAAATCTACTTAGATTATGTTATATGAACGATTATGAAGACGGTTTTTTTATGAATCTTGTCTGTTTGTGTGCGATGGACGCGACACCACTGAACGGATTTTGATAGGGTTTGTTTTTGTTAGAAAAGTCTTGTCACAGTTAAAATGTTACACAATACATGTTTGATCACAATCGATTGAGTAGAACTGGAGATATAGTCAAAAAACGCCAAAACTAAAGTTCACGCGGGCGGTGCCGCGGCCATAGGCTAGTCTATATAAATAAAAATGAATCACCGAAATGTACCTATGTATGTACTGTACATAACTTATGAACGACTGCACCAAATTAGATAATTATTTTTATCGTGTATTTGTTATTGACAGAACAACCCATTTGCCATTTGCCCGTAGTCTCTCTTGATTAATGAGCTATTATAACTCAAAAAGAATTTTTCAATTCGGACCAGTAGTTCCTAAGATTAGCGCGTTCAACCAAACAAACAAACAAACTCTTCAGTTCTGTAATATAATATTAGTACAGATTAGTTAGGCCAGTTGAGTATACTTTGAAACCTACTGACGTATGTCTAATAGGATAGGAGCGTTTAGCTCACTCAGTAAGTTCTTATAGGGCCAAAGGGAAAGGATAGCAGAAGGCTGAAAATAAAACACACTTCAACCTTTTACATTTAAGTAAAATATATAGATATACTCGTATAATTAATTAATAGAATACTTACAAGTTACACATAACCTAAAACTTCCTTATGAATATAGGTACATAAGGAATACAGTACTATACTTATAACTCTTATATCTAGGTGGAGTCATTTTGTGAGCACTGTTGCACTTATAGCACTAGACACATCTCGCTACACTGCCGCACTGTCTGTAGCTAGCAGTGCTACGCCGTAGCTAGTAGTGCTACGCGCACGCGATACTGCTGGTGGGTTGCTCCGCGTAGGCCGCCCGCTACCCGGTCCGCTCGCCGCCACCGCGTTCCTGTTGGGCGAATTGGAGCGCTGTTGCAAGATAGCACGCTTACTTCGTTTGCTGTAATATTTAATGACCATTTATATAATGTGTACTAGCTGGTGCCCGCGGCTCCGCCCGCGTGGATGTCGAAATCCGTTTCAAAAACTATCCTATCTCTCCAGTTGGATCGAACTGCACATGGTGTGCGAATTTTATTATAATCGGTTAAGTGGTTTAGGAGTCCATTGAGGACAAACATTGTGACACGAGATTTATATAATACTAGCTGTTGCCCGCGGCTCCGCCCGCGTGGATTTCGGATTCTGTTTCAAATTCCTTTTTTAGGAGCGGTTAAGTCTCGCTCAGACCTGATAAAAACCGCACGCCGCCGTCTCAAGTCTTCAGTTGCCGGGGTATAAGATTACTTAGTGCATATCCTGCGCTCCCCAGTTGACCCTGGGATGGGAATTGTTTGATTTCTGATGCCTACAGCCACTTTCTATCATCGCACCGCTCGCCACAGGCAGGGAAATTCATCCCCACACGTTGCATCCGCCTGCAGTGCGTACTGTAAGGTTTTAAAGAAATTTCATTCCGCGCACGCTTAGACTGTGAAACGATCTCCCTGCAGTGGTTTTCCCTGGCGGCTATAATATGGGGTTCTTCAAGAAGGGCATTAGAAGGATTTTGCAGAGTCAGCAGCGCGAGTGTGATGCCCCTGGTGTTGCGCACGTCCATAGGTGCATAGGTCACATAGGTGGGCCGTGTGCTCGTCTGCCACCTAAGTGGTATAAAAAAAAAACATGATGTCCCTACCGAACCCCGGAAAAGAGGGGATGGGGTGACAGGAAGTACAGAAGACCGCAGCCATAATAGACATTGTGTTGTGTTCTCGCCGGTAAGAAGGGTTGCCAGAGCTCACAACCTCCTCCCCATCTCCCCAATCCCCTCCTCTGACGTCCGATTTCAATAACTCAAACAGTCTTTAAATAATTTTTACACAATTGAAAGTCTTGAATAAGATATAATTTATTTGGATGGGAATACAAAGATAAACCTACCTCAGGAAAAATAATTTTAGATAGGTATAATTCGCGAGACAAACGACGTCCTGGTGCGAGTGGATTGTTTTGCAATAATCCATGATTGGTGAATTTAAGCTCGTCCAGTGCTGTAGCACCCCGTGCTATCCTCAAAGGCACCCAAGAAAACTGTTACTGTACACGCAGTAACAGTTTTCTGCATAATATTTTGAGCACAGTTTAGATACCTACCTACGTACCTATAATGTCCCGAAGTATATTGGTCTGATTTACGTCCGCACTTCAACTTGTATTTATTTCGCCGCGCATTATTTTTCATATTGCGATAGCTCTCAAACTATTAATGGTAATTATATAGTGTGAATGGCAATTTTGATCTACATTAAACGTACAACGTATCTAACGTATTTAATTGGATAAGAAATAATACTGTATTGGTAAAATTAGCTTCGAAAATGACACATGATTTTTTTGTAATTTGTAAAGATAAAAATGGTTACTGTGGGCCACCCTTATTAGGTAGACATATGCTATCGCGGACTTTTATGTAGACTTTTTCAAGTTATACATTTCCACAGTACATTATTTTGTTCTATCTTCAATAGTTTTCGCAGCGCACGCGATGTAAGTAATTTGTTTAGGTCATTTTTTTACACCTTGGGTTACATTATTGAAGTTTTAGTAAGGATCCCTAAATTTTTAAGAGATAAATTATAGCCTATATTGATCGTGGATAATGTAGCTTTCTATTGATGAAAGAATTATTGAAATCGGTCCAGTAGTTTCGAAGCCTATTCGTTACAACCAAACAAACAAAGTTTTCCTCTTTATAATATTAGTGTAGATAGTGTAGATAAATTATAGCCTATATTGATCGTGGATAATGTAGCTTTCTATTGATGAAAGAATTATTGAAATCGGTCCAGTAGTTTCGAAGCCTATTCGTTACAACCAAACAAACAAAGTTTTCCTCTTTATAATATTAGTGTAGATTAAGAAGATAATATGCATAATTATATTAGTGAGTGATTCTAAACATTACGGAAGGGAAAAGTTAAATCGCTCCTACTCCTTCCCTTTCTTACTACTGACTGGTAACAAGTGAAACGATTAGTAGTTATTCAAAGTTGTTTGCTAATAAGTACAACAATGGGGCTCGCATTTGACAAAAGACTAGCCGTAACCAGGTAGTCATTGAATCCTCATCCTTTAACAACACTTAGCTAACAGTAGCATTACTTAATCGGTTACTTATTTCTGGATTACTTCCTATAACCATTAAGTGCAATTACTAATGAGTCGGGCATGCTATTAACTTGGGACTCATCTAAACACTAAATAATATCAAGCAGGTATCTACTACGACACTAATCTATTTGTATACTGATTCTATATTGGAAAGCTGGAGAGTTTGTTTGTTGGTATGGTTGAACGCGCTAATCTCAGAAAGTACTGGTTTGATTAGAAAAAACTTTTTTATTGAATAGTTAATTAGTCCAGGAAGGCTACAGGCTATATAACATCACGCTTTGATCAATAGGAGCGGCGCAGTAGTGAGATTTGTTACAAAATCGGGGAATGCACCCCTAGTTAAGTATATTATGAAGATGAAAGATAGTTTGTGAAGATGTTTGGATGTTTGTTGCTCAATCACTCATATAAGACTTGTCGACTGATATTCGGTGCAGAGTTGATAGATTATAGTCAAATATATTTTTTTTGGAATTCGTGTTGTACTTCCTATCTTTTTTTTATTTGCTGACGCCGCGGACCGCGCGCTGAGCGCATTGATCAGCTGATTAAGGAAATCGACCGTTAATCACGTGAATGAGAATCGCGCCTTCTAAAACTTGTGAACTATGAAAACAATAATGTTCAGTGTTATATTCAATGCGCTAGTGAATAATAGTTCACTATAGGTAGCTCAAGCTCCCCTGTGAACGATGCTCAAATTGTTATAAACAAAATTAAAAAGTAACGTGGGTGTTCCAAATTTCTTAGGATTATGTTTTATTATCGTTCCCAAGCTGTTAGGAATCCATTAGTGTTTCAAACATGAATTAGTACAATAGACAGTCTTATCGCCAAGGATAACACTGTCTATTGTAGTAATTCATTTTCGAAACAATTGTTAGTATTGGCGTACGGGTGTATTGTCTGTCTGTATGTTCGGCGGAAATTCCATTCCAGGTACCACAACCTTAATGGAACTTATTTTTGTTTCTTGTAACTTCACTAACATCTGTAGAGGCGCCACCAGCGCCGCTGTGCTGTGGTGATCGTGGTCAGTGGCGTCATTGCTCTGACTTGTGCGGTGCGGTACACACGTACGCCGTGTTATTTTTTACTTGCATTTAAATCTATTTGCATTTTGCGTCGTTGTATTACTTACCTTGTGAGAACAGTGCAGTGTAGTCTTCTTGTGCATTCTCTTTGTAGAATACTACTCATATTCTCATACGAGACATTCTGTGATTAGTGAACTAGTGGACTAGTTGACAATAAATAATTGGTCTACAAATTACCAAGCTTCAAGACGAGAGAGCAAGGCATTCAAAAATAGAACGGAGAGAGGCAGATAAAAACTTGCAATATTTAAGTTTTAAACAATGGCGTTCGCTCTGCAAAGACGATCCAATGTAAGTATTACAGATTTTTCTATCAGTTATCGCAATCATTTCGTTTTATTCGATTTATTGAAAAAAAAACTACTTTATATTTATTTTATTTATTTATTTAATGTGGAACTCAGATTAGCTAGAGTTTAGTTCTATCATATAACTCTTCCTCATGTACTTCGTTGCACCCTGAATGTAATTCTTATTTTGCATTAAGTTAATTACCATCTGACGACCTCTGATGACTTCTTGATAGGCAAGACAGAAAGAAAGAAAATGCATTTATTAAACACACACACACACACACACACACACACACACACACACACACACACATACACATACACACACACACACACATACACACACACACGCACACGCGCACGCACACACACACACACACACGCACACACACACGCACACACACACACACACACACACACACACACGCACACGCACGCACACACGCACACACACACACGCACACACGCACACGCACACACAAACACGCGCACAAACACGCGCACACGCTCACGCACACGCACACACTACATACTTATTAAATACATATTATTACACAACAACAACATACTACTCGTTCGCACTATGTTTGCTGCTGTCTACTGTCACGCGTTTAGCGTTGTCTCACTCACTCAGTTCTAGTTCCAGTGAGAAAATGCTGTACTGACGTCATTTGACAGCGGCAAAGTTAGCGCCAAGGGGTAGTATATGAAACTACATTATATGTAACTAAATTAAATAATATCTCATTGTTTCAGGTAATCCTAGTTTAAGAAACCCAGCAGTTGTCCAAGAGGAGAGCTTGTCTAATGCATGCCTACCTAGTACACTAAGCTAGGTAGCTGTACCCTAAGCGGCTTCATTTTGTATAAGATTCATTTGTGATGTCCAAGATGTGGCCTGCATCGCAGTACTCCCACACCAATATGCACCAGCAGAATGCTGGGAAAGCTAATGAACATCAAAACCAACAGAATTTAAAGACACTTGGCATGACGTCAGCTATTTCCATGGCAGGTTGGTAATAGTACTAACAGTTATATCTCTTTATTGTATAGTAAGTGTAAATTTTTTGCAAAACAATTGATCCTTGTCACCGAGTTGTATCACCCCTGCAGCCTCAGCATGGTGTCCGGTGATATATCTTTTTGTCTCTCAACCAATGCATTTGCATAAGAAAATTGGGAGGTGACGTTACAGTGATGTTTTGGTCATGTGACATTTTTCTGCGATTGCATTGGTTATGAGAAAAGAGAACATAATGTTTACGGACACCATGCTTAGGGTCCTGATATATAAGGTGTGAAGAAACTTTATGAAACGTAAATCCTTTGTTTTTTGTTCATATTTTGTGTATGAATTGTTTTCTTATTAAATAATTAAACAATTGTTTAATTTTTTGTAAGTAAAAATACTCTATTATTTTAGGTCCAAAACCCATTGATATAGAAAAGACCGCAGAATTAAAAGACTCCCTGACTACATATGGTGTCTTCGAATCAGAAGCAGAAATGCACCACCGCATGGAGGTACTGGGGTCCCTGCACCGCCTCGTGAGGCAATGGATCCGAGAGGAATCTCTCAGGAAGTACATGCCTCCCAGTGTGGCTGATACTGTCGGCGGAAACATTTATACCTTCGGTTCATACAGACTTGGAGTTAGTATGCAATTTTTTTTCCACTTAATGTACATGTCGCAGTCAATTTGAATGATTTGTCCTTTACAAACGGCTTTGGCAATTTATAAACTTGAAGCTTTATTAAATACAAATTGCCGAAGGCAGATTCCAAATGTAGTTTCAATTTTCACCAAAATCAGTCCTGAGACTCTTTTGAGCATTTTTCACTATTCCTCATAATTTCTGATTCACGGCCATTCACGTTCAAATTAAAATTTACCCTGTATATTAGGTTTTTGTTTTGTTAAAATACTTCACTGTAAGTATTGGCTTTCAAAATCGTGTATATTTATTTATAAGAAGAAATATTTTTTTAGTTATTTTGCTATATTTGTATCTTTTTTAAATATTATTATTATAATTTGTCCCTTAACCACCAGGTGCATCACAGAGGCGCGGATATTGACGCTCTGTGCGTGGCCCCGCGGCATATTGACAGAACAGATTACTTTTCTTCCTTTTACGACCTATTGAAGACACAGCCTCAGGTATGTTTGAAAAAAACCGGCCATATGCCAATAACTTTTTTTTTTATATGTCAATGAAAAACAGGAAAGTAGGAAATCAATTTTGCAATGCTTTCTTGCTTACTGAATATAACATTTTTACCCTTACATCATCTATGAATTCCGCGATTTTCATTCTAAATCAAAAGAAAAGGACTAATGCCAATGCCTAACATTTAATAATTGAGTTGACCAAGCGTGACAGATGGCGTTCATCATACTATAAAAAATAAAAAGAAGAAGAAGAATATTCACAAGCTACTTTATTATATTTTTTTAATCTGTGAATGAACAATGAAAATTAATTGACTTAATTGTTAAAAAAAAATTCTAAACAAAAGAAAACCGACTTAATTAGAATGGGGCCACACATGAAGCGCCAGCTATCAAATAAAAAAAGAATGATTAAAATCGGTTCACCCATTCGAAAGTTCTGAGGTAATAAACATTGCCGTCGCTTCCTTCTGCGAGCAAGTGATGCTCGAGAAGGAGGCGGCGGAAAGGGTTCGGGAGAGGCTGCACAGAGCTCTCCCGAACGGCGGCGGGCGCGGACGCCTAAGGCGTCGGAGGTCTAACGACCTCCGTCCTCCATGAGCGCTGGCCTGGGGGTGACGGGTGGAGCCGCCTGTCACCCTAGCAGAAGCAGGCCGAGGCGGCGGCGCGCGGCAGCGCCCCCCCCCCCCCCCTATTCCGGGGGTATGGGAACCACGCAGTTCCCAAACCCGAGGGAGATGGCCCGGGTCAAGCCGGGGTGCGAGGGAAATGCTCTTTGGGCCACCTTACACCCTGGCGTCAGAAGACCCTAGACGGCGTGCGGTTTTAGTCGGTAAGAGTCCGACATAACCTACCCCGCTGGCCGCGGGGTGGGTATCCATGAGGATTTCCGCACGAAAAAAATTCTGAATAACGGAATTATGAGTTAGTTTTAAATAATCATTTCTCAAAGAATGTGTCTGATTCAAATTTGTTTACATTCAGGTGAAAGATTTGAGAGCAGTAGAAGATGCTTTTGTGCCAGTAATCAAGATGAACTTTGATGGCATAGAGATTGACCTGCTGTTTGCCAGATTGGCACTTAAAGAAATACCGGGTAAGGAGCAATTTTACATCTGTGACTGACTCAAATGAATACTATGCCAACAATGTAAATAATTGTGATCCTTATGGTCTTCATATTTTCAGATTCCTTTGACCTACGGGACGACATGTTGTTGAAGAACCTGGACCAGAAATGTGTGCGTTCAGTAAACGGCTGTCGTGTGACCGACGAAATTTTGCGGCTTGTGCCCAATATCAACAATTTTAGACTCACGCTCAGAGCCATCAAATTATGGGCCAAACGTAAGGACAAATTTTTAATTATTGACTTCTATAAATTCCGATATATTATGTGATAATTTTTTATGGATTCAAAATTTTCAAAGAAAAGTTCATGTCTCCCGCTATAAAATTAAATACAAAAATTGAACTGACTTATCGCCCTTTAAGTCGGTAAAGTACCTATACTAAAACAGTAAAAAATACTATTCTGAAAATCGCATAATAGGTAAATCGGTTCAACAAAACGCGAGATAATCGCGGACAAACATACAGGGCCTCTATTCTGTAAAGCATGTCACTGTCATGGCACTGACATTAAAAAATGCCAGTTTATTGAAGACTACCTGTATACAATAATTAAAGTCTAGTCTTTTCATTCACTCTACAAAATACCATTTCATTTGAGACTTTAATTTCATAACAATAAAGTCTTAAATGCCGCATAGTGTTACTTATTAGACAAAGTTATTGTACCTTAATTTGCAATTGTATGAATAAATAAATAAAATCAAATGTCATTTTTTGTGTCAGTAGCATGGCCATGGCGTGCTTTAACGGAATTGAGGCCTAGGTCAAGCAACCTACTTTTAAACTCAGTAAATAATTTCCTATTGTTTGGTACAGGACACGGAATATACTCCAACACGCTGGGCTACCTGGGAGGAGTGTCGTGGGCCATGCTGGTGGCCCGCACATGCCAACTATACCCCAACGCGCTGCCCGCCACACTTGTACATAAGTTTTTCCTGGTATTCAGCCAATGGAAATGGCCACAGCCGGTGTTGCTAAAGCAACCAGATTCAGTCAACCTCGGTTTCCCTGTCTGGGACCCTAGAGTGAGTATAATTTATTGTCCATAAATCAATCGCTCCATTGAATAATCGTACAATCAAAAAATAAAATGTTTGCTGTATTAAAATGTTTTTACTGAATTAAACTGTTAAACTATGCTTACTTAGAATGTACTAAAATGTTTATAATTATTATTTATGTTTACCTACTAATACTAACTGATCTTCATTTGAACCAATTGCTGCAGAACTATAATAACCACCAATATTTTATTTGATCCAGGTAAATATTTCGGATCGATGCCACTTGATGCCCATCATCACTCCAGCGTATCCTCAACAAAACTCCACATTTAATGTGTGTTTATCTACTCGGACAGTCATCATGGAAGAGTTCAGGGTTGGTTAGTACCCTTTTTATTATATCAAATGAATCTAGTATCTAATTTATAGGTACACGTATGTCGTAGTAACGTAAGCAGGATCTATCTACGAAATTTCAGTATATAAACGTATGCAGGCGCTCGATTCAGTAACGCTACAATTTTAAAACGCGTGATTTCATTTCAATTAGAAGGAAAAAGTCTTAGTTACTTGGTCTTGTCTGATCTGTCCAAATAAAATCTACCACCTACCTACGCTTCGTGACGCAGGAATCACTAGAAGTATGTAAGGACAGAGGCAGATGGCAGTCTGTTGTCTCTGCTTACCCCAGAGGGAAAAAGGTGTGAGCGTATGTATGTATGTATGTAAAATTACTCATACTTTGATTCATATTCAATTAGGTTTTGATAAATGAATATCTATAACTTTTGTAAGCTTTGAAAGCCCACGTTTTAAAATCGTATAGTGCACGGCATCTAACTTGGCAAGATTTTGGAGTAGTGTGACACTACTCCAAAATCTTGCCAAGTTAGATGCTGTATACCTTCTAACCCAACTTACACCCACCCCCCAGAAATCTTCACGTGTTCTTACAATGGACATTAAATTATCCCACCTCTCTGTTTGCTTTGTGAATATACCCTTTTGTACAGATGCCGGCACATAACTTGGCCAGGTTTGGCGTAAGTTCGCGCATCGTGCACTTTGAGCCAATCAAATGATTCAAAGTACGAACGAACGGAACGTTGATTCGGTACAAGACGTCTCTCGGAGACATATGATTGGTCCGTCAAGTGACCAATCATATGTCCGCGACGGCGCAACCGCGTCTCCCGCGACCCGCTCATACCTCAAAGGGGACCTAAAATTCGACCTTTGCGCATATGACGCGTCTGGCCAATTTACGTGCCGGTATCTGTATTATCTTTATCTATCTTTAATTGTATTTTATTGTAAAGATTTTCTGTTTTTATCACAGGTTTAGCCATCACAGACGAGATTATGCTCGGCAAATGCGGTTGGGAGCGTCTGTTTGAGGCTCCCAATTTTTTTGCAGGATACAAGCATTTCATAGTACTCCTGGCCTCGTCTGCCACCACTGATGACCAACTACAGTGGTGCGGACTCATTGAAAGCAAAATACGACATCTCATTAGTGAGTACTTACCATTTTACAGTATCTATCAAAATATTCATTACAAAGCATTTTTTTTGTATACATACCACGTAAGTGGCAGACAAGCACACGGCCCACCTGATGGGAAGCGGTCGCCGTGGCCTATAGACGTGTGCGACACCAAGTGCGTCACGCGCTGCCGACCCTGAAGGGAAAGGGCGGGGTAGGAAAAAGTGGGGAGGCTAGGCTGGGTTTTGTTATACTATGTAGGTGGCAGACAAGCACACGGCCCACCTGATGGGAAGCGGTCACCGTGGCCTATGAACGTGTGTAACACTAAGAGTGTCACACACGCGCTGCCTACACTGAAGGGAAAGGGGGAGGGCTGTGAAGGGGTGGGGGGAGTATGGGTACAGTGAGCTCTGGCTACCCTACTTACCACCGGGAACACAATACGATGGTTATTATAGCCGCGGTCTTCTGTAGGGCGGAGGTACTTACCCAGTCGGACAAATCATTTCGGACGGGAGATACCGTGGCGTCCTACCTCCATTCCATAATGTGAATGTCACTTGTTCACAATTATTGTTTGTTACAGCCACCCTGGAGAGGAACAACTACATTAATATAGCGCACGTGAACCCTGAGTGCTATAACTCCGTGCCGCTCAACACTAACAATGGACAGCCCCTCGCCTTACCACCAGGTAAGCATCATTATGCTCCGAGCTTTTGCTCTACGCAGTTTGGTTCGGCTTTTCAGTAACTATGAAACAGCCAAACGTCAGTATTTTACGTGAAGCGACTGCCATCTGATCTCTGCAATCAATCAATCAACCGGACATGGGGCTCCAACTACCCGTAATGATTGCCATGAACTCGTATCGCAAAAGTAAAACTATAACACGTGCGCTATAAGTTGAGACCTGACCGGTTGACGCGTCATAGCGGTCAGCTCTCAACTTATAGCGCACTTGTTATAGTTATACATTTACAATATTATTGTGATTTAACTCTGATATTTTTTTTTATAGGTGCTCCCATGCCGCCCGACCCAGTACCTGCGGTTAAAAAAAATGAAAATGTGAGTTGTAATTTTATTTATCTAGGTATAAGTACTAAAAAGTTGATTATAGCACATAAAAAGTGGATAAGATAATTTTAGAATAAATTAAGAAGGTATTAAATTTAAATCAGAAAATGTCAACATTCAGGACGGGACTTGAACCTGAAACTTTAGATTGTGGTAAAATAACTGTTATTTTAAGCGGCAGTTATCTAATGATAAAGAGTTATGACTTTTTATATCTACCTTAAAAATAGTAGCCACTTGAAAAATATCCTGATTGTTTTTTTTCCGCTGGCAACATTGCTCATTTGTTAAGTTGACAAGTTACATGATTTATGAAATCAATTCTACTTTTATGCAAATGTCTTTTTCCATTTCCAGGGCGAGATAATTGCCAATTATTGCTCAATGTGGTTTATTGGGCTTGTATTTCAAAAAACCAACCTGAATGTAGACCTGACGAATGATATAGTGTCATTCACGAAGGCTGTCAACTATCAAGCCGAGAACACCAGTATGCTACGCGAAGGCATGACTATTGAGGTAATGGTATTTTGATAAAATCCTTGAAGGTATCCTGTAGTAGCCTAGTGGTCTGGGTAATGGGACTGCTGAGACGAGGTCTCGGATTCGATCCCAGGTTCACCATGGCACACACCAATGACTTTTCGATGCTTTTCGAAGTTGTGTGTATTTATTGCAGGTTTATAAGTGCCCGGTTTATGGCAATAGGCTCGTCACCTATTACATTGGGACCTAAATATAAACTGGCGAAATGTGGGTGCTAGCACCTCTGCCTACCCCTTCGGGGATATAGGCGTGAGATTATGTTTATGTCCTGTACTCGGGGAAAGCTTGTCTGTAACTTTCTTTACAATTCTTCTTCAAACTGATGTTTGTTAGAGAGTGTATAAAGGTGTGGGTATAAAGTGCGAGCTCCTGACTTAGGAGAGAAATCCCTAGGATACCGACCGACCAGCATTGGTCGCCAGCATGGTTAATTTGGGGAAAGGGATATATTTCATATATTATATTTTTGAATAACATTATGATAAAATTTGTCTTTTTGATTATGTTATTTAATAGCGCTGTTTTTAACTGTCAGGTAGGTAAGTGCAATTTATCTTGCATGTTAATCCATTTCAAAATTAATATTCACCACGAAGGAACATCCCTATATTTAACCGCTTTATAATCGATCATTTGTTTCATGTTGTCATGACTAGTTTTTTGTTCCCGTAAGTCATTTTAGCATAAAATGATATATGGGAACAGACTTTTTATTGTAGCACCCTTTACATTACACAAACAGAAGTCGGTGCCAAAGATTCTCATCCCTAAAACCTGATAAATTCACAACTGACTGCTTCACTGCGAGAACTTCCATTGTGCGATGTAAGATCGGCAGTAACGTAGTAGTTCAGCTCGCTTTCATTAGATGGCGTTGGGTACATGTCGGCCACAAAAATAATACCTTCTCCTCATACCCCCAGGCGCGGTACGTGCGGCGCAAGCAGCTACATCAGTACCTGTCTGGCTCGCTCATCCTCCGGCGTGAGCGTACTACGTCAGGAGCGCGACGACGGGCCCTGGAGCCGCCCACCTCTGCGCCACAGAAGAAGACAAAACGCCTTTCAGAGAGCAGCGTGAGTATGCCTTCCCCCACTCGTTATTGCAATAGTAATTAGTATTCTAGAACATAATAGCACTATCCACAAGATTTTTCTTTATTTTGCAACACTAATAAAGGTTGTCTTAGGATGGGTGATCATTCTTTTTGACATACGTCTGGCACTCTGTGCCTCGGAGAGTTCGTTAAGCCGGCGGCGGTCCCAGTTACCAAATTAACATTTATGGCGGGTGTTACATATTCATATTTATGTATTTATGAAACAGTTTACAAAATGATAAAAATAGGGTATAATTATACACGTAGCTGGAGACGTAAAAAGTTCAACAACTGGTCCAACTACAGAGTTTCAATATCGCCCATGTGTTGTGGAGGTCAGATGGCAGTCACTTCACATTAAAAATTGAAGTTCAGCCACTTCGTAGTTAGACTGAAAAACCAATCCTATCGGAATTTGTAAAAAAGGCTTGGAAGATGTTTTGCTTGTTATGTTATACAGCGATAATGATTGACTAAACTTGTAATATTGCAGACGGACGAAGCCAGCAGCATCGCGTGCACGTAGCACTGCGAGCAGTGGCGCGCGCGCTTCATCTACGGCGCCGCCCCCGCCAAGCGCCTGTGACTGTGAGTGGCGGGACAGCGGACAGTGACAGTGGACAGTGGACAGTGTAGTGCATAAGTGTAACAGTGTGCGTGACGCGCACTTCTATGGTTTTTTAATGTTCCGTGGTGCCATCCCATGTGAACATGATTGTATCTGTTTAATATTGTTAAATAAACGTTTAAAATAAACTATTCTTTGTTTCATTCCAATGACATCTCTATATAGGCCCAGCGCTCACCGCTGGAGGCGCGGTGGAGAACATTTTAAGTCAACAATTTACTATGAACGTTAATAGTCTTTATATACAATTATTGACCGTACGGTCTGCGCCTCCAGCTGTGTGCGCTGGGCCATTGGACCCAATCTTTTTTATACCACTTAGGTGGCAGATAAGCGCACGGCCCACCTGATGGGAAGCGGTCACCGCGGCCTATGGACGTGTGCAACACCAGGGGCGTCACACTCGCGCTGCGACCCAATCTAATGTGATGGTCACAACACACAGAAATACCGGGTGTATTGTTGTACCGGGTAATGTTACCGGAAACGAAGACAGACGATAGTTCATACTCAAGATAAATAAAATCTCAATCATCTTAAGTTTTATTGGTCTAATCTAAGGGGGCGTATTTCCTTTCCGAGTTCAATACGAGCCAACATTGCCTCAAAATCCGTAAGGGGTTTGCCTGCTAACATTCTTCCAAAATTTAGAGGCAATGTCGCCGGATATTGAACATGAAAAGGGAAACACGAAGTTTGGGGTAAACACCAGAATTAGCAATGGAACTAAATCTTTAGATGACTGCATTTACCCTTGTCGTTGGACGACTTCGACTGCTGCAGATGTAGTCCAAGTGATGAAGTCTTATTCAATTCTTATTAATAATAAATCTGTAACTGATCGGTGTCTATACATGGAAGATATATGAGAAAAAAAATAATTGGGGCACTTTATGAATGTAATAGAAGACAAAACAATGATTTTTAGAATTTATCTGTTTCTCCGTACTTTTGTGCACACTGATCTCGAAAGCAGCCAATTCCATTTAGTTGCGATTGTTATTATTTTATTGTGGTAAGCTTCACTTAAAATTCAGTGTTTGTTTTATTGAAATCGGTTCATGAATAAAGAAGTTATAGGCTAAGAGCCGGAATAAGAAATATACACTCTCATCTGTTATTTAATAGTGAAAAGTAATAAATAATAGATAATATTCATAATAACATGTTGCAAATAGGTTGCCTAGACTAGTTCAAATAATATCCCCAACAGAATTAAAAACGTACCTAAAGGTTACCTCGCGCACAGATAATATTAAACTATTAAATTATTAATTATTGTGCCTCCCAATAACCGTAGGTACATCATGTTATTTCGTATCGCTAATAAATAACAGATGAGAGTATATACTTCCTATACCGGATCTTGTACTATCGACCGTGAATCTCGTGAACAACAATCGCGCTGTTTCCTAACCGATACATCGAAATGCTTCTTTTAACGCCATATGTTTTTAAACTTGTGAACTATGAAAACAATAATTTTTGGTCTTAATATTCAAATACACCAGTGAATAGTTCACTAGTCATCACAAATGATTTGTAATGACTATAAGTAGCTCAAGCTCCCCTGTGAACGTAACGTAGGCGTTCCAAATTTCTTAGAATTATGTTTTATTATCTTTCTCTAGCTGTTAGAAATCCATTAGTGTTTCAAAAATATACATACAATAGACAGTCTTATCGCCAAGGATAAGCCTGTCTATTATAGTAATTCATTTTTGAATCATTTTTTAGTATTGGCGTACGGGTGTATTGTCGGTCTGGATAATTCCCTTCTAGGTACCCCAACCTTTATGTACTTCTTTTGTTTCGAAAGGAGTGTAATAAATCTATACTATTACAGAATTATAAAGTGGCCGTGTCTATACATTGGAGATATTTAAAAAATCTACTTAGATTATGTTATATGAACGATTATGAAGACGGTTTTTTTATGAATCTTGTCTGTTTGTGTGCGATGGACGCGACACCACTGAACGCATTTTGATAGGGTTTATTTTTGTTAGAAAAGTCTTGTCACAGTTAAAATGTTACACAATACATGTTTGATCACAATCGATTGAGTAGAACTGGAGATATGGTCAAAAAACGCCAAAACTAAAGTTCACGCGGGCGGTGCCGCGGCCATAGGCTAGTCTATATAAATAAAAATGAATCACCGAAATGTACCTATGTATGTACTGTACATAACTTATGAACGACTGCACCAAATTAGATAATTATTTTTATCGTGTGTTTGTTATTGACAGAACAACCCATTTGCCATTTGCCCGTAGTCTCTCTTGATTAATGAGCTATTATAACTCAAAAAGAATTTTTCAATTCGGACCAGTAGTTCCTGAGATGAGCGCGTTCAACCAAACAAACAAACAAACTCTTCAGCTCTGTAATATAATATTAGTACAGATTAGTTAGGCCACTTGAGTATACTTTGAAACCTGCTGACGTATGTCTAATAGGATAGGAGCGTTTAGCTCACTCAGTAAGTTCTTATAGGGCCAAAGGGAAAGGATAACAGAAGGCTGAAAATAAAACACACTTCAACCTTTCACATTTAAGTAAATTTATATAATATATAGATATACTCGTATAATTAATGAATAGAATACTTACCAGTTACACATAACCTAAAACTTCCTTATGAATATAGGTACATAAGGAATACTATACTTATAAGTCTTATATCTAGGTGGAGTCATTTTGTGAGCACTGTTGCACTTATAGCACTAGGCACACCTCGCTACACTGCCGCACTGTCTGTAGCTAGCAGTGCTACGCCGTAGCTAGTAGTGCTACGCGCACGCGATACTGCTGGTGGGTTGCTCCGCGTCGGCCGCCCGCGACCCGGTCCGCTCACCGCCACCGCGTTCCTGTTGGGCGAATTGGAGCGCTGTTGCAAGATAGCACGCTTACTTCGTTTGCTGTAATATTTAATGACCATTTATATAATGTGTACTAGCTGTTGCCCGCGGCTCCGCCCGCGTGGATGTCGAAATCCGTTTCAAAAACTATCCTATCTCTCCAGTTGGATCGAACTGCACATGGTGTGCGAATTTTATTATAATCGGTTAAGTGGTTTAGGAGTCCATTGAGGACAAACATTGTGACACGAGATTTATATAATATTAAGAAGATATGCATAATTATATTAGTGAGTGATTCTAAACATTACGGAAGGGAAAAGTTAAATCGCTCCTACTCCTTCCCTTTCTTACTACTGACTGGTAACAAGTGAAATGATTAGTAGTTATTCAAAGTTGTTTGCTAATAAGTACAACAATGGGGCTCGCATTTGACAAAAGACTAGCCGTAACCAGGTAGTCATTGAATCCTCATCCTTTAACAACACTTAGCTAACAGTAGCATTACTTAATCGGTTACTTATTTCTGGATTACTTCCTATAACCATTAAGTGCAATTACTAATGAGTCGGGCATGCTATTAACTTGGGACTCATCTAAACACTAAATAATATCAAGCAGGTATCTACTACGACACTAATCTATTTGTATACTGATTCTATATTGGAAAGCTGGAGAGTTTGTTTGTTGGTATGGTTGAACGCGCTAATCTCAGAAAGTACTGGTTTGATTAGAAAAAACGTTTTTATTGAATAGTTTATTAGTCCAGGAAGGCTACAGGCTTTGATCAATAGGAGCGGCGCAGTAGTGAGATTTGTTACAAAATCCCTAGTTAAGTATATTATGAAGATGAAAAATAGTTTGTGAAGATGTTTGGATGTTTGTTGCTCAATCACTCATATAATATAGTCTTGTCGACTGATATTCGGTGCAGAGTTGATAGATTATAGTCAAATATATTTTTTTTGGAATTCGTGTTGTACTTCCTATTTTTTTTTTATTTGCTGACGCCGCGGACCGCGGGCTGAGCGCATTGATCAGCTGATTAAGGAAATCGACCGTTAATCACGTGAATGAGAATCGCGCCTTCTAAAACTTGTGAACTATGAAAACAATAATGTTCAGTGTTATATTCAATGCGCTAGTGAATAATAGTTCACTATAGGTAGCTCAAGCTCCCCTGTGAACGATGCTCAAATGTATATCAACACGTGTGTTGTAAACAAAATTAAAAAGTAACGTGGGTGTTCCAAATTTCTTAGGATTATGTTTTATTATCGTTCCCAAGCTGTTAGGAATCCATTAGTGTTTCAAACATGAATTAGTACAATAGACAGTCTTATCGCCAAGGATAACACTGTCTATTGTAGTAATTCATTTTCGAAACAATTGTTAGTATTGGCGTACGGGTGTATTGTCTGTCTGTATGTTCGGCGGAAATTCCATTCCAGGTACCACAACCTTAATGAAACTTATTTTTGTTTCGAAAGGCGTACAATAATGAAATATTAATAATAATAACCTAAATAATTTTCCATTATAAAATTGTAAAGTGGCTGTGTCTATACATTGGAGATATTTAAAAAATCTACTTAGATTATGTTATATGAACGATTATGAAGACGGTTTTTTTATGAATCTTGTCTGTTTGTGTGCGATGGACGCGACACCACTGAACGCATTTTGATAGGGTTTATTTTTATTTGAAAGGTCTTGTCCGAGTTAAAATCTTACGCATGTTTGATCACAATCGGTTGAGTCGAACCAGAGATATATTCACAATACGCGAAACCCAACGTCCACGCAGGTGAAGCCGCTGGCATAGGCTAGTCTATATAAATAAAAATGAATCACCGAAATGTAT
This sequence comes from Lithosia quadra, assembly GCA_963576445.1. Taxonomy (NCBI): domain Eukaryota; kingdom Metazoa; phylum Arthropoda; class Insecta; order Lepidoptera; family Erebidae; genus Lithosia; species Lithosia quadra. The sequence continues at coordinate 3,226,231 of OY754900.1, read as the reverse complement.
GTCTGTACTGTACCTACATAACTTTGAACGACTACACCAAATTAGATAATTCTTTTTATTGTGTGTTTCTTAATGGCAGACAGGTTGAATGAAGCTCTCGCGCGAATATAACAATAATGGTATACATTAGTTGAGCCAGCTAAGAATATCTTTAAATAGTTTGTGTTATGGGTTCTAGAATGCAAAATCATACCCTCGGCTTCGCCCGTGACATACTTTGTCCCCGTGGCATTTATTTAACACACAAGCACATGCCCATAAGATCTTAGTTTTGTAGTAATGTATCGACATACCTATATGGTTACTACTCTGCTCCCCTGGACAATAGCGTGAGCCCATAGCCTTCCTTGATTAAGAAGCTATTATAACTCAACAATATTTTTTCAATTCGTACCAGTAGTTCCTGAGAGTTAACCAAACAAACAAACTCTTCAGCTTTGAAACCGGCTGAAGTAATTCTGATAGGACAGGCGCGTTTAGCTCGCTCAGCAAGTCCTTATAGGGCTACAGGGAAAGGATAACAGGAGGCTGGAAATAAAAACACACTTCAACCTTTTATATATTTATATTTCACTATTTTTTTTAACGAATCGCTATTGGCGGCAGATATTTGAGATTTGGCTATCTATTTGCCCTAGCTAGCAGTGCTACGCCGTAGCTAGTAGTGCTACGCGCATAACTACTGCTGGATGAGGTGCTCCGCGACCCGGCCCGCTCGCCGCCACCGCGTTCATGTTGGACGAATTGGAGTCTTTTTTTTCGTGCGGAAAGTTTTAATGCCCACGGATACCACCCCGGTCGGCCATCGAGGGTGGTTATGTCGGGATCGAACCGACTAAAACCGCACGCCACCATGTCGGGTCTTAATTACTGGGGTATAAGGTTACCTAATAGGCATATCCGTCGCACCCCAGCTGACCCTGGGCCATCTACGGTTTTAAGATGGGCCCCCTCGACCCTCTAAAAGGTGGGGTGAGCATCGCTCCACCTCGCTATTTATCTTTTTATTATTATTCGTTGACAGTAAGTTTGCCTACAACTATAAAATGTGATAAAATGATATATATCATTGTGGAAAGAAAATAATTATGAAACATTATGTTTATTATTTCATCATTTGAGACCACGGTCTTGGGCATACATGGTAGAAAATGGCAGAGAAAAGATAGGTGTGCAACTCTACAGTTTGGTCTTTGGTCAACTTGGTAAGCAGATGTATTCTGTGAACCGCATTGAGAACTTCAAACAAAAATGGAAAAAAGCAATAAATTGCCGCGGTGACTTGGCCCGGTGCCGGGCCACATGGGAAAAAAAGTTTTAACTGGCCCGTTGATATGTTTACCGGGCCAGATGACACAAATCAAGTGCCATCGTCCCCGGTAGGGAAAAATAGAGAATACGCCTCGTAATTTTTTTTATATAATAGACACGTCAATTTGACTTCACTTCGCCTGATGGTAAGCTGAAGGTAAAGTTACCATCAGGCTAGGTGAAGTCAAATTGACGAGTCCTATATACCTATAAAAAAAATTACGAGGCGTATCCTCTATTTTTCCCTTACCGGGGACGATGGCACTTGGGTGGGGTGGGTATCATACTAAGAACTGAAACTTTTTTTTATTTTTTCATCAAACCCATACGTGTGGAGTTTATCTATAGATAGGTCTTCAAAAATGCTATTGAGGTTTCTAACATCATTTTTTTTCTAAACAGAACAGTTTACGCGAGAGACACTTCCAAAGTGGAAAAATGTGTTCTCTAACTTCTAAAATAAGAGAATGAGAAATCTAAAAAAACTATATAGTGTACATTGCCATGAAAACTACCAAGAAAATTGGTTTAAACCAGATCTACTAATTTTTTTTTAATACGTCATAAGCCGCAATTAATTGACAATATTTTTGGTTTCAATATTTCTTGAAACTGGTATTATATATTAGCTTGTTTAGATATCACAAGCCTATATGGGCTCGTATATAGTTACTTACCGCTACGGAACCCATCATGGGCGAGTCCGACTCGCACTTGGCCGGTTTTTTATTTTTTATTATATTCTACTTTTTAGTTTTCGTGTATATTTATCACTATTTTTTTTTATAAGTTCACAAACCTCACTCCGCGTGTAACTTGTAGAGATTAACATTTCATTTTTTTAAATTAAATATAAATTGAACTTTGATAATGATATAACATTAAATAACATCCCCTTTAAACTATAACGTATTACAGCGGCCATGTTGGATTTTTTTTCGCGTCACCTATCTAAGAACACCTGGCGTACCAAGACAAATCTAACGATATGTCAATTAAAAAAATCCGTTGAGTGGTTTAGAAGATATGAGTTAATAAAGAATCTTACAAACATACATACATACTTACAAGATACGCGCGAAAAACATAACCCTTCTTGGCAGTCGCGTAAAATGCGCAACAGAATCGAATATATGCAATAGATTGGACCAATCACTAGCTGTCGGTACTGCCCCCGTATACAAGTGTCAAATCGCTACCCATTCGAATAGACTAGGTCGACCAATCACATCCAAGCTCGTCGCCGGCGTACGATGCGCGCGCTGCGGCGGAATCACGAGCTGGAGTGTGATTGGTTGACCTAATCTATTCTTTTCGATAGCGATTTAGACTTTTTCCACTTGGCTACGGGCCCAGTTCTGTCTTATAACTTCACTAACGTCTGTAGACGCGGCGCCACCAGCGCCGCTGTGCTGTGGTGATCGTGGTCAGTGGCGTCATTGCTCTGACTTGTGCGGTGCGGTACACACGTACGCCGTGTTATTTTTTACTTGCATTTAAATCTATTTGCATTTTGCGTCGTTGTATTACTTACCTTGTGAGAACAGTGCAGTGTAGTCTTCTTGTGCATTCTCTTTGTAGAATACTACTCATATTCTCATACGAGACATTCTGTGATTAGTGGACTAGTGGACTACTTGACAATAAATAATTTGGTCTACAAAATACCAAGCTTCAAGACAGGCACGAGAGAGCAAGGCATTATAAAATAGAAGGGAGAGAGGCAGATAAAAACTTGCAATATTTAAGTTTTAAACAATGGCGTTCGCTCTGCAAAGACGATCCAATGTAAGTATTACAGATTTTTCTATCAGTTATCGCAATCATTTTGTTTTATTCGATTTATTGAAAAAAAAACTACCAAAATATAATAAAACACAACCGTAGTAGTAGTAGGAGTAATAATGATGTATTTATTGTAACTGACATCATAACATAACTACCTATGTAATGTGGAACTCAGATTAGCTAGAGTTCAGTTCTATCTTATAACTCTTCCTCATGTATACTTTGTTGCACCCTGAATGTAATTCTTATTTTGATCTATTTAAATTTTCTTGTCTATAGGAACTTTTGGTAATACCTATAGTAAAACATATTAGCATACTCATATTCGCAATTAATTCCAGGTTCGTTTGCCGCCAGAAGTTACCAGGACTCTGTATGTGAGAAATTTACCATACAAAATTTCAGCAGAGGAAATGTATGATATTTTTGGAAAGTATGGTGCAATTAGACAGATTCGTGTGTAAGTATTATTTAAATATTTGCCTCTGTATTATCCATCAGTTTTGAGCTTCATATCAATTCATATTTGATCGTAACCTAAATTAACTCTCTCTAAACTTAAGAGCTTAGCTAGTAAAATTAGAAAATAGCCAATATTTTAAAGATACTCTGTTCATCAACATACACTTTAAAATGTGTAGGTATATTTCACCCATTTTTTTGTCATTTGACTTCTGTTCTAATTACCTTAACGTATTTCTTTACAGAGGCAATACACCAGGAACAGCTTTTGTAGTGTATGAACACATATTTGATGCCAAAATAGCTTGTGAGCGTTTATTAGGACTCAACGTTTGCAATAGATACTTAGTAGTACAGTACTACAGGTTTAACAAGGCATACAAGAGTATTGATATTTAGAAGAAACAGGCAGAGATAGATGCATTGAAGAAGAAGTACGGCGTATCTACTGAAGACCTTCGCAAATAAACTAACTTTCATTTAACAAATATTAGCTAAGTAATTCTAATAAGTTAGTGCCATCCCATGTGAACATGATTGTATCCGTTTGATATTATTAAATAAACGTTTAAAATAAACTATTCTTTGTTTCATTCCAATGGCATCTATAGGCCCAGCGCTCACCGCTGGAGGCGCGGTGGAGAACATTTTAAGTCAACAATTTAATATGAACGTTAATAGTCTTTAGGTATATACAGTAAAGCCCGCTTAAGTCGATTTCTCAGGGACCCTACCAAAAACGCGTCTTAAGCGAGAAAGCGTATTATGCGGGATAGGGAAAATACGATTTTTAAAACGATCTATCCCGTTAAAATCAGTGATCTGTAAACTTTCAGCAATCTTACGTGCTTTCTCGCATATTATGGGGCCACTTATGGGCAGTTTTAAAGCTCGTGCTTGATGAAGCCATTCCACTAAAAAAAATTCCAATTTATCCAACTTTCCTACCTTTTGCTTTTTTCTCTGCACACCTCCCAATCTGTATTTTTCTTTAATTTCTTCTCTATTCTTCTAAATGGTAGGTACATACTTTCAATATCTCAATTTTTTCTTGAAGTGACAATGCCTTTAGCTTGTCACTTGTAGTCATATTGTCATATTTGTAACAAGGGCTCGCGGGCGTATTAAACGGGATGCGAATCGTATTAAGCGTTAAGAAATGTATGAAATATGTCTCCAAGTTGCAGGGACTGGCGTAAAGTGGCGTATTATGCGTGAAATCGTATTAAGCGTGATCGTCTTAAGGGGGCGTCCATAAATTACGTGAGATGTTTTAGGGGGGGAGGGGGTCCAGTCAAATCTCATCTAATCTTACGTTGGAGAGGGGGGGATCTCGGCAAATATCACGCAATTTTTTTTCTGATTGAAACAAAAAAGAATGCAATTTTGGTCCATTTAATCCAGATTGTACATTTCATATTTTCGATTAAGATCATTCTACAAATTCGTTCATAAGAAAATAATTTAATTCATACTACGAAAGTTCGACCCTCACGGATTGTCACAAGACGATTGTAATTTTTTTTCTTTTACAATATAACAATCCAACGCGTTTACGTAAGAAACCCGCATTTTGAAAAATCTCACGTGAGATTGGGGGATTGGGGAGGGGTTGAATAAAATCTCACGATATCTCACCAGGGGGGGAGGGAGGGTCAGAAAAATTAAAGAAACACCTCACGTAATTTATGGACGCCCCCTAAACGGGTTCTACTGTACAATTATTGACCGTACGGTCTGCGCCTCCCGCTGTGTGCGCTGGGTCGTTGGACCCAATCTTTTTTATACCACTTAGGTGGCAGATAAGCGCACGGCCCACCTGGTGGGAAGCGGTCACCGCGGCCAATGGACGTGTGCAACACCAGGAGCGTCACACTCGCCTCACGCCTCGCCTCGGTTTGCCTGCTAACATTCTTCCAAAATTTAGAGGCAATGGTGCCGGATATTGAGCATGAAAAGGGAAACACGAAGTTTGGGGTAAACACCAGAATTAGCGATGGAACTAAATCTTTAGATGACTGCATTCACCCTTGTCGTTGGACGACTTCCACTGCTGCAGATGTACCTAGTCCAAGTGATGAGGTCTTATTCAATGGGATTAATTCATCTATCTATACATATAATAAATCTGTAACTGATCGGTGTCTATAAATGGAAGATATATGACGTAAAAAATACCGAGCGGATTTTGATGCGTTTTTTTTATTAGAAAGGTCTTGCTTAGACTAAAAATTTACCGTATGTTTGGTTGTAATTGGTTAAGTAGAACCGGAGATATGACCAAAAACGACCTAAAAACGAAGCGCGGGCGAAGCCGCGGGTATCAGCTTGTATAAAAAGTAGCCTATATGTTGCCCAGCACTATGAACTATAATCGTACCAAGTTTGATCAAAATCCCTCCAGTACTTTTTGATTTTAGCGCGCACAAAGATTTGCGGACAAACAGACAAACCGACAAACAGACAAACAGACAAACAGCCAAACAGACAAAAATTCTAAAAATCATTGTTTTGGCATCTATTACATTCATAAAGTCCCCTAATAATTCTTTTCTCATAATATATCTTCCATGTACAGACACCGATCAGTTACAGATTTATTATATGTATAGATTAAATTATTAATTATTGTGCCTCCCAGTAACCGTAGGTACATCATGTTATTTCGTATCGCTAATAAATAACAGATGAGAGTATATACTTCCTATACCGGATCTTGTACTATCGACCGTGAATCTCGTGAACAAGAATCGCGCTGTTTCCTAACCGATACATCGAAATGCTTCTTTTAACGCCATATGTTTTTAAACTTGTGAACTATGAAAACAATAATTTTTAGTCTTAATATTCAACTACACCAGTGAATAGTTCACTAGTCATCACAAATGATTTGTAATGACTATAAGTAGCTCAAGCTCCCCTGTGAACGTAACGTAGGCGTTCCAAATTTCTTAGAATTATGTTTTATTATCTTTCTCTAGCTGTTAGAAATCCATTAGTGTTTAAAAAATGAATTAGTACCTACATTAGACAGTCTTATCGCCAAGGATATCGTCGACATGTGTTAACCCATGTTCTCTCATCCTTTAACAACACTTAGCTAACAGTAGCATTACTTAATCGGTTACTTATTTCTGGATTACTTCCTATAACCATTAAGTGCAATTACTAATGAGTCGTGCATGCTATTAACTTGGGACTCATTTAAACACTAAATAATATCAAGTAGGTATCTACTACGACACTAATCTATTTCTATACTGCTATTGAAAAAAAAAATGTTTATTATCTTTCTATATATAAGACCATACTGAAACCGATATGGACTTACGGCATTCAGCTATGGGGAACTTCTAGTATTAGTAACATAGAAATACTTGAAAGATTCCAAAGCAAAACACTAAGAGCCATGCTAAATATACCCTACTATGTGAGCAACAAGTACATACACAAGGATCTAAACATCGGCACAGTCAAACAGGAGATCTCTAGGCACAATGAGAGCTATCAAGCTAGAATATCGACACACGTTAATCCGCTGGCTTCAAAACTCCAGGGTACAGGAAGTGTATCACACGACCGATTGCGACGGCATGATGTCCCTACGCTAATTGCCAGATTTAATTAAAGAATGTGAAGGAGACTTATGACCATTCTTTCTGCTAATGATGACATCTATTTAGTGAAACGACAAACGATTAGCTTATTGTGTCAACACAGATTGCTAAGGTGCAGAATTAACACGAAAAAAAAAAATTATCTTTCTCTAGCTGTTAGAAATCCATTAGTGTTTCAAAAATAAATTAGTACAATAGACAGTCTTATCGCCAAAGATAAGACTGTCTATTGTAGTACCTTATTCATTTTTGAATTAATTGTTAGTATTGGCGTACGGGTGTATTGTCTGTCTGGATAATTCCCTTCTAGGTACCCCAACCTTTATGATACTTCTTTTGTTTCGAAAGGAGTGTAATAAATCTATACTATTACAGAATTATAAAGCGGCCGTGTCTATAGCTTATGATATGGGTTCAAAAATACGGATTAAAACACTTACCTATAAGTACCTTTTTAATAAATACACAGTAAATAAATATATATATTATACATAGAAATACCCAGCCAGACCCTTGCAAATAGACATATTCATGCATACAAATATTTGCACTGAGCGAGAATCGAACCCGCATCCTCTGTCGTTAACAGCCGAATGCGCTACCACTACGCCACAGAGACCGTCGATTTGACGACGACACAGAACTAATGGCAGAATAATATTATGTACCTACTACATATGTAGCTTCATATAAGAAGACATCCTTACTTACATTCTAGAGGCCCCCGGTTCGAATCCTGGCCGTTACACTACTGAATCACTCCTGCCATTGAAAGTCTGAAGCCCTTCTTTGGCTTCATCCATATTCGTAACTGAAATCTCGTAACCAGTTACCTATATACCGGAAAAGAATTATTTTTCGCGGTTTGGTAACTAGTTACCAGAGGAAAATTATTATTCTACTTTGATAACTAAACTCACCTAATAGACCAGGGGGGCTAAAAAGGCCACATTTGCTGTTTCATATTGTGTTCATCATATCCGTCAGTTGTCATATTTTGACATAATTTACATATAAAATATGTCAAAATATGACAACTGACATTGACATAATTTACATATAAAATATGTCAAAATATGACAACTGACGGATATGATGAACACAATATGAAACAGCAAATGTGGCCTTTTTAGCCCCCCAGTACTGATAGCTATGAAAATGGTAAAAAGTAAAAGAAAATTATAGTAGGATGAAACCCATTGTAAAAGGACGAGAATATAACAAAAATGAAAGGAAAAATAACTTTGTCATTTAACTTTTTTCCATAGGACTTATAGTTTTGCCGGAAATCGAGATAAACCGTTTTTACCCTTAAAACTCACCGCCCTCCCCACTTCCCGACCTCAGATCGCCCATAATTTATTTTTCCTATCATTTTTGTTGTATTTCTGGTCCTTTTCAACAGGTTTCATCCTACTATAATTTTTTTTGTCTCAAATACTATCGACACTGGTCTATAAGCAGTTACAAAAGCAATTTTTCTATCGCTGTTTAGTACCTAACTAGTTGCGAAAAAATAATTTTTATTCCACTTTCGTAGATCAATTATTTTTGATCGGTAAAAGTGAACATCCAGAACGCGACTTGAACCCGTGACCAGTCTCTTACAGGGGAATAGGGAGCTGGACACATCCTAGGCATTCGATTGGGCACATCCCCCTGTAGGGACTGGTTGCGAGTTCAGCACAATATGTAAATTATTCCCATGTCACAATGAACAGCATTATCCTGGTTTTTTGAAATCTTGAATAATTCTAATGACCGTTTCATCTTTATATTAATTTCTTAATCCCTTTTTTTACGTGCAGAAATCCCCCCGGATACCACCCTCCCTGCGATCAAGCGTAGTTATATCGGATTCGAACCGACTAAAACCGCACGCCGTCTCTATACCCAAAAGGCATATTACTCGGACCCCAGTTGACCCCGAGCCATCTACGGTTTTAATTGCCTCCTCGACCCCCAGAAAGGGGCATCCATACCTATCCATAGTTAAAAATCATGTTTTTATCAGTTGTAGATATTAACATCACATCACTATTAGTTGGTGGTACCGTTAACTTTAAAAGACCCACGGGCCACTGTACCACCAGCATGGTATGGCCAGGGGTACCGTGGGTCTGAAATGGTCTTTTCTAATAGGCACGTTCAGCTCACTCAGTAAGTTCTTATAGGTCTAGAAGGGAAAGGATACCAGGACACTTCAATAAAAACACAGTTCACCCTTTTCTATTTACATTTATTAATTTTTTTTTAATGAATCGCTATTGGCGGCAGATATATAATAGTTTATATATAATAATCAATTGAATATATACAAGTTACATATAACCTGAAACTTCCTTACGAACAACTACATTGAGTCTTATAATCTAGGTGGAATCATTTCGTAACTAGTTGAAGGTAGGACTCACATACAACACCAATCAACCATTTGTTGTTGTCCGAACTACTGTCAAAGGTGCACTGAAACATCTGTCTTTCATTTGTACACTTCTTATTATGCACATGCCTGTGTGTAACTCGAAAACACTCGTATTGTATCGGATAAGGACTTAGAGCTGTCATCGTGGCCTCTGGGAGCTTGTATCAATACCGGTATGACACGAGCGCGGACATCTCTGTAATATACTAAAAATAATCACAATTAATAAACTGGCATTGTATGAAGAAATTATTTGCCACCTCGTAAGGCCTTGTCCTTTGTGGCAGTGGCAGTAGGCGCGCCTGATTCAGTAAAGCCATGTAAACAGAACACGTGGTTTCAATTCGATTAGAAGGAAAAATGGGATAAAACTTTCGTTATTTGGTATGGTCAATCAAAATAAAATCTGCCTACGCTTCAAACCTTTAAAAAAACTTTGAAAATGAATCAAACTCTGTGATTGTAAAAAATCTATATTTCGTAAGCATTAGAACCACATGTTTTAAACGTAATTTTACTGAATCCGGCCTCTTATCCTGAGGGCAGTTTTGTCATCATGTATTAATTTGTATGGAGTGTGTCCTCCCTCAAGGTCTGTCACCAGGTTGAGAAGGCAGCCTCGGGCGGTTCAAGAACTACTCAATTCACCACTCGCAGCAAATATCTACCATATCAGTTCGAAGTACTAAACTAAATTGCCATTTGACAATAAACAACCAAGTTTAGATTTTTAATAAACGAATATAAAATCAGATTCAATTTTATTGTATATTTAAATATTTGTACATGAATATATATTTATTATTTACATGAATAGTATTTTTTATGTTTTTTATTATTTATTTTTATTTATTTTACTTCAGTTTTTTATTAATAAGAAACGCCAATATATACAAATACGGGTAATAACTTTTATCAAATTATGTACATACATTATTTTCACATTTTTTTAAAATATTTTTTTGTCTTTCAGTGCCCTTCTAAACGGACCATGTTTTTCTGCAATTTGTGGCTGCACTATTGGCAACTAATTTCCTGGCAATCTCGAAAATATTTCATTGCACCTGATGGACGAACAATCAATGGCTGGGCAATGTGTTGCAATATGTTTGTAATAGTATGGGCTTTTGATGCAGATTCTTATACGGGCTACACTACATGGTATAGTCTGGCCGGTATTGCTTGCAATGTGCCAGTGTTGCAACCACAAATTGCAGCAAAACCTGGCCTATTGATTGATGATGATTTTGATATTTCTGCCAATGGTGCCCTTTACACGTACGGTCTATCGCGAGTGCTATCACGAGTGAAACCCGATTCGCGTGTGAAAGAACCCACATGTAAAGATGTTGGAAGAGAGGGAAAGAGCGCGCGCTCCAGGACTGTCATGGCCTGCATGACAGTCCTATATTGTTCTCTCTGCCCCATACACAGCCTATACACCGATTTTCCGATACGTCAAAAAGGACCGCACGTAATCGCGCGCGAAAGATTTAGTTCACAAAGATAATCACGCACGATTGCGCGTACGAGCATTCCGTCGCGCAAGCCTACGCTCCTAGATCGCGCGATAGATTGTGTCATGTAAAGACGGCTAATGACAACATTCGAGGATGTGAAAGAAGACAAAAAAGTAATTTGGAATACAAGTTTTGCTACTCCAAGAAATGATAATGTTTTAAGTGTTGTAATAAAACCCTTTTTATAACATAACATAACATAAACTCACGCCTATATCCCCGAAGGGGTAGGCAGAGGTGCTAGCACCCACATTTCGCCTTTTTCGACTTCTTTTTTTTCTTTCCTCCGCCTCTTTCGACTTTTTATAATCGGGTCAATATTATTTCTTGGTACATATCATACCAATGTAGGAACATGAACTTCACAAATTATTTGATAACACATTAAATATAAATCAAATCAAAAAAGTGATTTCAATGCCGAAACAGTTTGACTTGATAGGAGCATAAAACTGAAAATACATACAAATATGTATTATATTTAAATAAAAGAAATAGTATTTTACCATACAAAAAAATGGTAAGCTAACAACATCCAGGATAGAAAAGAAAGAAAAGGATAATAGACAATGGACCTAAGTTTTTTTAAAGCATAAACAGACGGGAGACAGAAGTCATTTTTTTTAAATTATGGCTCCCCTAAGGAACTAGAGAAGACATGAATCTAAAGAGTTTCTATCACATCTATAAGTGCATCACTCTAAATATATTATATCAAATTCCGCGGCAAAAAAAAACTTTGACCTAACGTTATTTGAGTCCTGAACTATTTAACTAATACTGACAGTATATCAAATAGCAAAATGACTTAAAACAAAAATCATCATCATTCTAATCGTGTGGAGATTACTAATAATCAGAATGTCAAACTGCAACTCCACGTTTTAATAATTCCTATAAAAATAAATTCGACACTTAGCTAAGCTAGCTACTAGTAGCGCCATCTATGATTCGTATCCTATTGATTTTAAATATTATGTTCATTTTACATAGTTTGCAATATCGCATTCGCGAAGAATTACAGTGTCGAGCCCTAATATTTACCATGTTGGGAAGAAAAGTATAGGTCCAGCCAATTTTAACTAAAATCACTTAACTATTTTCAACATAACTGTGGTCGACTCACATATTTATGTTCATATCGCATATTGGTTGACTTGATTACTTGACTTGACTTGAGTAAAGCGAGCGTGTCGCGGCAGCAACTGCCGAGCGTTAGATTTCCTCTATTGTTTGTGAATCATGTTACAAAATCGCAAATGAAATGTTTTTGATTTATGATTTTTGATTATTACACATAATTCACCAACAATAGTGGGGATCTGGCGCTTGGCGTCCGCTACCGCGGCGAATCGAGCACTAATGTTCCGTCCATTAGTTTTTGTATTTATTCATGTAGGTAGTATATTTTGAAAATAGTTAACAACTTTAATTGTAATAATTATAAAATCTAACCATGCTTGCTTAGATTTTGTAAAGCATTACCTTTAATTATGGTTTATTATTATAAATATGTTTTTACTAATACAGTGGACCTGTCACTGTTGAAGACTATGTAGTACGATTTGTAGTTCAGTTACAATCTAATTGCTTGCCCTACATAGCTCTTTTATGTCTTTCCTCAGATGATATTTTCAATAATGCCAACCATGACATTTCTAGTTCTCTCACACAACATCACCATACATGTGCAACATGCGTTGTAATCACAAGGTGATTATTTCAGAGAGTATTAACCTAAGGGAGCCGTGTTATCGAGATACAAACAAGTGCATGGTAGTAATAAGGTGCCTATGTTCCACTTTGCACTATAAGTGACTTCCAAGAAATACAGGGGGTCAAATCTCGAATAAAATAAGTTCATAATTCAGTCTCAGCCTGGTATCAACCAAAAGAATAATAGTTTTACCATTTAGGAGATCAACATGAGATCGAAACTAGACTGAGACTGAATTGAAAACATTTTTTTATTACAAAATTTGACCCTCACGCCATGATAGGTGTCTGAACAGGTTAGGTACTTACCACAAATATTGGCACATACTTCGTATGACAAGTGGCAAGGCAATGGCATAAGTATTTTTATATAATGAATAGCTAAAGTTACCCTTAAGTTGAACTTAAGGGTAACTTTAAACGTAAATACAAAACTGTTTGTATTTACGTTTTATACTGTATTTCTCAAGAACAGGCCACTATACTCTCTTAATAGGATTTATATAAACAAGTTTCTTTTCGTTACTCCATACCAGGTTAAGCTTCAGATTCATCCTACAGTGCCGTTCAGACAAACCTAATGTGGCGCATTCACTAGAAAGGTGGGTAGAAGGCATGACGTCACTATTGTACACAGCACACGCTCACTCACTCTCGCACATTACACTAACATTAATGATATCTGTTAACTTACTTGCAGCACACGGCGCGTACCACATCTAGAATACAAAACGTTCGTGATACACATTGTTATACGATAAGAAATATACCCAATAACTAAAATAAAGACAACGATACTTCGTTCGTCGACATTCACTTAAAACGTAATCAATTTACCTATTAGTAAAGCACATATTGTCGCCACTCGGACACGTACCTCGTAATGATTGGGTATCGTATTCTAAAGTATATCAATGTAGGCACGCAGCGGCGCGTTACATGCTGTAGTTGGCAGGGTCGTATTAACCACACTGGGCGCCAGGGTGCGAAGATCAGCCAGTCCTCATCACTAACAAAAAACTCAGTTTCTTTATTAGTACTCCTTAGCAAATACATATGAGGCATACTTTGTGGACATGTTGCCAACATTTTTATAGGTATTATGATCCAAAATACCATAAACCATCCAAATCTTCGGGCCCGCACGAAATACGTAGCATTCAGCCATCAGGATACCATAAAATCAGACTTCTTCACTGTTCCACCTTTGATCCGATTGCAGAAAAAATATGTTTCATGGAACTGATCGCTCGCAACTTTAGTCCGCACCTGCGGATGTCTTAAACCTAGTGATTGATTTGAATGATATTTTACGTACAAAGCGATCGGATGACCCTGCACCCCTCGCACCCGAGTGAAGCCGGTCCCGTATAGTCGTTTCACGTATCATACTCACCATAGTCCCGGAGTCGCGGAGCACACGCGCGTCACGCACACTGTTACACTTATGCACTACACTGTCCACTATCACCGTCACTGTCCCGCCACTCACAGTCACAGGCGCTTGGCGGGGGCGGCGCCGTAGATGAAGCGCGCGCGCCACTGCTCGTAGTGCTACGTGCACGCGATGCTGCTGGACGACGAGCCGGGGAGCTCCGCGTCCGCCGCCCGCGGCGCCGCGCCCGCCCCGCCCGCCCCCCCCGCCCCGCTCGCCACCACCTCGTACATATTGGACGAGTTCGAATCCTCGTTGTATGATAGCACGCTGACTTCGTCCGTCTGCAATATTACAAGTTTAATCAATCATTATCGCTGTATAAAATAAAGGGAAGTGGCTGAACTTCAATTTTTTATGTGAAGTGACTGCCATCTGACCTCCACAACACATCGGCGATATTGAAACTCTGTAATTGGAGCAGTTGTTGAACTTTTTACGTCTCCAGCTACGTGTATAATTATACTCTATTTTTATCATTTTGTAAACTGTTTCATAAATACATAAATATGAATATGTAACACCTGCCATAGATGTTAATTTGGCAACTGGGACCGCCGGCTTAACGAACTCTCTGAAGCACTGAGTGTCAGACGTATGTCAAAAAGAATGATCACCCATCCTAAGACAACCTTCATTAGTGTTGCAAAATAAAAAAAAATCTTGTGGATAGTGCTATTATGTTCTAGAATACTAATTACTATTGCAATAACGAGTGGGGGAAGGCATACTCACGCTGCTCTCTGAAAGGCGTTTTGTCTTCTTCTGTGGCGCAGAGGTGGGCGGCTCCAGGGCCCGTCGTCGCGCTCCTGACGTAGTACGCTCACGCCGGAGGATTAGCGAGCCAGACAGGTACTGATGTAGCTGCTTGCGCCGCACGTGCCGCGCCTGGGAGGTATGAGGAGAAGGTATTATTTTTGTGGCCGACATGTACCCAACTCCATCTAATGAAAGCGAGCTGAACTACTACGTTACTGCCGATCCTAAATCGCACAATGGAAGTTCTCGCAGTGAAGCAGTCAGTTGTGAATTTATCAGTTTAAGGGATGACAATCTTTGGCACCGACTTCTGTTTGTGTAATGTAAAGGGTGCTCTACAATAAAAAGTCTGTTCCCATATATCATTTTATGCTAAAATTACTTACGGGAACAAAAAACTAGTTATGTTACATTTTGTAGACAACATGAAACAAATGATCGATTATAAAGCGGTTAAACATAAGGATGTTCCTTCATGGTAAATATTAATTTTGAAATGGATTAACATGCAAGATAAATTGCACTTACCTACCTGACAGTTAAAAACAGCGCTATTAAATAACAATCAAAAAGACAAATTTTATCATCTGTTATTCAAAAATATAATATATCCCTTTCCCCACATTAACCATGCTGGCGACCAATGCCGGTCAGTCGGTATCCTAGGGATGTCTCTCCTAAGTCAAGAGCTCGCACTGTATACCCTCACCTTTATACACCCTCTAACCAACATCAGTTTGAAAGCTAGAGAGAATTGTAAAGAAAGTTTCAGACAAGCTTTCCCCGAGTACAGGACATAAACATAAACTCACGCCTATATCCCCGAAGGGGTAGGCAGAGGTGCTAGCACCCACCTTTCGCCAGTTTATGTTTAGGTCCCAATGTAATAGGTGGCGAGCCTATTGCCATTAACCGGGCACTTATAAACCTGCGATAAATACACACATAACTTCGAAAATTCATTGGTGTGTGCCATGGTGAACCTGGGATCGAACCCGAGACCTCGTCTCAGCAGTCCATTACCCAGACCACTAGGCTACTACAGGATACCTTCAAGGATTTTATCAAAATACCATTACCTCAATAGTCATGCCTTCGCGTAGCATACTGGTGTTCTCGGCTTGATAGTTGACAGCCTTTGTGAATGACACTATATCATTTGTCAGGTCTACATTCAGGTTGGTTTTTTGAAATACCAGCCCAATAAACCACATTGAGCAATAATTGGCAATTATCTCGCCCTGGAAATGGAAAAAGACATTTGCATAAAAGTAGAATTGATTTCATAACTAGAAGCAGTATTGTCAACTTAACAAATGAGCAATGTTGCCAGCGGAAAAAAAACAATCAGGATATTTTTCAAGTGGCTACTATTTTTAAGGTAGATATAAAAAGTCATAACTCTTTATCATTAGGTAACAGCCGCTTAAAATAACAGTTATTTTACCACAATCTAAAGTTTCAGGTTCAAGTCCCGTCCTGAATTTTGACATTTTCTGATTTAAATTTAATACCTTCTTAATTTATTCTAAAATTATCTTATCCACTTTTTATGTGCTATAATCAACTTTTTAGCACTTATACCTAGATAAATAAAATTACAACTCACATTTTCATTTTTCTTAACCTCGGGAACTGGGTCCGGCGGCATGGGAGCACCTATAACAAAAAATATCAGAGTTAAATCACAATAATATTGTAAATGTATAACACACGTGCGCTATAAGTTGAGACCTGACCACTATGACGCGTCGAGCGGTCAGGTCTCAACTTATAGCGCACGTGTTATAGTTTTACTTTTGCGATACGAGTTCATGGCAGTTATTACGGGTAGTTGGAGCCCCATGTCCGGTTGATTGATTGATTGCAGAGATCAGATGGCAGTCGCTTCACGTAAATTAATGACGTTTGGCTGTTTCATAGTTACTGAAAAGCCGAACCAAACTGCGTAGAGCAAAAGCTCGGAGCATAATGATGCTTTATTATTATTATTATTATTATTAAACCTTTTACACTTTTACATTATACAACAAAAACAATGGTGAGTAAAGTAGTATATTAAGTTATGAGGTGTCAGCGTGTCGCAACACAAAGGCCTCCTCCAGCTCTTTCCAGTTTGCTCTCAGTGCCGTTAGTCTATGCCATAGTGGTCCGGCAATCTTTTTAATATCGTCGGACCAACGTTTTTTCTGTCTTCCACTTTTTCTCTTTGTTTGGAATCTAGGTGTCCACTCAGTTGTCTTTTGTCCTTTTTGTGTAATGATGCTTACCTGGTGGTAAGGCGAGTGGCTGGCCATTGTTAGTGTTGAGCGGCACGGAATTATAGCACTCAGGGTTCACATGTGCTATAGTTATGTAGTTGTTCCTCTCCAGGGTGGCTGTAACAAACAATAATTGTGAACAAGTGACATTCACATTATGGAATGGAGTTAGGACACCACGGTATCTCCCGTCCGAAATGATTTGTCCGACTGGGTAAGTACCTCCGCCCTACAGAAGACCGCGGCTATAATAACCATCGTATTGTTCCCGGTGGTAAGTAGGGTAGCCAGAGCTCACTGTACCCATACTCCCCCCACCCCTTCACAGCCCTCCCCCTTTCCCTTCAGTGTAGGCAGCGCGTGTGTGACACTCTTAGTGTTACACACGTTCATAGGCCACGGTGACCGCTTCCCATCAGGTGGGCCGTGTGCTTGTCTGCCACCTACGTAGTATTAAAAAAAAAGCCCTGCCTTGACTCCCCACTTTTTCCTACCCCGCCCTTTCCCTTCAGGGTCGGCAGCGCGTGACGCACTTGGTGTTGCACACGTCTATAGGCCACGGTAACCGCTTCCCATCAGGTGGGCCGTGTGCTTGTCTGCCACTTACGTGGTATACAAAAAAAAATCCTTTGTAATCAATATTTTAAAAGATACAGTAAAATGGTAAGTACTCACTAATGAGATGTCGTATTTTGCTTTCAATGAGTCCGCACCACTGTAGTTGGTCATCAGTGGTGGCAGACGAGGCCAGGAGTACTATGAAATGCTTGTATCTTGCAAAAAAATTGGGAGCCTCAAATAGACGCTCCCAACCGCATTTGCCGAGCATAATCTCGTCTGTGATGGCTAAACCTGTGATAAAAACAGAAAATCTTTACAATAAAATAAAATTAAAGATAGATAAAGATAATACAGATACCGGCACGTAAATTGGCCAGACGCGTCATATGCGCAAAGGTCGAATTTTAGGTCCCCTTTGAGGTATGAGCGGGTCGCGGGAGACGCGGTTGCGCCGTCGCGGACATATGATTGGTCACTTGACGGACCAATCATGTCTCCGAGAGACGTCTTGTACCGAATCAACGTTCCGTTCGTTCGTACTTTGAATCATTTGATTGGCTCAAAGTGCACGATGCGCGAACCAAATTATGCCAAACCTGGTCAAGTTACGTGCAAAAAGTGTGTGTTCTGTACAAAAGGGTATATTTACAAAGCAAACAGAGAGGTGGGGTAATTTAATGTCCATAGTAAGAACACGTGAAGATTTCTGGGGGGTGGGTGTAAGTTGAGTTAGAAGGTATACAACATATACAAGTTAAGCCCGAGGGCAAACGGACTAATATTAATTTCTTGATTATTCTTAAGAATTCATTGATTGAAAACTCAACAATAAAGGCTTATTTCATTTATTGCACTAAAATGTTCGACAAAAATACCTAAGTTTCGTAAATCGATCCTGACACCTGTTTTAGTAAAATTATAGTGTATGGCATCTAACTTGGCAAGATTTTGTAGTGTGGGCCCCACTACTTCAAAACCTTGCCAAGTTAGATGCCGTACACTATACTTGTTGGTGGCAAAATGCGTCGCATAGAAACAAGAATAGTGTACAGCATCTAACTTGGCAAGATTTTGGAGTAGTGTGACACTACTCCAAAATCGTGCCAAGTTAGATGCCGTGCACTATACGATTTTAAAACGTGTGCTTTCAAAGCTTACAAAAGTTATAGATATTCATTTATCAAAACCTAATTGAATATGAATCAAAGTATGAGTAATTTTACATACATACGCTCACACCTTTTTCCCTCTGGGGTAAGCAGAGACAACAGACTGCCATCTGCCTCTGTCCTTACATACTTCCCGTGATTCGAAGCGTAGGTAGGTGGTAGATTTTATTTGGACAGATCATACCAAGTAACTAAGACTTTTTCCTTCTAATTGAAATGAAATCACGCGTTTTAAAATTGTAGCGTTACTGAATCGAGCGCCTGCATACGTTTATATACTGAAATTTCGTAGATAGATCCTGCTTACGTTACTACGACATACGTGTACCTATAAATTAGATACTAGATTCATTTGATATAATAAAAAGTGTACTAACCAACCCTGAACTCTTCCATGATGACTGTCCGAGTAGATAAACACACATTAAATGTGGAGTTTTGTTGAGGATACGCTGGAGTGATGATGGGCATCAAGTGGAATCGATCCGAAATATTTACCTGGATCAAATAAAATATTGGTGATTATTATAGTTCTGCAGCAATTGGTTCAAATGAAGATCAGTTAGTATTAGTAGGTTAACATAAATAATAATAATTGTAAACATTCTAGTACATTCTAAGCATAGTTTAACAGTTTAATTTAGTGAAAACATTTTATTTTTTGATTGTACGATTATTCAATGGAACGATTGATTTATGGAAAATAAATTATACTCACTCTAGGGTCCCAGACAGGGAAACCGAGGTTGACTGAATCTGGTTGCTTTAACAACACCGGCTGTGGCCATTTCCATTGGCTGAATACCAGGAAAAACTTATGTACAAGTGTGGCGGGCAGCGCGTTGGGGTATAGTTGGCATGTGCGGGCCACCAGCATGGCCCACGACACTCCTCCCAGGTAGCCCAGCGTGTTGGAGTATATTCCGTGTCCTGTACCAAATAATAGGAGATTTTTTACTGAGTTTAAGTTTAAGTAGGTTGCTTGACCTAGGCCTCAATTCCGTTAAAGCAAGCCATGGCCATGCTACTGACACAAAAAATGACATTTGATTCTATTTATTTATTCATACAATTGCAAATACAGGTACAATAACTTTGTCTAATAAGTAATACTATGCGGCATTTTAGGCTTTATTATTATGAAATTAAAGTCTCAAATGAAATGGTATTTTGTACAGTGAATGAAAAGACTAGACTTACAAGAGTCTATAATAAACTGGCATTTTTAGTGTCAGTGTCATGACAGTTGAGAGTGACATGCTTTACAGAATAGAGGCCCTGCATGTTTGTCCGCGATTATCTCGCGTTTTGTTGAACCGATTTATATGCGATTTTCAGAAAAGTATTTTTACTGTTTTAGTATAGGTACTTTACCGACTTAAAGGGTGATAAGTCAGTTCAATTTTTGTATTTAATTTTATAGCGGGACACATGAACTTTTCTTTGAAAATTGTGAATCCTTAAAAAATTATCATGTATCAGAATTTCTAGAAGTCAATAATTAAAAATTAGTCCTTACGTTTGGCCCATAATTTGATGGCTCTGAGCGTGAGCCTAAAATTGTTGATATTCGGCACAAGCCGCAAAATTTCGTCGGTCACACGACAACCGTTTACTGAACGCACACATTTCTGGTCCAGGTTCTTCAACAACATGTCGTCCCGTAGGTCAAAGGAATCTGAAAACATGAAGACCATAAGGATCACAATTATTTACATTGTTGGCATAGTATTCATTTGAGTCAGCCACAGATATAAAATTGCTCCTTACCCGGTATTTCTTTAAGTGCCAATCTGGCAAACAGCAGGTCAATCTCTATGCCATCAAAGTTCATCTTGATTACTGGCACAAAAGCATCTTCTACTGCTCTCAAATCTTTCACCTGAATGTAAACAAATTTGAATCAGACACATTCTTTGAGAAATAATTATTTAGAAATAACTCATAATTCCGTTATTCAGAATGTTCTACATCAACTTTAACATCTTTTTCAACCGACTTCAAAAATGTTTATTACCTCAACTTTCGACTGGGTGAACCGATTTTAATCATTCTTTTTTATTTGATAGCTGGCGCTTCATGAGTGGTCCCATTCTAATTTGGTCTGTTGAAGTCCGTTTTCTCTTTTGTTTAAATTTTTTTTTTTACAATTAAGTCAATTAATTTTCATCGTTCATTCACAGAATAATAAATATAATCAAGAAGCTTGTGAATATTCTTCTTCTTTTTATTTTTTTTAATATGATGGACGCCATCTGTCAACGCTTGGTCAACTCAGTTCTTAAATGATAGGCATTGGCGTTAGTCCATTTTTTTTGGTTTAGAATGAAAATCGCGGAATTCATAGATGATGTAAGGGTAAAAATGTTCAGTAAGCAAAAAAGCATTGCAAAATTGGTTTCCTACTTTCCTGTTTTTCATCTTATCTTAATATATATAAATCTCGTGTCACAATGTATGTCCTCAATGGACTCCTAAACCACTTAACCGATTATAATAAAATTCGCACACCTTGTGCAGTTCGATCCAACTTGAGAGATAGGATAGTTTTTGAAACGGATTTCGACATCCACGCGGGCGGAGCCGCGGGCAACAGCTAGTTGACATATAAAAAAGTTATTGGCATCTAGCCGGTTTTTGTTTATATAAGTACAATAACTTTTCAAACATACCTGAGGCTGTGTCTTCAATAGGTCGTAAAAGGAAGAAAAGTAATCAGTTCTGTCAATATGCCGCGGGGCCACGCACAGGGCGTCAATATCCGCGCCTCTGTGATGCACCTGGTGGTTGAGGGACAAATTATAATAATATTTAAAAAAGATACAAATATAGCAAAATAACCAAAAAAATATTTCTTCTTATAAAACGAGTTGACATGATTTTGAAAGTCAATACTTACAGTGAAGTATTTTAACAAAAAAAAACCTAATATAGGTACAGGGTAAATTTTAATTTGGATGTGAATGGCCAAATCTGAAACTATGAGGAATAGTGAAAAATGCTCAAAAGAGTCTCAGGACTGATTTTGGTGAAAATTGAAACTACATCATTGGATTTCTTTGGAATCTGCCTTCGGCAATTTGTATAACGCTTCACGTTTATAAAATGCCAAAGCCGTTTGTAAAGGACAAATTCATTCAAATTGACTGCGACATGTACATTAAGTGGAAAAAAAATTGCATACTAACTCCAAGTCTATATGATCCAAAGGTATAAATGTTTCCGCCGACAGTATCAGCCACACTGGGAGGCATGTTCTTCCTGAGAGATTCCTCGCGGATCCATTGCCTCACAAGGCGGTGCAGGGACCCCAGTACCTCCATGCGGTGGTGCATTTCTGCTTCTGATTCGAAGACACCATAGGGAGTCAGGGAGTCTTTTAACTCAGCGGTTTTTTCTATATCAATGGGTTTTGGACCTATAATAATAGAGTATTTTTACTTACAAAAAATTAAACAATTGTTTTATTTATTTAATAAGAAAACAATTCATACACGGAATATGTACAAAAAACAAAGGATTTACATATCATAAAGTTTCTTCACACCTTATATATCAGGACCCTAAGCAGGGTGTCCGTAAACATTATGTTCTCTTTTCTCATAACCAATGCAATCGTAGAAAAATGTCACATGACCAAAACGTCACTGAAACGTCACCTCCCATATTTCTTATGCAAATGCATTGGTTGAGAGACAGAAAGACATGTCACTGGACACCATGCTGAGGCTGCAAGGGTGATCCAACTCAGTGACAAGGATAAATTGTTTTGCAAAAATTTTACACTTACTATACAATAAAGAGATATTATAACTGTTAATACTATTACTAACCTGCCATGGAAATAGCTGACGTCATGCCAAGTGTCTTTAAATTCTGTTGGTTTTGATGTTCATTAGCTTTCCCAGCATTCTGCTGGTGCATATTGGTGTGGGAGTACTGCGATGCAGGCCACATCTTGGACATCACAAATGAATCTTATACAAAAAGAAGCCGCTTAGGGTACAGCTACCTAGCTTAGTGTACTAGGTAGGCATTCATTAGAGAAGCTCTCCTCTTGGACAACTGTTGGGTTTCTTAAACTAGGATTACCTGAAACAATGAGATATTATTTAATTTAGTTACATATAATGTAGTTTCATATACTACCCCTTGGCGCTAACTTTGCCGTACAGCGTTTTCTCACTGGAACTAGAACTGAGTGAGACAATGCTAAACGCGTGACAGTTGACAGCGGCAAACTTAGCGTGAACGAGTAGTATGTTGTTGTTGTGTAATATGTATTTAATAAGTATGTAGTGTGTGTGTGTGTGTTTAATAAATGCATTTTCTTTCTTTCTGTCTTGCCTATCAAGAAGTCATCAGAGGTCATCAGATGGTAATTAACTTAATGCTTAACACAAAAAATAATTTCTTTGAAACTGCTGTTTATCTGTCAGTCTTGTTTGTTTCTATGATGATTTTATTATCATAATTATCAGTTCAGCAATGGGCCCACTTCAATTTTTAAAGATTTCATACAGAACCTTTATATTATAGTTTCAGTTTACCTGTGTTCCACCTGCAGCTCTGAACTAAATTTCTAAAATCTTAAGATGGGTTTAGACCAAACAAAAAACTAATACGAGAGCATTAGTCTATGATCTTTTAGTGTCTAAAGCTTGTTTTCAGCATTTACACTAAAATATCAATGAGCAAGAATGAGAACTAGAATTAGTTGGGAGATAAGAATGCTTTGAAAAGATCGTGCCAAGGATCGAGCATGTGGGAATATATGAGAATGCTCTAAGCAAGTAAGATAAGGTCAGAAAAATATTCTTTATTGTATAGGTAGTTGGTAACAAACACAGGATACAAGCAAATGGTTTTACATAAAGTATTTAATAGAGTGGGAATAGAATGAGTTTATATCAAATGAGAACATCTGATGTAAATCAGTCTGCATGCCCTTTATGGTCTAATATAGAACATCATAAGGTTTTAGCTAAACACAAATAGGTAGGTACCTATAAACATTTCAGTTTCCTTTTGTACGAAATTTTCCTTGTAAATGTACCCACTTAATCACAAATACTTGCCGCACATCCACACTTATTTATATTATACATATACATACGTGTAAACATGTACACACAATGTAATGTGAAAAAAACCGTATTCTCACTGTTTTTCTCTACATTATAGTTCAAGGCAAAAATGATAACAACATATTTACAAGAATCTTTTAGAGATGGCTTGTAGCTGGCTTCGGAACTAGGAAATATAATTACGCTTCGCCGAAATCAGTTGGCGATGCGTAAGCAAAATCGTACCGAACTTTTAGAAAGCATTAGTAGGTACTATTTGTGGACGCAATTCGGGGTTCGTTCACCTACTTTTTAATACCACCGTAAATTAATTCATATACTGATATGAGGCACCTGTAGAAATTACAAACGTAAAACAAAATGCTGCTTCACAAATCGTTGAGAAAAAAACACACGAGAACAATATTCGTGGGCAACAATAGATTCGTGGAAGTTCTTTTGTTGTCTTCTGTCTAAGGTCAAACTTATGTAAATATGATTCCATCTTTTATCTGAATCTTATATTATAAGCTAGATACTCCAATGAGAGCATTACGTTACACGATTTCAATCCACAATACAAAAAAACATACTAGAAAAATGGAATGCGCCTTTGGAAAAACTCACGTTGCTCTCAGCAGATTGTTATTACGTTACTGAGCACTTTGTCGTATTATAACACATGATAAACCTTTGAAACTTACCAATATATATAATCGTCCGTTCTAAGATGCAATATTTTACACATATAACTAATCAGAAACATAATAAAACAAAGAAACAAACATTAATTTCCAAACAAGCACCCAACAGTCGCCAACAACAAGGCAGCCATTTTTATAAAGATGGCGCTCGCTCGGTGAGAAGCTTAATAATTGTTGCCATCATTAAAAATAATTAACGTCGTAATTATTTTACTATCGTAATTCACAGTTTTCAATTTTTAATTTCTCAAAGAACAAATCAAGAAAGACACTGCCTATATTACGAATGATAATCTGAAAAGGAATAGCAGGCTGGCTCCACTTCAAGTCATTATTATAATAATTTGAGCTTTGCTCATTAGGTAGGTATAATTATATAATTTAATATGTTCATTCAAAGTTTGTGCCCAGAAGTTCAAGGTCCACTCCCTCTCCTTTTCGATTGATTTAGAATTTTTGCCGTATTTAATTGTGTGTACATGTAACAGGGTACACCCATCATCTATAATACATTGTATCTCCCCAAGCACGAAAAGAAAGGTTAAGTTTAATAAATTTTAAATTCCTCTCGAATCTTGCTTGACTTATTATAATAATGTATTGTATCTCAGTCACTGAATTATTACTATACAGGGTCAGTGATCTCACTTATTTATATTTGACTCTGTTCTAACCATACTCTTTGGTTCTAACTGTCCCTTATCTTCAATTAAATTTAGATTTTCAAGCGTGAGTAGCTCGAAGATATTATCATAAGTTGTGGCCACTCCACTGCATAATATTATCGTAATTATGTTAGAGTTCCATTTATTATTTAAAATTTTATTAAAAAATAGTTTATTGTTGCATAAACATAACGTTTACGGATGCGTTCAAATTAAATTTATTCATTACTTTTGCGCATGCTCCATTGGCAGTTTTTTTAATGACGTACCACTAAACTCCGTTGAACTCGTTCACATATCACTGTCTCTTTTTGTATACTGCCAAAAGAAAGGGATTGATAGAGAGCCGGTTGATGTTTTCGTGTCAGCCTTGTGCCCATTTACGAGGAGTAGGTAAAATCCGCCATCTTGAGAGTGAATTCAAGAATGTGAGGACTTTTATCGGAGTTAAGTGAATTTCTTTAGTAAATTTATTATTAAATGGATTTATATTGGTCCACCATAGGATTTCGCATCCTTTATACGAGCCGGTGGCATTGACCAAATCACTTTGCGCGTCGTTTTAAAGCCTAAACGCCGAATTCCTTGATAGTGTTTATGTGACAGGAGAAGACACCGTAAGCTTTCTAATAGTTTTTTGCGTGTCTATTTCCGTTTTCCATCTCGACGATCTTTACATATACGTGAAAGTGAAATAGGTATCGCGTATCGATACACAGTTTACAGTATAGGGCTCCGCGATGTTTTTTTCTGGCCGAAAATGCGGTTAGATGGGCGTTGTTGGTCGGCGATCGGTGGAGCTAAGTCGGGGGCTGTGTCGGCGTCCTGGTGAGGGCCTGGGCTGGTCTGGCTGGCTGAGCGCGCGGCCGCCGCAGAGGATGCGAACGGCGAGGGTGGGCTAGCAAGGTGTTAAGTGTTCGAACTAGTGTTATTGTGCAAAAATGTCGACTACGATGAGGCCTACTCTCCAGACTGTCCCGGAGTCGTTGCCGGCGGACCACGTGACGGCTCCGACGCCGGCTCCTGCGACTACTACTGCCGCCGCAGCACCGTCCCAGCCGAGACATCCCAGGCCGATGTTTAAGGTAAGTTTTACCACCTGTTAAGATTTCCCAGTCATCAAAGCTGAACACTGATGATGTTGTTAGACAGTTGCAATTAAACAATAGTCTTATAAAGTTCAATTAAATAGAACATAATTCAATCATGTATTTGAAACATATGTATTCAGTAAGCAGACTATTTTATTCTATAAATACAGCATGAATATTGTATTGCAACATTCTTATCAGAATATCAATAATCAAACAACAGATAAGAAATATTAAATTATGGCATTAGATATTAATCATTAGATTGCACATTGGTGTTAAAATGGTAAATTGTGTAAATACATTTAATATGCAATAGTTGCCTACATTCAATAGAAAGTGTGGCCAGTCTACCATGGCACTTAAACCACAAAATATTGCTTGAGAACCAAGCATTACACTTTAATAACTTAATCATGTTATTATCCAACTAGAAAATTGTTGATATAGAAATGAATTTAGTTTTTTAATTCATGAGTTCAATAACCTTTGTTTAATAAGTTTTATGTACATAGTGTTATTATTTATGAATAGAACTTTATAAAAAGTGATCAAAACACAGTTAGTTAATGGAAATACCTAATATTTTTTGTAACAGTTTTACATAATATAAACCTACTAATACTTCTCATTGCATCTCATTGCTCTTATTACATTCTAATAAGTTGAAATTGGTTTAATAAGAATGATTGTAAACAATACCATAGATGAATACAGATACAGTATTTTTATTATCTTGTAACTTACACTCTCTTTATTGTAACTTACAAACCCCAACAACATTAATGAACAGTATGTAATTACCTACAATAAAACAAAATCAGCAATAATCTGTGCTTGTGCAACTTTTTAAAAGTGGGTAGTGCAGTTTCAAATATAGAATAACAACACTAGCCAGTGACAATGCAGGGATTACTCATACAATATAATTATCTTTTTTTACACTGTGTTGTTATGTAAAATGGTCTTTTGTTCGATTTATTAGTACTAATAGAGAATGATTCATATCACTATTATAATGTATTGGTAATTTCACTAGATATACTTTATGCTTTATGACATTAATCACATTTTTAAAGTTAAGCATAACAACTAAACTATGCTATAATAACAGTTATTAGAAAATGGTTAAACTGATTCTTGTAAATAATTTCTATCTTTTATCAGTTAGCCTTGGCCTTTAAATTATCACTTGTTTTTTTCCAATATTATGTAATCTTTATTTAATTAGGTTGAATGAACTAAAATGCAGTACAAACTCCACAAAATATAAAAAAATGATGAAGACAAGTCTCAATTATGTACACAGATAAAATGTTAATGGATATGTTTGCACATCCCACTTCACATAAATAGGATCATTAAGAGTTATCAAATAAACTGACCAATTTATTTTACATACTGGACATTATGTTTGATACCTGAGTCCATTAAAAAAAACTGTATTATCAAAGATAAAAGAAGTACCTATCAGTTTCCTTTTACAAACAAAACAAGTTACCTAGATAAGCCATGCTTAATTTTGGTCTAGACAGTGCTGTATCGTACACCCTAAACTATAGAATAGTATTTATTAATAATGCAGATAAAATACACCTAGTCATAATAATAGTATTATAATTAAATTTTTGTTTTATTTTGTTCAGTAGTCGGTCATTTATGGCAGTCGTTATGGGTAGTTGGAACCCTTCAAAGTCTAACAAATTTTATTCAGAACCATTAACACTTGCAATATGACATATAAGAATGTCTGTGTAGGTTGATTTTAAACATAGTTTATGCTTTTAAGTAGAACATGGTATGTCTTTTACTCAGCATTAATTATTGTTGTGAAGTGAATAAGCATTTTTGTTAAATGAATGATGACTGATATTTTTATGTTAAACTGTGTAACATAAATGCATAAATGTTATGTACTTGTAACATTGTTCTAGTATGAAAGTATGATGTCAATAAACAGGTATAATTCAGCAATATTTTCGTTTATAAATTAGATTATCACAGCAATAACACTCAGCATGTATTTGCCAATTAACACCCATAGTATGAGAAATGAGGGAGACCTCCCAATAAGTGCTATCTAACACTAGAGTAGTAATTAAGTATTTATTTACAATCATTAACACCCAGTGAAATTAACACTTGAATGTAACGCAAGAACTGTAGGTCAATGGACACAGTAACGATACACAAAACTTATTAATTAGAAACAACTGTTGTTGTAAAAACTATTTAAAACAATTCATAAAGAAATTTCCAACTATGATAAAGAACTTATTGAACTCGTTAATAAATTATAAATTAAATGAGCCTTTATTATAGTTGACATCGAAACAATAGGTTCTGTAGAAATAGAATACAGTTGGACAAATAGTTAAATAATGTAAAGACTTCTTCTATTCATATTGATGGCACTTCTGCTCTCAGATTTTGTTTTACCAGTGGGCTGCTACCCGGCTATATAGACCATTCTAGTAATAATATGGATTGTTCTAGATAGATCATGTATTATTTTTCTAGAATTTCTGTACTTATAAGGATTATTTTTTAATAGATCTAGAATAATCCCATAGATAGCAGTATTTTATTCACAAAACTCATTTGTAATACAATGTAGCAAAAGTAACATCTATTTCCTAACAAAATAAGCCATATAAAACCAAAACACTATAGTTTTATGTCTTTTATTGGTGAATCAAATGCTGCAATGATTTTCTTGCCCTTGCATTCTCTTGTTTAAAGTGATTAGTGATTCAAAGTTAATCCAAACAGCAGCCAATTTGCATAGAGTCAATAATGTTTAGACAAACTACAATCTATTCAAGGAAAATTATATCGAAATTTATACTTCCCTTGTAACAACAGTATTGTTTCCTGTACATAATTTTATAATGATTTAAAGTATAATACATAATATTTACCATAGTACTTATATAGCACTCACTACCATGGATGCCCAAGAGCTTGTGAAGTGGGGAAGTAAAGCGGAAAGTGGACCCCAGACTCCGAGATGGGAACCTCGGATGTGACCGGGCCTAACGCTAGGAAGATGATAATTTATCATAATACTTACATAATTACTTAGCTTCACTACTTCTGACTGACTGCTGGGTCTACTAACTTGACATTTTTGACTACTACTAGGGAAACAATTGTAAGAATTTCACCCCTAAGGAAGTAAAATACAATTTTGCTCGAAACTGTGCCATGCAACCAAAAAAGTATTATTTAATTTCATTCATATCACCTTTTATTGTTTAATTTGCAACTGTACGATAACATCCGTGTTGATGGTTTTTTAATTATATTTTAGCTAATGACTGGTATATGACTTGGGTAACGCAATTTTTGCTCTATGTTAAGCTTAAAAGCTACTGTGTTTCGTCCTGTTTTGAAAACAATTTTGTCAAACAAATGTATTTATTATGTTTGCTGTGTTGTTGTTTATCTAGATTATTGCAGGGAAAATAATATATGTTTTTTTTTAAAGATATTTATACTTAAGTAATTTTTTTTTCACTTGAACATTAAATTTATCAAATGAAGTTTGATGCTACATTGGAAGTTGGGCAATAAGTATAGCCAAACTCACAGATTTGTACTACTTACCATTATAGAAAAAAAAATTGTGACATGAGCACTAATGGGTTTAAGCCCTGGCATTCAGGGCATTAATCGGTACACTTATTAAAACCGTCCAAAATGCTAGGGCATAACCGCATCTAAAGAGATGGGTGTATGCCCTGGTATTTTGGGCAGATATCATAATTCTAATTTTTCAAAATGTGATTTAGTGCTCCGACTAGTGAAGACTACTACAAGCTGCGAACATTTGTGGTTCTTTTTATTAATGGAAGTCTCATCATAATAACATAAACTTGCTAGAAACTCGTTTACCGTCCTTTTAGATGACGAATATTTCATTTACATATTGTATGATAAGCAGAAAATAATATGTCACTTCGAATATATCTTGTTATTATGTAAGGCTTTTGACTCACCGTATCCGGAGAGCGACTTTTGAATGAATACTTTAAGCGCGTCATAAGTTTACGGTAAATATTATTTGCACGTCTATTTGCGGCTTATTCTTGACAGCATCTAGCTGAGAGGTTATTAATAATTTTTAATTTAAATATTGAACACAAAGTAAACAAAACCACGGCATTCGATGAATAACGCGTAGTAGTGCGTTTCGTTCAACATCAAACACTGATGGTCGAACAGACGTAATCGCGGTTTAGCAGGTGATCAACATGCGAGATTATTAATCTGTTGCTAATAAAAAAACGAGCGAATGTGTTAACAACACACATGGTCGTTTGTTTATTGACTGTCTACGGTGAATTTACTCTTGTGTGGACCATTGAAAAAATAGTTACAGTATTAGTCCAGCGACACTCAGTTAGCAATGAGAACTCGTTGTGGAATAACTACTTCACATGAAATTTTCATAAGTCTCACTCTAGTACACATAGGTACATACGCGAAAATCTCTCGTTACTATCTCGCACACACGACATAGGTACTTCAAATCGCAACTCGCTATCGTTGGGACAACGGCCTAAGGGTCTTATACGTTCGTTGTTTACGCGACGCTGGGTGTCGATTCATGCATAAAGCATTGGGCATATTGCGTACAGGGGTGTCCAGCCCAATAACTCCCACTGGCCCAGTTCTAATTCAGCATGCTTGGTCATCCATACGTTTGCAAACAAAAATAGATTTATTTGCTTGTTATTTTATGTACTAGAATTAGGACAATCTGCTGAATGATACTGTTATTGATAGAGATTAGGTTGAATATTTAGTCGTATTAGTTCTTATTTCTGCGTCGTTTACAGCCTAATCGAATAATTTGGTCAAATTATTCGATTAAGCAGTAATGCAAGGATGAAAATATATCGAGCTTATTTAGATTTTTTAACGATATTTTTACTGTCAACCATGACCCGGAAATGATAAGCAGTCAATAGAAGGAACTTGCTGCTAGTCCATACAGAAATTTAGTTCGAAATAAGTGGAGCGTCGAATCAGCTTTAGTATAACTTCTAAACTTACCAGTTCACCAAGTAGAAGACCGTCCTAAACTCTGTTTTCCAGCCCATTAGTCCAAGTCCATTCCAAGATTAAATTATCTTACTCAGCGGTTGTCAGTTCTCCGAATTGTAAGGTCTCCCGTTGCCTTAAGCGATGTCCAGCAAGGCTGTCCAAGTGTCCATCCTATGACTGAAATATGAACTTAAAATTTCATATTCTTTGTTGCCGACAACCCTATCGAATACATAATGAGTTTGCGAGTGTTACTATGACGTCAGAGTTGACGGCGCGATAACTTTTTCTCCCAGCTTTGTTTATTTTTTCCTCATTTAACACACGCTAATATTATCAGGTATCGTATCACCCACTTGTTACACGCGATAACCCGCAAACAACCCGTGTTGTTATTATTTTTTGTACGTTATAGTAAACGATTTGTAAAATTGTTAGTTTAACACGCAAGGAATAAATAATTTTTGTTTACATTTGATAAGAAATAAATACAAGAGACGTATTTCGCCCATCAGGAGTTTGGGCCCACGCCAATCTTATCTGCAAGCCAACACAAACTCAAACACCTGCTGATTGAAGAATAGGATTCATGCCCGTTGCATTCTGATTCCGTTCTTGCAGCCCGTGGGTACCTATTCCAATAAAGTAACTTTTGTGCTATTAAAGACTAATCTATCCCTCAGCTAGAGCCGATCAGCCGTTCGAGCGTGATTAAGTAACAAACATCCAAACATTTTCACAAACTTTCGCATTTGTTAGCACGATAGGATTCTCCACATTATTTAATCAACGGAACCTGATGTCCGAAATAAACAATAAAAGTATCCAGTATGCATAAATCCACGTTTCGTTATGTCACAAAGATGCAGGATTCTATATTTATCCCACCGGGCAACGTGGGCTCTTGTCCTCAACAAAGCAAATCTTTATACGTAATTTGGGGTAATGATTCTGTCTTCTTGTTGCGTAGACAGAAATAGTACCTCATTAGATTAGCTATGTAGTCTCTTTACGACCGTAACCTAATTTTTCTGGTTGTACATTAGTTTCATATAAAAGTGGTTGTCTACACATTTAAGTCTATAATTTTTGGGTCACTCGTAAATGTTTTGAATTTTATTACTGTTGTCGGAATCTTGATTCACAAACGTTTCTGTACCATCATGTTCATACACATATTAAGGTGACCACGATCAACATTTTAAACAAAAATTTAAAAGGTAAAGAACAATAAATTATTATTATTATATGCGGGGGCCATACCTCTCTCATGCCAATTGTACCTATGTATTTTTGTACGAAAATTGGACAATATTATTTTTACGAAATAAGTGCTCAAATAAATGCGTACATACGCATGATGTTGCAGGCGGCCTTAGTTCTCGATTGTCGAGAAAAAAAAATTGCCACGTCATAGATGTCTTTGGTATCTACTTGCACAAGCGTTGCTAGGTGTTAAGGAAACAAGACAACAAAATGCATGAAATGACGTTATTACTCGCGTAAAAAAGATAATTCCAACAAGCCTCCATCTACCCGAATATACGCCCATTTATCCATCCATATATTATTATCTTCTTTATGTAGGTATCATATCCGTTATTGTTATATAGATGGTACAGAAAACGTTTCTCAATTCTGTATTAGTAGAAAATTATATCAAACAGCCTTTGTTCACAGACAGGTTGACAACTTTCGTGAACGATTCGTTTACAGCGTGTAACTAGGAAAGTGTCAACTCAATGAACGTAATGAAAAGTAAAATTGAAGTTGGATGGAAATCTTCGCCTTTCCAAGAACAGATTGCGGAGAATTGTCTAAAGGTTACGATGTTAAAGAAAAGTTTTTAATTGAATAACAGTATGAACAACATCCAGATCTTATAATACTTTAAAAGTAAAGTTAATTTTGTTATTGTTTGAAATTTTTAATTAAAATGGAATTTGATAAAGCACCTGTTTAGGTGTACCTATCATGGGCTGATCTTATGTATTGTGCTTATTATTGACTGAAACGGTTTAAAGTTATGAGTTAAGTTACATACTTAAGCCTCTCTAGCTCCAAGATATTTTTAAACACTAACCCCCTGCTACTTGCTTCTGTCCTTACACAGTTAACGAGATTCTTTCGTACAAATCTGTTGGTTTCGGGTGCTTTGACCTGCTTTTTATACACATCCCTATTTCATTGGTGCATGTTTTACGAGGTTAATTCTGACTGGCCTGCTCATTTTTGCCTCATTCGTTCTACTTGCCTTTCAGCATACGTTTCTCAATTTCAATGACCCTTTTAGGCCACACTGCTGTTGTAAATCTGTATTTAGTTAGGCGCCTAATATACATCAATCGAAAATTGGGTACAGAATAATCTCTGTACCTATGTTTTTTAATGGACTAACCTGTTTCGTACCTTTATTTAATATCTAATGAATTTTTGATCGTTCGTAACAACTTTGCCGTCGACACACAAACTAGAAGTGTATTACCAAGTTTGCCGGCCCTACAACCTTTGAATGCTAAATTCGGTTAGAGAACCTTGTATGTACATAAGAACATGAGCAAATAAGATTCTCTGTTGATTTTAACCCTTCGTTGCTGAATAAATGTTTGCCAACACCCTCTAATTTGAGAGATCATGTCAGATTTATAACAAACTACTGAGTTATAAGACTGGTTCTTTCAATGTTTACTTATAGGCGTGTTCAAACCAGCCGACATTATTTGCATAATTTATAACTATAACTTAACACTTCAACCGTTTTCATGGTGCCAATTCATTTTACATCCAGTGTCCAAATCTGCTTTCTTCAGAAAATTTAATCCAGAGATATTGGGTCTTTATTCTATATCAATTTAAAACAGAATCAATCAAGTCTTTTTGCCATTTATATCGTGAAATCTTACTTTATAGTGATATTCACCAAAATTCACTGCAGTAAACTATTTGATATTCTCAAATGTTCTCTTTATATCCATCTCCTTGGAACGGAATGGGGCAATTTATAACACTTACATTTAAATGTAGTCTAAATGTTAATACGCATTGTAGGATTCTTCTCACGAATTAGATTTACATGACCTCATGTTTGCCTAGAAAAATGTTAGCTTAGCACTGGCTGTCTAGACGTCCTAATAGATTTTCCGTTTTCTGGCGTGTTTAGCCCCTATTGGGCTATAATATCCTGGTAGTTAAATAGTCAAATTATGTTACGAATTGGTTTCGTGTTCTTTAGCAATTTGGTGTGAGGGAAGGGTAGAATTATTGATTTTTATGGTTAATAAATTGATACATAAATAATGTTCTTTGCCGCACAATAAAGACTACGATTTGTCACCCAACACACGTATTTTAGTCTTTTAATCCCGGGCCTTTCCTGCGGGGCGTAAACTATGTACCTACATATCTATGGAGGATTTTAAAGCAAAGATTATATTGGTGTCCATTAATCTTTAGACCATATTTACAGTTTTCTATCAGGCGGGATCAAGCCATATAATCGTACCAACGGTTCTTGCTTTTCTACAGGTGACTGATCGGTCAACCAAAAATGTCACAATTTTAAAAATACTATAAATGAAATATGTCTTGTCTATACTAATAGTATAGACAAGACATATTTCAGATTCAAAATTGAATATTAATGTATCCAGCTACTGTCGTTCTATTACTCCAAGCGTGATGGTATCTAATCAATCACATTAAAAAACATGGCTACTGAGTTAGAATCAAATTACACACTATCATAATATTAATGTTGACAAGTTTTAATTTTTTTATTGACTTAACGTAACAAGATATTGGGCCTAAACAAAAAATATTTGCACGATATTTTGTAACAGCCTTGCGTGACCTTACCACAGATTACGAGTATAATATTATGGTTACTATGTACCTTAAACCTAGTACACACGTTCGTAACATTGCATGAGCTATAAACCCTTTAGCATGAACAAAAAACATAATTGCGATAATGTCAGTTTTGCAATATCTTTTTAAACTTTTACAATTTTCTTTTTGGCAGATAATTTTGCACAAGTGCCAAGAAGAACTTCACAAAGTTTCAACTCAATTGAATGAATGGTATATAGGAACGCTTACGTAACTAAAGCATGGCCATCAATTTTATAATAAAATGTATTAATGGCTAGCCGACCAGTCCTGGCTTCGTACTCGCTAATTTTTTAGAAATCTAGAGCTTTAGCGCGATTCAGCTTCGAATAATAATTAAACTTCGCGCAAATACATGCAATACATACTAACAAACATTTATTTTAATGCATAGATATAATTTTAGTATAGAAATATAGTAACATGAACAGTATTCAAAAGTAATTGTATCGCAGCTCCGCAGCCAACATGCTGTTTATAATAATTGAAATCGTTTCCAAGTAAAAGTGCAATAAACAGATACTCTCGTATTTACGACAACCTCTTTTGCATCCTATAGTTTTATTGCATTTTGCATTTACGACGATATGACCGTGGCCTTATTTTTCCATTATGGCAACCCGCAATCTCGCTTTAGCTGCAAGTCAACCTTCAATTTCTCGGTGGACATATCCTTTAGAAGGTTTTCCTAAAGGTCTCTGCAGCAGTTTCACTAATCTGAATCTTAATAGTAAGTTTTATCATAGCAAAGGTTAAAATCTTTTAAAACGTACGGGTTGGCTTAACAGCTATCCGTTTTAACTTTTAACTTAACGAATCTAACCTAACCTAATCGAAGACGTTTTCTAAGCGACAGCACCGCAGTATATCCGACCATATACATAAACGAAAATAAGTGTTGCTAAATATAGTGACGATTCTAAAATAAGCTTATTTCCGTACGGTTGAATAACCTAAGAAGTATGGTGAACACGCGTAATCCATAGAATGCCTTTGGTTTAGATGTCCTTGTGGATTGATATTTTATAGTAATACTGCGATTTTTATACGAATCTATTTTGTTGATAACATAGGTAGGTACATAGTACACACATACATAATGTATTTTGTGTTTTAGTAACATATTGTATGAAAAGACTATGACAGTAGGAATACACGAACATTTACGAGTTTTTTTATTTTTTATTATTGGTAATAGGCTCACGTTTGACCACGATCTCACCTGTTGGTAAGTGATGATGTGGTCGACGGTGGAGCACGCTTGCCTAGAAGAAACCTATTCACTCTAGACTTGAAGAGGTTGTAGCTTTCCGGAAATACAGACTCAGGCGAGTAAAAATCTCAATAATGTACGCTGTAGTTTGTACATTGAAGATGCGCAGTATGAATTTTTAGGTCTCTTTGGTGGTAAGCGCGGGGTGCGACGGTGGAGGGTAAACTAAACACGGGCTCAAAGGGTTCACGTTATTGGTTGATCAGTTCTTTTATTGGTTTTTCGGTTGGTCAGTTCGTGCATATGAGCGAACTTTTAGATATTTTTCCAAGATTTTCATCTCAAGATATACTTCCCGTATTAATAGATGATACTTACCTATGACACATATCTTAAGCGTGCACTTGACATGTTCTGCGAATTGCGCTATTGGCGTAGAGTATCTCAATTGCACGTTTGAGACATGTTATCTCAGAGGTAAGTATGTAAGTCATCTATTAATGATATCCTTAGTACACGATAAGTTGATAATTAATTATATCTAGTAAATCTCGTGTTCTAGTTACCGCATTATATTAAACATGACCTGTATAACGAGTACACGTACATTCTGAAATCTGATTACAACATAACTTTCGCTGTATGACTAAGAGACAATATCAGAAGCTTCAATGTTTGTGTTCGTAATAATATATATATATTTGGGTCATTCGTCAACTCGCTAAAAAAAATCTCGCCAAATTCAGCGGGTTGGCACCTTTCGATTTTACCTACTTTTGTTGTCGTCAACTCGCCGCATAATAAAAATGTATGGAGGTTTTGTACAGTCATCTACAACAGTCATACGGTATAAGAGAGGATTGACTTCAAATAAAACAAAATTTGGTTGAAAAAGATTATAATTAACCAACAATAATGAACGACATTAATTAATTATCACGTTAGAATGAAATACGAAATACTGGTCAGTGGTCATCTAGTACTAGCTGCACTCAGTTATAGGGTTGCCATCAGTGGAACCTTTATAACTCAAAATTTCGTGTTTAATTTTGGCTTTCAAAACTTGTAACATACATGTCTGTTATATATCAATAAATTAAAATTTTATTATATGCAATATTAAGAAAATTATTATTAGGTCACTACCTAATAATATTGGTCATTTACTACATATTTGTGACTACATAATTAAAATATTTACTTTATGAAAAAAATGAAAACCACAGATTTTTTTTTCAACTGCTTTTATTATTAGATTACGTAATAAAATTATTTTTTCTCAAATTATTAACATTATAATAAGACATTAAAAATTCTGAAATTCCGATAACAGATCCAATTTATCTATATTTTACTTTGGTAACATAGGGTAACCTATTGGGTTGCCAACCTGTAAACAATTATTTACACCTTAAAATGTTACCCATTACAAAAACCCCTACAAAAACCATACATAAGGATAATTGACTATAGTCTGTTTTTTAATCTCAGGTACTAATTTGACATTACCTGTGTTGCCGGTTTTTTGCAATTCAAAAATAGTCATGTGCCACCAGTATCGAAAGTTATCGATTAATTAAATTTAGTACAAATATTTGTAGGTTAACCTATAAAATGTATAAAATACTAATTTTAAATTCGGTATGTAAATAAAACAAAACTTATATAGGTATATTGTCATTGAAACAAAATGGCGTCCATTTTGCGTCACTTTGGTTGTCATTGCAAAAATTTAACTTAATGCTTCATAAGTTTCATTTTATCCATCTGCAGAGACTATCGATAGAGATGACGATATACTAGTCTTAGAATCTGAAAATTGTAGGTATGAAAATTACGGCATTTTAAATTTTTTGTACTCTAATTTAACTTTAAAATGAAAATAAAAATCAAGAATTCGACTGATACTAAAAAAGATCATCATAAGTTTCAATAATTTATTTAATTTTAGACTTTTTAGTTATATATTTTTGTAATCGTCTTTCAATTTTCTTCCGTACAGTCATGCGAAGTTTTCGTCTTTTCAT
Source organism: Lithosia quadra (assembly GCA_963576445.1). Taxonomy (NCBI): domain Eukaryota; kingdom Metazoa; phylum Arthropoda; class Insecta; order Lepidoptera; family Erebidae; genus Lithosia; species Lithosia quadra. The sequence goes on along the minus strand of OY754900.1, from coordinate 3,187,501 downwards.
CGTAAATTTCTGCTGTCTAAATTAATATGTGAGAATAGTTGCATAGTTTGCATTGGTCTGGGTATTTTCTATGTATAATATGTATGTATTTACAAAAAAAAATGTATCTAAGTATGTTTATCCGCATTCTAGAACCCATAACACAAGCTAGTTAAGCTATGCTTACTTTGGGTCTAGATAGCGTTGTGTAGAATGTCCTACAATACTTATTTATTATTTATTTATTTACTATACCTAGTTGTTGCGCAACTTTAAATCGATATAGAACCTAAACGGTAAGTCAAATCGAAAAATGGTGAGAAAAATCTGAAATTATTTTTAAATACCTATTCAACGATACCCCACTTGACATAGCTTGTTGACTTTTTTTTTTCATAAAGGAGCATAAATAAACACATTACTAATCCTTTGCGTCGCGCAGTCGAATAAAAACTTATAAACATTTTACATTTAACTTTTCTCTTAAAATACATTATAGCCAAACCACCAGCTGTATCCAGGCAACAAACATTGCCGATAGTTTCGACTTTCGAGTTCACCACTGAATACAAAGCTGGTATCATTATTTCACAATTTGACATTTGCACTTGTCAATTTAGTATCTGAGATAAAAAAACAGACTATATAGGTATAATATAGGTATAATTATTAAAACTCATCGACACACAAACGAACGAGTTGCCTTGTTGGTTTTAAAAAAAATGTCAATATCAAAGTTAGTACTCGTACCTATAAGTACCTACACAGCCAATAATATTTACGATAGAAACAAAATAAATCATCGGAAGTAAACAAATTTGTTTATGACTGTACTTTATCTAATTTAGCGAGTTGACGACAACAAAAATAGGTAAAATCGAAAAGTGCCAACCCGCTGAATTTGGCGAGTTTTCTTTTAGCGAGTTGACGAATGACTCATATATTTGGGTCGTCGATACAGTAAGTGATTAGGGCAGAACGCCCACACGCTTAGTCTGTAGATTTGCTGGTATCGATTGAATTGTTGGGCTATGTGGTCTACAAGTATCTATAGGATTATTTAGTGTGAACGAAATGATTAACTGCTTATATTTAACCCGACTTTGTTTTGCTTCGGTTTATATGAGATATTTTTACCTCAAGCCACATAATGTGTAGCCTATGCACGTCGGAGATAATGTATTTTTCAAACGGTGAAAGATTTTTCCAGTAAGTGCAGTAGTGGTGCATTAGTATAGATTGCCTCGAATTGTATTCATTACGTCACGAGACTTAAGACATTGCAGTTTGGTTAAGGTGTGAAGATGAATCCATCAGTTACATGAGTCATCTATGCAACAACTGGTAAATAATTCCTTATTAAGTACCAAAATCTGTTACTTTTATGATTGGAGTATATAAATTTTTATAGTCAACATAATTTACTTAATTATATTGTTATCACTCGTCATGGTATTTTATTGTACACCCGAAGACTTCCGAACACCTTAAAAGCTGGGTATAAAGTCCGACCATAAAAATTTAACAGTCGGTAACTGAACAGTAATGATCGCAAAAAGTTTTCGTAAGACAGCTTTTACAACCGCTCGTAGTACTACAAGCGTGACGTCAGCAGTGACGTGTGTAAAAAATGAGGTTGCGAAAAATTAAGTGTCGCAATATGTAAAGGGTTATTTTTGGCTGTTGTTGATGAAGGATGAAGGTTAATTTACTGAAGGTGAGTGTTGAGTTTTTTTTACAAGTCACTTTTCGACTACACACTATGCGTTAGTCACTGTAGTATAGGGATAGCAAAAGGGAAGGAACCGTTTTATAGAGATCTCGATGTGCTAACGACTACGACCAGCCACGAGGACCACTTTTAGAACTCCTGAATGTCACTCCACCTATGCCATCTATGACATCTTCGGAGACCAAGTCAACCTTACCTGCTAGTTGGTACACTTGCTGATTATCTCTGCTGCATGCTCTCCTCTCGATATGAATTTCGCCTAGTAAGCCCAGATTTCGTGCAGTCAATTTGCCATGGATTAAATATAAATGTAATTACTCAAAAACCGTTTAACAACGTAACATAAAACAAATCCGCGACGAACTTTTCCTTTTTTTTGGAGTCGGTTCAAAACTGGAATATGCGATCCAGTTTGAGCTCCTTTTAAGGGCGCGTCTAGAGAGTAATATCGACATCGACCTCATTAGTCGCCTCGTCTTACGCGTTTTTATGTCGAACCCGAGTAGTGCTTTCTAAAAGTAATACATAATGCAAAACTTATTATAATTTTTAAAGCGAAACTCTTTAGAAAAAAAATAAATAGTTACTCAAATAACTGAAATAATAAAACGTCTTGTCCGAGGTATACCTTATGAATATTAAACTGCCTAGACGCCTAATTTATTTATTATCTGAAATTGTATTTGGCTTTTAGCAGTATTTTGAAGTTGTGTATCTACTAACAGCTGCTCCGAGGTTTTACTTGCATAATTTTCGATTTTTGAGTAACAATGGTATAGCGTGGTGTTATTTATAACATCTTCAAATAATAGACTATCTGGCATTTGAGCTATGAAGAATACATAGACGAGATGTCTATAATTATCATCGTGAAGATTCTGTTGTTGCATAAGTGTATATATGGGTGGAACAATCGATACATGTTTGTTACTGAAGCAAACCGATTTTTAATCGTCTCTCACACTTATTCCCGACTTACTAAATTAAAATTCTGGTACCGTAGTACCTATTATCGCAAAACACCTGCGCCCGACCCGTCCCAAAGCTCTCGTACTAGCTGCTATACTTAATTAAGTTATGCAAATTTCCACTCCGCCCCTCACAGGATGAATTGACAAAGTCTTTATTGAAACGACAGCTTATAAATCTGACATCGTTTCTGAATACACACAAATTGAAGGAAATCGTTTCAAATATTCTCTTACGTTTCCATGAATAAAGTATTAGTGATTTGAATAGCATAATCTGTTTAAGAAGCTGACGGAAACAGGTTGACTAATAAAGTGTATAAATAAATAATTTTAGATAATGATAATGCCAGGGTCTTGTCAGTTGATCAACAAGTTTACTGGCTAGTTGGTGAGATAGGTTTGTTCCTGAAAGATCTTGGTTTGACTTCGCAAACCTCCTAAAGAGAAGAAGAGAAGAGAAAAGAATCTCTCATATCTACTACTTGAAAACATGGTTAAATATTGGTGTTTATATACCTGTGCCTACCCTTTCGCAGATAACAAGGCGTCAATATATCACATCCAGTTATCAAGTCAACATTAAAATAATTATAACTTCCTATAATTTTTGTTATAATTGGGTCATTTAAGCCGCGGTAGCCTAATGGTCTGGGTAATGGACTGCTGAGACGAGATCTCGGGTTCGATCCCAGGTTCACCATGGCACACACCAATGACTTTTCGATGCTTTTCGAAGGTGTGTATTTATAGCAGGTTTATAAGTGCCCGGTTAATGGCAATAGGCTCGCCACATTACATTGGGACCTAAACATAAACTGGCGAAATGTGAGTGCTAGCACCTCTACCTACCCCTTCGGGGATATAGGCGTGAGTTTATATTATGTTATGTTGTTTAATAACCTGTTATTACAGCATACAATATGCTCAACTAAAGTACGTTGTATTGTCCAATCGCTGTAATTAACGCTTGTAGCTTAACCAACGCGAGATAGTGCGGCATTCCATTACCCTTGTCATGTAAAGCTATGTATACAATATAGGACCGTAAATTATTAAGTTGACAGAGCTTATCACGATAAAGAAGCACAGAGATAAATTATATTCTGGGATAGCATATAGGCTATGCGTTTCCGGAAAACTTATAACTTTTTTTTTATCGTGCGTAAATCCCCATGGATACCACCCCCGTCGGTCATCGGGGGTCGTTATGTCGAAACTTATAACCTGGGAATCAGAAAGAGAGAAAACTTTACAAAACCGAACCAAGTAGTTTTATGCCGGACTCTCAATCATCTTCGTGGCGTGCTAAATTAAATGTCGGGAACTGTACTATTGTATTGAAAACAATAATAAATGTTATTTATATTTATTGATACACTGTTAATAACACATTACGATGTTATTTATGACGTTTTTAGTTAGTTATGAATATTAATATTATGTAATTACTCGTAAAAGTTTATTATGAGCGAATCGTTTTAGAAAACTGGGCATTGTGAAGCTGGACGTAATACGACACTAGACTCTGTGGCATATTGGACATTTTAGGAGACTAGACAATGTCAATCAGAGCGATGCTTATGTGCCCTTGTAGCAATTAATTGGGACCGACACATGTCAATCTCCTCCATACTACGGGTACTATTTTCAGATGGGGTCGAAACTTGGAGGTCCTACGGGTTCGTCGCCAATTTCTGTCAGATGTCATCTTGGGTCTAGGTCTGCTTCTAAAGCCTTCTACATTCTACATCCACAAGTTGAATTTTTTAACTTCAGCCTTTGGGTATAAGCATTTCATAAAGTATATTTATGTGTAGAATAACACGGTGCCTTGAAATTGTATCTATGGGACTGGTTTATCCGACATATCCGAGATATAAAGTGCTATCGGGATAAAATGCATTACCGTGTCTTCAAGTCGATAGCAAAACCATTAACCATTAATATTGGACGTATTTTTTCCTTTTACAAGCTTTTAGTTAACTAGCAATAATTGTACCCAGTGATGGGTTTATGTCCTGTCACTTTGGGCTTTGTTCGGGCATTTATTCAATCCACCTTATTAATGCCGGGTTAATCCCATCTATATGTATAGATGTTTTATTTACCTATCTATGGAGATGGGTTTATGCCCCTGGCATTTTGGGCATAAAGAATAAATGCCCAACGTGTACGCTCGCCCCAAGTTTGGAGTGATCTCCCTGATGTGGTTTTCCCAAGCGACTACAATACGGCGTTCTTGAAGAAGCATTAGGAAGATTTTGTAGTGTCGGCTGCGCGAGTGTGACGCTCCTGGTGTTGCACATGTCCATAGGCTATGAGAAGCTTCTCATCAGGTGGGCCGTGTGCTTATATCTTCCATAAGTGGTATAAAAACTAGACAGGAATTTGGGAACGTATATAAAAAGACTTGTTCGCTCACACTACAACTACATGTTTGTGTAGAAATATGACAACCTTCCAGGCGTTGACCCGTAACTTCTTTATTAGTTTGTTTACGATTCAATTGATACGGACAGATATAGTGTTATGATACTTTAGGATGGTACACGTAATGAGAATTTAAGTGTCGTGTTTTGTAATTTCAAGAGAGTAGTGATTATTTTGGGTTTCAAATTCTTAAAACACCTGGAAATAGTATTTCCTTCTAAAATTCCTCACTTTCCTCAATAGTGAATGAATATTTGGCACTGGAGCCATTCACAAACCTATTGGATGATCTCAGTTTCATTGCTTTATCATAAAAAAAGATAAAACCTCACAATAACGTAAAGCAGCATTTTAATTCTTAGGCAAGTCTCCGGTTTGGCTCGTAATCTTTACGATAACCTAGACCAAGCGAAGACGCGAAATAACCTATCTTAAAAATATCGTCTGCGGTGCGGAGGTCACGTTTAAAACTAAATTGCAATAAGGTCATTGTATATTTTATTGAGATCTTGACAGAATCCATTTTACGGTTTTTAAGAGATAATGCGTAGTTGAGCATTTAAGACTTATTCTTCATCCTAGCGTTAATTCCCAGTCGCATCCAAAGGGAGTCTGGGGTCCGCTTTACTATATTTAAGACTTCAATGTCTTAATTAAACTTTTATGAAGTTCCATAATGTTCCACTTCCAGATTTGAGATAATTATGGGAGTTTCAGAAAGTAATAAACAAAACGGTTATCTTTTTTTCGACAATGTTTGTGTAGAAATATGACAAATGCAAAGATGCGTAATGGTATGAGAAAACTAAATCTTTGAATGCGCAGATTGCAAAATCAAGCTGATAAATAGCCTTTAAGTTATTTTACACGCCTAAGATACATAAGAAACTTTAAATTATTACTAATAACATTAAATACATCGTATTTTACTTTGTTATTATACCTTTTATGATAAAATCTAAGCAAGGAAGAAGACTAACCCGTTATTTATGCAAATAATGTTCCTTTTCAATTGCCGGTTCGTTATGTTTTCAAATCATAAATTTTCTTTGAAGGGATATTAATGACAGTGCGCTCTATGCAAAATGGAAATTTGGTCCAGGGCCCAAGTCAGCCTCACCTTCAGGGCGGTACACCTACTGAATGACGGACGAGGTTCTGCAAAGCTGTTGCAAGTTCAGACAGCAGTCGTTGTCCATAAAAGGCCTATAAGCAAAACCAAAAGATGAAGGAGTAAGCGGAGCCCGCGCTCTGAAGTGAAGTCTCTGAAGCATTGGGAAACAACGCTAAGATGTTGATAAGAATAAAAACACCAGTTTGCTATTGATGTCCTTTTAAATATGACCCATAATTCGTGACTTTGGTTGGCAAATGCATCCGAAAAGTCGGGTTCGATACGAATAAGACCAAATAAATCGCGATAGAATACGTCAAAATAGTCTTTTTTTATTTGAGTAAACTTGCAACAATATTACATAACTCGGGTGTTTTATTATCATCTCAGGCTTTCACCTTAGAGCGTAAACCCTGATCCTCGAACGGTTTTCAGCAGTTGTTGTCCAGAGATCAATTGATTTGTGTTGATACATTATCAGTTGATTTATGTTGATACGAAAACAATGCAAGTGTTATAACTTTCGAAATAACGGCTATCGTTATTTAAAGTTGATGTGCTGAATGATAACGCTCACCAACCCAAATGGTCTGTTGGCCATCTTCCGTAGCCTACTTCACCCATAAATGCATACAAGACTAATATATAGGGTTATAAACATGTCCAAAACGATGTTTTCGCTTACATCCGAGACATCCAAAGACCTTTTGCTTAAGAGTACTTAGTAATCGCAGGTATCTCTCTACTTTCAGAACTCCTTAAAATAATCCTATTAGCGGATAGAGAAGAGAAGATAGATCCATTCTTACTACGACAGTTTTTAGTTGCAGCTAACCCAATAAACACTACATGGGGTATGATAGGTGCCCGATATTTGTTAACAATTTTGTTTAATCAAAAGTTACTTATATTCTATTCATTTAATGATTGAAATCTTATCCAAAAATTCAATATCGATCGTGAAGATAGTGACTAACCAGTCCATAGAAATGAATAGGTGCGTCTCCACACGACATTGGAAACGCGTACATAAATCCTAATGCGATGGCATTAAGCACATTGATTCGATTGCGTAAAACTGGTACGGTGACTCATCAGACGGTCAAGTTCGCAAGATACGAGATGGCGAGTGTAGGTAGGCCTTTGTCTGATGACGTAGGACGCTCATTTGTTCGCTTAAATATGTTGTATGATACATTTGTGTTATGAAATTGTGGCAATTAATTTTGCGAGTACGCTCCTATTACGTGAACGCGATAATATTAAGTGGAACATTTGTAAAATTAACTGTTCGAAATTATTAATACGTATAAGTGTGTTTAAGTGTTTAATATTTTGATGGAAGAGTAAATGTTTTACGGATTTGGGCAGTACTAAAATCCTATCGCAGACGCGCCATAGTAAATGTTGAGTTATAGTGTTAAGATCCACTCTTCCTCTTGCCTGTTGGACATGTTCTGTCAATAAAGACAAACCATTCAAACTATGTTAAAGGTGTATGTTGAGGCGCGATTTTTAACCGACCGGGATGTTAAAAGTCGCTTAGCGAGTCTACAGATTCTTCATCTTATTTATAAAAAAGATGTAATTGATTCTGGTTAAGTAGGATTCTAAATAAAATACTATCCCCTTCTGAAATTTTTGGGTGAGTGGCGTTTCCACCCGTTCCCGTTTCCACCCGTTGCGATTCGACCCGTTACCGTCGCCACCTGAATCGTTTTTGCCTGTGTGACGGGTGGAATCGGGAACATAACTAATCATCATTTTTAATTATAAGTTTTCGGGTTGAAACGGGAACGGGTGGAAACGACACTAAGTAGAACTTAAGCCATCTTCATTCTATTGTTAATCCAAGTTTCATTCCAAAGCCCGCTGTCTTAATTTTTTTCCTCTACTTCGCAAGGTTGCTTCTCTGATAGTGAGACCTAGTGGGTCTTGAGCTTTAATATCCTCAAACTGGTTATCGTTTCGCGATTCAGTGTTGTGTGTAAACATCGCCACCCTTTTATCACGTTCAGTAGGCAGCAGACAATATTTTGGCGACCTCAATAATCCAACGAAAAGGTCAAAACTACTGGAATGAATATTTTAATAAACCTTTTGCCAATTTGGTAGCGATCGATACAACACACCATGGAAGCGATCGTTTCGCGTGGGTGTTTAAGCGCGTGTTGTTTAGAGAATATAGGTACCTAAGCTGATTTGCTCGGCGGGGTTTCTGGTTGGATAGATTTGTTGGTTAGTATTAATAAAGTGAATATAATAAGGTGTTTTTGTTTATTACATTATTTGAAATTAAATGTAAAGACTGGGAGTTATGAGCGCTTTGAAATTCGGGTATCGAACCCTGAACCTCATGAGAAGCAATCTCATTCACTACCGCTGCACCAACTAAGCAATACAGAAATTAGGCCAAAGTTGTGTGTAGCTATAGCTTATTCAAGGTAAATGCATATATTAATACCGCAGTTTGAATAATTATAACTGTTTGTTATTGACTAACATTAGTATAAAACCTCTGATTCCGACCTTGTTATCAAACTTAATGTTACATGGCGATTATGTAATTAAGATTTAGAAATTGGAATAAAATGAATTTTACGGATTCCATCGCGATTTGGTATGCGTAAGTAATTATTATTTACGCTGTTACCGAGGTCAGGAACTAAGATGGTAGCTGTTTCATGTAGGTAAGTAATTGAAGTGTAAAGTTATCTAAAAGCATACTTACCTAAATCATCAGTATTACTATTTACACAGAATGTGTTAAAAGTGTTTTGAAGTAGTACTACAATGTGTACCTAATATTTGCATAAACTTTGAAGTTCAGAAACATTGTAAATAATTGAATCCTACTAATATTATAAATGTGAAAATTTATCAAGAGGTTTATTTGTAATAAGTCATCATAGGCTACTGTTTACCTTTGTAGCAAGGTCCAGAATTTCAAGCGGGCGAAGCTGCGGTTAACAGCTATTAACATAAAATAAACAGATTAAATCCATTAATATATTCTGTAAAATGATATTACATACATTTTGTTATAGAACTAATCAATCTGATTAAAAAAATCACTCGACTATCCATAGCTTGAAAAAAAAAAAACATTCTGTCATATTACAAACCTACTCCTTTTTGAAGGCGGTTAAAAAGAATCTCATCCCGAAGGAATTCTTAAACTAGTTTCGCAACGGTATTCCCCTGACTGTATAAAAGACAATGTTGGAACTATTCGTTCTTTGTTCGTACGGAATTGTGATCTATTCTCGTTCAGGGACTACAAAGCCCTCATAAGGAACTTGGACAATAAAATACCTTGGCATCAAAGTTTTAATTGAATCATCGCAAAACTATAGCAAATCTGGAGGCCTAGATGAACACACATTCTATTGGTTATAACGCAAGAGGAAAAATTAGAAATGTAAATAGTGACATCATTAAATTTGTCGATACAAGATAGTAAGTGCAGTTATTCCCAAGATTACCCTTAACTTAAGACAAACTCCCAAAATTCGACCTCTTTTTAACCGACTTCATAAATGAGGAGGTTCTGAATTCTACTGTATTTTTTTTCATAATTGTTAACTTAGAACTTTCGAATGGGTCAACTGATTTTGATGATTCTTTTTTATTGGATAGCTGGCGCTTCCCGTGTGATTCATGACCAAAAATGTCTATTTATATTCTTATTTATCTTAAGGCTGCCTGAAAAAAATCACTCTTAGCTATAAGGCCACCATAGTACATTCAACCTATTACTCGTACTTACATTTATCTTTTTTTTTGTACAATACAAAAACTTATCCATCTATCTGTTTCAACATATTTGGACTCTAGATAGTGAATTTTCTCTTTTTACTATTTTTATATTAAAACACGTAACGTATTTTTTGCCACAACTGCGTAAACTCGCCTCGAAGCGTACGCACTCTCTCTAATTAACATGTATATTGTTTTTAAGATATAAAACAAATGTGTTCGCCAACAATTGTTTATATTTACCTAAAAATTTTGCTTTGTGTGCATTATATTGCTGTTCTGTGTAAATATTTGTATGCATGAATATGTTTATTTGCTTACTTTTAGCATAATCGGGAGTATAAAACCAAAAAGAGCTTCACTGCTATCGTCTGTGTTCCATCTGTACAGATCTACAATATAATTTGCAACGTTATTGGCTATAAAACTGTTGAAAATTATAACCAATCACAACATGTGACGTCATTTGTTAAAATATCAGTCTGAAGACTTGTTCTTAAGTTTATATTCCGTATACCTAATGCGTAAGTATAATATTATGGTACACGTTCTTAGGAGTATGAGAAAGCACTTTTATTGTGATCGTTAAGTTGGGGCCCACAATTTTAGGATCGTTCGGTAGCTGAAATGGTGGCCCGCATCTTCTGGACTTCGTCCTAACTTGTTTCCATCCAGCGGAGTATTAAAAAAATATGTGTTTACAAAAAATGTATTTAAGTACGTTTATCCTTTCTCTAAGATCCGATAGTAGTAGCTTGAGTATAGAAAGCGCTTTGTAATATCTGAAGATTCCACCAACTAACACATAATGACGCCACCAACTAACCAGTGACACAGTTCTGAAAAGGCGGTATAATGTATTCGCTTTTCATACATGTTTACTGAGCCTCGAGTTCGCTACTCATGCTTGCATGAACAGGGTGTTACAAATGTTACAATATACACGACGACGGTGCGACGTCGTTTTCGCAACACCCCGTAATCTCGCCACTAATTTCTAGAGCAAAATGATAATTATAACTATACCCATTGCAACGACACAATTTATGTAATACGTTAGGTATTACGATTTGCGGTCGCACGCTGCTTAACATTACAGCTTGTCCGATTCGGATCGTTAACTAAGAATTTTGGGAAACTTTTTCTATGGGACGGGATATCGAAATTTGTTTATGAAGCGAGGATGCTGCTTACTTGACCAGATAGTCTTAAAGCTCGGCCTGTTATTTACTAGGAAGGGCAGACAGCGTTTATAATTCGTTGCCACCCCTGTTGGTCTCGACTCCTTCGTCAGAGTTCCGATTCTACTGGAACTAATGTTCTTAACGTCAATCAAGTCATATTCTTGTTTCTAAAGAATATTGATAAAATAAATTACTAATATTCATCCTAGTCTCTTCAACTAAAGTAAATTGCCTGTGTTAGGAGTCAGTGAACTGACTCCTAACACAGGCAGCGGTAGCGTAATGACCAGTATTCGAATCTGGGCCCTCTCGATCCTAAGACCGACTCCTTAACCACCAATGTAAATATCTTTTTTTTTTTATAAAATTCATCGTTATATGCGGTTGTTAGACTGAAAATGTTCAACGTTTGAAATAAATTGTCATATAACTTTCAAACCGCAGCTGTGTTAATTTACAATACTCCATGTAGAAAGTAATTGGTTGCGTGCTTGTGGCAATAATAATTGAATACCTGCTCAAAGGACTCAACCGCTGATTTAGAGAACCTTAGTCATTATAGCTGAAGTATCGGTTCAATCGTCAATACTTCAATAGTCGGTCTGAATACAGCAATTTTGTCAAGAGAGTTAATAAAATTGTTGTACATATTAATATACATCTACTCTATTCAGAAAATACACAAAATAAAAGAATATTAAACAGTAAATTCAGTTTTAGATTGCAAGTCCTTGTCACTAAAACCTTAAAACTGAGCTTTTAAGCAAACCTATTTATTCAAGAACAGTAATGGCGAACAGCGATGCTCGAATGCATTTTTCCGTGAAGAAATGGAACTGAATTTTTAAAACTTGTGCGCACATTAAGTTATATAATATTCTGAAAGCTTTTGTCGCTTTTAAAACTTTCTTCCTCTCATTGAACAACTTTTAAAAGGCTGTTGACAAGCTTCTGGAAGTGACGGTGTGCGCTTTATGAACTTTTACTCTTGTCTCTTATGTTCGATATTTTATTTTCAGTTCATCTTTGACGTTCAAGACGACAGTTATACAAATTTGTTTTTATTTTATTGTTAATAGGCTCGCGTTAAACCACAAGCTCTCACCTGTTGGTAAGTGATGATGTAGTCGACAAAGGAGGACGCTTGCCTAGAAGGAACCTCTTCACTCTAGACTTAAAGACTCCCGGGTTATAAGCTTTCCAGAAACAGACTCAGGCAGCGCATTTCACTAACAGTACGCATAATGAATAGGTATTACAGTAGAGTTCTGTTCTGTTGTTAAACTGTTTGTAGCTGGCCCCTTGTTTTCGGGTGATTCTGGCCCCAATTTATCTGTCCCAATTTCATGCTCATTTGTTGAATGTAAACATACTAGACTTTCGCATTTACTACGTAACACTAATTAGTTCAAAATATGATCGCTAAAATACAAGTTTTGTGTGACATGATTGGTCATAAAATGTGTCAGTTTGGTGGCAATCCTAATGACGGTTTAAGGTCACTTTCTCTAGTATAATATTCGTGTACATTGTTATGTCCATATCAAATCGCTGATTCCCGCGTTGTACCTCGACCGGTGATAAAAACCGCTTTACGATGGAGCCGACATTGTGTGGCACGGTGCCAGTTCCTCGGTGATGTCGTGGTGTCATGGATGCCGAGCGAACCAATGTCATGATCTTCCGGACGGTTGTTGGCACATTTGATCGATTCTTGACGCTTGTTTGCATATTTATACCTGTTGGTGCCAAACGGTGTGATAAGAACTTGCTTATCAATTTGTTGTCAACTATTTATTACAAGATAAGGGTTCTGTGTTACGGAGATGAATATGCTGCCATGAATGTGGGGAACGCCCACATTGCTGGCAGCCTTCATGTCTATCGCAGATTTAATGCAGGAAAGTCGCCTTCACTGGTTTCCACTATATTTTGCGTCTATCCTCTGGTTATGTTATAAAACAAATCTATTCATGCTACTTCGGCCGGTCACGGTAGGAGTGAAGAGTGAGAGTTATCTTCTGACTACAACGTCAGCCTCCTGAACATCATTCACGGTGGGTACTTTCACATGCTAGTTGTGCTCGCGGGCCTGTAGTCTACATAAGGCAAATGCAAGTTGGTCGGACTTGATCTCAAAGGACTTACTGGTATATTGAACAGTTTAGTTGAAAATAAGTCGAAACCATCCAAAACCGGTGATGAAAGTTTTATGACAGTAAGGAAAAGGGAACTTCTAGCTAGGGATGTATGTAAAGACAGAAGCTTATGGCTGTCTTTACGTACCCTTTCAGGAGATATACAATTTTAGTTTATTGACAAATCATAGAAAGCGGTCGTAAATGCTATGATGTTATTATATTTTCTAGGTGGCAGCAAATGTAACATCTTACTCATGCTCGCAGTGAATCCTCAATGTAGTATCTATTTATATCAGCACTGTAATTATTGTGTGGACATGTTGTGACTAATATTTTCTACACCGTTAGCGTAATAGGAAAACATTTAAATGTAAATAGGTTTTTCTATATTTAACTTTCATCTGTTTATCCACACAAACGAGTATGTATCTCGATGGCATCGATCGACGACAGGTCGATTGGTGTAGTGGAAATTATTGATTGACGTCGATTAGTCTATTCTACTATCAATCAATGGCACCGATCGAGGATCTATTGATTGGTGCAGTAGGTAGAAACTGTTTATCGACGTCGACTAGCCCATTCTGCTTTCGATCGATAGATGTGGCAGTCGCTAGAGAGTCGATATAGACTCCGTTTGCCCTTGACACATGGAACAAATATTTGCGGGAATGAAAACTTTTATGTAATACGCGATACAAAAAAATTCAATGTTCGTTTTGTTGTTCCACATTAAATTTAACCTTTTAACCAGATGCAATTGCCTGATTTCAAACGTCTCACAGCGGCATCTGTAACCATTTGCTGTCCAGTGTATGTTAAAATCTATACACGTGTCAAATATAGCAACAGGAGGTGTAAGCAAGCGTTCTACTCCTGCCCACATGACAATATAGTAAGGTTAGTCACCTATGCGCGGCAGCACGTCCTTCGCTTCCGCGGTGACGTCACCGCTTAGACGCGTGCGCATCTTTTGAACGCGTTCCTTTTGACAACGACATGGTATTGTTCGTATATCAAATTTTATTGATTGTCCGTACAGCGTTCTGTTAACACGTAATTTGTGTTAATTAATTACTGTCTTCTGCATCCAAGCGTTACCCGTTTGTAATTCAGCTTTGCTGGACGGTTTACTGGCGTTATTAGTCATTTTGGTTTTTAGATTTTTTAAATAAAAAGTATAGCAGTTATCATTATCACAGCAGTCCCGGTTACATCTAAAGCTTGTACTTTGAAATCCACTCTCTTCTTTTTCTTTCTTGAGTGAAAGCATCAGAGTGTCTTCCGTTAATCAGCAGGTGTACTGGATAGCAGTTGAGGTTGACTGGCCCCGACGATCTAGGTGGACCCCTACACCCAAATACAAACGGTGCAGGATCCCTATCAGGCAGTTTTGTTTCTATATTTCTTTTTGTCATATTCTTCATAATACTTGAGAGAAAAAGCGCCAAGCACGATACGGACTAAGTATACAATATTAACGGATTAAATTGTCTATTGTATTTATGAGATGAGGATATTGCGTCATATATAGAAGTTGCCGCTACTGCGGTATACGGTTAATGATGTTTTTCCTCTCATATTAACCTACTTATATTAGTTTTACCGTGGCCATTGAGATAGCAGTAAATTCAATAAAGGAGGTCTCGGAAAAATTGTGCAATTTTTTTTATGGTTTTTTTTATTAGGATGCTTTTGCTTTTAAGTTCCAAACACCGTGTATATAATATTATGGCAGTTTTGATGTGTCTCGCTCATGAAAAAGTGACCAATGCATCGACCTATAAACATTGTTTTTTAACGAGAACGGATTCCAAAAAAATAGAATCGTCTGTAATACAAAGTCTTTGCAGTCAGATGGCAGTCTTCCCCGTAAAAGCCAAGTTAAATCAATTAAGAAGGGATAAAAGAGCAAGACCACCCAGGCTTCAAAATACATGCGCTGTATGTCTTCGGATGATGATGGAGCTAATTATCTCATGGAATGACGTATCCGTCCATTACAGTCACATAAAGTACCTACCGTTTGTAAATTGCAAGTTTTATCTTTTTGTCCATCGAGATGCGCTTGCGTCTTGCATGTATAATATTGCGAAATTGTATGCCTAGCAGTGTTTCCTACTAAGTGGTGAGTCATAGCGCACTTCTTACTGGTGGTGAGATAGTGGGCAGTGTACGTATTGTGATCAATGTGAGCATCTACTTTTGACGCTTATTATAACCTATGTTTAACACATTTTATATTGGTGTACATTAAAGTTTCTATGTTATTTTCTAACAATATAGTGTAGCCCACTCGCGCGTGGAAGTCGGTTCTCGCGTTTTTTTTTACATGTATCCGGTTCTACTCAACCGATTGTGATCAAACATGCTTAAGATTCTAATTGTGACTATGACCTTTCAAACAAAAAAACCACATCAAAATTCGTTCAGTAGTTTTGCGTCCATCACGCACAAACAGACAAGAATTCCAAAAAAATATTTTCGTGTTCAGAATCGTTCATATAACATTACATAACCCAAGTTTTTTTTATATCTCGAATGTAAAGACATAGTTACTTTTATAATTTTATTATAGTCAAGATATTAAGGATATAATAATATGTTGTGTTTTCCACACACATACCTATTTAGATTGGTGTAAGTTAAAGTTGATTTCTATGTTATTTCCTAAAATGCATACCTACGAGATGGCGACCCACTACATATTCATACCTAGATAATACTAATAAAATGTAGTTACTAAACCTATAACGACGTGTATTTGTACACAGTGTACATAATGTACATACATAAACAAAACAGCTTCGGCATGCAAGTTGTACAGAACCGCAATACGAAACGTGTCTCAAGTTGCTTACTCAGAGCGGCGTATTCTCGTATTTACATGTGGATACAAACTCTGTATGTCATTTGTACGAAGATTGCACTTGCCACCGTGTTAGTTTGAAAACGTACCTGTTGACATCTGGCACAAGTTAGTAGGTCCAATGGAGTAGTTTACTATCTATACTAGTGTTATGATTATTGATAAATTATTATTAAAAAAATATTTATAACTATAAGAAAGTATGTACGTTTATATTACAAGTAATTGCTGTCAAAAGCTAAGAAAAGAAATAATCTTAGTTAGGCTTATTTTTTCACAGGTTTAGTCGGAAAGTTACACTAACGCCATCTGTTGACCACTGGAAGTACTCGCGCGAATTATTTATTTGTTATTATTTTGAGTTAAGTTATTTTATTACACCCAGTTATCCATAGGTATACCATCTACTATTTTTATATCATTCTAACTTTAGAATGATTTTCTACTAAATGCTAATTATACGTTTTCTCTATTAATGATTACATCATTGCCCTATGTTCAAATAAAAATAATTGTGTTAATTAAAGTCCGTTAAAAAGTACTTTACTCGGAAATTTTTCATAGTAAATTTAGATAAATGTCGATGTTAACGACATGCATTGAAACTAATATAAACCAATCCTGCCTTTACAACGTACAGAAACCGATCCGACAGTATATTTGCAATAATGATATTCAATTTTATTCATTACGCGTGGGATGAAGCTTGATCCTATTTTCTAATAGTGTCATAAGGCGTTTTGAATATTTAATGTAGCGAGTTTCAGCGAGTCGAGAAGTACGGCAAAATGCGAACTACGAGGTTCCGCTACTGCGTAACAGATGGCGCTACTAGTCGTGTTTATATTTTAAGCTTCGTTTTGCATTGCCATTTATAAGACATTTGTCCGTATTTACTCGTATACCTACCTACGATTTTATGTTAAAAATAAAAAACAATGTAACTGATTTCTAAATTAGAACATATTTTAATTTTTTCTTACTCTAAGTCGAATTGTAAGGTAAATTAAAAGCACAAGAGACAGTTATTGGGTTGGAAGCAATCACTACTGTTACATTGGTTATAATTAGTAAAAAAATGTGATGCTGCACAGATCTAGAGTGGTAGTTTCGTTGTATGCGAAGTCAAACTAGGCAGGTTGGTAGGTATATAACAAAAAAAAATCAAAAATATTTTTGTAGGTACCTATTTAATCGTTCTACATCTACAACATAACCCAAGTATTTTTTTTTCGTATTTCTTCAATGTACAAACACAGTAAACTCAATAGTATACTTAGATTGACAATTAAAATACGGAACACTGAACTTTTAACGTGGCAACACAGCACCGCGGCGTTATTGATTTTACCCTATCTAGCGGAGTTCAAATATGATATTGATTGTTCTGTGATACTAATGTTGACTGGAAACCTTTCTTATCTTACAATTTTACTGATATCATGTAGGGGACGATGTTTTCATACGTTTACGTGTGTTTATCTATAAATTGTTAAGTAGCTGTGTCTGTACATTGGAGCATACAACATACATAAACGCCTATATCTCCGAAGGGGTAGGCAGAGGTGCTAGCACCCACATTTCGCCAGTTTATGTTTAGGTCGAGCCTATTGCCATTAACCGGGCACTTATAAACCTGCGATAAGACATTGGCGATTAAAAAAAAAACTTGAACAAAATTTTTGTTAAATTCTTGTCTGTTTTTTCCGCGATGGACGCACTACTGAACGGATTTTGATGCGGTTATTTTTATTGAAAGGTTTTAGTCAGACTTAAAATCTGCTTTATCACACCTTGCTTAAAGGACCAAGGATAGTATGTGGTGTTGTCACTACACCTTCAATCAAAGCACAGTAGACAATATGTCTTGTTTTCTCGATCAATGAAATCGCAGGGAGGTGAGGTTTAGGTGATGTCTTGGTCATGTGACATCCTTTCTCTGCGATTTCATTGGCCGAAAAAAAATTGAAGCCATATCTACGGACGCTTTGCAGCTCCAATGCAACAAAACAGTATTACAAAACATAACAGCATCAGTTGACGTCTTCTTCGGCCATCTTGTCCGGTTTCCCGCCAATTGGATGATTGCGCGGGAGTGGCGGGCGTGTCGTTGCGATCATGTCAAGGTGACAATATTATATCGAAGTACCTACATTGTTTGGTAATGACTATAATATTCTAAACCTCGTCCTTTTTTGAAGTCGGTTAAAAAGTAATAACTGCATTATTTAACTCCAATTTGTGAAGCCATTGTCTCGTTTTTGGTCAATAAATAAATGGTCAATGATCACGTTATACTAAACAAGCATGTGATGTATGTCTGTGGACCTAAATACATATTTAACTTCGCACACGAAAATGTCCCTAAAGTGTTGGTACGCTTTCAACCGTTTTGATCCACAAATCTTTGTTATTTACTTGTTAATCTGCGTGTAAAACATGTTTTATGTTTGTCTCTTTCTAGGGATTTAAGATATAGAAATTAACAAAAAAAATATTACCTGAACTTTGATTATTCATTTAATCGCTGTTTTAGTCGCCGTGCTGTTTTAATTGGTTCAATTACGACATAACCGTCTCATTGGCCGCGGGGTTGGTATCCGTAGGGATTTCCGCACGAAAAAAAGGGAAGTCAACTGTTACTGTAAACTGTTGAAACCGCACGCCCATCTGGGGTCTTCTACCGCTGATGGTTTTACTCAAAAGGCATTTCCCTCGCACTCCGGGCTGTTAACTACCCTTTTATTAAATGCTTACCCATGTAAACGTTACAAAACGTAATCTGTTTCAACCTAACCACCCTTAAAATTTGCTACCAAAAGATCGTTATCCCACCCCAGCGCAGTCAGCGTAGGTACAGTCGCCATCAGATATATTGTAGCAGACAAGGTGACCAAATAGTTCCGAATAATTTAAAATGTCTAACTTCCATTCACTACAAGTTACCATTAATATCTGTACATTCATTACCTCGTTAATATCTGAGCAGATGCTTGTCAATAATTTGTGTACAAACAACTAACCAAAAATATCTGAACACAAGTTAGTTGAGTCAAGTGTATCTTCGCAGCAAACGCTGAGCTTACCTAATTCGTTCATATTCCTAAGTGTTGTTCCAAAGTATATGGTCACCTTGTCTGTTACAATATGGCGTTATAATATATCTGTTACAGATGGTGACTGTACTAACCGTATCGTTAAATCTTTCCAATTTAAAATTCGAATCAAAACGCGGAAATCGAACGATTCCCGATTGCTGCTGTTATATCGATTTTCGGCATTCGATTCGCAACATCGCCCGGGTAATCTAATTAAACCGGGTATTACTAGGGAGTTGACTTCTTATTGGATTTGTTAGGGTACGGTCAGCCTAAGATGTTTGACTTTATCGGATTTGACTTGACTTCGTAATATGTAACCGAGTTATCGGGCTGACATATTGACTGATAAACAGTTTGGGGAAGTTGCCGTATCCGGTTATACTATTAGGAGGTTACGTGGATGGAATTTATGTTTAGTTACATTTGTAATGTGTATGGCCGACATATAATCCATATATAGGTATTTCGCGCCAACACATTATTGACTATATTAAAATTGAGAAGCGAGCGACTGTCGTGGTATGGACATGTTATGAGAAGAGATGAAAGTAATGTTGTTAAAAAGGCAAAAAGAATAAATGTGGAGGGCTATAAGTGCAGAGGTAGGTCTAAGAAAAGATGGATAGAATGCGTGATAGTAGAGTGACTGAGGAGATGACAGCTGACAGGAATGTATGGAGGAGAATGACATGTTGCACCGACCCCAAATGATTGTGACAAGGGCAGGTAGATGATGATGACATTATTCATTATATTTTCTTTTAAAACTATCAGAATAATTATGATTTTAGATTCACATGGCCATTTAAATCACTATACTAATTAACGGGATATTTTCCATGTTTATTTGGTTTTGAGTATCCGATATTAGGACACTGTTACAAGTTTTTTTTATCCCACTTAGTTGGCAGACAAACGTACGGGTCACCTGATGGGAATCAGTCACCGTGGGCTATGAAGTGTCATAACCACGGATGAGCTGGTTGTTAAATATTAGACAAACAGTATAGTCTACCCTCTTCCTCACTTGCCCCAGTACATCTATCATTATGGTATTTGTAACCAATAATCGTAACAAATAATAAACATGGTTAATATCCCGTTAATCTTATTATAATAGTGATTAAAACCTCATCCAAGCATTGTACCAACGTTAACCTACTAAAATACAATTTAAATTATTTGTTAATATTACAAAGAATACAAAATAATGTGTAAACTAACTTCGATTAATAAACATCAAGAGTCAGACAGCTTCAATATCATAAGACATGCATCAATTTGTTTGTGTATAAAATTAATGTATATTCTATTTCGCAAACTAATCGAAACGTCGAAATGACTAGCGATATTTTTTGCGAAACCAAGACGTTCGTAATCATATTACAATCGATATCAGATATCTTTGTAAAAAAATGAATTAATTTCTGCGCATACATTAACTAACGTATCGTTTGAATAAACTAACTGATATTATAGATGCGTAAGTGAGATTCTTTGTTTGTGTAATGAAACGAATATGGATGAATGAATGTGATTACATTTTTTGGAAGAGGCCTATGTCCAGCTGTGGATTGGAGTAGGCTAATTGATTGATTGATTTGCACAGGCGCAGAGTGCAGCTGGGAATAGAACATAGGTTACTTTTGTGCCGGAAATACATTACGTTCCTGTGACTTTGTAAGGTAAGAGAATCACAATGTGAGAATGTAAGGTAGACCGCGGCCATAATAACCATCGTGTTGTGTCCCCGCCCGGTAAGTAGGGTAGCCAGAGCTCACTGTACCACTCCTCCGCACCCCTTCCTAGCCCTCCCCCCTTCCCTTCAGGGTAGGCAGCGCGTGTGTACCCTGACACCTCTAGTGTTGCACACGCCCATAGGCCACGGTGACTGCTTCCCATCAGGTGGGCCGTGTGCTGGTTTGCCACGTACGTAGCATAAAAAATCACAAATATTGATATCAAATTTTATCTTAAAGAGAATTTGCTTATTTAGTCGAAATTCGAACGTAATTCGTAGAATTTAAAGTTTTTACGTTATTGAGGTTATCTTGTCAAGGATTATAACCTCTAAATTCATTGCATTTTTTTTACTATTACATCAACTCCGAGCGCGTACAAAATACCTACGCTGTTACATAATGCGTTTGACATTGACAGTATGATTGTAAACAATTCATGTTTTATTTAATTCTATATTTTAATTTAATGAATTTATTAGACGTATTTAAATTTCAACTTTTCTGCAATTCTTCCACGTATAAACACCATCACCATGTGTTGCTGTGATTACCTCCAAAGCTTACACTTTGGAGCCCGGGGTCCGCTCTGTCTCCTGATGCGGGTTTTTTACACTTTTAGGGTAGCAACTGCCCTCTGACCCCTGACAGTGTATCTTTTTTTGACTGGAACAGTATGGGGATCCAAAATTCTTTTTTTTTTATAAGTATTATTCTCCCGAGTATATTTTGTCCCATTCTTGTATCCTGTCCCAGTTAAAAAAAACACACTGTATAAAGTACTATACTATTTAATTTCAAAAAGCGATATTTGGTTTAAGCGACTAAATGTCCTTAGGGCAAAATGACGGGATATGAAAATAAAGAATATTTATATAATGAGACTATAGAGTCTCATTATATAAATAACTAGCGACCCGCCCCGGCTTCGCACGGGTGCAATGCTGATACTATTTCTGCATGTATTATACATATAAACCTTCCTCTTGAATCACTCTATCTATTGGAAAAAACCGCATCAAAATCCGTTGCGTAGTTTTAAAGATTTAAGCGCACATAGGGATATAGGGACAGAAAAGGCGACTTTGTTTTATACTATGTAGTGAAGATTGAAGATCCCGCCATCAATTGTGAAAAGTGACTGCAAATTTTTTGATGCGATCATCGTTGAACGTTTCTGCCATTCACTTTGACCAGAAAACTCGTGAAGCTAATTGACCCCTACATCCATCATTTAGAACGCAAACGTTGATGTCCCGTGACAAACTAATTTATGAACTTCGGAGATTTCTTTTTAAATGACAGTTGACCTGATATGGGTAAGCTTGCCACTTCCGAATCTTTTTTCTGTCGAGATTTTTTCTTTCTCTGATAAAACTGCTCTTATTAGAACTGATTTTGCGAGATATTTGCCGATTTTCCTGTTTGCTGTTTTGTGATTAATGGATGGGCTAAAGATATGGTAATTACTTTTGCGCGAAATCTCTTTAATAACAAGTTTTGCAAGGACATGAAGATTTAGGGCGAGTGGACGAAAGTAAACAAGTCTTTGTTCAATTGAATGTTTTGGTAACAGTTTTTTTATGTTAGAAGATAAATTGCAAGCTTTAGCGCAAACAGAACCACACCCATTTATTTTTCTACGATTGCGAATAACCACAATATAATAAGTAGATACAATTCATTGCACTCACTTTATTTCTCAAAGACACAACACTCACAGATGATATCTAATCGAGGATAAGTAAAATAATCAATTACTAACCAGGCTTTCCATTTAATGTTAACATAAAATCTACATCTAGGCACTCTATAGATTTAAATGCTGCATATCAAATAGACAAACATAATTTACATTTATGGCACACGAAATTAAACGTCTGAAACGAATAACCATTATAACTTGATACGTCTAAATTCTATTAAGTTTCGGTTGTCTGACTTAATCTTTAGATTGAAACTATGATGGTTGTAATGAATTGCGACTTTTGTTGTCAATCAAATGGGAATCAGAATTCATACTAAAGCTTCGAATTATTACAGAAAAAGATATTCAACATGAAGATATTATATTATTATCTTTCTAATTTTGTCTTTTGCAAGTCGACTTTGCCACGCCTCGCCTGATAGAAAGCTATGGATTGAGTAAAAAATATATAAAAGCTACCTTTCCACAATGGTTTTCAATTTAATAATTTCAAGTCCGTTTAAAAATCTCGAAATTATAGCAGTAGGGAAACATATTTTATTGCCACACTAGGTATATTAAGCGTTCTTCAAGATGGGCATTATAAGGATTTTTCAGGGCCGGCATTGCGAGTGTAACGACCTTGTTGCACACGTCCATAGGACACGGTGACCGCTTCCCATCAGGTGAGCCGTTTGCTTGTCTGCCACCTGGTATAAAAAAAGTTTATATTTACGCAGCATGAGCTTAGTGTCATAAAGTCTTGAATTTAATCAAATGAATAAAAGCATGTTAATAAAAAATAGTTGTGCATCTAAATGTATCACTTAACAGGGAAATTTCCATACAGCTGAACTAGTAAATACGGTTATCTATTGTAAATACAGAACGCGTAAGTCGTTGACTATCAACTTCAGATATAGAGGGAGATAGGAGATAGTGTTCGTGACAGGATAACGCAGCGCTTTGTATTGGAGATCTTGCGATATCGCGTATTGATATGTTAGAAACAAAAGTATATAATTTGGCTGGGGATTTGCTTCCGTTGTAAGTGTCCTGTTTTTGGCATTTGGCATCGAGATTACTTGGACTTGTCCCATACCAAGTTTCGAATAAAAAAGTAAAATATTAACTGAAAGGCGACTGTAATATTGTGTTCAATGAAGTATTGTTCATCTTTAAGATTTCACTTCAATCTAGGGTTTTATCCCAGTCGTATCCAAAGCTTTCACCTCGAAGTCGGGGGTCCGCTTTACCTGTCTTAACTGCGGATTTGGCTGAACCTCGATATTTTCCGTAAAGCGACTACCATCTGACCTTCACAACTCAATGGTGACATTAGGCGATATCAAAGCATTGCAGCTAGACCGTTGTTGTTGGACTTTTTTTTTAAGATTATTAAATGTAATTTAGATAAGTATCACCATTGTCTTTGATGCTAAATTTATATAAAACTGACTCACCCGTCTTAACAATCAGTCCTATAACCTGACTGCAGTGCCACCTATTGTCCAATAGTTTGTACTATTCTTATAATATAATCTTCGCGCCAGTGCAAGCAATAAGTTGACAAAATTTCATCGCAGTCGGTTAAACTGTACGGTAGCGCATAAAATACGAACAAATATTCATTGATTTTGTATTATATTGCTGAATTCCGCCATTACAAGGAGCCATGATCGCAGCAAGGTCGTTTATTAGAGATTTATTGGTTCTATAGTAAATATACTTATTTCTTAAGTTGAATAACGGCACAAAATGTTATTTATTACTTAGTTTGTTTTATTTTCTGAGTAAAATAAAGAAAAAACGGTTCCGTTGTGAATGATTTCGAATGAATTAATCAATATACTTAACTAAAAACAAAATCATTTGGGAATCATCTGTAAGGAACCCTGCACGCGTTAATAATTCCGCGTTCCACAATACACTTATTCTACTTGTACACAGCTGAGTATATACGTGTACTGTGTACTGTATTTCAGCTAAATTAGACCCTCAACTGTTTTTGCATGTTTCAAGAACAAATAGACTACTCAGTTTTTAAATGTTCAGTACTGTTATCTATCTTGTACTTCTAGTAGTAGATCACACGTCTGTCTAGTGTCATTCTTAACTAACAAATCAAGGTTAACAAAGGTTCCCAGCTCCGAGAATAGATCAACTACTTTTACACCGAAGTCTGTTCATCGTAATCAATAAAACTTTCAAGTCTTTTCATCGATATACTGCACTGGAGTTTGTTCAAGAACCGATATCTGACGATATCTTACGATAAAAGTGCATGCGCAACGAACTTGATTTTAATAGAAACTCATTCCAGTGGAAAATGTTAGCTATTCAATTTTCTTTTAAAGTCTGTCTACAGGGTAGTTTTATACCATGTTGTGTAATGTCTGCAAAGCACGTGATTTGAAGGAATCTAAACGAGTTTTTTTTATCTACAAATACGAGTAAAACTATTACCTGCACAAAATCGATGATACCATTGATCTAAAATTGCAGAATGAGCTTCTTATCACGATTCCTATTGTAAATTGGAGTGTTTCAAAACAGAAAGTAATAGAAAGTTCCAGAAAGAGTGAGTCAGTAAAGGAAAGAAAGACTGTGACAGGCACCAGTGCTTCTATAGAGTTGCCTTCCGTCACATGGCTTAATTTTTGTTTAAATAATTATGTTTTATCGCTAAAATGGCTAACGCATTGGACTTTGCAATTAGAATTTGTAAGTTCAAACTTCACTGAGTATACTACTAACTCATGAATTCAGTCCTAACACAAGAATTTAACTTAACTAGAAAGGTTTACGACAATATTAGGAATGTCATCATTTAAAAAAATGTTCTCGCTCTGACCTTAACTCCAACAATAGCATTTTAAGCGCAAATTTATACATCTTACGTCAGAAACCGGAGACCCATCTTGAATCCAGCACGTTTAACTTTGTCGACGCTGTCAAGGCCAGGCACCGGATAGGTCCAATTATCTACTGGACGTGGAGTGGACTCACGGCACCGCCTCGTGATCTCCTTGCCAACATGTAGGGTTATATGATAAAATTGTAATTGGACAGGTGTTGAATTCAAGTGAATGTTTAGCAGTAGTAATTGTTTCAGGAAACTATTAGTAAAAAGCCATTGGTAAATACTGGTTACTCAAAAAGAGTGGACATGAGTTTTAGTGACAGATTCTTTTCTCAAAGACCCACAGGGTTACTTTCAAATCAAATTTATTTCCCAAACATCCAAACTTCGAGATATACTGACATATTGCTTCTCCGTCTGTTTCTATGGCATTTATCCGATTAGATGAAACTTTGCAAAGGTATAAAGTAATGCAAAGGTTTCGAACCCAAATAAAGTTACTACGTACTTACTCGTATTCCGCCAAGTTGTTTCGGTAATTTGTTTAGTATGTCCGCTAAAGTTTGAGTTTTATAAGGAAGTGTAATAAAATAACACAGCTTTACTCCCATTCCGTTCCATGTTTCGCGGGGTATTTTCAACCCACATATCCTGAAAAAACAACGAAAGCGGGGTGTACTATTTAAATTGAATCCCTTCTAGTTTTATTGCTCCTCTATAGTTAAATGTGAGAGTAAATCTCAAAGGTGTGCAGGTAAACAAGATTGCTATGTAAGGAAGATAGGAATGTAGCATCGAAAGTGCTTAGCTTGGGAAATACTGTTTAATCAGAAGTGGGATGTGTGGATAAGAACATTTTCCTTAAACACTCATCCCGTTTCAAACACACCCCTTTAAGGTTAAAGGTGTTATTAAGGTTTGGATAGAGTTCTATTTGTTTTGGAGTAGCTAAAACTCGGTATGGCTCTGTATCAGCTTTTGTATTTTTAAATTGCAAATATTTACGTAAATTTGTACAACAATGTACTTAAAATACATCCAAAGTTATAGAAGAGCTACGTTCGTTTTATAATATACATAATAATATAAGCAATGGGTCCTAAGAGTCATACCACGCTAGTAGTTTACTGAATAGGATTTGTAGTATACTTGAGTCATTATCATCCACAACTCCACGCTAGAAATTTTTACACCATAGCCACTAACATGCCGATTATCTTTCACAAACGTGATAAATAACGGTCTTTACAACGAACACAGCTCTGTAAAACAAAATATATTCCAATTTAATTGCTCATTCAACAAAATCTTTCATTACCTAATCTCTTTTGAGTGTGCAAACGGGTCCTTCGGCGATTCGCACCACAACGGATTCATACCGCGGTGCGAAACGCCCCAGAGCTCTTTTTGAAGGTGGCGTTTCACACCGCGGTGCGAAACGCCGAAGACTTTTTTTGAAGGTGTCGTTTCGAACCGCGGTAAGAATCTCCTAAGATCTGTTTGGAATATTGTGTGGGTATAACCGGGCACAAAATAATTTATTACTTACATTATAATATTATTACCAATGTCATAAACCGACTAAATTT
Organism: Lithosia quadra; assembly: GCA_963576445.1. Classification (NCBI taxonomy): domain Eukaryota; kingdom Metazoa; phylum Arthropoda; class Insecta; order Lepidoptera; family Erebidae; genus Lithosia; species Lithosia quadra. The sequence continues at coordinate 3,160,343 of OY754900.1, read as the reverse complement.
ATACATACCCTTTGAGGATTATAGGCATTATGTAATTATTATGTCTATGTCTGTAAAAACCAAGTACTATAGACCGACCGCTACCGCTGTACCGCACCTGCGGTACAGCGTTGTACCGCGGGAGCGCGAGCGGTACAGCGGTAGCGGTAGGTCTATACCCAAGTGGGTGATACAGTAATGGTATCGCCCACTTGGGTATAGACCGACCGCTACCGCTGTACCGCTCCCGCGGTACAACGGTGTACCGCGGGTGCGGTACAGCGGTAGCGGTCGGTCTATAGTACTTGGTTTTTGTGGGTGGTCGATACTGAACTGTGGCTTTTTGGTGAATTACGTCACGTACTTGCCCATATTGAAAATACTATTACGAATAACTTAATAAAATGTATTTAGATAGAAAATCCAAGTAAATCACAAAAACTGAGAGGCCATCGGCGAAATTCGATCCCACGAACTTTCGCTAACAAAGTTATTAAAATTCATTATTTACTTCGATAATAACTAGAACAAAATGTAGGTATTAAAATATTGTCTCGTAATGGATTACTATGAATTTATGAAAAATTGTAAAGTTTAATTCTTTAATTCTATATTGTACACACAGTTTTTGTACAAAGGCGAGTTTAACTCAGTATTGAGTTTTCTCCCAGCAAACCTTAAGGGGAACAAAAAGGACAACAAATGAGTGAATATGGTGTACATACAACCAGAGAAATATACATAATTCAATAAAATATAGACTATTAAACATACACGTACTAATAATACATTCTAAATACATGAATACATATCATACACATAGCTATAAATAAATATCACAAAAAATACAATACAATCTAAATATTAAGTTTTACTGTTTTTTTTTCACTCTCCGTCCGAAATGAGCAGTCCGACTGGGGTAGTACCTCCGCCCTACAGAAGACCGCGGCCATAATAACCATCGTGTTGTGTTCCCGCCGGTAAGTAGGGTAGCCAGAGTTCACTGTACCCCTCCTCCTCCCCGCCCCTTCCTAGCCTCTCCACCCTTTCCTACCCCCGACCTTTCCTTTCAGGTTCGGCAGCGCGTGGGTAACACCATTGGTATTGCACATGTCCATGGGCCACGGTGACCGCTTCCCATCAGGTGGGCCATGTGCTTGTCTGCCACCTAAGTGATATAAAAAAAAATCTCATCATGATCACATTAAAATAGGTACAGACTGCCGTATTCATAGCTAAGATTGTTTACAATACCGTTATTATCAATAAAATTGACGAGAAACTGACAAAAAGAAATCACACAGTCGAAGTTAAAAGTTACACAAAGCCTAAACATACGCCTTGCAAGCGCGCTAAATCACTACATATTATATCAAAAAGGGGGTACTTATTTTAGCGAAACAAATACCACTAGCTAGACCCCTCGACCACTAAGTTGGCTAAACAGCACAAAACATTTTGTTCATCTGTATAAAGATATAGACCATTTTCGATTGGGTATACGCCTCGCAGGCGTAGATTAGGCTTCTAGGGTTAAAACGTAGTGGTTATAACCTTTTTGCTGTCTATAACCAAAGCTATAACGCTGTCAGTGTTATTTGAGTGTGATCCTGGACTGTTGTTTTTAAGTGTACAATACTCGTAATACAATACAGTAAGTACCTACTTGGTTTTCTTACTGAAAATGTTGACTATGTGGCGATACCACAAAATATCCAGCGCCATCCAGCGTTATCTAGTCACAGCACGACGAACTACTTCGATACTACAACTACGTCACAACTACGTCAACGATCCTGAATCGCGAAAGTGCAGATAGCACACTGGTGTAGCATATATACAAGATCCCAACGATAAACCGTAGGGCCGCGGCCCGCCAGGCGTGATCACCTTGCCTGGTCGGAGGATCCTCCCTTTGTGTTGGAGGGACGTCACATCCCGTTCCTCCACAACTATATTGCGTGAGATGGCTACTAGAAACAGGTGTATCAATTTTTCTGTTACAATACCAAGGAACCAACGAATTTACTCCTTAAAACTGGCGACTACTCCAATGATCACTTTATAACAAACATGGATAGCTTCTACGCTCAGGTAACTTTACTTACAAATAAGCTTTAAGCTTTAATTCACATTATTATAAGTATGTGAAGAGAATTATTACAAGCACCTCACCATATTTACCTACAACATAGGTAGGTATTTTTAGTGTTAGGGTAGTAGTGTAGTTGGTGTAAAACACCTGAGTTATGTTCCTCCTACTTCCTACTATCCTACAAATATTATAAATATGAAGATTAGTAAAGATGTTTACATGTTTGTTACTCAATCACAAACTAGATCCCGAGATTACCCCTTACAATTTAACAAATATACAAACACACAAACTTTAGCTCTTTATAATATTAGTATAGATCATCAAAAGTTAGATTTAAGTTAATGTATAAGGTTGACTAAACTGTGATTTTAACATAATATACAATCTTTCTTAAAAATGTAACCAATGATACAATAATACATATATACACTTGTTATAGCTACCTCTGAAGTATATTTTATGATTGTTATGTTGGTTATAAGTATCTTATGTGAACATTATTAATCTGAGATTATCAAAGTTAATTTAAATGTAGATGTCGGTTAATAAACCGTGGTATGTTATAGTCGATATACCTACTTTTTAAATGATGTTTTTGTTTTTTATTTTTACCACTTTTCGAATCGTCTGTACGAGTAAATAATGTCAAGTTGTTTATAGAAATGTAGTACCTTCATGAGCGGTGCGAATCGCCACCTTATAAAAAATACTTCGGCTTTTCGCACCACTCCAACCACCGCGGTGTGAAACGCCACCTTCAAAAAGAGCTCTGGGGCGTTTCGCACCGCGGTATGAATCCGTTGTAGTGCGAATCGCCGAAGGACCCGTGCAAACACCGTGATAAATATAGTGTTCGTTTACACTTAATAGAAATAGTTTCGGGCGCTTTCAGTAAACCAACTCGACATGTGGTCTACGTATGTCTAATAATATGCTCTGTTTTACCAAGATGTGATTTGTACTTACCAACATTCGACAAATAGACGCTTGGTATTTCTATAGGGAAGATGGCTGTCAAGTCATAACACTGTGTTTACCATAATGAGTTAAAGCGAATGTATTTTGGATGAGATGAGAGGGATGTATGGATATAGGGTGTTTAACTTCATCCCTCATTCCCACCCTGAACACAAACGCTTTACCACGTCATGGTAAGCTCTTGATGAAATCCAGCATATGCGATCATATGTTTATCTTCGTACAGTTGATCTAGTAGATGCCTACATTAAGTCTTAGGTTTTTAGCTTGATACGATATCTTTAATATGTGAAAATCTCTTTTTACATATTATTAAAGCGGTCGTATAATCATCGTTTACTTTCGATAAAGGCCTCTCAAAGTGTCTGTTATGCGAAATTCATGCTGAATATCAAACGTTGCCTTTTATATCGTTAGGTCACCTCATCACATTCAAGTTTATCTCTCGCTGATCCTCATGCTTACAGTTTGTCAGAAGCGATTATGACGCCGATAATAGAATCTGAATCATTACTTTTATTTACCGTCAGAATGCTTTTATCGGTGGCATCCAAAGCCCGGAGTCCATTCTTCTCCTCCTCTTTTCCATAATTGAGCTAATTTTGACGCAGCTAGTGCCTAGCCTAGTTTGTAAATATCTGCTTCTTCTTCGATTAAACGGCTAAGTCTATATTTCTTTTATCAAATTTTGTCGGCCCAAAACTTGACCACAGCTGCAGAGTTTTCCATTGCACCATACAGGTCCTCGATTTTCATTGCAGCGGCCAATTTTGGTCCTCAGGCAATTTAATGACTTCCAACTGGAAACTCCTGAGGCACTATTTCACCATCGCAACAACAACGCTTTTAGGTGCTACTCAATGGCCGTGAACAACCATCATCTTGACTTGACGTTCATAAGTGTCATAATGTGACCTAAATAAATAAAAATACTTGCTGATTATTTATTTATTCAATTGCACGCAAAAATAAGCGAGATCCAAACCACTTTGACCAGTGAAGCAAACTAATAACATTAGATCATCACTTATAATGAGACGGAGAAAAATATCACTCAATATAATTTTAGATTCATTGACGTATTTGAGGACATCTCTTTAGTTTATTTTTAGCATAATATATTACGATATGATCTATTTGCGTGCGATCATGCGAGTAATAATATTATTTAGCACTGTTATCATCTATATATAGTTTATTTGACTAACTGTAAGGTTTTCCCGAGAGACTACGATATGGGGTTCAGAAGGGTTTTACAGGGTTGGTAGCGAGAGTATGATACGCCTGTTGTTGAACATATCCATAGACTGCGATAACCGCTTCCCATCAGGTGGGCCGTGATGTTGTCTGCCATGATGTTGTTTGGGCTAGGAACTTGAATTTTGGGCAGAATCTGCCTTTTGTGAGCAATCAAGTAAACTAAAGAATTTGAGAAATTTCTTCCCTTAGGGGGTAAAATAATTAATAAAGCAAGTAAAGAATTCAATCTTGAAGCTAATGAAAATTTAATTTGTGGTCTTTAGATGGTTTTAAATTTATAATGGATTCTATAGGTAGCGCTTCAATCAAGTTATAACAGTTACTTTAAATTTTCCACGACAGAAGCAACGAGTTTCACGAAAAGCATTGATCTATTTTCGTACTAGCATGCAAATAATAAATTATTTAGCAGTGTTGTATCAAGTAAAGTACATTATCGTGGTACGAATTGGGTCGGCCGCCGACCCCCGGTTGTGTTCAGGTGTTAATTAATGCTATTAAGGGTAAGCTTTGCACATTAAACCTGTAACGTGCTTCTTGTTTTGTATATAAGTGGATTTGGTATACCTACAGTTACGGGAGTGACATAGGTATGAAACGTATAAGGCAAATGTGAGTGGGTCAATAAGGGTCGTCCTCGGGCAAAATACCTACACAGTTGAAATTGTAATCTAAAAAAGGGCCATTTGGTGGTAGAGGGTCGTGTTTTCGTGCACCTCTCGGAGGGCGGATATCTGTCCCCAACAACACGTTGGGGTCGCCTGGGACATCCTTTCTAGGTCACACTAGAACCCTCGACCACGCAGGCTGATGTGACGAAACCGTGCGATTTAAGTCGGTTCAACTCCGACATAACAGCCCCCGCTACTTGACAGAAGGGAGTATACTCGTGGGGTTTTCCGCACGATAAAAAACGGGCAGAAGTCATTTAGTGATGATGCGTATCGTAGGTAAACATAATCGATTTAATCGTAGCACGACAGTGGGCGAGCTTAACTCAGTATTTAGCTTTCTTCTAGAAATGGAACCTATTTCTTATAAGTATAGGAAGCTTTTTATTCCCTTAATCAGGTAAAACCGGCTTCTCACACACCTGCCGCAGGGACCTGTGTGTAGGCAAGTACGGACAATCTAGATACGCATTTACACCCTAGATTGCCCCTGCGGCTGGCGGGTGAGTAGCCGCTTTAACATTTTCCTCTCTCTCATTTTCACTAGAATATTTTCAGCTAAAGAAAGTACAATAAAAGTTATAATAAAATGTGCGAACAGTTTTACATCAGATGAGCGATCTTGTTTGCTACTCTGACAAGTTTAACAGCCCGCTCGACTTATGCAAATCGAATATGAACATCCACACCCGATTTACATAATTCTGAATGACAGTATATTAGATCTGACATGTTCTTAACACCCCCAAGGCAAGGTATCTGTTTAAATTTCACTTTGTGTTGTGAAGTAATATATTCTAAATATTCCAGGATATATACGCAACGTTATTTAGATATTAACGAAGCATAGCTTGTAGAATTCCTTCAGGCATGTTCCAGTTGCAGCATATTACTGGATATAGGTACTTGATACATTTTGTACGATAAAGAGCTGGAATACTCTATACTATAACTTCGTTCTAAATTCTCTTCCTTCGAGTTCTTCAAGCGGGGCGTGTAAAAACATGAATTCGGGCCGTCAATGTAGGGACCCTATTTTAGGATCGCCGATATCTGGGATGATTGCCTTGCGAATCTGGCAGGTAATTCATTATGTACGATCTACATGAATAAAGATATTTTCATTTTGAATATAGTTTCCAAAAAAAGGATGAACATACTTTTTAACCTGGGAATACGTTTCTGTAGGTCCCGGGAAAAGTTCGGTACTTCTCGCGGGTGGAACCACGGGCAACACCTAGTGATAATTATGTAAATTTTGAATGAATCAAGTAGAAAACTGGTAAAGAAAGCGATGTTTCGCCGTCTAAATGTCTTCTCGAGTTATGTAATGCAAATATTAACATCATTTAGGAAACCATTAAATTTCTTTTTATACTACTAAGGCAGGAAATAAGTACATAGTTCAACCTAGCCTAGATGATAGAAGATAGGGAGGTAAAAGAAGAGAATGGATACCATCCCCGTCGGCTATCGGGTGTGCTTATGTTGGACTCAGATCGATTGAAACCGAACATCTCAATTACAGGGGTGTAAGGTGACCCAATAAAGCATTTCCCACATACCCGGGCTGATTTTGGACCTTCTACGGTTTTAAGATGGGCTCTTCGACTCCCAGAAAGTGGGGAGATGCGCCGTCGCGTCAGGATGGCCAATAGGTTGACAGGTGAAATTATAGGTACCTAATAGAAAACATAATATATTTCAATTGGGTATATGTTTTTAATTTCATTGCCATAGTTACAATAGTACCTTTATAAAACATTGTAAATTGAATTATTTTATTTACCACAAACATCCTTATTTGAATCATTGACTGTGGTGGTGAAGTCATTGTTTATTATTAAATACCTAATGCTCGGTATACGAAATACCTCTTTTTTGTAATAAGCAACCTTCTCAGGTAGGTACCTACGTATGCGTTAAATAACGCAGCTGTGTTTCATCGCAGTCGGTTAAATGGTGTTGGAAATGTAGGAATACATAGATTAATACATCATTATAATTGTCACAGTTTTATTAGTCCCGGTCCCCGGGTCTGCCCTCCCACTCTTCTTACTGATTTAGTTTATATGTTGATTTTTATGGGAGCGACTACCGTCTGACCTCTCAAACCAGAAAGGAAAGCCTAGATATAAACAACTTCGTCCGTTTATCAGGAGGCGAGGTTGTTAGCTTGGGCCATGAAGATTTAGATTAAGTATATTAGATCAGATTGTAAGCGATGGTAGCTGAATCGATATGGACGCGGCCTCTTCTCAGAGGTATGGAGTCCAAATCCGGCTGGACAGTACCAATGTGAATTTCATTTTGTGGAATTTATATGTGCTAATCACATGATTAACATCTGCTGACGGTGAAGGAAAAACATTATGAGGAAACCCATATGTCCTAGAAGAAATTCTAAGGACCGATCCATCAACCCGTATAAGGCCAGCGTGTCGTATTAAAGTCTAAACCCTCTCAGCTCTCTCGTAAGGAGAGACCCGTGCCCAGCAGTGGGACATAAATGGGTTGCTATAAGATGAGATTATATCATCATTATCTCATCAGCCCTTGTCCCAATGACAAAATATAAAAGAGAGAGAAAAAACAGTAGATAAGTTTGGCTACCGGTGCAAAAAAAAACAAGGTATCTCTTACCCTTAGTGTCGTATAAGGCTAAGTGATAGGGCGGTTTTTCACCCGACATTGAACATTATAGCCCATGAAAAAATGCCCGGTTGGCGGTGATAATAGGCTCGCCACCTTGAGTGAACCCTCGGAAGCGTATTGTTGCGATATCGGCGGCATACATAAACCTAATCTAATGCAACCGCAAATAACATTAAACCGCGTCGCAACCGCCAGGCCATTATAACAAAATAATTATATTGTAACGCATATTAATTGTTTCTGACTCGCTGGTTCCGCCGCATAGTTATGCTTTCGTACTATCGTGAGGTCTTGGGTTGTATTCTCGGGGTGGGAAAAATTAAGTTTTCTGTTAGACAACCCTTGTAGTCGAACGGAGTAGGAGTAAAAGGGGTTAAGGCAACTATGACGTGGGAATGTACAAGGACTACAATGGTATATTTTGAGTATAATATCTATATAACATAATCTATTAGTTGATGCCCGTGGCTTCGCCCGCCTGGAAGGAAGGATATGATATATTATACAAAAATATTGAGTTGGTTTAATTGTACCTTTCAAAATCTCAAAAAGTTCTGCGTCGATTGAGCTCAAATGTTTCGCTTTTTTTTTCTTTGGTTTGCGCTGCAATCGGTTTATTTATTCCCGGGAGAGACCCGGGCTGCCAGTATATGATAAAAATAAATGTTTCTTTTTGTTTCTTTGTCCTTTTTGGATTCCGATATCATTCTTATTTGCGAACTTCTTATTTATTCATGCACATGAAGGTTCCTCAGAAAAAATTACCTACTCGTAGAAGAAAAAATATTAGATACGACGCATGCCGGACATTAACTAGTATAAATAATAATGATTAAAAACAACTATAAAGGTCGGATTTCATTAGTAATAACTGCGATCAAGTTAACTAAAGTAGGTATGGTAACAAAAGTAAACTAAATTGCGTTATGGATATATCTAATGTTTTACTGAATGAATGGCATTGAAGTTGGATTATAATAACTAACAGGCATATTAGTAGGTAGTTTCTGATATGGGTTTTAGAATGAGGATAAAGATACATCGATTTCTTGAATATACATACAAAATAGACACAGAACACGTGATAACCCAGTTTAATTTGAACTGATTGCAATTGATAAAATTTACTCTGAGTAAAACGTGAAAATTCGATTTGATTGAACACAATTATTTTTGCTGGTGAATTCCAGTCTTAAGTTAGTAATAAAACTGTTTAAAAACAAAAACAAATTTGTGGGACATATAGGTATATAATTCGACAAACTATGTTATCTATTCAACGTTTGTATGTAATATATTGTAATTGTAAATAATAATGTCTGCGATCACGGTGGTCGTTGTACGATATCTGCAATTTGTTTATATACACGAGCCTGGCTGCATTATAACACCAAAACCTATGCACGCAACATCAAAACATTCGGGCGTGGCTCTTGAATTATTCGTAGGACTGTAGGTGCCAATCCAATCTTCAGGCCAGTTGCGCTCTGACTCCCAGCACGCTTGCACGTGTTACGCGACCGTGTCTCAAATTCACGTGGTTTTGGAGTACGGATTAAGGACTCGTGTCATGATCTAGTGCAGTGAAGTGATACAACTCGGTTTTGTCTTTCAAGAAGACAGTTATCGAGGGTTTTGTGTTGAGTGTTGCCCGGGAATTTGGTGTATGTTGTTTTTTTTTATAATATGCTAGTATCATCGCAAGGTCGGACCGGTATTATGTTTTTTTTTATTTGTTTATCTTTGCATTTTTTGCGTTATGCAATTGCATAAATTAAATAATGTAATTTATTTGTTTTAATATTGAACTTGTGGGTATTTTTGTAAATTATATATTTACTATGATAATATTTAGACAGATAATTAATTGTATTTTGGTATTGATCTATGAATGAAAAAGTAATGAACCGATTTAATTAATTCTTTAACGTAGGTATAGAAAACTACATTTTTTTTTACACTGTTAGATGTGCTGTTGGTGAGTAGGTACCTAACTTTTTATCTTGAAATTTCCACGCGATCGGAAATTACGCGGATTAAACGCAATACAATACGATACTGATACATAAATGCATTTTTGTTTCACGTGGATATTGTGTCCTGTGTAAAATTTGCATTTCGGTTACGGATCTACTGACCATGATTTGTGCAATTTTATCGAGACATGGCAATTTAAAATATTTATTTCCTTCAGATTCAATGTCTTTGAGATTTGTCATTGTTATCTTTTCGGTCGATATTGAATCTAGATAGACGTTCTTTATATTGCAGAGAATTTCAATTCAAAATAAGTACTTAAAAAAACCTTTCTTTGGAATTTTTGAACGGAAATATTATAATAGGTACTACTGTGTACATTAATACATTAATAATTATAATGAGTATCACTAAATTTATATACTTGGATGATTTGACTTCAATATTAGTCGGTTACACTCCTGTATATTAAATAACAGACATTCCATCAAATAAAATTTATTTATTACCGAACGAATATAAAACAATGATAAGCATGCAGGATGTGGAGACAATGTATGGCCATGTCCTTTCAGTGTTTAAAAGGATCATGGGATGACTTTGAGTGCGCACCTACCACTTTATGTAATGAACATGTATTGATGCTAGAAACTCCTGTCAAAAAAATAGTGATACTAAATCCGTAACACGCGTTGCCTTATCAATCACTCAATGCTATAGTTTTATTGAGAAAAAAATATTTGACACATTATTGCAAAACTGTTTCAGCAAAAAATGTTGAATACATATTTTGATTTAGAAAAGTAACAATTGTGATTTGGCGCAGAGTATGATCGCTAGAAAACAATAAATGTTAATAAAATATGCGGTAATTAGCGCACAAAAATGTTATTATAGTAGAGTCAATTTAATAGGTCACATTTGACGTTTGTCAGTTTTATATTCATAATGAGGTGACCTGTTAAAAAAGGTCGATTAAAACGAATGAATCGATACGGACTTGAAAGATAATGTGAATTTTTAAAATCCTCAGGTGAATCCCTGTCTCATTATTATTTTTTCTTTCGTAAATTTAAGGAGCAAAATAAGACAAGTACATGATCTATACTTATAATAAAAATGTAGAGAGGTCAATTCTGTTCATTGAATATATTTACAAAATAACTATTGGGGGATGATTGGTGATCGATACTAATGCAAAAAATGCGAATCAGTAAATTTTTTGTCACAACGTGGTTATTAATTTTATGATGATATTTCTTCACAAGTAATCATTGCATTCGATTCTACTTATCAGCTTTCGATTTTTAGAGTAACATGCCTAGTGTTTAAAAAGAAAAAGGATTAACTGACACAACATTGTAATGACAAGGTAATGACGTTCAGTTGCGTACAGTTCTTTAGATCAGAAATTGTTTATTATGTTTAGAATGGTTTATTGGTGAAAGCAAAACTTAAAATTACTTGTATCTGTCATTATTACAATAAATATGTAATAGTAATTGAAAAAAGTTAAGCAATTGTGCAGTTCTAACAAAACGAAAAATATATAATTTGATGCCCACCGCGGCGCGCCGTTACAAGGTTTCGATGTTGAATTTTGATGAATTGTCAAATGTGGCCTATTAAATTGACTCCACTATAATTTCACAGGCAACAATGTTTAAAACGACGTAATACGCAACAGTTATTTGTTAATATTTTCTCGAAACTAGTAATGTTCAGAAGTAGTATTGTTAAAATGAAAATATACAACTTATTTATCGTTTAAGAGCTGGCTCGGGGCGAGTTTGCAGTTTTGCAGTCTTGTACGGAGCAGAAACGTGCTGGGAATCTCATAATACTTTAATACATATTTTTATTTTCATTTCCTCTTAGGAACCAGGCGGATATAAGAATGAATATTCGAATGATATAAGCTTCTTCTGAGGGCGACTGTACCTCTAAGTAACTTAAGATCTCATTATTTAATTCTTTATTAGCAGACCTACGTATAAATAATAATAAATTGGATTGGTTTCCACGATGGTGTGGTTACCAAGAAGTTCCTTTTTCACCGTAAGCTGTTAAAAGCATTTTTTATACGCAACTGCCTCAAAAGGAGTGTAATGTTCAAAGGGTTCATGTAAGTACTCGTATATCGATATTTTTACTGCACCATAATTTTTAATGTTGGGGTATGTATTAGAAATCCTTACCTCATCCCGAGTAAAACTGCTTATCGAAATGTGAACGATTGAGTAGTGTTATTACCTAAGGTAGGCAAGCGATCATACTACGTACTAACACTACCAAATAGTCGTTTTTCATTCGTCAGAAAATGCGTGATGTTTGGTGACCCTCTTTTAGAGCAATTTTTTTCGATAGGCTTAATTTATTTTTCATAAGATATTTGTTATAATTTTTTTATTAGCGTTATCGGCATATATCCTCGTTTCGCAAACCTAGTACTCAGGTCACAAAATAATGCTTGTCCCGTATCTAAATTAATAAGAAAAGTTCGTAACAGTGACGTGACTTTTTTAGATCTAGAATTGTCAACTCAGTCACCTGGCGGGCGTGTTCCAAGGCTGACACAAAATTATGTAAAAGAATAGGTTTTGTATTTTCGTATTCCGGTCACGTAGTTTACCAAGGGTTTGTGTAAGCCGCATTTTCCTTTGTATAAAATATTATATTTACATTTTCTCCGATTTGTTTCTTATATTTTGATTGCAAGTTCGAGTCTGGCGGTCGCCTGTATGTTCAACTGAATAAGGTGACATGTTATATCTGCTCCATCTATTACGCATATTACGTGAATAAACTAATTTGAATTTGCCTGTGCGAAGTGACGGTTGGGCGTGAGACTGCGACGTCAGAGGTCGCGAGTTTGATTCCCACTGATTTACACATTACGTGTTACATCGGTCAAGTCTAGGTGTTGTTTAATAGCGAATTGCATTTTTTTTTTATAAAATTTAACATACAATAAACCACTCAAAATGGCCTGGCCACAGTATACTAAAAACATTCGGGCAGTACTCAACTTTTGTTTTTTTTTAATATTATTATTATACGTATTACCATAACTTAAATTGTTTCATAGCTAAGCCAAAAAAGAACGCACCATTCGTCACCAAAAAAGTTCAGTTTTCAGTTAGGTTAGGTGCACTTTTTACCTTACATTTGAGTCTAAAGACGTCTGTGTTTGGACATCAAAAAAAAAAAAGATTTCCAATGCGCAGTGTCACAAAAACTGTATTTAAAATTACGATGAACACTTAATCCGAATCAAACTTCGAACCGCCATTGTTCCCCAGTAACGGCCTGCGTAACCAATGTCTGCGTTGTGCTGAATATCAATACGATGTTGATGGAACGTTCACCGATTATGGTGTCTCCTCACGTGACTGAGTTACTAGGAAATCTTGGCACTAGACTAGACGTAGAATTGTAGGTTGTATATACTTAGCACTGTATGTATGATGGCATACGCGCTTGTACTCGTAGACTGTAGGTACTCGTCAAGAAATATGCAAGTAGCAACTAAAAATTTAAAATTGTTGAATTAGAAAAAAGAAAGAAAATATTTATTTATGTAAACTGCAACGTAAAAACCATAAATGTTACAATATACAGGCATTTTCAAATCTTACAATACAACTATAGACTAACTACATCAGGCTATCATTATAACCCACCCTGTACGAATATTACTACTGCTACAAGGCTAAACCAACCAGTACACCTGCTAGGAAATGTGTCCCTCTTACATTTTCGAAATTCTATAAATAATTTTTCCATGTTTGGTCCTCTTGATTATATTCTAATGCTTAGTAGCAATAAATTATTTTAACGATCAAAGTCATTAGCAGGTCACTTAATTAATTCATCCCTCTAATTACTAAGAATTGTATTGAATTCCAATAATTACTGGGATAAATTTAATCAAGCAAGAAATTCGCAGCAAGGCTTCATTAATAAATTCATGTGCGTCGAAGAGATTGGTAGTTCTTCTACTGGTTTTATTAAAGGTTTATCCGAGATGATTGAAAATTAGTATTTCAATTTTAATCTTAGGTCATGAACCTCAGACAGTTCAACGTTCGTATTAGAAATTAATATTGAGATTTTCACTTGCTGTGCAGTTCGTCATTTGACTGCACCCCGTCAGATGCTAAGAATTTTGAGTGAAGTCCAGAAGTAGCCACCATTGTAGACGCTATCGATCTTCAATAGTAGTTCCAACTACAAGGGCCTCGAAAGTTGCTTTTTCGCACATCGCTTAAAGTACTTTGGTTTTCTGGTCTCACTACGATGGATGCCCGAGACCATGCAAACCAAAGAATTAAAACTCGTAAAGTAAACATCGGACTCCAAAGTGAAAGGATTCGACCGGGACAAACGATAGGATGACGATACTGAAAGAATACTGAAAGTTTTAAGGATAAAGAAAACTAGTTCTTAGAATATTTTAAGGGTTAGGATGAAAGATCTTCATATAGTTCGCAAAGCTTAAGGTGAACTGTGAAATTAGTGCTAACCTGATCATGTCAACTTAAAATTCACACACTGATCTGTTAATTGTCTTTATATCTGTATAGATACAACGCGTCTATACAGATGCAAGTAAGATTATGTCAGTAGGTAAACAAGTACACTGTTTATGGTCATAGTAATATGCTTGTTTGTAAACAAGTGGTCACTGGTTATACACCTGCTTCAATCAATTAATCACCATGCAACCTGTTATGCGACTAGTAAACAATCACTTATTCAAGCACACCGTTTCCATTAGCATGAATACATAATACAGTATATTGTATACAATCGCACATAATGCAAATTTTCATGTAAATTAGCGCAATTTTAGATTAAGATCTTCTATGAGGTTATGGGTTACTTCTTTCTTAACGTGTTTTGGGTATACGGGCCTCTCCTAAATGACAGGCGCCCAAAGTGACTTTGGAGGTGAAGGAACTAGAGATAATGCTCCGCATTACATTTTTGAATTGATTTTATGACATTTCGAATAACTTGACGTCTAAGGCACGTAGTAGGTATACAGAAAATGCAAAGTGTGGTATAACCTGCAGCCAAATCGTACGTATAGACGCGATCGCCGAGCAAAACCGCGTCGATACGCGACTATCGAATTTCCTTTGGTTATGCCACACTTTGCCCCTTGCTTTATCTGTATTACTCACGCTTATAATGAACATGATAATTGATTCGCCCGTTACTTCTATATCCTCAGGAACTATCAACATTTTTATGCTACAAGCAAAAGTGTTACTTCTAAGAATGTCCACGGCATCATTGTCATCTTCCATTGTCAGGCAAATTGTAATTGGCACAATAATTCTATTGTATACGGGCTTTAGCCCCATCAGTTTTTGTGTTACCAACATTGTAAATACACACTATTGTTGAATCGGAATAAATTGTTCGTAATTCGTATACTTTTGTCGTTATGTTGCGTCTTGCTTTTGAATTTTTTTTTCATCATATACTGTAATATCATGTTTATATGTAAAATTTAGGTAATTTGCTTTACATTAAAAAAAAAATTGTAAAATATAGCGCTGTATATTTCAAATATATGGATGTTGTGTTTTTTGCATATAAAGCTTGACGTGCACGATGATATAAATTTAATATGAATTTAAATATTTTAAAGTTTAACGAGCCTCGATAATGTTTAAACATATAAAACTATTAAATTTTATACGATATTTAATTAAGCCCTTAATTAATTATCTAATGAAAATTAAGGGTTTACGACACAGAAATTTAATTTAAACTCATCTTCAGGGCAAACAGGGCAGGGTTGTGTAATAAATTTTGTTTTAGTTGTCTCCTTTGTATCCTCGTTGGTTTGACAATAGGGCGCTGGATTGGGCTTTCAGTCATTTAATATCCTTGACGAGAAATTCTCGTAGTTCAAAGCTAACAATTTTGACCACAGTTATAGAGAAATAGGGTTCTTAGTTAGTAGGGTTCAAAGGTTCTAATGAAACTTGGAGTTGTTTATTTTGGGTCTAAAGTAAGGTCAGCAATTGCAACAACTTTTTGTTATCTATTTTATACTGCAAACGCTAAGACTGATAATGAAAAGAGTAGATTGGGTAAGCGGAATGACTAGCGGCCACGGATGTGCTCCGTGCTAGCGGCACTGTGAACTATTATTGCAACCCTAAAGAAATTCAGCACTACAGTCCATTCGGACTTTATTAAAGGTTTTACCATCTGCAGTAATGAATAAATTCGATGTTGAATCTCGTTTCTGACTATAGAGGTCGCTTATAGTATGTTCTGGAAGCTTGGTCCAATCATGATCATCGTTATCCTTGGCTTGCCGAAAAAGGAGCTACCCTAACATAACCGAAGTAAGATTAATAGTCTGAGTGAGATTCGACAATCGAAGTTCATAATATTATAGAATATCACCATAGTACCTACTGCACTCTAACATAACACTGCATATTGAACAATTTGTAACCATTAATTTTATTATAGTCATAATGTATTTGATTGTAAACAATAACAAAGCAGTCGTACCATATTATATGAATATAAAATAACATGAATATTTATGAGATCTTGTATTTGCTGATGCTGAAATGCGTGTCAAAGACTAATTAATACAGATACGACTTAAATATTTGATCTGTAACTTCATTGTGCCTTTATCGATTAGCTATTGGCGAGGTATATCGTTGATGAATAAGTAACAATGATGGATTAGATTCAACTGTAACTTTGAATTATTAATACGCCATCGCGGGGTAGGCAGCTGGTTGTAATAAAAGGTTGAACAAAGGCTGGTCTCAAGAGGCTCCAGTATATAACTTTGCTAGTACCTTTATGAGATACTACTCAATAGTACGAAAAACGGTCTGCGAATCTCACCCATAGACTCGCATTTAAGACTTCCTTGTTTCTTAACAAAGTATAAGTAAAGTCTTAATGTTGCTTATGAATCCCGCACTATTGTTGTTGTTGGAAAAAAAAACATTCTTAAGGGAAACGCCATATTAAAATGTTTTTGAAACATTTCAGCTTAAGTGCTGTAACATTGTACATTATTTTGCCGTGGCAAGTAAAAAAGAAAAGCTTTGCAAGGAAAAATATCACGAAAATTTTCTCTAACAATTTACCACGGTGGACAACGCAGACTGGAATAATACCGTAGGTTACCTTGTGCTAGTTCTTTAAAACACACATCCCAAGAAAGCTTTCTGAAAAATGTTCTAGACGCATTCTAAACACCCCAGGAAGTTGTATAAAACTAGCAAAATTTATCAAGTTTTACGGACGTAAAATGAGTAATGTCCTGGTTTGGGAGATGAATTTCTATATAACCGCCAATAAACATTTTACGACACAAGATATACCGAAAACGGGATATACCCCTATAATAGTCGTCTATTCCCTGGCAAAAGTGCGGTATTTTATGACGTCATAAATACGTACTCAACTGTGTACTGGATGTGACAATGTACTACCGTGATAAGGAGTGAGGTAACGATGAAACCGAATGAACGAGAAAATAATACATGGGGTAGATCCTAACTAGTTTCGTTCTTAACGTAATTTTTATCAAGATATTGTTTTCTTAAATAATGGGCGTCTCTTGGTAGTTATTTAATAAGACTACACTTTGTCAACATTTTACAGTGAATTGGCCTTAACTGCTCCTTGTAGATTTTGAGAAATCACATATTTTCAATTTATTATTGTGAACGTAATGACAAATTAAGAAACTGAATGACTTTTTCAGTACCATGAATGACTTGAATTGACGTGTAATGACATTGGTTAATGTTTATCAAAAGACAATTGATTGGGCTTATCAACATTTTATTGAGGACCAAATAAAATTGCAGATTAAAAGTAATTGTTTATTTAGACTTCAAGTAATTAATATTAAAGAATCATTGAAATCTTTTACAGGAAGAAAACAGTCTTATTATATTTCTAGGAACTAATAAACATTTTTATCTCCCAATTTATTTATTTATTTATTTATTATTATAATTATAGGTAGGGATATATGTTAGGAATATGTGTGGAGATGGGAATGGCTGTGATGAACACATGGTTTCAGCATAAGTTGATCCATATGTTGAGACAGATGGAGATATACACTGAGGAAGACCATGATTGACCTTGTGATTGTGGATGAAAGTATGAGGATGAAAGTGATGGAAACTACAGCTTACCGTGGGCCGGTCATGAAAACGCACCACTATATGTTAGTTGATCGAGTAAGTGGTCTGTTTAGACGCTGGCGGCATAGACCTAAAGTGTCTATCAATGAGCTAGAACGTATAAAAGTTAAACGATTGAAAGATCTTGAGGTGAAAGAAATGTACAAAAGGCAATTTAATGACAGGGTGGAACAAAACTGGAGTGCCATAAGTGGGAATGATGTAAAGGCATTATGGTAAATGTTAAAAACGAATGTAGTAGAGAGTGCTATTGATGTATGTAATATGGGATGATGAGACGAGAAGATTGGTAGATGAAAAGAAAAAAGCTTGGCAAGATGTTTTTGCGATGGAAGCTATTGATAGAGTAAGTGGAGGTATGAACAAAGATGATATAGGTAAAAGAAAAGAAGGAAAAATAATATCAAAGTGTAAAAGAGAAGGTAAAGAATGTGTAGGAAGAAAGAAGATGGAGATAATGGAGAAGCTTGAGAGAGAATTCGGCACAAGTTTCCAGAATAAGATAAAAAAGTTTTGAAAATGGTAAAAGATGCGCGAGGGAACACAACAACAGGTTCAATGAAAGTAGTAAAGGACGAGAATGAAGAAATTACGAGTGAAGAAAGGTTTGTGTAGAGCGCTGGAAGAGATATTTTGTAAATTTATTTAAGCAAGGTGTGGATGAGGTAGAGGATAGTGAAGGAGTGATAGATTCGCTAGCATGTACTGACGGAATCGAAATGGATGAAATTTTGAAAGCGATAAAACACATGAGCAGACTTTCCCAGCCATAGAGTAACGATTGAGATGGTGAGGGGTGGTGAGGGATTAGTGGCAGAACTGCTGCACCGCCTATTCAACCTTTGTTGGGTACAAGGTCAGGTCCCGGAAGACTGGACAAAGGCAGTAATTATTCCAATCTATAAGTGTAAAAGCTCGCAGCAGGAATGTCATAATTATCGCGGTATCAGTCTTCTAAGCGTGGTTGGGAAACTGTATGCCAAAATTCTGATTGATACAGTAGTATGCATGACTGATGATAAGATCTGGGATGTGCAAGCAGGTTTTCGAAATGGAATGGGATGAACGGATCAGCTCTTTTCCTTGCGCAGCATTGCGGAGAAATACCTGGTCAAGAACCAGAAATTGTTATTGCCTATTTGTGGATTTGGAAAAGGCGTACGACAAGGTGAACAGGAATGAGTTGTGGAAGGTACTATTTTCTTCAATATTCTATATTTCTACCATAGTCTATTATAATGTTTTTCACTCTTGATTTATTTACAAATACAATGAAAATTATAAATAATATATTTCACTCTTGATTGAATTATCTTCACAAAATCAGTTAAAATTGCAGCATCTTCTCCTTTGACTGCTGCATCTCAGTCGTGCGTTTGAGAACAGCTCCTACACAGTTCGGTGCACCCTTTCCCTCACCTTTTTCGGAGTAGTTCCATATTCTTTCAACTGAGGAAAATTGCTTAAAATATTATGTTTAGTTATTTACACTAACGTTCACTGCTGGTTAATAATAAAATAAACATATAAATTTGTTGTCATTACGTTCATAACCTTGTCATTACGATGTATGTAGAATATTGATAAAATATGAGCTGAATGACAACGAGTGTAATGACAAATTGTATGATTTTCAAATCTATTTCGCGATAGTTAGTTACCTATCCAAGTTGAAATGCACTGAACATATTTGGTCCAAATAACGTGCCACGTAAGTATATTAAAGCTGGCTTACCTTTATCCGTTACGTTGTCACGCACTTTATAAAAATGACGTAATTTCGTGACAAACCACTGCGAACTAAGTTTGTGTCGAAAATTAATGAGAATCAAACAAGCATTACGTCCACCTTAAGTGAAAATCGCCGACGAATGATCAAATGTGCGGGCGGCGGGGTTGGACTGCGTCGCAACCTGTTGCGAAAGATATGAAATTTGCAGCAGTTGTCATCGTGAACTGAATGACGATATTATGGTGACAAAACTTTAAAAAAAATATTATTAAAAATATGTAATTTATTTCAAAACTATTTTTTACGGATTGAATGTTACTTTAACTTAGTATATATTTATACTATGTAAAACGTGTTCTTAACGATTATTTATTTTATATATAATTATTTTTACAATGTTTGGGCTTGAAACCAAGGAGATTAATGACATTTTTGGCCATTTTTACGTCCTAAGTTACTAATAGTTATCATAAATAGTTATATTGAATGGGCTCCATCTAAATTCGCCTCACGTGAATGGCTTCAAGTCAAAATACATTCAAAAAGAAATTAATTTCAAAAGTTATTTACGGTGGATTAATTTTTATAGGTTATGTAGGAATCACCAGAGAACGCGTTTGAAATATGGTTTTACGAAACAGATTTTTTACCGTTATTCCTAGTTCCTAATTGTTTCAGAAAATTTACTCAAATACCTATTAATTTTAATACAGATTAGGCGCCCATGAATTGGTCCATTTGGCTAGGCTTTCCATTTCAGCTAAATATTAGGCAGCATTAAATAGAATGTACAAGAGGAAGTACGTTTGAAGATAATGTCTTTATTTCCGTAATATAATAAAAATATTTAACTACATACACAAAAGTGTAGGTATATTATTATTTAAAGATGATAGAAAAGATAAAACTCAATGAACATCAACACCCAATCTTATACGCAGTTAACTGGATTCTAAGTAGTATTTATTTGACTAACTGAATAATATTCAAACGAAATAAATAATGTAATCAGTCTCCAGATTTATTTGTTTTTCTAATAGATTTCTTAAATAAACCAACCAACCTACTTGTAAATTTTATTTTTCGCTTGTAAAGAACGATAAATTAATGGCGTCCTTTTATATGTAAATTGGTGAAATATTTAGATCTATGACGGCTTTTATGTGGTCACATTAAGTATTCGCAAATTATGGAGATGTGAGGCAGGTAAAAACAATATTTTTGCATTATCTGAATGCGTTCTCGAGGAAAAAGCTATATTCAAAATGATATTTTAATAGCTAGTTTTCCCAAGAGCTTTTTTTTTCTTATTTGGGGAAACGGGCTTGAATTTTTTACGATATTCACGTAACTGTTGTACAAATTTTGATCTGTCTCCAGGCCACGCTTTTTTTTTCTTTTGTACCTACCTATAATGTTAAGGTTCTTACTATATACTTATATAAGATTGGTAATCTCCAAAACAGCTTGACTCTGACTCAAATGATTAATATGTAATTTTTATTCTACAAACTGAACATCATGTAAAACCACGAGATGCAGCTATATATTTTTACTATAACAAAAGTAAAAACAAACCTAATCCCGCTTGATGGATACTCGTTATCGTAGTCTAGACACTTGCAAAACCAGAGATAATACCTATAAATTGAAATAACTATTCTGGTCGGTTCTCAGTTCTATGTAACTTTAGGTAGAATACAAATTAGATTCAATTTATTCATTACAGCGACCTCTCTGGTAATTAATCTAATACTATTTGATACGTAACACGTGCACGTGAAGCCGTAGAATTAATTATTTACAAGTATTATCTGTTTAGATGTTTATTTGTCAGGAAGTTTCCATCTCAAGTTTTCCATTTATTCCGCACGTGTGCTGACCATTCAAAAAGACAATAAAGGAACTGATCAACCAATGTCGCGAGTCCTTTGAGGCCGTGATGTATTCTATGATAGGTTGTTTGATACGAGACAAAATTTTCAAGGTCTTTGATCCTACTTATTATTGTGTCACGTTCATATGTTTTGACCACGATTGCCCAAAACTTTAAAGGTCATCATCATCTGTTGCAATCGAGACTTTCGCCGCGGAGTCTGCTTACTCCTTCTACTTCAGATTTGGCTTATGCTGCTTCCATGGGAGCTACTGCCATCTGACTTTTCAACCTCAAGAGTAAAGCCGGCGTCAGACTCTTCCGTCAATTGTGATTAAGATTATACGCGCCAAGCCAAAGTTGATATGTATGTGATGAGAAAACTTGACACATACAAGTCAAGACCTTGTGTTGCTTAACTGCCTCTGTTCGCGAAGATTCATTTAATCTTCGCCTGAAACTTTTCTATCCGTGTTTAAGTTATGCGCAGAGGGCTACCTCTGAACGGTTGAATGGAAGCAATGGCTTATAATAAAAACTTTTCTTTAGTATTATATCCTCATAATATCGATCGCCATTTTATGGAATTATTATAATATAGGTTCAACAGCTGTGCAGCTGTCCAGGTACTTTGTTTTTAAATGTTATACAGGCAACAACATTCTTCTCTGGCAGATCGGAGTTCGAGGTCCGCTCTTACACCTCGTTGCCATGATTTGGTTTCATTAGCTTTTACAATGATGACTGCTGTCTGGTCCCTAACCTCGAGAAACTTTATTCATTATAAATTATTGAATTGATATGCCTTGCCTGAATCTGTATTACCGGAAAGCCCCAGAGTCTTCAAGTCAAGAGAGTAAAATAATATAATAAGTTGTACTTGTGAACAGCTTTCGGGATAAGGACCATTGTAGAAAATCATAATCATTTTTAATGGTTCGACTGAATATAATCGTTGGATGTGCGAATTTCTCTTTTATCATATTTTAATGAACATTGACTGTATACAATTAATTCTGAAAGCATTTCATTCAAACATGCTTTGGAAAGTACAAATGAATTAAGTACGAGAATATTGAGATGTCGAATAACAGTGATTAATGTTTTAGAATATTGACATCCCTATTACTTAAATTAACCGGCAATTTAGTAATTATGGCTTGCATTATTCTACTCTAATTTCAAATTTAAACTTGATTGCTCCGCTCATTAAGTGGTCGCCTAGGGCTGCGCTGTGTCGATAGTAGATAGTATGTAATAATAAGTATCTATCTTTTAACTGTTTATTATAATTAGAGTATCGATACATACTTATAACTGACAACATAATAGCGTTGAGCTTTCATTTCACATATTAACAACAGTTTTCATGAGTGGTGTGACTCTAGCTAGCTCTTCGGATATACGCAGACGTCACGACGTATGTTTTTTATACTACGTAGGTGGCAGACAAGCACACGGCCGACCTGATGGAAAGCATCGTGGCCTATGAACGTCTGCAACACTAAGGGTGTCACACTCGCGCTGCCTACCTGAAGGGAAAGGGGGAGAGAATGTTGACATATTAAGGATCATAAAGTCCCAAAAGTGTTCTAACCTCATAAATTAGGTCAAAGTGCTTTCGAGGCTCAACTTTCCAAACTAGTTGTGAAAGCCTCCGTTTTAATCTGAAAAGCCTCGTTGAAAGCAACGCCTCTCAGAGTGTCAAGTTGCAACCACTTGATCCAGTTATCGATTCAGCAGCACTTACGGTCGGTTCGAGGAACACGCCATTATCAGTGCGCTTTTGTAAAATTACTTAGGTATAGGGACAAAGAAACCAGTAGAGCCGCCTTGAAACGAATTGTCGATAGTCCCAAATGTATCAGAGTGACACTTGGGCATGTTATACAGGTAGGTACGTAACAAATACTGTCACTTTCATGCATGTCGAGCTTTTGACAATACGCTTTGAAGCGATTCTGATAATGGAATGTGATTATATTTAGGCCCCCTGTTGCCGTCAGTAGTTGCTGAACATTAAAAACGATCCAAAATATTTTTTCACAAACCAATTTTTTTTTATAGTCAATAGACTCGCGTTTGACCATTATCTCACCCGATGGTAAGTGACTGTGGTCGACGATGGAGCACGCTGGTCTAGAAGCAACCTATTCACTATAGACTTAAAGACTCCCAGGTTATAAGTATAGCTTTCCGGAAACACAGACTCAGGCAGGGCAATCCACTCCTTAGCAGCTGTACGCATAATGAACGTATTACTGAAGCGATTCTTGCGTATGAGCGGAATGTCCACCATATAACGATGGCGCATCGCTTTACGTCTTTTTTATTATTTTTTCCGAAATTGTATTGTCTTGAATGACTTGCCGCTATCTTGATAACCACACGGCAGTATTGTCTGGTAAGTACATCATGGGTCTAACCTATGAAGGTGGCCACCAGTTTCAAGTTATGTCCTTGGCCACCTTTAGTGTCTAGGTCATTAGCTACTGGAACAGCGTCATTAGTGCAGGCAATTGGTTTTATAACGTATCATTAACTTTTTGTTTTAATATTTTTGTACCTCCAACAATTTCGACCTAATAACAGCCATAATATGTTGAGTCAAGTTCAATCCAAATATAATTAGTAGGTATATGATTCAATTGGGCGTGAAAAAAATACTATTGTTATTGAATTTAATAATGAAGCTAAAATATAGCACGGTATAATGACAGTAGAGGAACTTAAAGAATAAGTGTGAAAGAATTGAAACTAATGCAGGCTGTTGACTCGGTCTATCCTGAAGAGAGAGAGAAAAAAAAGAGAGATGTATAAAAATAATTACCAATGTCTTCAGGTCTCTAGTACACCTGCTATTTTATGAGCGAGGCTCAGGCACAGGCTTTCCTCTCAGGATTAGGAGGTCAGATGGGCAGCATGCTTCTCTAACCAGGAATTTCTCACTCACGAAGACTGCTACAGAAAGAAGTCACAAAATAATTATAATTTACGATCTTACAGTAAACCACCATTATCAAATCTCGAAGAACGGCCTCATTTGCAGAATCAAACATTTTCACTTTTCGCTCGACGAATTTTGACTCGAATGAACGAATTTTTCGAAATCCGGCCTAAGTGGAGCTTTAAGCTTAGCAGTGGTACTATATCCACTGTATCAGTTAATTCTTCAAATGCGACTCGAGAATCCCCACTTAAGTAGTTGGCAGATTCCCAACGTCCAAGATACCTATGTATAAGACAGGAGATACTCCTCGGGAGCTGCATTAGTCAATACATTATAGCAGCCTTCTACAATTTGGTAGTGTAAAAAAAAAGATTGTAAAATGCAAGTCTTCTTTCTGATTAAAAAGTTGCATACGATCCTTTAGCGAACTTTACTAATAAACGGAAAGACAGAACTTCGCTTTGCAATATATCAAATAACTTTGCGAAAAAAATATCCTGCTGGCCGGTAACCATAACGGGCCATTGGAAAACAATTCATTCTCGAGCTTGGCAAATTAGTTTGGAACAAAAGTTCGTTTTGTTCGGCCGCTTTGTGCTGCGAAATTTAAGCGGGATATTAATTTTAAAAGGACTCTTTAGGCAGTAGGACTTGTGATAAATGTTTTGTTTATGACTCGTAATGGCTTTGTTCATTTTGCTGATAGACTTCAGTTTTTGGGACTGAATCTACAGAATGGTTATAAGGTAGTTGTAAAGATATTTGCTACGATTACTCATTGGTATTACCTCACTGAACGTAAGCTTTGATTGAAGGGAACTAAGTACAGCTAGCAGTACAGCTCTTTTTTTTCCCTCTGAGGTAGGCAGAGACATCAGCCTGCTATTTGCTTCTGTCCTTACACATTTTGTTAGCTTATTTTACTGTCACCTTTCTTGCAACTCCGCCGGTTTCGAGTACTTTGCATAATGAGTAAGTATTATTACTCTTAACAGTTAACAAATTCTTATATCCCCTTCCCAGCGTTAAATCCCGGTTGTATCCAGAGTTTTTACTTTGGAGCCCTGGGTTTGATTTCCTGATTTCTCATTCACACGGTCTTCGATATGTCTAATAGCAAGACCATTGTCACAGATGTCATCTGTTACAAAATGAACTTTGACCTTTAACTTCTGAATCTAGAATACATTTTTATCGAAAATGTAGCTATTTAGCAAAACAAAGAATTTTTCCTAACATGCCCAGACTCTTTCATAGTTGATTTAGTTCAAAAGTTTAATAATGTCGTCTAGACCGTATAGGTAATATTTGTTTAGAACAAACAATGGGAAAAGTTGCTTTATCTTTTGTATCAAAGGATTTCAGCTAGTAATTTAATACTCCTCGTACGATGACCCAACAAAAACCTGCGTATGTCACAACTGAATAAATTATATTAATAAAATTATATCACAAAGTTGAACCAGTATGCGTAGTGAAATTATGAAAAAGAAGTTACATGGGTTTACCACATACCGGTAACTAAGGTATGAAAATATTAATAACTCAAAACCACTCAGAGACCTTTGAGTTCAGGTAATTAAAAAAAAATAACAACTAAAAGCCTCCATTCAGGCCGAATTTATGAAACGAGTGGCCTCGACTCCCTACACAGCCCTTTGTAAGGGAAATTAGGCTTTGCTTAGTGACTTTTATAACAAAATTTGTACATATTTAAATATTTAGTTGTTTTTGAAAATGAATCCTTGCTTTGAATCTGACCAAAAGTTATTTTAAAATCTACATAATATACCTAAATTATAATCATGCCTTTTTGACTCTGGGTTAGGCAGAGACGACAGCCCACCGTCAGTTAATGTTCGACTACTGTCATTAAAATAATTTAAAAATTTGTTAAGTACATGAAAATACATTCTGAGGTCATTGTTTACATTATTATCGTTAATGTAACTGATCTCACTCGTTCTGTTTTAATTTCTCAGACCGGAAGAGCAGGCATCTACTTTCCTTTTTTTTTTTTTCAAAAAATACACAAAGTCTGAATCACACGCTCAACGAAAAAACAAAGAAACTCGTAATCAAAAAGCCAGACCAACTCGCAATACGAAACCAGGCAGAAACAATTAGGTATCAAAATAATTTTGATATGTAGCTCAGTTAAATGTCAGGTGTATATAAATACCGGCTTGACTCGCTTCGTGTGTACGTTCACCAACCGTCTGCTCCACGTCCGGACATAAATTCAGGGCTTTATTCTCACCAAACATTACCGAAATTGTACCAGTACAGTTCACCGTTCGTATCTTGGTGTGGTGACGCCGGTGTTTAATACTCCTGTAATACGAGTATTACAGGTGGTGAACTGCTGACTCTACAATCGTTTAATGAGAGGGTAGGCTATTAAATTTTGGTAGAATTATGCTGTAAACTTAAAACTGTGTACTAGCTGTAAATAGCTGTTTAATTAGATATCTAGATAGATAATTACGTATTTTGACAACTCATCGTAGTATAGATATCCCACCAAAAGATAGACTTGACAAATTTGTAGGAAGCCCTTGAACGGAGGCAGTGCTTTGTGCCTACTCTTTACTTTACTACTTTGTCAAATTTCACTAACGCATAAAAAGTTGCGATCAATTTCAATTAAATTGGCCTTTAAGTTTTGGTCAATTAGATTATTAGGTTATTTTAGATGAAGTTATAATTATCAGTGTGATAATGAAAATGTTTCTGTCATCTTCATTTATACAACTCTATTCACCTTCACGTATTTATATCTTGATGAACTGTCAACAAACTGTATTTCAACCAAATATTGAAGTGCCCCATTGTCATTTCAACATGTCACTACCACAGTAACTTTTAATTTCCTGCTCGTGTCCGTCGGTTTTCAATTGAACGTATGGAAACTGTATTATGAGTTGTGATGTTCAGGAAGGGTCTGGCTTGCGATACAAAATGTTTCGGATTCTTTATGTGTAAATATTCCTTTGAGAAGACATTGTGGATTCTGTTTGGAGTTGACATTAGAAGGTATTTATTTTTAGTTTGTATTTGGAATTATAAAGATACCTGAGTAAATTTTTTAGCTGTGGCAATTTTAAAATGTATATAAATACTGGCTGTTTCCTGTGGCTCTGTCTGCCTATTACACTGATTACCGCGGCCTATTCACGCAGGAATCGATTACTGGAATAAAAGCCTATGTCCTATCTCTGTGCCAAATGTCACCCAGACGTTGGATCACGTTAGTTTTATGACCAGGATTCAAATCAGGGATCTCTCGATCGTAAGGCTCCTTAACCAATAAGTTAAGTACCTATTTGGAGGGTAAGACTGGCTGTAACTATGATGAAAACGAACTGTGTCTGACTCCAGTCTCTCGATTCATATGTATATCACAAGGCCGTCCGCTGCCCTTGTACCAACCAGTTATGACTATAGCACCGGTTGGTATGCCGTCGGCGTGACCACGACAACTGTTCTTGCTTGAATCTTGTTTTGTTTACGATTTGGGTATTTGCCTTCAGTGAAAGTTATTTGTGGGTATAAAATTTTATGACTAAAACAGGAATTGGTGGTATTTGGACTGGGAATTAAGACAGTCTTCTGAAATGGAGAGCAAAAGTAAATTCCTAATTGTCCAATATCCATAATAATTATCTTTCCTTTAACTAAAAACCACCCAGAAGTAATTAGGGTTTTAAATCAAATAGATACTAAGCTAAACAAGTAGGAAACACATCATTTGAGATTAACGCTAATGCCTATTGGTCTCAAGAAGCCCAATAAATTACAGAACTTCGATATCGCCAGTGGGTTGTGGAAATTAGATGGCAGTCGGTTCACGGAAGATAACGAAAGTCGGCTGCGAAATAGCAGCACGTCATTTACGGGTTAATCGTACTGTTATATCCATACTATGACAGTGATAGTGCTGTCCTGCAGTACTTCTTGCTGACTTGCATTTATGAGTCGCTGGCTCTCTCCAGCGACGTAGAGACTCCTCAGTCTGTTTCTAGCCTTCTTTCCGCGCGGTTGCCTAAAGATCGGTCCCATATCTTTTCTTTTAAAAGTAAAAGTTTTCAGCTAAGTGTTTCGTCTTTTTTTTAAAAAGCGAATCTCGAAACCCCGTATAACATTTTTGGTGGCAGCGGTGGGATCGAAAATCCCCAGTGCCGGCAACCGCTAACAGACTCGCACCACATCCGTTTCAAAACCCATTTTTGTGTGAAAAGTGATAGAGTGAATCCTCATACAGTAAAACCTATAAATATAAGTTGTTTGTGTTCGCGTGTGCCTAAATATACATACCGACACATCCTGTGCATCCTGAGTGCAATACTTACGTGTGCTTCGCATATTACTGCATCCAACAAATACTTACTTGGCGTCCTGATCGCATCCTGAGTGTATCCCGAGTGCAACCTACAAACAGTTCGTCGACGACGGCTACGTCCAACGAACACTTACCTGGCAACCTGAGTGTACCCCGAGTGTTTTCTGAGTACAATCCACGAATATTTACACGGCATCCAGAATCTACGTGATATTATTTCGTCTCGTCCCGGCGCAACGCATCGCACCTTATCAATCGGAATGTTCCTGATCGTCGCGCTTATTTCCGCCGCCCACACACTGCAGTGAGTCTTTGGTCATTGTTTAGTCTAGAAATATCAGTGGTTCTCAAACTTTTATTATTTTATACTATTGTTAAATCTTTATTTTATATTTCCTGCTTTACATTTGACACATATTATGCCAGATCTGCCTAAAAAAGAGATCGATAAATTGGAAATTGATATTCCCGAAATCGTCACTGTTAGTGATCAGGAAAAGGTGAAGTCACCCCTTCCTACTCGCTCTACCCGAAAAACTCAACTCACGACTCCAATGGCTGACATTGATTTAACAACGTTATTTAAATTCATCAAAGCCTACGATGGCAAACGAGAAACCTTAAATTCCTTTTTAGTCAACTGCGATAACGCTTTCAATCTCGCATCCGAGACTCAGAAACCAATTCTATTTAAATATATACTCAGCCAACTGAATGGAAGGGCTGAAGTCGCTTGCTCCATAAAAGAATTCTCATCTTGGGATCAATTAAAAGAGTTTTTAAAGACTCAATTCAGTGAACGAAAACACTATTCACATCTTCTAACGGACCTTCAAGAGAGCAAACAAGGTCCGCAAGAAAATGTTAGTCAGTATGCGTTACGTGTAGAAACTTACCTCTCGCAACTCCTCACCGAAATCTCATTATCTAATACTAAGGTGAAAGAACTAGCCGGTCGTACCGCCGCCATGGAGGACCTTGCCCTCCATCATTTCCTAATGGGATTGCAACCTCGAATTTCAAATATCGTAAGATGTAGATCGCCTAAAAACTTGAATGAAGCTATCAACCTAGCTGTTTCTGAAGAACGCATACAACAAACGCTGTATAGACGTCCACAAGCGGACCCAAGATCCTTTAAACCCAAACCTATCACACACAAACCCGATGCAACTTCCAATTCAACCCAAAAACCGAACACTGGTTCTCAAAGTTCTTCCACTATTTTCTGTCGCTACTGTAAAACGCCAGGACATGATATCTCCACGTGTAAGAAACGAGAATACAACAACAACCGATTTAAGATCCAACAACATCCGTCAACCAATTCAACCTCAACGAGGTCATTTAACCGGGTGAACCTCGTAGAGGAACCGGTTGAACCCATGGAACCAGACTCCACCGAACCTACACCCGATA
Source organism: Lithosia quadra (assembly GCA_963576445.1). Taxonomy (NCBI): domain Eukaryota; kingdom Metazoa; phylum Arthropoda; class Insecta; order Lepidoptera; family Erebidae; genus Lithosia; species Lithosia quadra. Next base: position 3,130,190 of record OY754900.1, on the reverse strand, counting down.
ATTTAAACTAGTAAAAGTCTCGACCCGGTGTCGCACGAGACCAGTCCCTAAAGCCGACGCCCCTTCTACTTCCAATTCCAGGGACCACACGGGTAACCAGCCCCAAAGAAGCGCCCTTTCCACTTTCAATTCCAGGGACCACACGGGTAACCAGCCCCAAAGAAGCGCCCTTTCCTCTTTCAATTCCAGGGACCACACGGGTAACCAGCCCCAAAAAAGCGCCCTTTCCACTTTCAATTCCAGGGACCACACGGGTAACCAGCCCCAAAGAAGCGCCCTTTCCTCTTTCAATTCCAGGGACCACACGGGTAACCAGCCCCAAAGAAGCGCCCTTTCCACACCCAATTCCAGGGACCACACGGGTAACCAGCCCCAAAGAAGCGCCCTTTCCACTTCCAATTTCAGGGACCACACGGGTAACCAGCCCCAAATAAGCGCCCAATCAATTTCTAATTCCTGGGACCACATGGGTAACCAGCCCCTAAGAAGTGCCCATATCAAATCAAATTCTAGTTCCAATTGCAAGGCCACTTCCAACTCCAATTCCAATTCTAATTCCACTTCTAATTCTTATTCCGTTTCCAATTCCACTTCTAATTCTAATTCCGTTTCCAATTCTACTTCTAATTCCGTTTCCAATTCCACTTCTAATTCTAATTCCGTTTCCAATTCTACTTCTAATTCTAATTCCGTTTCCAATTCCACTTCTAATTCTAATTCCGTTTCCAATTCCACTTCTAATTCTAATTCCGTTTCCAATTCCACTTCTAATTCTACTTATAATTCCGCTTCTAATTCCAAATCCACTACCAAATCCATTTTCAATTCCCATTCAAATTCTAATTCCACTTTTAACTCCAACCCTCCTGTTGCCACTGGGGCCAAAGCAATTTATGAAATTAACCTCGATACAACGAAAAGGTTGTTACCCCACGTGTTATTGCAATCCCAAGTTGCAGACACCCCCCTGTCCCTATTAGTGGACTCAGGCTCTGCCATATGCCTTTTAAAAGAATCCAGCATCCTAAAGACCCCAAAGCTAATAAAAGAACCAATCAAACTAAAAGGAATAGACCCCGGTGACGAACCAACTCCGACTGAAGGCCACTTCCAGCTTAAGCTAAACTTAAGTGGAAATAAATTCGCTATGTACAAATTTCACGTCGTCAAAAATGTTAACTTACCTTACGATGGAATAATAGGTACAGATTTCTTAACCCAATTCAGTTGCAAAATCGATTACACCCACGACATTCTGAAAATACAAGACCTAGAAATACAGCTAAACTTCGCCGAACCTTTCTACATTATTCCACCTCGAACAGAAACCGTCATTGAGTGTTCAATCCAGAATACTAACCTCAAGGAAGGGGTCATCACTGACCAACGTCTTTCAGATAACCTATTAATATCCAATTGCATCGTAAAGGTTAAGGATAACAACCGCGTTAACCTCACTGTTGCTAATACATCCGAATTCCCAGCAACTATCAAATCCAATCTGAATCTGAATATGACTCCGCTATACTCTAACGCTTATCGATTAGTCAATAACTCCAAAACCACACTCTCGCGAACTAGCGAGGTGATAGAAATGTTGAGATTAGACCATTTGAATCAAGAAGAATCCGAGCTCCTCTTAGACCTTTGTTGTCAATACTCAGATATCTTCCATTTGCCGAACGATCAACTTACATATACTCCTGCCATTAATCATCAAATCAAAACCATGACCGACACTCCCATTCACACTAAATCATATAGGTTCCCTGAGTGTCACAAAAAGGAAGTCGAGGCGCAAATCAGTAAAATGCTCGACCAAAACATCATAGAACCTTCTCTTTCACCCTGGAGTTCACCAATATGGATAGTCCCTAAGAAAGCAGACTCGGAAGGGAATCGTAAATGGCGAATAGTAATTGACTATCGTAAACTAAACGATATTACGATAGGAGAAACCTACCCTATCCCTCAAATATCAGAAATCCTCGACCAGTTAGGGAAAAGTAAATATTTTTCTACGCTAGATCTCACTTCCGGGTTCCACCAAATCCTAATATCATCCGAAGATGCCCCTAAGACATCGTTCTCTGTGCCCCAAGGCCATTTTCAGTTTAATAGAATGCCGTTCGGGCTTAAAAATGCCCCAAGCACGTTCCAGAAGTTAATGAACAACTGCCTCTCTGGCCTCCAGGGAACACGATGTTTCGTCTACCTGGATGACATCGTCATATACTCCCCAGACCTGATCTCCCAAATAAATAACTTAAAGGCTGTCTTTGAAAGGCTGCGTCAATTTAACCTGAAATTACAACCGGAAAAATGCGAATTTCTCCGTAAAGAAGTCGCTTATCTAGGACACATCATTAGTGAAAACGGAGTCAAACCCAATCCTGACAAAACCAAAGCCGTAACTAATTTCCCCACTCCAATGTCGCCTAAAGACGTCAAGTCGTTCTTGGGCCTCGTCTCCTATTACAGAAGATTCATTCCAGACTTCGCCAAATTAGCTAAACCTCTCACATCTTTACTGAAGAAAGATACCCCCTTCGCGTGGCAAAACGAGCAACAACTCGCTTCCGAATCCCTAAAAACTAAGCTCGTTACTGCCCCAATTCTAGCCTACCCAGATTTTACCAAACCATTTCTCCTAACTTGCGATGCCTCTAATTACGCCATATCAGCGATACTATCTCAAGGCCCTGTTGGGCAAGATCGTCCAATCGCGTATGCTTCAAGAACGCTAAACAAAGCAGAATGCAATTACAGTGTCACTGAAAAAGAATGCCTCGCCATAATTTTTGGCACGAAAACGTTCAGACCTTACCTCTATGGTTACCGTTTCAAAATCCTAACGGACCACAAGCCGCTACAATGGTTATTCAACTGTAAGGATCCCGGATCCCGACTTATCCGTTGGCGCTTAAAACTGGAAGAGTTCGAATACGACATCCAATACAAGAAGGGTAAGATCAACGCCAACGCCGATGCTCTGTCCAGATTCCCCGTTAACCCGGTCCAACCTGAAACCGTAGAACCTACCCTAGAACTGGATAGTGACCTAGGGGATCTAATGCTTTCACCATCCTCTTTTAACCTAGACGACCTACCACTAACCCATTCGGATCCGGAAAACATCGATATCGATATAGACGATCTCATGCCACTACCCGAATTAGACTCGTCACCTAATGCCCCAGACACACAAGGAAACGACAACATAGACGAGTTGCTCCGAACCCCTGAAACTCAATTAGAACAACCACAAATAATCGATACCCAAGCTGAACAACTTCCTCAACCTTCGACAAGCTCACATTCAACCCCAACCAACGACGATTATAGTTCGTTCTTGAAAGCAGTAGCAGATAAAACACAATCCTTTAACACCTCTATAGAAGAACATAATGCGAGCCTAATGAAAAGCTCATTGAAAACCATTCTAGTACCTACCTCCATTGACTTAGACGAATCCAATCCCTATATTCAGGACATCCTGGGTGACCCTGAATTGAATGCCCAGGCACTCGACTCCGAAAAAGAACTTTTCTCCTTTCAGAAGATAGAAAGAAATAACAAGGTAATTTACCTACTGTTTACCAAAGTGCACCACTTTGACGAAGCATCATATCCCGAAATCTTTGTCACATTAAGAACGGTTAAAAACCAATTGCTTCTCGAGAATATTTACGAAATAGGCATATCGGACCTAAAGAACCCCTTCGAAAAACATTCATTTGTCAGAATTTACAACATCCTTTCATACCTTTTCCATAATACTAACATTAAAATCAACATCTATCATAACAATATCCTGTACCCAACTCCAACCGAAATCAAGAAAATACTTGCCGATAACCACGACCTTCCTATCGCAGGTCACCTGGGTTCCAATCGAATGTACAATCGAATTAAAGAACTGTACTATTGGAAGGGAATGCGTGGTGATATAGAATCTTATGTAAAACAATGTAAATCGTGCCAGGAGAACAAAGCACTTAGGAAAATAAATCGTGCACCAATGCAGATTACAAGCACATCAACAGAACCATTCCAAAGGATATCTATCGATATCGTAGGTCCTCTCCCAGAAGCAGGGCCTGCGAAACTTAAATACATCCTGACTATACAGGACGACCTCACTAAATTCTCTTCTGCATATCCCATCCGCAGTACAACGGCGGAAGAAACATGCGAGTGCCTACTCCATTACATATCCATCTTCGGAATCCCTAAAACGATTCTCACAGACCAAGGCACCAATTTCACAGCAGACCTCTTTAAAAAGACTTGCGATTTCCTGAAAATAAAAAACCTCTGGTCTTCTCCATACCACCCGCAAACGCAAGGAGCTCTGGAGAGGAGTCATTCGACTCTCAAAGAATACCTTAAATCCTATATTAACGAAGAGCAGACGAACTGGCCTCGATACGTTTATACGGCCATGCTCGTCTACAATACAACCACGCATTCCACTACTCATTATACACCATATGAACTAACGTTTGGAACCAAACCATTTATCCCAAACTCCGTGTATGATGAAGCCCCCGGCGTAACATATCCTGATTATGTCCGAATGTTGCAAAATAGGCTAAGACACTCGAAAGAGAAAGCTCTCGAGTTTATAAGAAACTCTAAAGAATCCTCCAAAAGATACTACGACGCTCGCACCCGTCCTACCAGCTACAAAGTGGGTGATTATGTCTACATTAAAAACCACTTGAGACTACGTAAGGCACTCTCCCCTGTCTGGAAAGGGCCTTACAAGATACTGAAAATAAACGGAAATAACACACTTACCTTGCTCATCAACCGGCGTCACGTCACACACCACTTCGATCAAGTGAAACCCGCTGACGTCGGTGCAGGACTGTAAAAGAATGAAATGCAAATAATATATCTAATTGCTAGATTTAGGGTAGAAAGTTATTTAGGTTAATATAAAATTTTACTTACCTTAACGTTAACACTAGTTATTATATTACAGTCTAGTTCGAGGTCAATTCCCGCAAGGTTTCGTCCAGCCGATCACCACCAGTCCTGGGCTCTATTTTGACTACCTAGGTAAACTTAAAATTAACAACGTACAATTGAACATATTGATACCGGTTGATATTTCACACTTCGGACCACACATACAGAACATTGAGGTCGCTATAAACACCACAAAATACTTATGTGAACAAACGCGTATTATACAAATTAATGCAGAATGTTACAATGTACTACAACCATTAACAGCTCGCTTCGAGGATATGAATAAAGAATTCAAATCCATTTCACACCTGGTAGATAATCGAGCCAAACGAGGCGCTTGGATTGGAGGTATAGGAACGGTTTTAAAACAAATATTTGGAACCTTAGATGAGAATGACGCGATTAGATATGATGAAGCTCTCAATTCGATACAACATAACGAAGAACGGTTGACTTCACTGATGAAAGAAAATATTCTGATCACAAGCTCGGTGATAACGTGTTTTAACAACACATTGTCTAAAATTGTGAACAACGAAGCTAAATTAAACGAAGCTATTGACAACCTCTCTCTTACTATTAGGAATATCTCTGAAATTACGAATGGACTTCAAGTACGAGCTAATGTCAACGAAATCCTGAATGCTCTAGAGACCTCTATACTTACTTTATCTTTTCAATTAGAGGATATTGTTAATGCTATCCTATTTAGCGGCCAAAATTTACTGCACCCCTCAATCATAACACCAGTTCAACTTCACAGAGAGCTTGTCAATAACTACAGACACCTATCGAGTGACCTCGAGCTTCCTGTAGCACTAGATATTAATTCTGTGCACTTTATTTTAAGTATTTCTAAGTTAGCATGTTATTACATAAGTCATAAATTAATGTTTGTTCTTCAAGTACCACTGGTTAATACCAAAGAATATGTATTGTTCCACAGTATTGCTCTCCCGACTCCACATAATGTCAAGAAGTCAGACACCTTCAGCTTAATTATTCCAAATTCCAAATATATAGCAATGACCAAAGACAAATCTCAGTATTGTGCCTTAAACGATTTAGAACAGTGCAAAATTATAGGAATCGGAAATTATATTTGTGATATAGAGAATGTGTACTCTACCGACGCAAAACTTACCTGTGAAAGTGAATTACTGGCAAAAGTGATCAGTCAAAAACCACCACAATGCGAAACAAAAACCCTTTTTGGGAAACTGGACATTTGGAAACCATTAATGAATAACCAGTGGATTTATATACAATCAGACACTATCAAAATTTCTATTGATTGTTTAAACTCTAATCTGTACGAGACCATCATACGTGGTACTGGCATATTGCACATCCCGAACGGTTGTATTGCCTATTGTAAAAGCACTACATTAATACCAAAATATAATGTTTTAAATGTAACCTCACCTATTAATCACATGCCAGACTTCAACTTAATCAATGACTCTTGTTGTAACACCGTAGAACTTAATAATATACGAGTAGTGAATGATGTGCCCCTTATACACTTAACCGGGATAGACTTAGATGATCTTAATGAAGTAAATAAAATTAAATTACAATCTCTTTTTAAGGATTTAAAAAATACACAAATCCCACATATTGTAGAATACGGGACACATTACTCAATAACAATAATGATTATTGTAATTCTTATGTTTGTATTTGTAAGTTTATTAATTTTTAAGAAGTTTTGTAAATCCGGCGGCAACCGACCTTTCCAATTTAAGCTTAACCTTAATAAGTCACCAACCCAACCTACTCCAGAAATAATAACCATGACTGACAGACAAGACCCTGATGAAACTACAGTTACACCCGTTGCTCCACTCAGGATCAGAATCTAACAGAGACTTTGCCCAAATTCAACCCCAAAGTCTCTTCTTAAAGGGGGAGGTGTTATATCCATACTATGACAGTGATAGTGCTGTCCTGCAGTACTTCTTGCTGACTTGCATTTATGAGTCGCTGGCTCTCTCCAGCGACGTAGAGACTCCTCAGTCTGTTTCTAGCCTTCTTTCCGCGCGGTTGCCTAAAGATCGGTCCCATATCTTTTCTTTTAAAAGTAAAAGTTTTCAGCTAAGTGTTTCGTCTTTTTTTTAAAAAGCGAATCTCGAAACCCCGTATAACAGTACACAACCTTAGGAACCCAGATTTTGCAAAAATACACAAATATACTTTCAAAAAACCGGTATGTCAGTAATATGAAAAGAAATTGACGTGTAAGATCACGTTTTGTCGACAATAGGCGTGTGTCAGGCAATGGCTTGGTGTTCATTCATGCAACATAATCCCCACCGGTTTTCCAACTAATAACTTCATTGATTGTGGGCCATGGCAGATAAAATACTTGGTTCTTGCATATATTTATCATTCATGTACCAATGACACGTTTTTATTGTTATAGAACCTGTATTACAAGTTTTTTTTTTTACTTTAGCGACTGTATGTACTGTAGCACGTATCGTACAATCGTACTGTGTTTTATTATCTCAATGTGAGTTCGTTTAATTGTTTCTCAAAAAACGGTTAATTGCAGTCGTCTAAAATTTCGTCACGGAATAAGATTGAAGAGGAGAGGCTTTGCCAAACTCACTTGCGGAGGCTTTCCTCTAGAGTTTGATGGTAACCAGCAGTTGTACCCGTGAATGGCAAGATGAGTCAAATCAAGAGAAAGAGTAGAAAAGTAGACCGGGCGGCTCCAAACACAGTTACAGCGGACTAAGCTTGCAAGCGTAGTCCGCGATGAGTATGACCGGGAGTAGGTTCCTATGAGTCGCGGCAGTAATATATTGCAAGCAGTAGGAGCTGTCAATTATGTTACCAAATAAAACGTTCACGTTTCACAAATGTACGTTATTGTCGCTTCAGTCGTCTCTCGTTTTATTCTAAAAAAAGCCAAGATTGAATTAAGCCTCGTTCTCGGATAACAAACGTCCGCCCCCATCAACTCGGACGTGGGTTGTGCTCTTAGGCGTCAAGTAGCTCAAAGGCAGCTAACTAATGCACAGTGTAATTATCGCAATAATTACAAAGGTAGTCGGTGGATTTAACGTTACTAATACAATTATATCTCTGCTTTACTGAAACGAACTGTGAGTTCTGTTAGAGAATTTCATTATAATTATATTAGATTTTTAAGTTTTCGTTGATTGAAGATACTAAAATACTAAGTTGCGAAGAAAATCTAAAATAATTTCCCAAAATTTAGAATGAAACGATTTTTAACGATTTTTTATCTTCATTTGGTGTTATTTTAGTATTACGAACTGTTAATAATTCTTATAAAACGTCTTCAATATAGCCAAAATAAAATGAGTCCACACGGGAATCACCAGCTTTCAAATAAAAAAAAAATAATTGTCAAAATCTGTTCACCCAGTCGAAAGTTCTGAGCTTACGAAGATATAGTCGATATGTGAGAACCTCCTTCTTTATTGAAGTCGGCTAAAAATGGTTTTAATTAAACGTATGATATATTCACGTTAAGCATTTCCCCATGAAGCATATGGTTGTACAATACAAAAGCCTACGTCACTACATTATGCAGCGAACTTTTGACCTTCCAATTATCATACGTGTTTCCATTCAAAACTGTTGTTTAGGGTCTATGTGCCATCGTAGGGTCAAAGAACGCTATGATTCATATATCGCACTATACGGTAACTTTTGTACTGACATTGTAAAGAGTCGCTTTTACGCTTTTTAGCTTTATGTTTAACGTAATTTACAGTTTCAACATTAGGTTCAGTCAATTCAAGCATTGTATTTCACTGTTAGTGAGAGATTCAATACATCACACTAAGTTTTTACTTTGCTTATAAAGGTAAACGTTTTATATTACTGCAAACATTAGTACGTGTGGTGGTCTCACTACCATGGATACCCAAGACCCTGTAGGAACTTCTTGAGAACCTTGGATGTGACCGGGAATTTACGCCACAAAAACTGGATCTCCGCTCCGTTTTTGCATCAGAAAAAGCTTTGTTTCCTTCTATAAAATTATTGAGCTAAACTTCACCTATATGTTCTTATATCAATTCAATATCACTGCATCATTCTTACATAATAAGTTCATGTTTACTCTATCAAAGCCTTACGTATTGAGCCGTATTTTTTTTCCTAAAGACACAATGCTTACCTAAAGATATTCATCATGACGCTGCCTGGTTCATTTAATTGAATACTTGGAGTTTTTTTTTGTTCAACCACAAGTATCAATTTATTTTTGTAATGGTTATTCGTAGCAGTTGCAAGTATCTTGATCGTTCGCTTGTTATCAATAATCGGTTAGTTAAAAGCTTTTTAATTTTTGTTCTTGTTGGAAGAACTTAAATCGGATTTCACCGATGATAGACACTGAGATTAAGTAAAACTAAACTGCGTTATCATGTTCGTTTTCTATTCATCAATTACCATACATTAATTTTAAATTTTCTTTTTTTTTTATTGCCTCTATGAAATGAAAAAAGAAATGTGTTGATATTACGAGTATGACTGCATACAATATCCTGGCTTTGATTTCACAGGTAAGGAAAAATAATGGAAGTGTATCTAAGATCGAGTTTGCTTCTGTTTTGTAGATTATTATCGTATAAGAGAAGTTAATATAGTACAACAACGGTTTTAATCACTCTGAAAAGTCATCAAGTTGTAAGATATGTGCTGTGTGATTGATAAGTGAGAATACTTTACAACCCGAAGCAAACCGATCTTAGACAGAATGTATATCTACTTTCTGATGCCAAAGTGCCCTCGTCCTTAAATCCTCGTTTAAAATTATCCTATACTTTCTCGTCCATCTTTTGCGCTGAAGTATAATGGAGATGACATAAAGATACCGCAGTCTTATTTAAATTTTCCAACCATAATTTTTCAACCACATAATTATGTGCTTATTGAGCAGGAAAACATGTCGAACGACCCAGATAGCGTGCCCAAGTGCCGACGTTTCTCGGTAACGTGTAGGTAGTATCAATTATAGTAATTACTGTACTACTGGTAAGGTCTGCCTAAATACCTATGAGCAATGAATGGACTGCGATCGAATCAGTGCAGTTTGTATGTACTACGAACTGTTTATTGCATAAAGAATTCAGTAATATGAGGTCATAATAATGTTGTATTGGGCTCAACTAGAATTTCGTAATCCAAACTAACCTCACATGCCAGCTGCTAACGCTCTCTGAATTTGAAGGGGGGGAGGGGGAGGAGTCGGTCAGGTGGAATTAGGATAGAAATTGATATCTTTACTTAAACGTTACTTCCCTATATTCTTGTCCGAGTGACTTTATAATTGACTAATGAACTATCAAACAATTACTATAAAGGGTAAACTGTGTGTTAAAAGAAATTTTAAAGACGTACCGAGATTTTCACCAGCAAATCTTAGTCATATCAACTTAACTACAAATACTCTGATAAATCTTCTAGGACATTGTAGATGTCTTTCAAAAGATAGAAACACCCATTTCACTAATGTCATACATCCTGCACGTACTTTTATCAAATCGACGCGCTATGAAAAGAACTCTGCTTATACATATTCATACTATATCAGCTTGAATTTATTCCATCGCCCCACGTCGTTAGTGAACTAAACCATACTTCAAGAGCTCACGATTTGCATACGCCATTTGTCCTTTTCTAATGCAATGTTAACGAGTGAGACAAATGATCTCGTGTTATCTCAGAAACACACGCCTGGAAGCGTGGGTGGAATTATGAATCTGACTGTACTTATAAAGTCGACTTTATATCATGGATAGAGTGAAGGATGGTTGAAGGGGAAAGGGTTCAAGTGTGTTGTTGATGAGGAGAGATGACGAAAATGTTGTTTCCTAACTGCAAGGAATATTGATTTTGTTTATATGATCTATAGGATACCTTGGATAAAAAGTTTACTACTAAGGGCCAATTTTCGTAAAAAGATATGTTTTAAATTCAGTTTCTATTTAGTCTAGAGTCTAGAGCTCATGTCGATCTCCCGAATTTCAAAAAGGTATTCTTTTAGTTACTAGAATACTTTTTTGACATTTAGGAGATCGAAATGAGATAAAGACTAGACCGAGACTGAATTTAAAACATATATTATCTTTTTACGAGAATGGCCCTGTGTGTACTTTACTTTTGTGCATCAAATCTATTCAGCCGTTTTGCCATGGAATCGTACCAAAATTATTGTAAACTGACTGGAATAATTTTTGTGCGAAATAAAATTGGTTTATTAAATTAGTTTATAAAATTGACAAACAAACTAACTGCCGCATATAATATTAGATAGGAAAGCTGCAAATATTTCCTGAACTCGGGTATTCACGAAAGCTTCCAGACATCTCTGACCTACCGATAAAGTCAACATATTTATAAGACCCTAACACCAGTAGCCATTTCGGAAATTTACATCACAACCTACACTACCACATACAAAAGCTTCATGTAACTCTGCAACCAAATTGGATTTCGCTTGATCCGACCGCAAATTACCGTTTCGAATGGTCTAGGAGTCTTCTTTAGTTTGTATTAGTTTCATTGTTTTAGGTTATTTAGTAGGAATTGGGCGGATTAAATGTTGGAAAAGGGTTTAGGGCTAAGTAGGATTTGTTGGGATTGCCTTTTATACCTTTAATTCTATAGCTAAATCCAAAGCTGTACAGAGTTTGACGATATTAAATGGAGTAATTAATTGTCAAGTCAAATATTTGTTTTTTATTCGTCAAAGTATCAATTAAGTAAGGTGACCCAACCTTTTTTTTCTTGGCTGACTTAGTGTCACCAGGGTTCGAGATAGCCCCTACATCTGCTGATAATTTTTTTTAAGTTTTATAAAATTTTTAGCTGTATGTAAAAAAGCTTTGTATTGAGATAGCGTTATACTTAAAGCATCCATCCATAAATAGATGAAATATATCTTAGTATAAAGAGGAAAAACAATAGATGTGTAAATACCATATCCTCACAAAACGACTAGACGTTGGTATCTAAAAGCAAATGGCACAAGAGACGACAAATTCCAGGCCATTATTCCCCCATTGTAATCCCGTGATAGCATTTCCGAAGCCTCCCTTCGATTTCGAGATATTAATGGAAATGAATGGAGCGAAATCTTTTACTGGAAAAGGGCACTGTTATTTTTCTGTCTGTCTGTCCATTTGCTGTCTCGGTTTATGTCACTAAATGGCACTGTAGGAAGAGATTGGATCTGGATTTTATTTTTAGTTGTGTGGTTTTTTTTAATTTGTGTAAGTTTTATAGACAAAGCAAGAAATATGTATGTGGTGTTGCACACGTCTATCGGCCACGGTGACCCTTCGACCCTTCCTGGCACTCTTTTCACATCAGGACTAGTGAAGTGATGTCGGGGGGAATCTTTTACCAGTCTTCGGAAGTAGCATATCTTGACGAATCACTTGAACGCTGAGCGATCGATAATTATTTTTTATTCCTTATCGTCGTCAGTTCATTGTCATGTTGTCATGTACAGATCTAAGTTTAGCTCCTACTTATATGGTACAGGCGGAAGGTTGATGATGTCATCCGATTAGCCCGTCGAACGATAGTACATTAGTAACGAAGGCTCATTACTCACGTGCCCGTTTGAGTGCACGCTATTCCTTGAAACGTAGTCCTTGCCTTGTCCACTTGTATTTATTAGTCTTTGTATTTTCCCGTAACATTTCGTAAGATTTCTCGTTCTGATTCGTGGTCAATCGATTGGGACCTACTGATACCTTTAGTTATCTGTCTATACATTCATAAGTCTTCATATTTACGTTATTCCTGGTTCGTTCCAAGGCTTACACCTGAACTTGAAGTCCGCTTACTCTTACATGACGTCCGTTAATCGGCAGATGTACCTAGCAGGTGAGGACAGCTTATACACCGACGACTTAAGTGACGCCCCTATACCTATATCCTATTTCCGTGAAATTAACTAGGACTCTTCAAGTCTAGACTTAGATGGTCACTAGACATGATATTCCAAGCTTTCCAGAAACACTTTCAGGCAGGGCATTCCCAAAACGTATTGTACATACTCAGTGGAATATCCACCAGGACGTACGTCTGGTCGTTCGGTGACGTCACTTATCGCCATAATTACTTGTCGCGACTGATTGACTTATTCATTAATGCTACACCTAAACCCCTGCAGTTACAAACCCGCAAGTCCCCTGGGTACTGTTTCATGGACTGTAGATATGTTTATTGTCAGATGGAGAACAGCCGTGGTCTTAACCGCCTTGAACGATGCCCTCGGGAAGAGATAAATGATGACTATTATGCCAAGGACCAGGTCCCTGGCTGAACTAATATAAAACCGTTAACCTATTTACGTGCAACTCGTCCGACGGTGCATCCAAATTTTATTTCTGGGTAGTTTTCATTTTATTTTATACTCGTTAAACTGTCTGTTACGTATTTATGTGTGGTACTAAGATAATGGCAAACAATTAGGCATCCTTTCTATTTATAGTTTATAATTTTAGGAAAGTGTAATAGCAAGGCAGGTAAATTAATCTAAAACTAAAATGAGAAACAGTTACGATTCAAGTGTGCGGACACAATGTCTACTCGTGAGGCCAAATGAAGGAATGATGCTCGAACATCCGAATTGAGAACCTCCTCCTTTCTTGAAGTCGGTTATAAAATGATAAAATTATCAATATTATTTAATCAGATTTAGTACACTAAATTAATTTACTACATCGAAAATTTCACAAACAAAGCAAGTTATAACATCGCCACCTATCGCTAATCAAATGTGCATAATGAACAATTTGAAGAGTCTGCGGCCGTGAGAACGTAGTTGACCGGACGCATAAATAAGAGTTTAGCAAGTCGACCATAGCATCCTGTAGTCCCCTTCTCCCCACGGACAATTTCGCATAATATCTGTACCCGAAATTGTTCTTTTATCTCGTGACTAGGTTATGAGCTGGCCAAATTATGGACGAAACAGACGCTTGGAATGGACGGAATTTATGATTTGTTGTGTTTGAAAGCTCGTGTGGTTAAAGTTGGTCTGTGATGATTGACACCGTTTGTATGATGTACTGAGAGTTTTGTTTGAATTTAGAACCACAAAGGAAATGTCTACTGGAAATTGCGGTTTAATAGCATTTTTGCAAAGTATGTGATGGTCAGTAGAATTGTCAGAGCACAAAATGGTAGAGACAACAGACCGCCATCTGCCTCTGTCCTTACATACTTTACGCGCTTCCTCTACTGTCATTAAAGCTTTCATGCAAGCCCGCCGGTTTCGAGTGCTTTTGACCTGCCCTTTTTGCAATAAATAATTAATTTGGTCAGTGTCATACTCTGCAAGGCCGGCCAAAATTGTACAAGTTTGTAATAAATATTGCAATTTCGCCATTTTCCTACATATATGAACTTTTACTGTAACAGTTGCTTCTCTAGATTCTGTGCCATAAAGTTTTTATTGTCAGTTTAATACTTTCAATTCCAGCATTCCGTGTTTCACGTAACGGTGAACGAGCGTTCTGGATGCTATTTCGACGCTCGTGAAGCATAACGTTCTTGATTTTATTGCTTACTCGACAAGATTTGTTACTTTAATGTTGACATTATTTATATAATTTTATGCTAGACAAAATTTCATGAAAATGTCAAGTATAATTTTTTGCTGCGTAACCCTAGTGGCAATGAATATCTGTGTTACTGTAAAACTCTGAAGCACAGTAAATTGTAACATTTGCCAAAATTCTTTAAAAGTTATGTAAAAATCAGATTGCTCGAGTCCAGGTATCGATTCCAAGGCATCGATAAGTTGTGGTACCATGAACCATAATTATTATTACTGTGATATTTTGTTTTTCTCAGCGCGTCTTCGATTAAACATGCTGTTTATGAATAATGGTATCAGCTATTAATATAACTGCTTTCTGTAGACAATTGTATCGCTAAAGGGTAATTCGATAAACCGTGCGGGACTCGCGGTTGATTCTACATTTATAAGGTCTATACGTGCACAATAGTAAAAAATCTCAACCTTCAACTTGACTTCGAAACGTGATTTTTACAGATTTATTCGTTACTGCTGCAGTGGGTAGTTTCATTGTTTTTTATTAAGAGACCTCACGATTTTATTAGGTTAAACCTGTAAAATAATGATATGATGATAAGTTATTTTCTAGCCAGTTATAGGGAGAGAGCGACAGATTGGGTCCCGCAACTACGAAACATGCGAGACATGATGTATTCACCTTTATGAATGCGTGTAGCTATCAGAACGAACACCTTTATGCCTACGATTTTATTACAGACGGTGATCCATCAATCATTAATGCTATACACAACTATTCAGCGTCTGTCCAAGTCATGCTTTCGTAGTCAGTCACAACTGGTTGCAAATTGATTGATCATTGCTAATAGGAAATTGCATCCAGGATTTTGTGTACCTTCAATGGACTGTTTAAAAGAAATATTTTTCGTTATTTTTCTCTTCAGTTGTACAGGATGAACTTTTTGTCGAAAAGTACTCAAAGTTGTCTCGGGCCTGATTTTGATGGAACTGAAACTGAATTATTGGAGTTTTGAAAAATCCTGGTCAGAAATCGAACCTTGGATTTGAATAATTTTTTTTTAATATCTGATTGTTGTTTTTAACTTAACATTAATCGAGCGGGCAGACCTTTTAAAATAATGTTTAAGAAACACCACCACATTCGTTCTATCGTAACAATCCAGCTCGCTTTTCATAAGACGTATCTTTCTGAATTGAATCTAGTCAACAGCTTTACAATAGCGGACAATATCTCAAGGACGTAATAACTTATATTCTATCGCTCGGTCTATCTGCCCGATCAAACAATATTGTCTCGGCCGACTGGCAATGGAGCGCTAACAATAGACGTTCATGAGATAGTAGATAAGTGCCGAGATGTTCGAAATGCGCGCTGTTTTGTTGATAATAATGTAGGATATTTGTTTTGTTTATCGTTCTAAGTTTAGATTGCGCAAATTACATACATTGGTGCATACATACGTACACTCAAGTGCATACACCATGCTCAGTTGCTACCTTGATACTTTTTAAATAAATGGTTTTGAGACTTAATCAAGAATATTAGAGCACTGACTTTTGATTACTCTTTTGTCAAATTATTATTTACTAATATTTAATGAAATATTTTGATGCGTACAAAACATTTGTTGTATCTATAAAGTTTTGAATCATATTCCACGAAACCGTACAAACAAG
Organism: Lithosia quadra; assembly: GCA_963576445.1. Taxonomy (NCBI): domain Eukaryota; kingdom Metazoa; phylum Arthropoda; class Insecta; order Lepidoptera; family Erebidae; genus Lithosia; species Lithosia quadra. The sequence goes on along the minus strand of OY754900.1, from coordinate 3,113,971 downwards.
CCGCAATTAGTTTCGAACTTAATGTTGAAATCTTGGGATACATATATGAGATTGTTAAATTAAATTGTACCGTAGGTACAACTTAAGCCAAAACGACAATACCGTCATCAAACTTTAATATGGCTACCTCCTGTATATTAGTATATACACACATACACACAAACTGTAGTAAGATATTTTTTATTTTTTATTTTCATGCAGTTGGTAATTTTTATTGTCTAGGTTATCTAGGATAAGTGTTCGTAAGACTGTTCCTGTAACGTTTCTGTCATATGACTTTAAAGCCACATGAATAGACATTTCCATATTTATATTAAGCTCAATAGCGCATCTCATTTTGTCTTTATTTGCTGCGCAATTGTCATAAAAATTAGCTTAGTTTGTGTCACAAATAAACTTGCTTCTACTAGAAATAAACTACACAGCATTTCTCTAAAAGTTTAAATTACATTTTTGAACTATTTTTCGCAACTGCCTTTGCCAACTAAGAGTTAAACTTATTTATTTATTTTTTTGCAATCTGAAATGCCTTTGACGGAATAGCCACTCTATTAACTCAGCTACCTATCCGCCAAAATTATATTTTGAAATGTCCGTATATTATGGCAAAGTAATAAGTCAAAAGATGTCTGTATTCCAACTGCAAAAAGGCGTTAATAATTGTATTTAAACAGAAAGAGCCGTAGCAAAGTGAATAATAAAATAAAACAATAAATCGTTATAAAATCAGCTTTATTCAATTTAATTTGAATAAGTGAAAATATCCAAGCAGAAAAATCTCATACAGTTTCTAAAATGGCTTAACCCTTATCACAAACGTTAGGTTACTGAACTGACGTACCCTGCCATGCCACTGATCCCGTTGCGGTATTCTCATATTTACCCATTCATATGAGATGTTTACCGATCCATATGGAGTCTGTTTTATTGCTTCTATCCATGCAAATACATTTCATTCAACCTTTATTATTTTCTGTGAAGATTCCAACAAAAATATCTTTGTTTGGAGCAGATTTATCTATATTTTGGGCGTGACTTAAATGTTGGAAGTTTTTTTCGTTCTTAGAAGTAATCAAATCGAATTATTCTTCAATTGAATAAAATTCCTCGTTTGATGAATAATTTTCTCGATGACGTTATCTTCAAAATTTGAGGAAGGGTAAACTGCTGTCTAAATCTATTAAAATTTAACAGCAAGACAAAAATAAATCGTCTACTTACTACGAGTTACTTAGTCATACTTATTTTCGTACTGAATTAGACGTAACTCCAGATTACGTCTGTCAGGTAATTTGACTATCGGATTAAGGTCTTATAAGTTAAAATGGGACTTAAGTCGAGTTCATTCATCATAATGAAAAATGATTCATATAATTAAATGTATAGAATATGGTTCAATATCAAATGAAGTTTCTAGTTAATTTAATTCACGTTCGAAGAATCTGGTTTGCTTAATCAATAGTCGATCATCACTATTATTTATGGATTTGTAGACTTTCTAGAAGACTATTATGCAGATTATATTCACTCACGGCTTAAACTATCTGCCAATAAATTAAACGCGCGAACCGTTCACTTACAAACTAGACACTAGTGGGTGCCTAGGCAATTTCAATTTCTTGATACACCCACTGGGTAATTATTAGCAATAAATCAACATAACTATAAATAAAATCAAGTGAAAACCAACTGAAACGTTGCAAACAGTGTAAAAATTCATCCCCCGGAATAAAAGTAGTAGATTCGACCCGTAAATAAGTGCCCATTGGTCCCCAATAGGAGACCAGTTAATATTATTTTTTACGGTGTTAATTTCAGGGGACCAGTGGGTTCTGACACATTTATTATTCGTATTTAAGTAATGTGTAGCTCTATTTTCTTCGATAGGTTATACTTAACCACTACTTAACTAAGTCATAACAATTTAGTGTTTGTATTGATTCATTTGTTACTTCACTCGAGTAATAAATTACTGTTACTCTGATTGAATATCGTTCTCAGAACAAACTTAACTGTTCTATAGAGTATTGTGAGCGGAGGAAACTTATACAAGCGATCTTGAGGGAATATCAATCAGCTTAGGTTAGTAGATGAAGCTGGTCAGCTTAAGATAACAATAATCACTCACAACTTAACAACTTGAGATGAAAATAGAATAGAAAAGAAAGTCAAGTTAGCTCATTGTTAAAAAGTATTAGTAAGTAAAGCATTACTTTAAGCTGCAAAACTCAATTTCTATCAAATAAATATATCGTGAAGGTAGTAATAAAATCTAATTATACGCTTCTATTTACTTCTTTCACGCATGTGGGCGTTAGTATACCTCATTTGTACCAGAATACTCTCAAGGTCATACGATAATCTCAAATGAAACATAATAACTATTTTTAATCTGCAGATCACCTTCAAAGTTTTGCTATGACTAATTTTTACGTTCATCTTTTTCTATAATCCTCGTAAATTTAATGATATTTTTTACATTGCTCTTATCTCCTGTTCCTTAATATAAAAAGCTAAGAACGATATTTAGCAAAAACTGCGACCTGAAGGGTCTTATGAATACTTAAAACTTTCTCTCATAATGGATTCTATTATGAAAACGTCAGTCTTTAGCACCCGAACGACATTAGAAACCGTCGTCTCCAATATTGCCGAGGAAGTGAACAGCGCAATGACGAGAGCCGCACGTCATTAAGGAAACGACTATAGATTGGACTAGCCCGTAAAGGACGCAAGTCAACCGTGCACGCAAAGCAGAAAAAAAGTGCCATTTATTGAACTGTATTGAACATTTTCAGGAAACAAGTGTTGACAGTACTGGTTACCATAATTGACTGTTCATTACATGATGGAAATAGAAAGTTCAAGTCAAACTAGTTAGTGACAATTTTGTTAACCCATAAAATGCGCAATAAAGTTTTATTTTATAAACAGTCCTAAACATGTCACAATCAAGAAAAAGTTTCGCAGTAGGAAATGGACGGAAATATAAGGAAACGAGTTCTCGTTTCGTAACAATTCCGGTTTCTGACTAGCTAGCTGTACAGAAACCTTTAAAATTTCTTCAATGGGGTGGCGATTAAACGTCGGCCAAAAGTGATTTGGGTTTCGGTCGACATGGCGTCACTAATTTGAAGGACAGATCTAATTTACCTTCGTTTTAAAATTGCACAATGCTGACAGAAGAATTTTATTGTAGGTAGATGGAATGAATGAAAATGAAATATTTTATGTATCGAAGCGTATTTTTAGAAGCAGTCAAATTTGATTCGGATCTGTCACGTACATGTACTTTTAAACAAATTATTCTTGATCAAGCTTAGAAAACAATATACGGTTTCAACTCATTACTTAAATTTTTTAATAAAATTTGGCGATTGAAGACAAAATTATGGTTTTCGATTCAAGTAATTCCCCCCAAAACCGGATAAAATCTTTCTCCGGCTGTGATACCATTTAATAACAAATTTTAACATCTTGAAATTTTCTTCTTATTTCTTCTTATTACTTAATTATTTTCTTTAATATTTTGAAAAATACCGGCTGTACTATTTTTTTAGGATGGGACATGGCTTATTGCCAACTATACCGGCCGTTGTTCTTGGACCTCGGCCACTGTAGCATAGCAAAGTTCAAGTTGGGTTATTTCGGCTTATTATTTGTCACAGCGCAATGACTAATGAATCTACTGAAAATTCTCTGAAAGCTCTTGTGTCACAAAATAAAATGAATGGACAAAAATTTACTGAATTACTTATTTGCTAATGTTATGTTGCCTTTGTGAACTGTCCATACATAATATGTAGGGTACATGTATGTCTCGACAGTTAAGAATGGCTTGCAACAAAATGGCATAACTATTAATGTGTTAAAATGTAAAACTAACTTACAAATAATTTAGAAACTGCGTCATACGGTTACTGTTTAATCATTATCAATACAACGCAATTGTATTGGTGTGGGCGTGGGTTCAAACCAAAGGACATGCTTATGAGGCATAGGACCTCCATAAATTACAATATTAAAGCTCAAAATATCTTAAATATGAATGTATGATGATAGAAAGAATCTTGAGAACTTGTTAACAAATTGAGAAAAGGCATTGAACTTATTCAACGATGAGGTGAAAATTGTGGATGACATTACAAGGTCAGAGGTAGAGGCATACCAAAATTAGAATAAGTAATTAGAAGACAATGAAATGTTAATTAATTTTTTGAGATAGCGCAGACAGACAGACTTATAAGACTTATACTTGACTAAAATAAATTCTTTTGTTAAAATTTTGAAATATGTCACAACTATATTGTAACATAACATAATATATTGTACGGCAAAAGTGACACGCCGCTTTTTAATAAAAGGTAATATCTAAGCTTTATAGAATACAAGTTACGGCACTCAAGGCAATTATATAATTATTATGAATACATTCTTAAACCACAATGGCATAAATCAATTACATTAATTAAAAAAATAACAACGGTACAGTATTGTTGTCAAGTGAATTAATTGGAACGAACAATAAACCGAAACCGCATAAAGGCACGGTCATTTGTTACCGTAAAACGGAATGCAACAGAACAAAGTCGACAAACAAAATGAGTAATTCGATGATTGCAGTTCGCCCTGACTTAATTAAAGATAAATAATAAAGAAAAAAATACGGTATTGTATCGCATTTTTAACCTTTTAAAATTCAATATCGTCGTATTGAATTTTAAAAGGTAAAATATACTGTAATGATGTCAAAATCAACGTCAATTATTCTCTTGATGTACAAAAGAACTAAGCTAGTATCACAGAACTAAAATGTCTGTCGCGTTTTTTACTGAAGGTGAAACAAAAATTTAAAAAATCTCAGGTCCCTAATATAAAAAATTCATTGAAGTGAAAATTGAAGTGAAGCATTGAAAATAGATTTCGACGAATCTCGCATTACGTTTTATAAAGTTTGTCAATCAATACTGTCTGCGTGGGACAAAGTAATAAATAACATTGCGAGTATAAAGGCAAAGGCAATATCGACGATGCGTTTCACTAAAAAATGTACTTGAATAGGTACTGTAACTACTTTTGTTCAAAAGCATTCTCTAGAAAGGATTTCTAATATGTACTTCACTAAAAAACTAATATAATAAATGTGAAAGTTTGTGAGCATCAGTGATTGACAATGATATGTTTATTTTATTCAATCTGCCCGAAACACCATCACTAGGGAGGATAGATGGTAATTAAATTCTGCCAAAATGGTAGTATTGAATTAACGCCCGATTTATGTCCAAAATTGCACAATACCCTAGCAGGCCTAGGCATAAACCCATCACTAGGGAGGATAGATGTACAAATGGTAGTTTATTACTTTCTCACGTGAAAATGGCCAAACAGATCTGGATTAAAATCTGGTATAGACATATATAATAGTCTGGAATAGCTCATGGGCTTCTTTCATCATGGGAATAGCTGCAAATTCGTGTGAGAGCTATTACAGTTATATCATTTGTAAAACAAATCTTTTGCGAAGTTGCTATTGAAGATTTAAAATTAAATTTTATACGATGAACAAATAGCAAGTCTTAAGTCAATAAGATTTATAATTAATTCCAAATACTCGGAAAATAATTAAGCCAAAACCAAACACAAATTAAGCGTATCTATCATTGTTAAGGGCGCGGTCTGACGCTAATTTGAAATTCAAATGTAGGCCTTCCTTTTTGATTCAATACCTCTTCAGAAATGCAAGCTTTGAGCTTAAGTTTAATTAATCCTTCCTTCTAATATTGCGGTGGTGTTGACTGCCATTTGAATGGTGAAAACAAATTTGCTTTCACAGATCCGAGTGTTATAGAACGCAAAATCTTGTATCAAACTGTGAAGAATACCTTTGTATCCTTTCTGCACACACGTAGGAGTGTGATATGTATAGCTAAAATTTATATATGGATTATGTGATAAATACATTAAATCAAATAAAACGGTAATTATTTACACTCATATTGTCATTCTCAAAAACATAAACCATATTTTTATATTGTGTAGGCTCGCTCGCAGCTGACCTGATAGAATAAATTGACAGAATTGCATGCACCAGATTAGAAAATCCTCTACCAGATCTTCGTATGGTTATCAGCAGGTATACCGGCTAGCAGGTGATGTTTGTTTGAACCTCGAAGACTCGAAGGCACGCTTACATAGACATTATTCATGAATACACATATTCGTACGGAGTGGTAGCGGCACTTAAACCACATACCAAAAATTCTTCAAACAGCAGGTATCGAATGCAGATTCCGAAAAAATAAATAAATTAAAAACGATCAAAGCCGTATCTTTTTGCATTCGGAACAGCTCGTTAGTTCACTAACCACGACACGAGTACCAAAGGTATCCAATGACAATACGTTTAGGTCGGACGTGCCACTGCCAGCCCAGCGTTTACGCTCTGTTTGGCATCCATGTCGAGCCGAACGTGGATATTGGAACTATACCGAGATCTGTGTGTTCTGTGACCATGCGACACTGTATTGGAATTCGATATAAATCAAATTAAACCTTATTGCCTCAGAATTTAGTTACATATTAGGTTTAATAGTATCTTAAGTTATTTTACAATCAGCGCTGTATAGACCAAGAGCATTTAAGCATCACATAAAAAGCACTTTGAATTTTTCACTGTTTTTCTTCTATTGTTACTTCTTTATACCACTTAGGTGGCAGATAAGCACACGGCCCACCTGATGGGAAGGTCGGTCACCGAGGCCTTTGTTAGCTTCTTAGAGAATTTTTTGAAATTTTCGTCCACACCTATTACGAATTTCTATATATCCATCCACTAAGGTCGCCAATCTTTTATTAGTCCTTATTTTATTGTCTTTAACTTACATGTTTTAATTCCAAAATCAACCTCATTACCAGTTTCTCCGAACTCGTGTACTAAGGTTAAAGGTGTCAATGCAATATGTAGTTCTACTAAATGTCAGGCCAGTGCCAACAACTCGAGTGTTTTAACGATATCACTCGTGTGTGAATGAGTTGCACCCGCTCAGTATCCATAACCCAGTCCACGAAGCAAGTACTTACGTTTGTATGTAAACATTATTTGTTGATCTCTTATGTTCTGAGAATGTATGAATGTGTGGTAATAGGTGCAATACTCGTATGTGGTGTAGAGTGTTACTGTTATGTAGTTATATATATATATATTATATAATATAGTGTAATGCAACCAACTAAGGCTGTGATGATGATGCTTATAAGACATTTTGTACTTATCTAACAATGTGTTATCAAGAAGTGACCGAACAAGGTATTATATTTATTGACGTCAACAGGCCACCAAAGTGATAACGTTATACTAAGACATTGTTCTAAAACAAAAACATTTGTGTGTAACACTGTCAGTGTGTTCAATGTTTTTATCAATTATTACTTGAAATAAAAATAACTCTTTACTTAACGCACTGTTTCGTGTTACGTTGATAATGGTGTGAAGAAACAACAACCAAATATGTATTTCTTTGTGTATAAGTGTAGCTTACTTAATGAGGTTTAAATTACAGAATTTCGAAGGAGTTAGGGCTCAATAGCAGTGGTAGGTACTGTAATGGGCTGTAGTGGAAACGGTATATGACTAATCCCATTCTCACATCAATTACTCTGTTCTAGACTTGATAATAATTCTAAGCACAAATTGTATACTAGAGCTAAACTTGAATGACGATAATGCTCAACTTAATACATTTATAAAATCTACAATCATAGTCCGGTCAATTTAGACATAAACACATAGTGGTCAAATAACAAAAATTCCTAAATTTTGGTGTAGATGTGGTTTACCATTACTAATAATATTTTAAAAATCGATCCGGTGTGCTACAAAAATTATTTGTGGTTTTTTGGATTTTTCTCAAAAACGGTTAGTTTTATAAAAAAACACTGCAAGAGTTTCCATTTCTGAGTAATCGCGATTCTAAGAGTCACATTATACATGATAAGTTAGGTAAGTCGGGTTGCTGTATTCTCCAGCGTGTACCAATTGCCAAGGTCAGTCTTGCTCAAATGTCCAGTTGAGTACAATAGAGGAAGGTTCCTGTGATTTTAATGAAGAGACCAATGACTCAGCCACATTACATAATACAATCTGTACTTAGTTAGGGCTCATGACTGAGTATCGCTCTAGAATACGTTTCATATTGTCATATTCGTCATCCTTCCCCTATATCCCTCTCGTCTGCCTCCACACGTTAAACTAATCGCGTCAATGATACAGACATTTATACCAACAGACATAATGCCTCCCTACATTCTATTCTCGACTTCACAGTGCAGCTTGCTAAATTATTCAACCACTAACACGTACAACCAAAGCACTCTATGTTCGTGGCAACTACACGAGTGACATGACAGGCCCTCAGACGTATTTTCATTATTAAGGGGCACGTTTAGAGTACTACCAGCGTTCCGAGTTGACACGCCTCTGAGACGAGACTTTAGGAATGCTTTTACAGAAGACGTGACGGTTGCGACACGATATTTTCACTTTACAGTGTTAAGTTGACCAAAATCCAAGACAAGGGACAAAATTTAATTTGTTGATAAACGTTTCTTTATACATAAAAGGTTTTTTTTTTGTTTTAGTTATTAGGTAATCACAATGTGGTCGAAAATAATCAATTTTAGTACCTAGTTATTTGATCTTTGATCGACTTCAACCAAAGAGCGAACAGAATTTGGTAGAGTTTTAAGTTAAAATGAATAGTCATGTTATATACGATACGTACGAGAACTGTCCGGGGAACAGTCCGGACAGTCGTAATATTTAAACTTGCGCTTATGTTTATCTATTAGACTAGACCTAGATAACAGTGCAAAAGATTTACTAACCTTACACGTCTCATTTTATCCAAAAATAGTTTAAGAAACTCATCCAATCATATCTAATTATTTAATTACAACATCGTAGTTGTAATTGAAACTCAGCTAATCAGTAGACGATAGTTCTCAATTAATACAATAAGATATATCTGATACAATAGGTATACATTACATTTCGGCTTCGTAGAAGATTTTGATTTGATATCTGATTTCGGGAGGTCCGTAGCTACTGTGTGAGCCGGTCTTATTACTTTTCATCAGATTATATTAAAGCGTATCCAATCCAATCACATAATCGTAAAATAAACGCTTTAGTAAATTATTTTGGTCACCTTACATCCATTAGGTATATCGTATCGTTTTGAATAAAGATACCTCATAACAGCGGTATTCTTCCAAATGTTTTGCGCAGCGAGTACCCGAAGTCACATGACGTATACATTATTCAATTGGCCTGGCAAATTGTCCAAAATCGCCACTGATGTATCTTTATTGTAGTGAATAAACGCGTCTGAAGATATTATCTCTAATACCCGGATGTTTTTATATATTCGCCATTTTTATTGGTCTTGCGCCTTTTACGATCGGAGAAGCATCAAAGGACCGTAGTATAGTCATGATTTCCTAGCATAGGTGGGTTGGCCTGGGAATTACTATCTTCTCACTTAATATCGAAAAGCCTGGCGATTTGAATATACCCCTCTTGCTCTGCAAATTATGCTTGAACGTAGTCGTAGATATCATATTAATTAATCTCACAGAAATTGTATTTATTGTATTAAGTAATTCGCTGAAGCTTCTTGGGGAGGGAAGCAGTTTGACAACAGCCCCGTGCTAAACGAAGACAGCTTATTATCAGGCAGGCCGTTTGATTGTTTGTCCCCATAAATATAGAAATGTTCATATCACACATCACAAAGTAAGCATAGCAATTCAAGATAATTAATTCACGATTTCTAACTGACAAAGTACTTTTAATAATATACAATGTGACTATAACCATATCTGGTTACATAATACGTATACTATACAGTCGTAACGCAATATTGGATAACAATGAATGAACGTAGTACATACATCGAGGCGCCGCCTACTGGCAGAATGCCAGCCTCGAGGCGGCCATGTCTTCCCGATGCCTCTACTTATCGATACATTTGTATTACAAGATTTTGCTACTTATTTTAGTTGGATCTCACTTCTATATTCCATTTTTAGGTATTAACGATGGGTCCCAAAGTCAAAAGTATTGAACTGGGATTCAAAACAGGGATACCATAAAAACAAATGGATTCTTTTAGAATCGAGATACTATACCTACACGTAAATATACAATGTCGAAACATTCTATTACCACTTGAACTATTTTACCACTCATTAATGTATTATTGAAAGGAATGATTTCACTACCTTACTAATACCAGAAAGCACATACCTCCGAATCATTGATTAGGTGTTCGTCTGGTTATTGCACGACTACCATACAATGTATTAAATAAAATTGCTAAAGTACTTGAACTTTTTATTACAACGTCTATTGTTGAACATCTACTTTTGTTACATGAACTTTTATTTGGGCTGCTCCTAAAAAACTTAACCATTGTCTAATTGTTAGTACATACTCGTGTAATATTTGCCGATAACTCTTAATGATGTCAGATTCTTTATTCATACTCAATGAATTGAGTTTTCAAGCTTCGCGTGTCTGATATACGCGTATAAAATTATTGAAAGGGGAAGATTTAGGGTTCGGGTTCGAAACTTGCTAATTGAACATAAAATTATAAGATAGTCACTTAAAAACAGGGGCCTCTCAATATCAGTTGAGCTGTTAACAATGGTAAATGTGTCTATCTAAATGGTATCGATCATTATTTATTTAGGTTGTGGAGGGCAAATTGTGTCGCGTAGTGGAAAATTGTTGTGGAACTTTTCAGAGCTTAATATTTTCGGGGTCAAGCCAACCTCACTTACAAACTGCTACACCTGCTCAATTGTTGACCAGGATTCCGGCGCAGGCTTCTCTTTCATTCCCATAAAAACCGTACACGGTGAATAGAAAGTGGGACATGTAGTAACCGGACATAGGACTCTGAGGAAAATGATAAAAAACGCTAATGTGATGATGGGACGCTAGGAATGTGAAAAAACTTCAAAAGAAATTATATAAAACAATTAAGTTGTTCTATGATGTACCAAGTCCCGAGATATTGACTAAATGTGAAGGTAGTTCAGAATACTACGAAAGAGTTCAACCGATAGGTATGTATTTACCTTACATGTAAAATATCTCGATTGGAATCATGAATGATTATCATAACGTTGATAATCATACGATGTGTTTATCTCGCTCCAACATGGCTCAGCAGTGAATCATTTTCATACAAAGAGATTACCCGGTCATGATGCATCCGTTACTCATAGTAACCAAAGTAGCTATAGATAAGTAATTTGTATACAAAGATTTAACACCATTCTTCAAATTCAATGAACTACTAATTTGTGCTCAATTTTGGAAACTTTAGTGTAAAGTAATTTTTATTTTTTCAGCATACATTTCATTCATTAATTTCATTCGTTTCATATTTATATTATTTTGCCAAAATTGCCCCTTATCGTCCTAATATATCTGATTCTGCAAAGACCTTTGCAATGTAGAATTTTATCTTCTTTCCATCCAACTGTTCATGTACTAATGAGCAGTTGGATGGAAATACCTGACCATGTGGTTTATTCTCGAATTTTTTTATTAATTCCCGTTTTAAAATAAAGTGATTTTTTTATAACTTGGAAATGCAGTACCTACCAGTCAGTACTCAGACCGTAGAACACTTTTTGCTTGTCAAGATAATTTGACAAGCAAAAACTGCAGCAGAAATCAATAACTATTTTAGTCTTTCTGGTTGTCGTAATCACTGCGGAAATCCTGCCTTTACGTTTTAATAAATCCACATTTGTTTCGGGCGGGGTCTCTTGACGACAAAACGCAATGTAGCGGAAAAGTACCTTCAAGGTCTGCTCTTGTTAGTAGACAAAAAGCTAGGGCTAAAAATGGATACGTTTGCCGTTCACTGTGACTGTGCCATTTTCAGGTTCAGTGTCATTCCTCGGTAATCTATACATACTTACGTGAAGCGTAAATTACCGATCCATTTTAAAAATTTCCACGCGAGCGATGCCATTGCAGCTAGTTTTACATAAAACCCACAAATACTAAGAATCTTTATCTCCGCTGCCTAGTAAGACCTATAGCATTACGTAATCTTAAACCTTGGATGTATCATTACGCGAACTATCGACGGGTTCTATTCGCATTTCGTCAATGCAAGCCTCAATTCGAATTGCCTTGAGTTTGCATGTTGAAGTGGCATCTTAAAGGGTACTTTCTGCTGGAGTTATTGGTGCTGTGCACGATGTTGATAATAAGGTTTGTTTGCCTGTTTGCTCGTCGCTAAAGGACATTTTAAATATTTACGACTTGCGTCGTATTCACTAGGACTATTAATTACAAAAGACGATCGACAATGGATCAATACCTTATCAGTCAACCTGAACACCCAGACTGTTAAATCTTTGTAAACCACTCACAAACCATTTCCAGTGAATAAGCATGGATAAAACCCTGACTGGATCTCTTGCACCTTTATCGCAGAATTCAGACAGTCTGTTTCGCTCCGTCTGCGTTCAGAAATGTTTCCCCCTAGAATACATACATTCGTGTTGGAAACAATAGCTGTTCTCAAAGTTTTGAAGCGTATAGGATTAATAATTTATAAGTTTTCTAATTTCCTTTTGATTCGAACGTATTCGACGTTGTATTATGTTGAGGAAACTAAACTTAGTCTCTTTAGTTAAGTCCGCTTACTATCTCATTCATTATTTTTGAAAAGGAGCTATTAATAAATAGTTTAGAATATTCTACATTGTATTCTATATTCAAAGTAAGCATAGGTTGACTAGCTTTTAATATGGATTTTAGATTAGCTAATGAAGAAAATCGTCTAACGTTATCTTGAAATTTCAATATCGTCAAAAGGTTACGGGCGTCAGATGGGAGGAAAAGGCTTTATGGTGATGTAAATACTTAGGTATATTCATTTTTCAACAAATTCATGCAAAATGAATAGATTCATACATATATAAAGCTTGCCGTGTGCTTGTCTGACACCAAAGTAGTATAAAAAAACTGCACTGAGCGGCAATTGAACCCGCGACCACCGACTTAACAGTCCTACGTGTAATCGCTATGCCACAGAGTTGTTGTTGTTGTTTAATACCAAACTTGTTTACTTAATTTCACAACTTGTAGTAAACATAAAACGGTTGTATTGTGTATGTTGTGAACAAAGCAAGTTTTTCATTCATAGTCCGTCGTTATCTATACGACGTCTTTGGGAAGAATGTCAAGTAATAATGGCCTTAATTAAGAATGCCGCCTACGTAGCCACCAGTACCCTTGTGTACAGAGTATTGTTGTTATACAATAGTCTTTTGAACGAATATATAAAATTATAGCTGCTTTACAAATTTTACTGAAATCGAAAATCTACAGGTTATAAAGTATGCAAGTTTTCTTGGTTGAAAGTCTGACCAGATGAATCCCTGGGTTCGCTTACTGCTTCTTATTTTGGTTTGGATTAAATAGCTTTTATAGGAGCGACTGTCGTGAAAACCTACTCTAGAGCCTCTTTTTTTAATAAATATCATGTAATTTGTATCAAGCATTAAGAGAATTTCCAAAAAAATAATCTGCAATAGTTCCCAAAGCCGTCAGCTCCAGATTGGCCAAAGATTTTGTAAATACCTTCTCCTACTACATTAATTGCCACAAAAACTAAACCTTTACTTTCGTACTAACACAAATTGAATTACAAGGTAAGCTCTAACTTTCTTTAACAGCTTTGTTCCCGTCAAACACAGGTACGGAATAACAATTTGTTCGAAGTTTTGGCTTAATTTTAACTTGGACAGTATTTGACACGCTTACTGAATTTGCTTTCTCTGAAACTTGTACAATTTAACTCATAATCACACCATCGTTTCATCCCGATGGCGTGCACAGCTTCCTCTTTATCCACACTAATAGATGGATGGCATTATATCACCATTAGGGTTCTTCAAGAAGGGCATTAGAAGGTTTTACAGGGTCGGCAGCGCGTGCGTAACACCCCTGGTGTTGCACACGACCATAGGTCACGGTAACCGCTTCCAATCAGGATGGCCGTGCGCTTGTCTGCCACACAAGTGGTATAATAAAACAATATCAATTATGAGATGTGTGTTTAAGCAAATAGCCCTCATATAAATATCTACGAATCTCATCGTTCAAAACTGTTTTTGTTCTTCACGCAACGGAGCTTAGATAGACACCATTCGCTACTAGAATTGCCCGCTTTTATTATTCTTTTCACTAACTACCCTCTATTTATTCTAAGTCGCGACTACAGCTGAACTTTGTTCATGATACCTTTTTTAATCGCCCACCATTCATGTTGAATTACCTACCTAGGGGAAGTGAAGGACGCAGAGAAATGGGGAGCTAAGTGCCCACAGAGGAAGGTACAAGGGATGTTTTTGAAGTATTTCCCATTTTCCCAACGTTTGTTTGTTCGCTTATCTAAATTGCCAAGTCTGGGCGGATTAGACGGTTTCATCTGCGTCGCATACTGATGTTGAATTTTGCGTTTCATTTTTATGTATGTGAATGGTTTCTTAATTTTACTAATTTGCCCTTTTTTGCTAAATTAGGTATCGTGTAACATTTTTAGCTATATTGTAAAGAAGTTTTATGACATCATTTTATAATTTGACACTTGGCTAGCTTCCCCGTAACTCAATCAAATTAAATCGGCATAAGCTCTAATGAAAGAATGTGTTCGAGCAAATGTTCTTAAACCACAAAGAACCGTATACGCAATCAGAACTGGAGATATAGAGAAAGAAAGTTTTGAAAACCTAAAAAAAAAATTCTACCCTTCTTTTGAGTATAACTTAAGATTTATTGAAAGTTAAGTGATTTTATAATTTGAAACTAATCTGTGCATCATACTTTCATTTAGCAAGCGCTAAACAAATCGGTTGAACAGAATCGTAATAGATTTCATAAAATCTTTGAATATATCGATTACCCATTTGTAATGAACGTTATTATATTAATACAGTTTCATATCGACAACAAAAGCTCTATTGAACACAAATGGAGCGTGAAGTATCCGATGTAGATACTAGATAGGTACAACGCAACGAAATTTGATAATTTTGTTGTCAACGGACCTGACAACGGGCTCTTTGGGTGCGGATGGAGTCTTCGGGCAGTTCGTTATCTTGGTCTGTTCTGATGCTGTCCTGAGAGACCTTGAGACGTCACAATGGAGTGAAATGTTACGCCTGTATTGTGCCTCGTTCAGTCTGATAAGTTTACTTGAATGGGTGTCATGGGGGTTGAGTGAAATAAAAGGGTCAACGCAATAAAGATTATTTTTGTGGTCATGTTTGTTATTTTTTTTTCGTTTTATTTTACTGTTGGTGTTCGAGGCGTATTAAAATTCACATTGCATCAATTGGATTTCTATCCCGTGTTATTGCCTATTACTTGACTCTGTCATTCTTGAAATTTGTTTAAGGAGAAGCAACTACTCTTATTTCTTCTCAACACCCTCGTCATCTTATTTACTTCAAGGTAAATACTAAACACGTATAGAAAGCTCGTGCCGTTTAGATGATTTTAAACCATTAAAATAATAAAATAATTAACTACCTGATTTTGGGTGCTTTTGAAGGTAGGAAGTTAATTTACGATGCTATGTTAATTTTTATTATCGTAAAAGTGAAATGATTTTGTAATCGAAATGGAAAGTTTTGCTCTTATTTATAAAAAAAATCAAATTGAGAACATATTGAGAATCACTATCGGGTTAGGGTTCAACTGCAGAGAGATTTAAAATATTGATTTAGAGGGCATTCCAAAGTTATTATTATCAACATCAGATGTAACAAAATGTAATTCCTGTGTACATCACATACATTATTATCTATTCAGGATATCCTTTGATGAAGTACGGGGAACATTATCTGGATTACGTAAATAAAGAGATCACAAGAAATAGTAAATCCTTTGATTTGTTTACGTACTCTTTTTAGTTCACCCGTTTCCTGGCGAAAGTTCTTTAATGGTCGAAGCACTGGACGAGAGATTAAAACCAGATGTATCAGGTTTCAATTTTAATTGCAATTTGAGAAACCAGTCATTCATTTTTGTTGCGTGATGATAGCAGCTTTTTTATTTATTTGGTCGTTTAAGAACTTAATTATACTGAAGTCAAGACAGTAGGTAAACATACAGCCTATGAAAAAGAATTGAAGGACTGTATTGTTGTAAAAATGTGTTTATTTTTTTATTAAGGTTTTAATAAAGTGCGTGAAAGGGTAGGTACTTATATGACAAGGAAGGTAACGGCTGAGGAGATGACATTTGACAGGAAAATATAGAGGAGAATGACAAGTTACGCCGAATTCAAATAATTGGGATAAGGGCAGGTAGATAACAATTAAGGATGTTGCAAAACATTTCGTCAATCTTGACTTTCGTCAACAAGTTGAATGCTGTTTATATCAATCGTACCATATTTCAATAAACCATTTGAATACGAGACAATGTTACTGTTCAAACGGAGCATGTGATGTGAACAATGGCAACTAGTATGTTGTGGAGAGGAGCTAAGAGGAATTCTATGTCCTCGCATGTCGATGTCTTGTTGGAAGTGAATTTGATACGCGTCTGGCGTGAATATTTATATCGAACTAGTTGCTAGTCGTGGTTTTATTCGCAGTTTATTATCAAGTCTAGAGTGAATAACTTGCTTCTAGCGTGTTCTATCCTTGACTAAACATCATTAATTATCAATAAGTGCTATATGTTCAAACGTGGGTCTATTAACAATAAAAAAAACTTCATGAAAACATACACATAGTTATAGTTATGCGAACTTCAAAGTAAAATGGTTTGGGAGTTTATCTTTCTCAATATCAACATCCATCATGAACAGTGACAGATAAGAGTGCTTTTATGTGTCGATATTTCGGACACAAGAGAGAAAATGAGAAATGAGAAATATTATTATTACTGGAATATATTGACAGAAATGGACAGACGTATATTGAGTATAATCGTAATTTTTTCTACCCTCATCACATCTATGTATAAGCGTCGTCGTTTTTCAAATCAATAAATTATGAAAAAATCTTTTTTAAGTTAAACAGTTTTAAATTGTATTGTCATCAGAACTAAAGACTTCTGCCAAATATCAAACAAATCAGACAACTGAAAGGGGTTAAAATTTCAATTACTAGATTTGACCCAAACAAACAGGTTGAGTTAAATAAAACTGTTTAATAAAACTGTTTAAAAAACTGTTTAATAAATTGGTAATGGGTAACTGAAAGACAAAATTTCAACTGTCTAACCATCACGGTTTATGAGATTACAACAGAGACGCAGACAGACAGATACACGGACAGCGGAGGCTTAGAGTAGGGTTCCTTATTTGCCCTTTGGGTACGGGCCTAAAAAAACAGTTAGAAGCTCCCGAAATAGGCTTCTATGAAAGTTTAAATTTACAGTAGAGACAACCAATAAGGTAGGGCAGTTTTGCCTGACCTGGCATAAGTAATGAGCCTATGACCTAAATACATACCGTTTAAGATTTATTTGAATACATACTCAAACTGGAGTACCTACACAAAGCTTACAGCTACATGAAATAAAAAACAATACACTCGTCTAACCACTCTGATAACATACACAGATAAAAACGCTCTGTTTTCGTTCAATTACCTTCCCAAACAGTTACGTGGTCGCTTCCATTTCATTCAAGTGCAAAAATTTTTTTGTTTGTAGGACGTACTTTTTTCATTTCTGTAAAATTTGATGGTGCCCTTTTCAAGTGTACACTCTCACCCGCGGATATCACGGTCGGTTAAACATAGTCTAATTCCGTAAAATGAACACCCAATCTTTTAATCTTTACGGAATTAGTCTGTCTTGTTTGTGTGGTTTTTATGTGACATCTGAATGACCATACAGTAATTGGATATCGTCGATTTTTTAATGGTTACTAGTAATATCCTTGAACTAAGGTTTTATTAGTTTGAATGTTGTATATTGGTAAGAATCGATTTCAGGATACTGTTCCTTCTTTTTTTTCTTCCAAAATGTAAAAAAAACGTATTCTTGTAACTAATATAACCCTATGGTGTTGCTAAGTTGAGAAGTTCTGTTTATGTAGCATGTTTTGACATTTGCAAGAGAATCAAAACCTTTAAAAGCCAGTCTCGCTATCTAGGTACCTGAAACATTTCAAAACATCTCTAAATGAAATGAAAATAAAACTTTTTCCACGATCGCTTAATTAAATACCTTTCTTATTACACAAATACGTGGCTTTTAGCGTGAGTTGTTTTGAAAGTGAGTAAAGTATTTTGTGGATGTTTACGGAAAGAGTTTTACGGATGTCTAAACATCGTTGGTGGTGGAAAAGATATGGTGCAAACATTCTATTTATGGGTTGCACGGTGAGGAGAGTAACGAGGTGTTGCATTAGTTAAAATAATAAATTCCTGGAGAGGTTTTCTTTGATGATGGATCTGCGTAAAGTGGTCTGATGTCTGTTATAGCTATGAATGAATTTTCGAAGCATTGAGTATGCTAACTTTATCGTGGAAATTTTGATTGGAAAAAGTCTACAAATACGGGAGTTGAATTCTCTACCATTGAGGTAGCTGGACTGCTGGCTCATGCTGAAATTTCAATACATCTTAGGGCTTAGCAATATTTACTTAGATATTATGATTAAGTACCTAATAAGTAGGTACAAATCCGAAACTAATTCAATTATTTTTTATGACTTCAATATTATATTCCATTTCTATTATTCTACTAAATAAATCAACTTCCTAAAGAATGAAATATTTCAACTGGATAGTGACCTTTTCGTTAATTAAAATGACTATGGCAACAAAAGAAAATTTAATTCAAAGTATAAAGTTAAAGCTGACCATTTTCTCTAAACCCATAAACCTCAGCCAAGGTTTTCGTTTATACAAAAGTTAATTATTATCCGAACAAAGGTACCCAAACGCACAAAGCGGTGTAGGGTCTAACCGCTTTTTGTATGAACTAATAGTTTCTGTAGCTCCCAAAGTTAAACTCGATACCCAGGGTGAATGGAAGTCCCTCTGACTGTGAATAGAAAAATAGAAATGGTCATTAGATTTTTTTTTACAAAATTTCAAGTGCTTTTTACAGTTAAAAGTCAGAGGTCATGCAGAGCTAAATCCTTTGTACTTACGTCATCATTTATATTGGTAAAATCGATATGTTTTCCTTACTCGACGATCAAAATAAACTTACGACTGTTTAGTGAGCGTTTCGAAGCTTGTATGTTTGAAATAATAATAATGTCCGTTATTAGATGATGTCCGCGGCTCTGTCCGTGTAGTGAAGTTTACTCGTTTGCCACAAGAATCTGTACCCGGGTTGAAAAGTCTTACTTCAGATATTAGTACATGAATTAGCACATATATCTATCTATGTGCCAATTTTATCATGCAAATCAGTTCAACGGTTCTACCGTTATGTTATGCGTGATTGAGTAACAAACATTAGTTCACCGGGGTGGACCACGGGCATTATTCTTAACCGTTTTTCTCGATTATAACATAAACAGGACTATAACGGGGTTTAGGGCTATTTTAAATCTGACAAGTAAACATGCAGACCATGTATAGCACCCATGGCCATTCCCACTCACCCTTTTTTTCCGTACGGAAATCTCCGCGGAGAAAAACCACCCGCGTCAGCCATCGAGGGTGGTTATGCCAGATTTGAACCTATTAAAACCGAACTTATATTCTGTTTCATTGCCCCACCGGTGTCACTTAATCCTACGCTGCCATTGAGGACGTAGCTTCGAAACTGCAACGCTCATATTTCAAAATGTTGCCATTATGCGTTAGAAACAGCAACGATTATTATATTTAGTGTTGCAATGTAAACGCCTTGGAACTAAGACTTGGTTATGAAATGTATAATAATTATTGCCAGTGTCACTAGGGGTTATGTAATAATGATACTTACAATACCCCATGCATTACTGTTTAGGGTTTTAAAAGTTATTGTGAAATCAACAAACCCGTTTTTTTTTGCTATGGTTGGTTCATTCAAGACAGATTTTTACTGTGCTATTTCATTCATTTGAACCAGATAATTGACTTAAACTGTCCTAAGTAATCATAAAAATATTTAGTCGATAACTTTATGACGGTATTATCTTGAAAATTCTTTAGCTTAACCAAGTGTAACACGATCGATTAACATTCCAAAAGTTTCGAAATACACCTAGTTTTTAAAGGAAGTCTTCAAAATCCAATTAGGATATGTTACACCTCTGCCATAGAATGTATACTTTCTTATAAGGATAAGCCTACACAACGAAATTTCACTAGGAGATGAATTTTAACTTATACGCATGGCGGATAAAATTTCGCGCATTTTGACTAGTCTCTACCAGTTTTGCTAACAAAATACGCGCGCGAATTTAAATTGGTAGTGAATTCTACGGTAAAACACAAATTGAGTAACGGAATAATTAACGCGCGGTTTTGTTTTCGCAAATGTGTGTAGCTCCGTATAATTTCCATATGTCGCAGAATCCTGCGGAAACAATTGCGCGGTAAAATATAGGAGTGCAGACTTGGCCTTACAATGTAAGTAATGTCTGCTTGTAACTATGATTAGAGTTCTCGCAATAACTTCCTTAAGAGGACGGGCAAAGACATCCGCTTGTACTGACGCTATCTTGGAACGAACGTAAACCTTTGTGGTTATTATGGCTACAAGCTCCTCCTAGATCCGTTCGTCCATATTTAGCCGTAAATAATTGTTTTTAGTGTAAAATAGAAATAGCTGCCCGTGGTCTGCCCAGGCGAACTATGCAGGTGTACCACGGGCTATAAACATGTGATTATTAGTGAGATAAAGGAATCAAACACGTTCGGATTTCCTTGTGCCAGTTTAGGTTCTTTTTAGGAATCCTATAAAAACGACTAACTTGCAGTGTGGAACAGTTTTTAATAAAATTAAGTATCTGTAAGGTAATAAAATATAGGACTAATTTATTTACTGGTACACCGAAAATTTACGTAACAGGCTTCATTAGTGTCGGGATTGGTCTTAAAGCCCAAAACATTTTAACTTAACTCTCGCGTTGATAATAGGGGTAATTTTAAACTAATTTTGAAGTTGCTCGAGCTTGTTTAACCTTCAGGAATCACCGCAAATAAACTTAGCAGAGAAAATAGAACTGCCTACGAATAGGGAACCTGAAGTTATTATTTACAGTTCACGACTTAGTTCTTGTATCATATACCTCTAGTATAAATATAAACAATACTAAATTCACACAGGCTGCGAAGCATCTGTGAAACCAACTCGCCGCGTCCCGTTGTATTTCGTCAACCGAACATATTATCCAATTCACGATACATTATCCGGTAATTACATCAATTGGTGGTGACTTCATCGAAACATTGACCTTTTCGCGGATTATACGGACCTCGGCACAATACGCATCATTCGTTATCACTACTGTACAGACGGCCGCGCTCCCCATCCATCCGCTGTGTACGACTGACGCTGACTTCAGTTGGTCGGCGACTCGCGCGCGGTAAAGACGTGCTTACGTCGTTCCGCATCATTAATTACACCAACTACATTAACACGAAAACTGCTCCTCCAACCGGTCCGACTTGTGGAATTATACTTCTCCAATCACGTGCGACATTCATGACGAAACAATACTTTTTTTCAAAGCAACCACTTCGAAGTAAAACTGACAGTTCCGTGTAGTGCACATACGATGTTTTGTCGGAAAGCATAAACGACACACAGTACAAAAGGATTGCAGTGTTATAGGATAAGTCATAAACATGGTTGTGTGAGTGGAAGTGTCGGAGGGCCGCCGGGAACGGTAGTGTCGTGATGTACGAGGTCTCGTGCGTCGCCGGCAACAAAGTAGACGCTGCATACGCAGTCAAGAGCTTATCGAACGTGATACCACCAGGGATGGGGCACACGGTGTCCGTGCAGCGCCACCATGCGCACTCACAGTCATACAAACACAAGCCAGAACTACCTCCACCTGTGAGCAAGCCTGATGCTTTGAAGTCTCACGTTATGAGACTCTTGAAGAGATCAAAAAGCCATACTCCAGCTACCAGGGCCGCAGAAAACCAGAACGATCCGCGGAATTTCGACAGACGCACGGTGTTCGCCCGGCCTGTCGTTGATGAGCAGAGGCGTAGGAGAAACTCCTCGGAGCGTCGTCGAAGTGCTGATAAACGAGTGATGGTGACTATCGTGGACGGTCTCCCGGTTGTCGTAACCGGACAGAACCAGGTTCCACAACCGCCTCAGCATCCACCTCCGGTCACTCCGCACCATCGACATACGCATAAGGTATGAATAGTTTTGTTGTACATTTCCAACGTAATTTTATCGCATAACTATAAAAAGAAATAATTTACAAGCAAAACATAAGGGACTTATTAATAGTCTGCGCAATTTATTAGGGGATACCGTAATGTGAAATAGATTCCAAGTCCCCGTTTTCAAGATATTGTGGGTTTCAATATATCGTATAAATCATTTAAGTTTACCTGCAGAGAGGATTTCCCTCACGGCCTCGCAATTAATTCGACCCTCGTTTTTGGTCGCTAAAGTATTGCGATTTTAATTTTTAACTGTATTTTTTATTCATTTATTTTACTCATAATAAAAATATTATAATATTACAATGTATAAACATTATACATTTGGCGTAGGGTTTAATCTCTGTCTCCTTACAGTAATTGTTCTGACTTAGTATCTAAACACAGATAATCTACATTAAAATATATATTTCAAATAAAGCAACGTGAATAATTAGGATATAAGAGGCGATAAAATGATCTAACATACATTATGTTGAAAAAAAAAATTGTAAAAAATGGTGGATGACAATGCGATTACAGTCGACAGTTACTTAGACATTGCACCAGAATACGCGAAACAAATTTCATAACATAGACTTGAAACGGTACAATTTATTTGACTGTTATTATTATTTAATTAGATAGCCCATTATTCTTTTAAATCACTAAAACTTATAACAAATTATAAAATTTTTGTTACTCAAAACCGACCTGTAATCAAATCAGGGGATTGTTGGTAACGTATTGTTGAGTGGACTGTGTGCTTGCTGCCACCTAAGTGATATAAAATAAAACTTCTATTATGTTACATGACCTGTTAAGATGTTAACAACAGGCACTCGTGCTTGATTTTTCTGTACCTTTTTTAACGTATTGACTCGAGATATGCACACGAAATACGAATTCTTATTTAAAAGTAAAGATACATAAAATATTTTATTAATGACAACATTAATTTTGAGACAATTGTACAGTAGATATTTGCATATTTGTATAATGTACGATATTTGTATGTTACGCGATACATAGTGTTATCTGTAAAATATTACGTTCAGTTACGAGCCAGGAAACGCATAGAATTATAGATGTAATCAAGTTCAACAATATTATGCTTTTAGAAACAAGAAATATATTGCATAGCTTAATAATATTTCCTTTCAAATCATAGAGAGAAACCTTCTGATAGGTAGTTGTTACGTAGTTCTTTTGGAATTCAAAAATTTGTCCATATTCTTCGTGGGAATTTGAAAATATGACATTCTGAGTTTGAAGCTAATGAATAAATTTTCTTAATTCTCATTTTTGATTTATGTACTGAGAATTATTAAATAAGATTTACTGCACATATACATCACATTCTTAAATTATCTTGGTAATTCTTCGGCTTTATCGATGTTTTTTATAACTATTTCAATATGAGAGTAGGTGCTTATTAATACTTTATCCTCGTAATGATACTTGAAAACCTACATTGATACTAGTAACAGGAAGAAAGAAAATATTTAATTCTAGTCTTACAAAATGTTGTTATTATATTAGGCCAGTAGGACACTACCGTGTAATGGTCGAGACACGCTTAGTGTGTTATATGATTAAATAGCCTTTCAGATTCGCGATTTATCACCTGGATCGTTATGTAATGCTATTGTTTTGTTAATTGATATTGGTAACATATTTATTGGTATGGCAGTGTTTTATGAAGAGGAAGGAAACATTATAAATATATAAAACTCGTATTCCGATGACACATTGAATTTGCAGGAATAACTAGGGAAATTACCACAAAATTTTGGCTGGGCTCAATAAAATTGATAGTTAATGAGGAAACATGATAGTTTCATTTATGAAATTTGTTGCTCAAAATGAGGTACATCATATTTTTAATACACAAGTATACTAAATTCGCTAATTAGCCGTAATGGTAAAGTAATACAGCTAAAATACACCAGCGTATCTCTTTAATTTAGGTAGACTGACACTATCTTAAACAATACCATATAATTGTGTCATTTAACTTTAGAATATAGATATATACTTAGTATTTACCGTATACCTACTAAATATTAACTTGAAGAGGAAGCTGAAAAAATAAATAATTCGTTAGACGTAAATAAAAATTAATCATTGTCATTAGTTCTAATAATGGTTTTAAAATGAAACTGTTGTGACTTGTATAATTAACGCTTCGCCATTGTTTTTATTAACCCTATTTAGGTAGATAATAATTGCGAATGTTGCAGTCATTCAACATTGTAGCATTGTTTGCATATTTGTCGCATAAGAATGTTGTCAGTACGAACGGTTCCACTATAACTGGGTTATTTCGAAGTGAATTCTCAAGCAATTTAGTATATACGATTCCTTTGTTCTAAGATATGACCGGGCTAATTGGTAACACTAACGGTCGAACATTAGTCATCAAAGTAGGTATATTTAGGTTTAAAGTAAAACTACCGCTATAGACTACTATGTTCGAATTACATTTCCAACGCAGTGAATTTTTTAAATTCTATAAATTAATTATATATATTAATAAGTTAATTTATAGAATTTTGTTTTGGTTTGAATTAGGAACGCCTTCAAATTTTGTAATTCCAAATGAATTAATGAATTTCGTTAGAATTTTATATCATTACACGTAAAGAAATCGTTGTAATTGCAAATTGCTATAAAAATACAAAACCCGAACAACCGGGTCCAATTATGAATCTAAACTATCCAGGGATCTATCCAAATTTGACTAAATCCACCTGTAAAGTATATCAATCTTTCAACTTGTGTTACCGCGTACACCACACTCGTGAGCGCCAGTCGTTACCCTACTTCGAAAATGGCGATCAAAAGTTTTTCCACGTCGACACACATACCTAAATACTGCACGTTAGTTGCATTACGAAACTACAGCTAACGTTTTAAAAGTGATAGTCTGTGACTAATCATTTGGATATCGGAATTGATTTTAATACCATTGCCCCCGTATTCGTGGACTTGCGCCCGCGCAGCTCGCGTGAAAGCAAAAGTATTGAGTTCTATTATAGGTTAGTTGTTATTCAGGGCTGTATTTTGTGTTAAATATTTAAAAATACTGTTATATATTATAACGGTACGTACGACCTTTGGTGCTTTATATTGTATTTATTATGATTGTATTTGTTTTATATTATATTGAAGTCGGTTATAATATGAATCTTCAAGACAGTTTTTATAAGGTTAGGTTAGGTTAGGTTAGTTTAGTTTAGTTTAGTTTCTCCTATTGGATATCACTACAATCACAGTTATTCATTAATTTAAATCCTGAATCTTGTATTTTAAAAAGATGTTGCTTAATTTACACGCAAGAATATATATATAAATGGGCAAGTTTATGAAAGTAGACGTTTTTTAGGTATTTTATCGCACCAGAACGCCTAAGCGGACCTGGATGAAATCTGTCACAGATAGATAACAAAGTGGAATTGCACATACGCATATAGCACATACGACTAAAGTCTGGAATAGCAAATCCTGGAAATAGCTTCCAGTGAATAGCGGTAACGGGATCATTATTCCACAAATCGAACATCAAAATTACAGATGCTGATTGCATTCAAAACTTCACCTACTAAGAAGCAATACAGAATGCTAGTAAGTAATACGCAATACAGCGCTTACACAATCGTAGGGGAAGAGAGGTAGGGAGGTATGATAAACATGGAGTTCCTCGAACGAAACTGCTATATCGGGCCGCACGTGTGTTACCTACCTTTATATTTAAGACGCATTATGTGTACTGTGCCGTAACAGGGATTTGCCTTATGTTATAATCGGTTCAGGAAAGTTCGAGCTTTCTTAGCGTGCAAAAAAATGTATTTTTTAAATTCTACAATATAGCATCATCGTAATTCCAAAGTTTTCGCTTTGAAGCCCAGGGTCCTTCCAGGGTTTCAGTCGGTTCGATTCCGACATTTAACCGACCCCGCTGGCCGCAGGGGTGGTGTGCGTGGGGTTTCCGCACGAAAAAAAGGTTCTTCCCAGGGAGATTTGAAATATAATTATTAATGTTTGTGTAGGTGATTAAAAAAATTAAAACTATAGAACAAGATCTGACTTATTTTTTACCGCTCTTTTGCTTTTCTTTATTTAGTAAATTAAGTTAAATATTTTAACCATGGCAGTGTATCTACCCAATTCAACAATCAACATAATGTGTGTGTTTTCGTATTCTTGTTAAGGTTTCCGGATGTATGACCAAGTAATTTTGCATAATAACTATTTTAGCTTGGTGTTTGCCGTTCTTCAAAATTATACTGTTATTCGTTAATAATATAACCTACAACTGCAAATTAAATTATAAACATGTTTCGCACTTAACTTGATGGAAAATTATATTGAGGTGTTTTTATTTTCGACATTACGTCACCATTGTAAAAACACTTCTCAAATTTTGCCTGCTGGTAACCGCAGTGACCGGTTTCTTGGACCTATAGGGATAACACGGGGCTTTTACGTGCAACCGAAGTTGCCTCCTTTTTTAAGGAGCTCGGAGCTCTATAAACAGAAATTCATTTGATAACAGTTCGAATTGTGTGTGGTGTGCAACGACTGCACCGAGCCTGTTGGTCGAAATCTCGAACAACGCAGCAGATGTTGCCTATATTTAAATTTATTTTTGTATATCATCTTAGCGTTGTTCCCGGTTGAGCTTATACACTGAGCCCGGTGTCCGCTTACTCCTACTTCTCTTGGTTTGACTTATAAGGCGATTGTCGTCTGACTACCTAACTCTACTCGTAAATTGAAAGCCTGCACTAGAGCCTTTTTCGTCAATCAGCAGGTATCCCAGCTTGCAGGTGGAGTTGGCTTGGGCCCTGAAGATGTTGAAATAGAACCCAAAATTCTATGGCAGCTGAGTAGCTCAAACACTATGTGATATTACTATCAGTTGGGCTCCAAATTGATTCCCACTATAAATGATCACAGTCGACGTATTTCGATACAAACCTATGAAGACGTGTAAGTTCAAAAACAATTAAGTACTTCAGAATTAAATTGTACTAACTACTATTTCATGAAGTTCCTCATTAATTTGCCATCAAGAGACCGTTAAAACAAATACGAGACACGTTTCTAAACCAAACATGAGATAGCGACAAAAATAGATCACATTGTAAATGTAAATTTTCAAGTTTATCGCTCCGATAACGTTACTATCTCGTTTTGATAACGTTGAGATCAGATTCTTTTTTATTATTATTTTTTCTAAACAAATGATATACCAACTTTTAAACTTTCGCGTTCCATGATTATTATAATAATATGTAAACGGGAATTAACGCGATCATTCCAAAGGTATGTATATACCTATACCATGATGGCGTTAATTCCCGTTTACATAATATGTACATATTATATTATAATAAATGATATACCAACCTAAGCCCGCGGTACTGCCCTCGTGGACATCGGTTTTCGCATTTTTTTACCATAAACTCCGGTTCTACTCATTCAATCGCGATGGACGTAAAAACTATTGAACGGATTTTGATCGGTTTTTTTTGTTTCAATTGTCTTGGTCCGACTTAAAAATCTTATACCAAATATTAAACCGATTGTGATCAAACAGGATCACAATCGGTTGAATAGAACCGGAGACATGGCCAAAAGTTGCAATAACTGACATTCGCAGAGGAGTTACGGACATCGGCTAGTACCTTTGTGCTATAATTGTGGCCCTCATTCTGACGGCTGCGTCAGATTTGTAGGAAGAAGGAAACACACGTGCTGGTAAATAGTTTCTAGTATTTTATGTCTATGTTGACTTGTAAATATCTTTTTATAATGTAACCAGTGTTTATGGATGACGTAACGTAACTTATAAGTGTTTATAAACGGTTGAGAATAAAAAACAAATTATATGTGAATATGTAATTCTATTCTGTTGTATAGAGCTGAAGCAAGATGGAGATTATGTATGCATTAAAAGTAGATTGCTTTATGAATGTTAAGGATGATAACGAATATCATTTTTGTATAATGTTATAGAATTATATTTAGAAATTCTTAACTACAGATATACACATTCATGCATATATGAATCGATCCCGCGACCTCTGAGCAGCAGTCGAATGCTCTACTATCGCGCCAAACATGGGCCCTATTAAGTAACGCTGTGTTTTCAAAACATGTGATTTCAATTCTTGAAAAAAAAAAACGTTATAATAGGGTTTGTATTCTGTATTAAACCTAATTAAATTTGCTTCATTTTCAATTATATTTTCAAATTTTAATTTTGTAAGATTTAAAAACGTAGGTAACCTTACTGAATCAAAGTTAAAAGGAGTAAAAGTATTACCGTTCGATTTACCTGTCGCAACCAGACGTAAAAACCTGAATAACGACACAACAATTCATTCCACTCCCCATAATAGCGACTGTTGAAATAGTCGCATTAATTTCCAAAGCTTTTGACATTTGTTTGCAAAACTGCTGCTGAAAGCGCAGTCATAAAAAGACGTACGTTTCGGTCACTAAATCTCACGGTGTTGCACGAAAAAAAATAGGAATATTTTTTAACTTTTGTGATGAAAGTGGACATCGTGGACACGATTGAAGAATTTTTTAAATTTATTTCTTGTTTGATTTACTTTCTATAGCTAACATAGAAAATTGTATGAACTTGTAAAGCGTTACACTTAAAACTTATGTAGACAATAATTGCAAACAAAAAAAAAATGTGTTTTAGGAGTCTACCCTTTTGTCATACAAATCTGCAACTGTAGTTACCCATCGACAAAACGATAATATTTCGATTGCGTAGTTACTGTTTATGGTAC
This sequence comes from Lithosia quadra, assembly GCA_963576445.1. Taxonomy (NCBI): domain Eukaryota; kingdom Metazoa; phylum Arthropoda; class Insecta; order Lepidoptera; family Erebidae; genus Lithosia; species Lithosia quadra. The sequence goes on along the minus strand of OY754900.1, from coordinate 3,084,761 downwards.
TTATTTATAAAACCTTCAGGCTTAAGATGGCTTTCCACTGATCCGAACTTCAACGACGCATGTTTCTTAGAGTTAAATGTAACCAATATAATATTTTTTTTTTCTTCTTGCTACGAGACGATTTCCAATATTAGTATCATCATCAATCAAATCTTTTGAGTAGCACGACTAAAATATTGGTGTGACATACTTTAAAACTAAGATTGCTTCCAAATGATAGCTATGATAAGTATTTATCGATGCTTGTAATATTCAATATATTCATGCTCAGGCTTTTCTCTCTTCAGGGTAAGCAGAGACAACAGCCCGTTAACTACTTTTATCTTTGCATAATTCACAAACTTTCTCTACTGTCATCCAAACCTTTTATGAAAGCCCACCAGTTCTGAACGCTTATGACTTGCCAATGTATCTTATTCTCAGGACCGATTTGTTCTTCGTGTCCAAACCGCCCTATTTTTTCATGTGGAAAATCCCATAGATACCACCCCTGTCGGCAATCGGGGGTGGTTATGTTGGATTCGAATGGACTAAAGCTGTTATGTATGTAAAGATGTTATGTAAAACTGCACGCCGTCTTTGCACATACCACGCTTAAATAGTTTACATAGGTACCCTTATCAATTCTCGTAACATCATCAAAGCTTAACCACATTTGAAACTTGACTCGTCTTCAGTTTAGTAGTAAGAGACCTTAAAGTTGTTCAAACCATAGTATTACGTATTCACAAGTCAACTAACGTCAGGTTATCACGAAATCAGTAAATTTTGTTACGGCCGTCGGTACATTAGGGTTATCGAAACGGAAAATTTATGTAACTGTATCACTCAAAGGTTAAAATAATATTTGAACATGTGAGTTATGATTACGTTCAAGTATTTGTTGATTACATTACTTCAAGTTTATTACTAGTGAACAGATTACGAAAAGAAAAGTTGGTAATGATTACTTCAAGGCGCTTTTCCAAACAAACGTCCTTGACCATACACTTTCTTTTTACATCGGTTACGTCAATATGACTTCACCTCGCCTGATGGTAAGCTAAAGGTAAAGTCTCAGGAATGGGGGTCACAAATAATGCTATAGTGGTGGCCCTCAGTTTGACGGCCTCATCAAATGCCTGGGCAGGAGGGGTACATTGAGCTCTGGCTACCCTAGTTACCGGCGGGAACACAACACAATGGTTATTATGGCCCCGGTGTTCTGTAGGGCGGAGGTACTACCACAGTCGGATTGCTTAGTTCGTGCGGGAGATACCGTCTCTAATCTCGTGTGATATTTAATCTTCTTATAGCTTATCGAATTTTAGTAGCGTGATAAATCTGTTATCTAATTAGATTCTTGCTACTTAGTACCACTAATTGTATACTTTTGTATTTAATTTGTCATTTTTATTACGATAATTTGAGGTAGCGTGATAAACATTGTTGCGTATACTATCTGACCTTCAATCAGTAGACTTGCAAGTGAGGTTGAGCAGGGGTCAATGTTTAACCTAAAGGCTTTTTGGGGTCTACTAGGTACTTGGTCAAATTCCCAAAACCTTATTACTTTTAGAAAATATTCCATTAAGGTTGAATATCACGCGTTTTATAAATTAAATTTTACTGAACCGGACCACAGGATAAATTCAAACGTACTTACGTACACCATAGGATTAACACGAGGCCATCTTGCAGTAATTACCTCTCAAATATATATTATATTACCAAGGCAGCCTCTTGTACAATGTCAATTTTCTTATAATATGATGTTGTTATCTCGTGGGAGTCTCGTTTTCCTGTTAATTTCGCGTCTCACAGCACCTGTGTGTAATAATTTACGGTTCAAGGTACGATAACGGTTTTTCGGAACCTTATTTTGTGAAGTTACGGTAGATTCACGATGAAATTTAATATAATATTGAAGGGTCTCAACCGCGGAACGTAAATTTAACAGGAGTTGGCCTTAACACTCGTTAGCATGGTAACTAGCGTTGCCATCACTACAAATAAAACAGTAATATTATGTCATTTGTTTTTAATTTAGGGGTAGCGAATATCCTAAGAAGGCCTATTTTTACTAACTGCATTGTCTGAGCGTCAATCCCGGTTGCATTTATATCTTGCACTTTAGGGCCTGTGGGAACACATTTCTACTCCTCGTTTCCATAATTTGATGTTTACGGGAGCGACTGCCGTCTGACAACCTAATCCGGAGAGAAAGCCCACGCCTGAGCCTCTTTGTGCACTCAGCAGTTGTATTATATCGGCTTGCAGTTGAGGTTGGCCTCGAAGATTTTTGGTGGGGCTCCATATGATTGCATAACATAACATAACATAAACTCACGCCTATATCCCCGAAGGGGTAGGCAGAGGTGCTAGCACTCACATTTCGCCAGTTTATGTTTAGGTCCCAATGTAATAGGTGGCGAGCCTATTGCCATTAACCGGGCACTTATAAACCTGCGATAAATACACACATAACTTCGAAAAGCATCGATAAGTCATTGGTATGTGCCCTGGTGAACCTGAGATCGAAACCGAGACCTCGTCTCAGCAGTCCATTACCCAGAACACTAGGCTACCGCGGTACTACATATAAATTGCACTGTTAGTAATATTAGTAAAGTCAGGCAATACATTTAACATGGGGCAAATAAGGAAATCCTAATAACGTGTCAAAAAAGCAAGGCGAATGCGGAATGAATCTTTTTATCACGTAGCACATTCAAATTGCACGGTGACGACCAACGGTTGACTGACCAGATTTTCACCTAATCATTCGCGTCGGATGGCTTTTGCTCTTGTTGCACATAGATCACAATTGATTAGAAAGTGTCTGGCTTGACAAAAAAAGTGTCCAGAAAATGATTGTTGGTCTTGTAGAGTCGTTGATTGCTAACGAGCGGTGGGACAAAAAGAAGTGAACAAGAAAACCAGTTAGAAGATGGTGTTGGGTATTTTTTTTGTTATGAAAGTTTTAGAGGTTCAGAGATTTTTCTTGCTTTGTCTAGTCTAGACGATGCGCGATGATTCATAGCAGGTCAGTTTTGTTTAATGCAAAAGTAACCGCAGTACACACGGCTGACGAAATGCTAATTATGAAAAAAAAAATTGAATTATTAATTTTAGTTTCTATATTTTCATTAAAATGTGTTTGCAGATATATTAAGACGCTTTAATCGGTCACTTAAATCCCAGGATTTGCGTTACCAATAAACATAGAACACAGATTCTTACGAATAGGTAGCGGCATCTAGTGACCAATAGGAGAACTAAACACACCCAGTTAAATTATCTTTATGAAGTGATAAATAAATATTTTAGATTCAAATAAATTGCATCTACACTACTATTTATTTATGTACTTAGGTGTTTTTCTAAATCGTGATTATAAAAACATAGTGTTGTGATTGGTGCTACTACTCTCCGCTAGATGGCGCTGTAGGTTTCAACCTCGCAAACAAACTCTATAGCCATTTGTAGTGTTTTCACGTTTCGTACGATGTTATTTATTGAGGTTCACTTTAATTAAAAACCTAATTAAAACACTTAAATTTACATTATCACTTGTGTGTATTACTAATGCATTTTAGACATTATTTATGTGTATAATGATTTTTTTTTCATTTATTTTATTTAAAACTAATATTTTACACCACTTTATCTTATTTCTACTGGTTCGCTTTTCTATTTCCTTTGAAACTTCATCATTCGAACTCTAACCCCGTTCCATTCGAGGAATTCGTTAAAAATATCGTAGTACCTACGTCGCTTTGGAGTTCAACTGAAGAGTTGACCCGAACTGAGTTTGGAAAAGGCTCGGAGGATAATGATGACTCCACTTAAAATAATTTAATGTTATAAGTACTAACTTGGCGAGGTATGACGTAACCGTAATGATTGGTCGTCGACCTCGTGTCCGACAATTACCAAGCTCATGTTCAGGTTTAATTAAACCTTTGTGTTATACTAGCTGTGTCTTACGGCTTCGCCTGTGGCATGCATCGTCCCCACGACGCCCATTTCTCATACCATAGTGGAAAATCATCTGTTGAAACCGTCAAGGTAGGGATTATCATTTTAGGATCGTCAGCATTTGAGACGCTGGCCCGCATCTTCTGGAATTCACCCCACCTTCTAACTTATTCAGTGAGAAGGTGGATTGATGAAAAAAAATCTACAATAATGTACGAAAGTTAAGTAATGTGCGCGATTTGTTGACATATTGATTACTGCACCACTCTGTTGTTTAGTGGCGTGAAGATATAAAAACTATAAGCTTCTTTGATAAATGGGCTATCCAACACTAAATATTTTTTAAATTCGAAACAGTAGTTCTCGAGATTTCAACCAACCAACCATACAAACAAACTTTTCTGCCTTATAATATTAAAGTATAGATACGGAACCAATGTGTCAATGTCAAATATTTATAACATTTCTTCTGTTGTTAATAATTTTGAATATTATAATACGAATGACCTAGTATTTAAAATAAGTTGGTCGATTGAATTTAAAATTTAAATATCTACTTGTTAAGCAGTTTTCAATGGATTGTTTTTGATATTCAAGGACTTTCAAAATGTTGTTTCATGTTTGTAATTGTTTTAAAATTTGTTTATGGTTTTTGGCACGTATATTATTTAGCCGTAATGGTTTTTAGTGACAAGATGATAAGGCTTGAAGCGACTCACAATTTTCTTTATTAAATACTTTTGTTTCTAAAATGAGTTAATGTAGATTCTTATTCAATTTCGATAGTGTCTTTTTTGAATAATAATGTACCAAACAAGCATATAATTTTATTTCCGTTATGAATGTGTTATTGAATTATTATTTAAGGCATTACCGTGGTTTCCGGCTTAATACAAGGGTCATACAACACTGAACTAATTTTGATCCACAAAATAAAGTTTAATTGTCATTAGTAGCTCTTTATGTATTTGTAAAATCAATTTTGTTGTAATTAATTATTTTACCAAATTCTACATAAAAATTAGTCATTTTGATCTGATAATTTTTTTAATGTCGCTCTACACAGTTATTATTTTGTCCCCTCGTACCGTCCTAGTTAAAAATGACACCCTGTATACTTATAGTTACATACAAACGTGAGTATAATAAGTACCGAATGTAAATATAATTTGGTATCTAATTATGTTTATCTAAATCGTTGCCCAAAACGGTCGCGAACACAAATAAGGTTCATAAGTACGCAGTGGGCGTACCTACCTATCTAGTTTATACACAAGGTCTATTTAGACTAACCACTTAATCAGGTCATTGACCCTAAGTGTCATATTGTCATACAGAACTATAGATTATTCGTGATAATGTTGTCATATTTTTTAATTGATCGATTTTGAATTATTTGAACATTTAATTGCTGGACCGATAATGACCTTTATACGAGTATGTGTTTTCAAATATATTACACAACACTTGTGTATTCCCAACGAGATACACAGAGACGTATTAATAATACGTCTGAGTCTGTGTTCTCGCGAAAGATATAACCTTTTTTTCCGCGCGGAAATCCTCATGGATAACCCACCCCAGACAGGTTATGTCAGACTCCTACCGACTAAAATCGCACGCCGTCTAGGGTTTTCAGACGCCAGGGTGTAAGGTGGCCCATAGAGCATTTCCCTTGCACCGGAAAGCTTTAACCTGAGAGTCAAGAGTGAATAGTTAACTTCTAGGCAAGCGTGCTTCATTGTCGACCACATCATCACTTACTTACCATCAAATTGTGGTCAAACGCGAGCCTATCGAGTATAAAAAAATATTCACATTTTGCTAAGCACGTTTTCAGATCATAGTAGGTACCTACATGTCGTCCTGTAATTATGTCCGTTCGCTCATCAAAAAGCCAGCTAGTAATTACTTAGTTAAACACACGTCTTAAGAAAACGTGAGCGGATTTATTTTCAAATGAGTCATGAACATTAACACGGGCCTTTGCACATGTATCTCTATGCATTTCAACGCCTTTGAGTTCTTTCATGCATGCACGACTGGCTTGAGAACATCTTTAGGTGCCGCCTTTGGTGGGAAGGGAATTTAGCGAGTCTTTTGTTAATAAAGGTATGTATTGAAGAGCTGCTATAGGTATAGGTTGGTGGTTTTTGACTCTCACTGCAAAACAAACTTTATCCTACTAATATTATAAATGTGGAAGACTGTTAAGATGTATGTTGCTCAGATCAGTGCCGCTTTAACAGCTGAACGGATCAGGCTGAAATTTGGAACAGGCATAGATTATAGTCTGGAATAACACTGAAATTGGAGTAAAATTAGTTATCCGCATACAAGAAATTGTTATGATGGAACCAGGATAACGATACTCTTTAAAGATTTCTAGTAATTTTCTGATATGGGTTAGGAAAAAGGCTTGTATTAGTTTTTAAACTTGTTATTTCGTTTAAATGCATACTCAATTCCTAATGGTTTCCTAGTCTTAGCCATAAACTTGGCGAAAATATCCAAGCAAAGCTGAAATGCGCTCAGTACCAAAAGGAAGCCAAAGAGTACCGGATACTATTCCCAAAAAGCCGGTTTTGACGTCTGGCGGAGGCACCATCTGCTTCGTCGATGAAAAAAAATAAAACCGTATTCGTTTGTGCCTCGCAACTTTAATATTATTGTGATGTTACCTCTATCTGATTTGGATGGATTGAGTAACATGTACCAAATATTGAAACGTGTTGTCAGAACTAAACAATCACCATCGAATGCACAATTTGAAACGTGTTATCTGGTGAATCACGTGCGAACTTTTCTTTGTCGCACCCCCTTTGCCCCACCGAAGGCTGATAACCGGCAAGCGGAGCGGCGCCTGCGCACCACCGCCACCTCAGTCACCTCTCGGCCTCCGCACGGAGCGGACGTATCGCCGTACATTCCTTTTTCAATATTAAAGTCTCAGTGATGTGACATTAGAACGTGAAGTGTTTGTGATAGTGATTTCAGATTTCAAACTGATACTAGTTTCAGTTTGGCTGATGTGATATAAGGTGGAGTTATTATCTGTGAACGGATCGAGCCGATACCGTTGCGTCGCGCTTCGGTGATTCGGTTAATAACTCGTGGATCTACAGTGCCTGTGTTATAGTGGCTTTGCTAAGATTTAACGCCGTGAAAAGGTCACTTACCTTGATCGGGCATTGAAAAAAAGTTCATCTATAGAAATCTAGGCGATACACTCTACTTGTTGCTCTTTTTACTTTGAAATTTCGTTGTCAAACAGGTTGTCGTGTTTCAAGTCCTTTTCCCTTGTCTGCTTTCAAGTTTTCTTTATCGTTTGTCACTAAAACTAGTTCTGTTGTAGTGCTTTTCTCTATTGCAAGTTTTTGTAACCTTCAACATTTCTCAATTTAGTTCCTAAGTATTTAGCCTCGCACATTTTAAATGTGAAAGGATGGATAGAAGCTAAATCATTGTCCTCATTTTAGAAAAGAATAAACTTTCATTTGTGTGATAAAGACGATCGATTCTTTCTCTCGATATTTTCACGGTTTGATGGACGTTGACGGTGGAGCGGTCGGTTTTTGTTTCGGCCAAGTGAAACGGCGGCAATTGGACCTTGATATCCGGAGTTGCAACAGGCTACAATTGAACGAGTACTAGTACTGGTGGAGTGTAGTGCAAGTTGGGAACTTTTGTGATCACTGCTTTATTATCTAACTTGAAACAAAAAGTCGTAACTTATCAGTGGATTTGTGTAACCTACTTAACTCATCATGGATTTACTTAACTGATTATTAATTTACTCAACTTATCATAGATTTACTTAACTCATCATTGATTTACTTAACTCATCTGTGATTCACATTGAATTGTCACTGACTGTTTTAGCTACTGAAATTACTGTAAAGATATATCAAACTGTACCTTTTTAAAGCATTATAGGTAGATTACCTATAATGTGTATTAAACTAGATAAATGAATCCACGGTGAGTATCAAATTACTTATGGCGAATATGATACCTCACTTCGAATTCAACTGTCGAGATTTATAAATACTCTTACAAAATACTTATGGCTGATCTTAGGTGGACTTTCACTCTCCTATCACCACGATATGCGAAGTCAAAAGCATTGTTTGACGTACTTGGTTCATGTTTAAATGAATTGAACAATGAATGACGATTCATTTAAAGAATCATTTACTTGGGCAGCTCACCTATTGACGTAGAACACAGTATTTTGGTCTTGTGTTGTTATGCAAAATTGTACTGTATTTTGTGACTCTCAGATCCGGTATTCATTTGTCAGAAATAATTATTCTTTATTCTGTGACAAATTTTCAAGATCTTTTGTCTGTAATCTGCTTAAAATTTATACTTGAGCTGCTTCATAACGTTTTGTCTTATTTTCTTTAGGCACTAAATAATGAATACTTAGGACTATGTATTATGCATACGGAAACTAAGCATAGTTTGTAATATGGGTTCTAGAATTTTGATAAACATATTTAGTTCTATTATGCATAGTAACACTCAGATCAATGCATAGGAATCTTTGCACTGAGCAAGATTCGAACCCATGATCTTACCACAGTTCAATGCTCTATCGTTGTGGACGGTTATATTATTATCTCATGAAGTTAATAATTATAATTACTCCAAAGTGATTTATGTTTGCAGTTGTTTCTCGTATGTCACGTAGGTAATATAAATAATTCTTTAATATTATGTTATCAACATTGTAAGAGTAATACATGTCAATATACTTATCATGTTATTTTATTTGTGACACATAAATATAGTCACACCTCTTTCTCACTGGGATAGGCAGAGACCTCATGCCCCACGAATCTGGCATAGGTACATAAATACATACATCTTTCGATTCTTCTACTTTCATAATGGTTTTCATACATACGATTTTAACTAACCTTCTAATGAACGACACCTCTTGACCTGGCCGTTCATTAAAAAGTCCTCGTTCTGATCCAAATACCTCCCACCTAGGTCGACCCTTACCAGGTTGTCCATACGTCCCGGCCTCATAAATCTGTTTTGATAAAATTATCTCTCTAATTATATCCCATCTCACGAGTGAATAGTTTCCATCTAGGCAAACGTGATTCATCGTAGTCTTCATCACTTACCACCAGGTGGGATAGGGGTCAAACGTAAGCTGATCTCGAATAAAAAGTCCGTTATGTGTGATGTCATAAAAAAGTTACTACTAAGCTCATCTCTACAAACTCTTCTTATTCATAAATTAAATAAAGACGTTTCACTACTAAGTAGCATTCTTATAAAAAAAAATATTCACATTATTCTAAAACCAATTTGGCACCAAATATTTGTGTGACAGTGGCCGCTTATCAGCTGCTAACGGTATCAGATTAGCGCTGATAACTGAAGATAGTGCCTTGAAAAGGCGGAGAGGTGATGTCATACATTTCGTGGATTCACTACGTTAAGGGGCTATCTACTATCTATATGTATAATACATAATAAACTACAGATCCTCACACCTGTAGTAGAAAGGCGAGTGCACCGACGTTAACAAGCTAGTACGTAGGCGCACTAAACGAAGCATCGGATCACGCCACCCTGTGTCATATTCTGATGGAGGTAGGACACGACGGTATGTCCCGTCCGAAATGAGCTGTCCGACTGGGGTAGTACCTCCGACCTACAGAAGACCGCGGCCATAATAACCATCGTGTTGTGTTCCCGCCGGTAAGGAGGGTAGCCAGAGCTCACTGTACCCTTCCTCCCCCGTTCCCTCTAGCCTCCCCACCCCTTCCTAGCCCTCCACCTTCCCTTCAGGGTAGGCAGCGCGTGTGTTACACCCTTAGTGTTGCACACGTCCATACGCCATGGTTACTGCTTCCCATCAGGTGGGCCGTGTGCTTGTCTGCCACCTATGTAGTGTAAAATATATATATAGAGGTTCATAAACTTACCTCTTCGTAGATATATACAGCCATGTTTTGTTTATCAACTTACAATTGTATGCTAAGTATAGAAACAGTTTTGAGCATCAGATAAACCTAATACCGCGTATTTAAAATCGCTTGGCGTGTAGATACCGGTGCAAATCACGTGTCCATGAATATAATTCACTAACGAAGATAGCGTTGATGAGAGATAACGCAAACGTGATTCGGTAACGTATTACCTATCTGGTTGATAGTGTTTGTTGTAAAAAGGGTACAGAGTAACAGAATTTAGGCTAAAAGTAACTAGAATAGTATAGCTTCCTGCGAAGGAGTAATGCTAGGCTGAAAAACTGTCTAACACCAGCTTAACACAACCTGCCAGTGATTAACGCTGTGTATTAGGTTGTATTAGCCTGTATTTATAAATAACACTTTGCTAATCGGGTAAAAATTGATCGGTTTTGTTATACCACTTAGGTGACAGACAAGCGCACGGCCCACTTGATGGGAAGCGGTCATCGTGGAGTATAGACGTGTGCGACACCAGGGGCGTTACACTCGCGCTGCTGACCCTGTAAAAACCTTCTAATGCCCTTCTTGAAGATCCCCATTTTGTAGAGGCTAGGGAAAACCACAGCAAGGGAGGTTATTCCGCAGCTTCTGTTCCCCTTCCTTGTCATCCCATAACTGGAGAACGACTATGCCTATTAAGATGACTGGAGTACCAGTCTTTCTGTAGAAGGTTTATGAAAGGAAAAATTAAGATAATTTGTTTTACACAGGCAAAGATACGTACAACTACTAGTATATATACTAGTATATATAGCTTCACAAAGTTTGTTTTCTAAATATTTGTTACTCAAACAATAATCACTCTGAAAGCTTGGTGATTAAAAATTCATAAACAAGAACTAAACGATATTGACAGAGTTTTTCAACCTCGACAGGTCGAAGTCAGGTCGAGGCGACCTTAACACCGATAAACCATTGCTGCTATATCTATCCACAATAAATATATAATATATTTAACGTTTCATTACGTTGACAATTTTCGTTTTTATTTTTAACCAGGCGTGATGAGAAGTAGTGACCAAGATATACATTATGAAGCGAGGGAGAATGGGCAATCCGGTAAGGGCTCATCATAATGATTATCCGATATTTCGGCCCTTTTACAAGTGCCGTACGTTCGTGGCAAGGGCTGAGATATCGGATACTCAGCATAATCAACCGAACAAAGTAAATATCATTTTTACATAGAAACCTTGACGAATGAAAATAAAAACGGGTACTGCGTGGTTTAGAAGAATCTAGTGGCGAAATAAAAGCTTAAAAGTGACTTATTGATGATTTTATAACTCATTTTACTTGCAGTTTGGCTATTTTGTTATTTAAATTACTTAAATAATTACTTTCTGACGCAAGTTAAAACACATCCAATCAATAAAGCGACAGTAATTGCACAATAATTCAGTATTCGTACGTCGAAGTACAGTAAGAATTTAATTTAACATTGAATATAGTGGTTGATCTTGTACCAGTTAATGTTTGACATGCGCCGCTCTATTGTTAAGTCATAGGTATATAACCGAAGATTTGGTTCGTGGAGGCACAAAATAGATTGCTACCAGGACCCTAGTAAAATATGAGCCTACTATGTTTGCTGCGGCTTCGCCCGCGTAGGCGATTTTGTTCTCTTTCACGCTCCGCTTGGAAAACTATTCCAGCTGTTAGAGAGTGATTGAGTTACAAACATACAAACTTTAACATTTATATTGTTGTAGCAGGATTTTTTTATATATGACTTCACCTTGCCTGATGGTAAGCTAAAGGCAAAGTCTCTGGAATAGGAATCACCATTGCAAACACCGATAATGCCCCCAGCCACCAATGGTGCTTGACGCTTGAGCTTGACGGCCTCATCAAATGCTTTTTCACGCCCCGCTTAAAGGACCCGGGACTGTAGGAGGAAGGAAACACATGAGCTGGTAAAGAATTTCAGGTTTTGATGATGCGGCAAAGAAAAGAGGCACCGAACCGCTTGGTTCTTAATGGAGTTGTTTTATTAAAGATAAACATAATTTTATTCTATATTAAGCTTTTCATTAACAAGTGTCAACAATTAAACGCAGAACTAGTCGTAAGATAGGCACGTATAGATATAACGTGTCCTTGGCCTAAGCCGATATACTCAATTGACTGACGTGACGTTCGTCAGATTAGCGCAATGATACCGCGTATTGTTGTCTATGAACGTTTAATTATAGAACATAATATTAGGAGTACATCTACCCTCAAACGAGTACGCATACGAGTCCATAATAACCTCATTCGTAGCACACTAAAAAACAAAGGAATTGATAAATTCCTTTTTTGATTAAAAATAATACCACATTTTTAATAGTAACCTTCCTATACCGCCAGTATCATTAAAATAATTGTTTATACAATAAAGAATCATAAAACAACGGTTAACATTGTTTCCGTATTATTTCCTCCTTTTTAGTAATTATAATCCACCCTAACCACTAATATCAAATTATTTAATAGTACAGTATGAGGTCATACCTTGTTATTTCATACAAGTTTCCAGTAGACTTGGCGTATGGACATTCAATAAAAAGAAACTGATTTGACTTGACAATATACAACTCTATTAGACATGCCCACATTCGAAAGCCAAGGTGGTCGCTTATAGTTGATAGTTATATAATATAATCTATCTATTCTATTATAAAATTGTAAAGTAGATATCCGACGTCCACACGGGCGGAGCCACGAGCATAGGTTAGTATACTTATAAAGCTGAAGGGTTTGTTCAAACGCGCTTATCTCAAGAACCTCGCTCTCATCATAGTACATAAATAAAGCACTACTACTATTTACTGTGCTCCCGTCGTCATTGTTCAGATTTCTTAGTAAATTGTAGATTCAGACACTTTTTGATGGTCATCGCTTTCAGCTTCTTTCTAATATGGTACGCACACTGGGCGACAGGCGACAGCGACAGCTCGGCGTCTAGACGCGACGACAGGCTGCGGCCGAGAATTTTCATATATTTTGTTCTAAGCTCCGCACATTAGGGGAGTCGCCGCGTCTCGTGGCGCTATGAAATTGTCGTCGCGTCTAGTCTAGACACCGAGCTGTTGCTGTCGCCTGTCGCCAAGTGTGCGCCTAGGGTAAAGTTTTAAAATTGAATGTTACCTCGGTAGTCGGAAACCGCTGTCCCAATATGGCGTCGCCTGTCAAGTACGGGGCCTCTGTAGCTATACCGGTTCTCGACCGGAATGAAAGGGTATATGGAAAATTCATGATTTTTTTGCACTACAGTAGCAAAAAAGCATTATGCTGGGACAGTAAGCGATGCCATGATCTCACGATCTTGTACGGTTTTATGTATAAGGGCCTCAACAGGGCCCAAGCCAAGCTTTTGTGCAAGATGGTGGTGGTACATATGCTGATTGATGGACTAAAGTCTAATGGTAGTTTTCTTCTCGGGGCTGGGAAGTCAGATAGCAGTTGCTCCCATAAAAGCTTATGAAGTATGAGTATGGAAGGGATTGAACCCTGGACTCCAGGGTCAAAATTTTGGATGCAGGACTAACATTGTAATGATGATAGACTGTATGGATTCGTAAAATGGAGGATTATATAATAATACGAAAGAGTCCAATTAGGTATTTTTTTCTCACTGAAATTCACAGAACTCGTATTAATTTTCGAAAGTGTTTTAATTTATTCGTTATTTAATTAATTAATTAATTAACTTGATAACTTCACACCTGTAACCATGTAAGTAGGTAGCTAAACAAAAAAGTGATAAATTAACTTCTAATAGTTTTCAAGTCAAGACTGAATGTTGCGTCTAGGCAAGCGTGCTCCATCGTCGACCATAATCATCACTTACCATCAGGTGAGAGTGTCAAACAAAAAAATAGTAATATTTTGTCGTAGCGATTTGAAACTTTAGCAGGGTGTCTGCGGGCCTCACCGAGATTTTGTAAGGTTGACTTTGACCTGAGGGGGGTCTTAGTGGCGCCCCCAGTGATAAGACCCCACCAAACCGCTCAGGGCAAAGCCACAAACATCACATTCTAGTAATTAGGATTATAACTACATTATAGATAGACAGTAGTAGTAAGTATAGAATGACTAAGTCAAAATATGTTTAGCATTGACAATCCTTATTCTGTGAATACGAATGCAAACCATTTGTGTAAATATTACTCAACGTTAACGCTCGCGTTAGCGACACTTACGACGTTGATTGAAACTTTCTAAACAAGTTTTGAACTTGTATAAGCATTTTTTAAAATAGTCTTACTACCCGTCAGTACAGATGTAAATCAATCCATTTTGTCTTACATAAAGATTAAATATCGTTATGCTAAAACAAAATATAGATCAATTCGGATCATTTGACAAATTCGGTATCGTTTTACATAAATATTTAATAATCTTTATGTAAAACAACATACGATTTGTAAAGGATACCCACACGTCCATCTAATGTTTATATGATTGGAGATTTGACAAAATATTGACATCTATATTCGTAGTCACCTCGTCAGAAAAGATAGTGTAAAGCTGAGCGCACATTATAGACAACCGTCTTAAGATAGATTTTTCGCTGTGCTGATCTTTTAGTGGTAGAGGAACCTGTGAAAATCGTTCTTTTTGATAGGCAAGTCATCATAGGCATGTTAGTAGATTCCTAGCCCTCCCCCCTTCCCTTCTCGGTAGGCAGCGCGTGTGTGTCACCCTTAGTGTTGCACACATCCATAGGCCACGGTGACCGCTTCCTATCAGGTAGGCCGTGTGCTTATCTGCCACCTATGTAGTATAAAGAAAAATATTTGATAAAAATTTATCCCATTTGGTTATCAGATGGGTGAGGGTCGATGTACACCGACTCTTAGCCCATAGGTATAATAGACAAAGCTGTATAATAACAGTCATGTCACAACAAATCTATCCTAAGACTTGTCCCAAATCTGCGTACAGTGTAAGAGAAGTTTCTCTTACCACGTCTTTTCAGAGTAGTTCAATAAAACTTGAATTACCAATTTCATTAATGAAATCCAATCTAAAGCTAGAATCCTCAAAGCAGCTCTAGTCCTATTCGACAGCTTTTGATACTCCATACTAAGTAACGTGTCATCGCAAATGGCTGACGATAAACCGTACACTCTATATTGTGGCTGTGAGGAACCGAGGTCAGGATCTATGTTTACAGAGGAACATGTGTAACAGTGTGTTTTGAAATCGAATACACGTGTAAAGAATACCTTTGACAGGTGCATCGGTTGAAGATATACTTGGAATATAAGCAATACTTTAGAACTCTCGAGGTGCGAGACGGTTTTTGAAAGTTTCATGAGTCCAAATATTATTGTGTAATCATAAAAAAATGGAACCAATCTACGTTCTTTTTTTAAGTCAGTTAAGTATATTAAAACCTCTAGAATGTAAAGAAATGTTTTTTGAAAACCTTATCAAGGCTAGATTTTCGTTCAGCGATCTCAACGACAGATTAATAATTATTTCAAATTTGAATGCTGTCGCAATAACTGTCAGTTAAAACGGATGTGGTTATTTTAATCAGGTTTACGCCTACAGATAACTAATTCACAGATCCATATAAGAGGAGATAAATCATGATATTTGAGTGCTTAATCACTTTTAGGAAACATTAGTTTAATAATCATAATAAATAAATTATGTCGGTTAACAGGTATATTAGTTATTTTGTCATATGAGATATAATTTAGTGTTTTGTGTCTACCGTCTTTATGTGTAGACTGATATAGATTAAGTTCTCTACTAATCCTACATCTTATTGTGTGGTTTGGTAGTTTCGTTATTCAAATACCTATCGAATAGTAGAAAAAAACAACCTGTATTGTATTATTACAGATTGTTTTTTTCCAAAATCAATGTATTAGACTCCTGGGTAGGTGTAACCATAAAAAAATCCAATGATGCAGTTTTTCATAATTTCGTATTTGGTTATCCATGCCAGAGTTGAAAAATTCACCCTGTATATTTCGTAAATAGTTTGTGTATACACATATCAGCATTATCTCAAGGATGGCTTGGAGAGAATGTCTAGACGTCTGCGATTTTATGTAGAAAGTATAAATAGAAACATGATAATTGAGAAATCTAGAGCGCTTATGAAACATAGATTATAATACTGTTACAATGTATTATTTTATACTGCGATGTTATGTATCACAATTCTTGTATTTAGAAAATTGGAATTGGTTCGTGTGTAAATAGAACCAAAAAATAATTTTGCGTCAAAGAGTAACCAACCAATCCACAGTAAGATTTTCCTATGCAACGACTTTTGAGTATCTCCTATATTTAATATCTTCTAAAGGCAAATAGTCATACTTGAGAACAATAATATCTGGTACAATATAAACTCCATTATACGATAAAACGATGTTTATTGAACCTTATCAGACAATGTGATAACGCTTCGTTAATTCGCTGATAAACTCTTAATCAATTTTCAAAGAATTATTGCACACTGGGTGATTTTTATTATAATTTTTAGTTATTAAAATTCATATTACCATGTTTTACTAAACTAGAATTTTGTTTTCGATTGTGATACTGAACTCGTGATTCCAAAATCTATCCCAGATTCCACCAAAACCAATGTACAGAGGAGATAAACATGCTAGACCTATAAAAGGCCGTCATCATTCGAGTTCCACTTTCATAGGGCCATATTAAAACCAATTCAATGATCTAGGCCATATAGGGAGACTTCCCTATTTGACCTAGATTAGATTGACACAAACCAAGGTGGATTAGATTGGGAAAGGTGACTGGCCTTTCATAGTTAGAGATCCCTGTCCGATAGTATGAAACTTTATAAAAAGCTGATGGACGTGGTTCTGATTCTGAGCTCGGGGTTGTCATCGTAGGCGTGTCTTCATCTTCAGAAAGTTATAAAACTTAAAATAAACTCTCAAGTACTTTTCTTGTGTACAACTTCACGCTATCTGTATAAACGAATGCGGCTGATAACACGACTGCAAGTTTCCTTATAGATAATTCGCAAGTGACACTATTTCTTGTGTCAATACAGATACTGCTTGACTCACTGTGAGCTTAGTGTTGGGAGTGTTCGAAGACGGTAAATTAATTTAACAATATTGTTGTATTCTAATTCTTCAATCAATCGATTAGCCTATCGACGTCCACTGCTGAACATAGGCCATCTCCCAATGTGCTCCATACCACCCGATTACTTACTGCCTTCCGCATCCAGTCCATCCCGGCTACCTTTTTCAGGTAACCGGTTCATTCTAGGACTCATTTGCTCAACGGCCATCGGTCCTTCGACAGATGAAAATGTGACCAGCCCATTGCCACTTAAGCTTGCTTATTCTGCTAGTTACATCGGTAACTTTAACTTTCTTATGAAATCCTCACAACCCTAATAATTTTCGACCTTTGGACAAGCTATTTAAAGCTACTTATATATTTTCTAACATCATAGTTGGAATGTCTCGATGTCAGATTAGATTTTATTAATTCCCACTGCTAAGCGAACCATGGTTAACGAGTACAGATACAATCTGAAATATTCGTGTACTTAAAGTACAAGTTCTTACTTTATAGCTAACCACATTCTTACTGTCAAAGCCTTATCTAGAATTTCAGCCTTTGACAGAGAACAGAGAGGCATCCATTGTCCAGTGCTCGTGTGTCGAATGATTCTACGTATAGATATATACGAGAGTACCGCTATTGTTCAATGGTAAATAGCCCGTATGTACCGTCTACTGATAGATGCAGTGTATAGGAATATAAAATAATAGTTTTGTTCAAGAAAAGGGACAAAGAAAACAGTGTGTGATTATAATAGTGGCTTGAAAAAACATGGTAGGTTAGAAACTTTAGAAGCAGAATTAGGTAGGAAAACCTATGGCATAGTTATCCTATTTAGCAAGAAATTTAGAATTCAACCGGGGAAGTATTATTTACTTAATCTGAATATTAAGTGCATCCTGTATTTCATTATAGTTATTATCATAACAGTGATTTTGTTTCTAAAGATGAACCTGATGCATTCTACAAGCGGTAAAATTATAATACTTGTGGAATGAGTCTTGTGTAAGGTTTTTGAATTACTCAAATAGCTTTAGAGTTTCATAAAACCAACACAAAACAGTACCCAGACGGTGTGGCGAACCGAGAGACCCACTGTCCAAACGAACGTTTTGTAAACGCAATGATGAGTCACAACAAATGTGTTACACGTGTGACGTACTGTTTCTCTATTGTACCACATTATCTTGCGCTCAAAATTACTTTAGACTTTCATTTGCAAACGTTCATGAAATCTATCTGATACCTACTATTAAGCAAGCAGTTCTTGTATATATGGTCTTTATACATTAGTATCTCGGTAACCGCTCAATCGATTCGAATAAAAAAAATTTTTAGATAAAGAAAGATTTTGCTTTTTAAAATTAAGATAAAAAACATCATTCCGTAAATCTTTGAGATCTGTCTTCCCGTATATCAGTCGTCGTCAGTCTATTCCGTATATTAGGAGAGACCCAGGTCCACACCTGTGGGAAACACTTTAGGAGGCCTATGCTTGACACAGGCCTCCTAAAGGGTTTCCCACAGGGTTAGATAGCACTCGCTCCCGTAACAGCCAAGATAAAATAGGAAAGAAAAGGGGAGAAAGACTAGGAGAGCAGACTCATTCCAAAGTGCAACCGAGATTGGTGTTTGAATGATGATGCCTTCAATAATTGAATTAAGGCGGTGCCTCACCACGAAAGCGTAACAAATCGATGTGTTTCAGTTACTTTAAGTCATTATTTTGAGAAAAAGTAGATACTTACTAAATCTTCAAAACGTCTAGCAAATACATTAGACTTCCTAGGATGTCTTTATGTAATTTAGAAAGTGTGAAGATTTTATTTGTCTATTATTTCACATAAACTTCGCTTTAGTCGAAAGTAAATTTTACTGCACTACGTGTTCCTTTTGTATGTGTACGATTTTTGCGCTCTGGGGTAAGCAGAGTTACACATCTCACGAGCTACCGGCAGAGTACTACCTAAGTTAATTCTTGGGTACAGGTGTTTCCGATACTAGTGACCTATCTTTTTTTATCTTCCTTATTTCACCAACTGTCTTTTTCGATTTCACGTTATGTCAGTCGATTCCAATTATATACTGCTGGATGAACAGTTTTTAGTTGCCTATGCAACACCTATATGGAATGAAATGAGGCACAATATATCACAAAACTTCTGTAACCCAAATAATTATCGAGATTTTTTTCTTCTGTGCTATCAGTTGAAAACCATATTCAATTGTTTTCTATGATGCTGTTAGGTCGTATGCTTTCTCCGGTGAGAACAACTCCAGTGAATTATTGTAAATTAGAATTAAAAAGCAACAATTGAACGAACAATTTGACATAGTTAAATTCTCATATGTTATTATAGCTGCCACATTAAGATTGTATTGCTCAGAGGCTACAGCGCCCCGTCAACCGCAGCCTCCATTCATTGCTAACGGCACATCTTACGGTACACCGTCCACATTAATAGTGGCCAAATTACAACCGACATTGCCATTTTAAAAAGAGGTTATACTACTTCGTATAGCAATTTTTTTATAGATGACATGTAGCAGGTAGCATACATACATACAAATCACGCCTTTTCCCCAATGAAAAGTTGCTACATGGGTAGTTGCTATCCCAATGGGTTGCAACACGTTTTTGTGTCACTACAGTGGTAAATATGTATACGAATACGAAGTGTTCGGTGTCGAACTATTCACAAAAATTTGCCTTAAAGTGACATTCGCCTTTGCCTTTTAGGAGCGACCATCGAGTCTACTCCCAGGAAAACACTGCATCAATGAAAATCTGTTAAAATAAATTTGGTTCTTAGGTTTACGTAAAGTAATAATGCAGTTTAGTTTGATGTCAGTTTCTATTAATTAAGTCCTAATAGGTACTCGTAATGTATTATAAGTATCGGATATACCTAATAAAAAATGCCTCCAGCACTCGTTATAATGATCGTGATATTAAATTAGTGAAACATTATTTAACAAAGAAACTGTTTGCCCGCAGCTAAATCATTTATTCCAACCAATTTAAACGGTATCTACTCGTACCTCACTATTTAGGTCTACAATAATTATAGAGTTGCACAATAATCGTGTAGGTATATTGCATTATTACCAATGTCATTCATATATTGTACGATAAGCATGTGGCTAGCACGCAACACCTACCCAGAATAGGGTCACGTTAAGATACCTCAACATTATTTGCCTTGTAATCTGTTTAATAACGTAAACGATATCGGTAACTATCAACAGTTATCGGTTATATTCTGGCAGGTTTTTTTTTCTATATGAAGGCACATGAGTTATTGAAAAAAGGGCAAGTCAGAAGCACTCGGAACCGGCGAGCTTGCATGAAAGTATTAATGACAGTAGAGGAAGCGCGTGACGTATGTAAGCACAGAAGCAGTCTTTTGTCTCTGCCTACCTCGGAGAGATAAAGGCGTGAGCATACTGAGCATATTGTATGTTTTTGTGGTCCTACTACATGACTATGCCATGTTTGTCCAAGTATGCCAAGTAGCTTAGGTCATTGTAATAACCTCTGACCCTTGTTGCATCTAAGTCTCTTACCTCAGAGAGCCCGAAACCGCTCACTAAGTTTAGTTTTTGATACTATCAAGTCGTATAATTTGATTGACATAAATGCTTTTTCACGCCCCTCGTAAAGAGCCCGGGATTATAGGAAGAAGGGAACATGTGTGTGGTGTGGGTTAATTATTACAATTTTTTATCATGCGACAGTGATATACGTGTGAGAGAATATACCTCTACATTACTCTCATTTTTTCCTCAAGGATAAGTTGAGACAGTAGCCTGCCATTTGCTAGCCTTGTCCCTGACTTCAACTGTGGGATATTTCGCCCCCATGGTACCCATTTATCCCATACATGCCCATACAGTAATCTATTCAAATTAGCTTGATTTGTTGACATATATGATTACTGTAGCAAGATATAGGCCTTATAACCTTCCTCGCTAAATGGGCTATCCAACACAAACCAAATTTATCAATTCGAAGCAATAGTTCTTGAGATTAGCGCGTTCAACCAACCAAACAAGTAAGTATAGATACACCTCACGAGCTTCGTCTACTGACATCAATTTCATACTAGCTCATCGGCTTTG
Source organism: Lithosia quadra (assembly GCA_963576445.1). Taxonomy (NCBI): domain Eukaryota; kingdom Metazoa; phylum Arthropoda; class Insecta; order Lepidoptera; family Erebidae; genus Lithosia; species Lithosia quadra. The sequence goes on along the minus strand of OY754900.1, from coordinate 3,063,621 downwards.
GATGCTTGTGACCTGCCCTTTTTCGTAACATCACCAAATTGATCGGTGTATATTCTTTGAGGGCGACCCCGACCGACTTGCCCACTTGCATAGTTTTACGTATTTAGACACAATCATCCTTTTTAACACGGTTTTCTTTATTTCATTTAGGTATATAGGTAACTAATTAACTAACTGATTACATTTATGTAATGATGGCACTCGCCTTTAGCTAGCCTCTTCTATACAAATCACGCGTAATAGAGGCTGATTTAATCAGTTTTAACAAGTCCCGGACATCACAACATTATAGAATAAGAATATTATTATTATGCTTTATTGTACACCAGGAATAAATGACAAAAAGAATAAAATTTCTACAGTACAATAGGCGGTCTTAACGCAGGCTGCGATAAGACAACTGATAATGGATTGATGAACATTAGATTTTAATGATTTATTATTTTTAATTGAATGTGAGCTAGTGAAAAAAGGGCAGGTCAGGAGCACTCGAAACCGGTGGACTTGCATGAAAGGTTTAATGACAGTAAAGAAAGCGCGTAAAGTAAGGTATGTAAGGACAGAAGCAGATGGCGGTCTGTCTTTCCTGGATCTAAGGAAAAAGACGTGAGCATAATATATGTATGTTTTGTTAACACTCGGCGCACACTGAGCGACACGCGACAGCTCGGCGACTAGACGCGACGACAGGCTGTGGCCGAAAATTTTAAATATTTTGTTCTAAGTTTTGCACACATAGCTTCAGAGACGCGGAGGTGCGACAACAAGCTAGGGGAGTCGCCGCGTCTAGAGTGGTACTATGAAATGAAATTATCGGTCGCAACCTGTCGTCGCGTCTAGACGCCGAGCTGTCACTGTCGCCTGTCGCCAAATGTGCGCCTAGGGTTAAAGTTATAAAGTCAAGTTAGGAACAAAATTCTTCTATACTAAGGAATTTGTTAGCTCTTCTATATTCTTACGATCCTTCTGGGACTAGGAATGGTAGAGCTTTGTGGAAACAGGACGAGGTCGGCAAAGCCCGAGTGTTACTTTATTGCCGTTGTTTATGAACCCTGACCACTTGCCGCCACAGGGACGTATATTTACCATCTTAATGGTATAAAATACATGTCTCACGTGGAGATCAATTGCTCGACGTGAATTTTGTAGTGGTATTGGAAGCAATATAAGAGATTAGTCTTTACTTGTTTTTATAGAATTACCCTAAAAAGAAGCTTAGTGATTTCAGCGTGTGAGCGTTGAATTCTTTATTCCATTATAACTTTTAAATGTCTGAACAGTTTTGGATTTATTGGAATATCGATATATTAAATTACGCGTCAATCCAAGTGAATTAAAAAAAAAAAGAATTTTACATATACATTGACATTGACTCACTGGTATTGCCCCAAAGGAAACAAAATGTGTTATAAACTCCCGCATTCCAATTTTTTATTGTATCAAGAAATTTTATTCGTTTTGTAACGCACCCCTATTAACCGTCTAAACTGTGTCGCGTTCGCCCACAGGTGAACCAAAAGCATGTCATTATAGTTCCGTAGGTGTTGCGAAGTGAGCATAACGTTTGCTTAGGCAACTGTTCGATGTAGGAGGCTCTACTGCTAGTTTTACTACAGTATAATGGTACAGATTGTCACTAGAAGGTCAATTTTTGATTATAATAGATATCATTGCCGATGCCCGCGGCTCCGCCCGCGTGATGGTCCGTACTCTCAACCTCAATTATTGGTCATATCACACTGATATTGCACACGTTTATAGGCCACAGTGACCACTTTCCATCAGGTGGGCCGTGTGCTTGTCTGCCACTTGAGTAGTATAAAAAAAACACCGGTTCTATTCAATTAAAATCAAACATACTGCAGATTTTAAGTCTGGTCAAAACCTTTTTAATAAAAAAAGCATGATAATCTGTTATTGCGGACAGACAAGTATTCCAAAAGACAAACATTTTTTTTTTTCAAATATATGCAATGTACAGTCATAGCTTGTTTAGAATTTTATAACAGTAAGTATAAAAATAAAGCCAAGCATCGAATTCAGGACTTCCTATATTGTTTCAGTTAGAAAGCGACCCTGGTAGTTTCACCTTGCTTACTGCGAGGCCTCCGTCTTACTCCTGTTTCTGAACATTTAGAATGTAAAAACTTGTTGCTCATATTTTTAGTCTCGCCTGCAAGCCAGAACACCTGCTAATTGATGGACGAGACTCTGGCCTAGGTTTTCCTCTCAAAGGACACACAACAGTCGTTCTAATAAAAGCCTTATAAGATCAACCAAACGGAGGAGTGAATGAACCCAGAGGCGAATTCTGTAGGATGCAACCGGGAACCATGCTAAGATCATAATGAAACTAGCATACTACTCGTAATTGCTTCTAAAATGTACTTATTCGAGTACGGTATCGGTCAAACGTATCTTAAAGTTTACCGAGCTGAAATTCTCTTTGTCTACAATCTTGAAATACAGGTACACAGATATATTTACAGTGAGTTTAAGGCTTTTTGTTGAACTTTATCTGGCAATCGGTCAGGCGGCCATTGTTCTTTATATATATATCAAGTGCTTTGTATACGAATAGCTATCAAACTAAACTCCTTTTGGAAGAAAGGCGTACCTTTTAATGTACCTATTTATTTTATAAGAATTGCGATAGGTGGCTCCTTTATCGCTCTAAGGTAAGGGGAGACCAGGACAGGTCCATGTAACTCAGCCGGCAGAATATTTGCCTCAGAAAAGTACAGGTACCAAGACACTACGAGTATATATGACATATACAGACGAGTATACTTTCTCCTCTTGACTAATTATATCCAAATCTGGTTATTAATTTATATTTTAAATCGTGTAATTTATTACTTTTTAATGGACTATAAAAAAGAAATAAAATATTATAATGTTTAATGCATATCGTTAAAACACATAATATTCTTATAAATTATGACCATTAAAAACCAGATAAAATCCAATTAATGATATAAGATCTTAGTAAGTAAATGCGAAAGCTTGAATGGATATTTGTTACTCAATCACGACAAAACGGCCAAACGGATTAGGATGCAATTTGCCACAGATATTATAGATTATATAATTTTGAATGGTATGTAAGCTAGTTTTATCACGGGAATTGAATCCCATGGGTCGCAGGAAAGGAGTCAATATTTCATTCGGGTGAAGCAAAGGAGCGGCTAGATAGAATAAGTAAGACGCTAAAATTGCTAAGCCCACATAGATATGGCAACCTTGTATTTATAGACACATAGCAAGCAAGATAGGAGGATAACATAATATTAGCTTAAACGCTCTGAATATGTGTAAGTAGTTGTATTTTACCATGAATGATGTATTTCATCATTTTTTTATTGATCGCGTTTGACCATTATCTCCTCACCTCGGTTGGTAAGTAATGATGTGGTTGGGATGGACGCTTAACTAAAAGTTACCTGTTCACTCTAGACTTTTTCAAAGTTTTATCGCAAGTGTGACCCCGTCCTTACAAATTCCAACCTTACATTTATTTTTATTGCACCCATTTCTTTCCTCGTTCACTTCTAAAAAGGTCCCTGTTCTCTGACCTCTTCAAACCCAGCAATATTTACGCTACCTTGAGCTACTACAGTTTACCTACTTACATAAAGTGTTTTAGCAATACGTACAGGTAGTTTTGCTCCACCCAAGTAGAATAAAGCAAACAAACCACATTCCCATTCTATAGGACGACGAGTGTTAAGGTCTTGGACACACTGAGATGTTTAAAATCGCGTCCGCCGCATGTTTCGCGACTCAGTAATCAGTAATCAGTAATCATTTTATTTCGTAAACATAGGTATTATAAAGGTGTTACATTGATAAATAAGATCTTCCATGCTCCGCCTCTTACAGGCATACGAAAATAACTACCTGGGTGATTAAATTTATAGTGTATGTCGTTGCCACCAAGGTGAAATGAATATACCTACTTTAATCGCGTTAATAATAATTATTATTATTCACCTTGCACTTAAAGCATGGGAAATAAGGTGAAAAGTTGAACATTAAACAGACTCGATCATCAATGAGTGATTATGTGGATGTAACCACGTCATTATTGCGATTCGAGCGTTTTGGACGATAATATTGAACAATGATTATAGGATTTTCTTACCACTAAACGCGTTTTTAAGGAAAACAGAATTCGACAAAAATATCGCTTTGATAATTCCGATACTTGATAAAGGATTGTTTGCTCATTTCTGTCGTTTTGCAATTTGGATTATTCCCAAATTTCTAGGAATTATCTCTAAAGTACCAATAAATAAATGTTTTACTTTTTGGATTTGGTTAATAAAATGAGTGCAACGCCTAAACCGATTAAAGCCACGTAAAATACAAACCGCTAGTCGAAGTTGAGCAACAAAATGGAAGTCTGTCCGTAGCCTAATCTGTTTCACATACAATCAGTATAGTATACACACTATCTAGTACAACGTAATATTTGCAGTTAGGGACATTTGAATGTGCTTTCAGTTTTACATTATATACAACCGGGTCGAGGGAAATGTCAGCCTAGCTTTCTATTAGATGTAGAGTCTAGCTGATTCTATTTTATAAGTCTAGATTACCGAGAAAATAACTCTGTCTCTTACCGTGTGTAAACTATCGAGTACCTAATATCGTATGTGAGTACCCACATACGATATTAGGTACTCGATAGTTTTACTCCAAAACGAGTTAATATTAACGTGTGGACCTTGTGGCACGTGTTAATATTCACTCGTTTTGGAGTAACACTATCGAGTAATACCGTATGTGAGTACCCACTAGTAGATAATAATTTATAAGTTGAAGAAAGATTAGGTGTACAGGGAACATCCAAATCCTAGAAACTCAAGCCAAACTCACCTACAAGTCGGTGTACCTGCTAAACAACGAACGAGGCTCATATCGCTTTCTATCGAGGTTCATAGAAGCCATATAAGCCCAAATAAGAGTTGGAAGAGTAAGCGGACCCCAGACTCTGAGCTGAAAACCTCGGATGCCACTGGCAATCTCGCTAAGATATTTGATAAATATTTACACAATATCTTATCCGTTTCACTACTTACTCCATCCTGGGATTTCGAATAAAAATAAATGACCACTTGTAAATATACCAATATCCATTTTAGTAGTGACCAAAAAATATATGACACATAAAATGGCGCGATATTTGACAGATAACATTCTCTGCGCTATACATGGTGTTGTGATTCATTGATTATTCTGTTCCCCCACCAAATATGGAGGTTACGATCGTACTCATTAAATATTATTACTTACTATTAGTATAATAAACTAACCGTTGCCAGTTGCTCCGCCTGTTGATATGTGAATCATTATTTTTTAAGAACTACAACCTCTTTTGTCGAGATTTTATGATTTTTCTTGTTATTATCACAACCTATTGTGACCATTATCACCATCTGAGCACTTTGAAGCCTTGGGTCCGCTCTCCAACTCTTAAGTCTGACCTTCTAACCTCCAGAGGAAAACCTGAACCACAGATTCTCGTCCATTAATCAGTAGATGCACCGGTTTGCAGAGTGAGTTGAGACCCGAAGATCTTTGTGCAGGTCTCATATAGCGCCATATCCCATAGTCCCAAGTTATTATCTGCAGTTAGCAACGCATCAGTGACATATCTCAAGTTGCAAGCGTTGATAAGTCAAGGTAATGACAACCTGATGTTTATTTGCTACCTGAGTAATTAAAAGAACTTGTGACTGAATCACAATCACTGAATCACAAATCAAAAACCTGTTAGACATAATATGGTTACCAATATAATGAGCGAACTAATGAAGTTTTTTTTTTACCTTATATGTCGTAGGCTGACAGTTAAGGTATTGATTTCGACGAAAAACAAGTCATTTCGTAGAAAATCATTGGTCAGTAGTCTAGTATTGTATAAGAAAAGTGATTTTATTACTTTTCAACTATTCAAAATAGTGTACCTACAATATGAGGTTCTTCAAGGTCGGTAGCGCGAGTGTGACGCCACTGGTATTGCACACGTCCATAGGCCACGGTGACCGCTTACCATCAGGTGGGCCGTGTGCTTGTCTGACACCTGAATGGTATAAAAAAATGTCTGTGTTTAAAACTAGCTGATACAGTAATAGGTTCTTAGATTTAATAGGTTAGGTTTTAGACATATTTGTAGATAGACTACGTTCACTACGTCATTATAATATCAAGGATAATGGACTATTTTCTTCACAATGTTTAATTCTCGAGAAAAACCCTGCGAAGCTGCTTTAATCGTTCACAATTAAAGCGATAACGACGGACGTTCGCGTCTTGTAATGAGTGGAAATCGTTCTAGCGCAGGGAACTCTACCACTGCACTTCTCAATGTTATCATGTGGAGAAGACTTGTATAAAAAATAGTGGCTGTTTTAACTGCCTCTATGGCAGGGTTTTACTGAGAAACAGTAAGGTGCGTAGCTTTTACGGTACTTTTCTTATAGGAATGTATTTCATTCATTCAGTCCCGGGTCCTTTAAGCGGGGCGTGAAAAAGCATAATGATGAAGCCGTCAAGTTGAGGGCCACCATTGTGGCACTACCGGTATTTGCAATGGTGACTCCCATTCCAGAGACTACCTTTAGCTTACCATCAGGCGAGGTGAAGTCATATTGACGTGACCAACATATAAAAATAGACCGTTAATGAGTTAAGCTCAATCAAGCCCTAACACCAAATGGGAAATTCACAAAAAAAAATGATTCCTAACTTTTTTCTTTTTTCTAACATTTTGTCGTAATACTCCAAAGAGGTAAGCATAAGGCGCTGCGCAAACGTAGACACTTTTGTTTCTTGTGTCCGACACAAGCTACCGATGAATATTTGAATTCTATAGAACAAGTATGAAATCATTCAACTCCCTGCGCATACGTGAGTCCAGTTGCTTCCACTTAACACTATATTCAGGACGATCAAAAAGTGTTCGGTGTCGGTAACTGGAAACTAAAAGTCGTCAGTTGAAGACACAAGCAACATTCACAAACGTCCATCATGAGACTACGGAAAACAAGCAGATACAGCAACTACAGCTACAGTTTCTGGTGGTGTGCCGTGTCGGTGACAGGGAACCGGCAACTGTGTCCGATTGTCGATACGGGACACAGCAACTACGGTTTCCTGTGGCGGTGTGCCGTGTCGGCAACACGTTTGCGCAGCGCCTTAAGATGCGCGTTTATTTCAATACACAATGTCGTCAGACTTTCACCGTACATTCGTCCCACATGTTGTTACGTCACACTTCCATTCAAACGTGTATCTTTCTTTCTAACAAACATTTTCACTGCGGTTTTGACAGCTTTCTTTATGAAGACGACCGTTGTGGCGGCGGACCTACTAATCATTATGTATCGTTGTTATGCGTAACTAGCTATTATCCACAGCTTTGCTTAAATAGTCGTTAAATTTTATGAAATTTTATAATTTTCTTTGCAAAGTTTTATTGACAAACTTTAAAAAACTGATCAATCGATATACCTAGTCGTTCTTAAGTTACGGTATTAACCATGGGAAACAGGCATTCAATTTTTGATGTATAAATGATAAATCCATTGAATGTAAACTGAATGTATCTTAGTATATTTTTATCGAGAAAAAACAAAAAGCATCCTTCTTCAACATAGTAATTTATTTATTACCTATTTATTAACTTTTTTCATTGAAAATATACTATGTTATTCGCATTCATATGAAAGGAGAGAATCTCTTCATTCTATTTCTGTGCCAATTGCTGCAAATCTTCGACTTTGAGATCAGGCGTCTACCTTTCTGACATTAGCTCATTCATAAAAGAGGTTATTATGACCAATGTTACTCAGACTGTAAAATCGGTATCTTCATTAGCGAACCCAAACATATTGAATAAACAGGCGTTCACCAATAATTACATTTAAATGAAACAAAACTCAGTAATTTTGTCCCCGGTTCTGTACAATTAGCCTACTCTCCTATGTAGGGTCAAACGCATTTACGTCAATGTGAGCTAAATAAGCTTAATTAGGGGATGTATGGTGTATATAATTTCCTGTCATTGTGACAGGTTTGGCTTGTTGTGATGACAATTCGTCACGTCAAACACACTGGTAGACTCAGCTTGTCTCGAGTAATTGTCATCCAATTATAAAACCTCTTCCTTTAAGTTTCATTACATAGTTTACGGAATCTCTGACTCATTGTGATAATCTTTTTCTTATGTACAATTTTGTAGCTTAATTTGATTTCAACCGCCTTTGTGACATTTCAATCCTTTCATGGTACTTTATTGTACTATAAACATCAATAAAATCTCACTAAAATACTGCTGCCTACTTAGTGTAAATTTTGCCATATTTGGTACCAAGCATCACTAAAAAGTCATTCAGGCAGCCATTTGTGGCAATTGCAATGCTATCGATAAACTTAATACAAACTTACAATCTGGTTTAATCAACAAAATTCAAATATCGCTTGACGAGGCCTTGTCATGCCAGAGCGAGGCAGCTATACAAAATACTCGTTTAGAGAGGGACGGAAAACGACTCTCGCATCGACGCTCGTGAGTCATGCTTCGGCGCCCGCGTCTACTTTAATTGTGGTCTAAATAACAGAACATAGCGGTTTTTTATAAACTAACATTATGGCTGTAACGTATGATAATTTAAATTATAGTGTTGTCTGATTAACACAAAATGTTAAAGTACTTCCATTCTTAAGTATAATTTATTGTAGTTTTTGTTATAAACAACATACACATGGCCTATAGCGTCAGCGGGCTGTGAAGGAATAAGTAAAAAAATAGTGAAAAATACTAGTATAACAGCATATTATTGAAATTCACTTTCGATATTTGCTTAGCTAATATTTTTAGGAAAGGCGATGAGAACTTCGATGAAAATATTCACGACCATTGTTGTTAGATTTCTGGAAATGCGATTTAAAGATTTAAAAAGTGTCAGTACTGCTCATTCAACATATACTGTCTTTCTTTTTTAATATACCTATATTATACGAGGTTTATATTATCCATTGTCATCGATACATACTACGTCAATATGTAGTGATTCATGTAATAGTATTCATAAATTTGCGGCGTTGTCAAGTTCATAAATATTTTATCAAGGTAAACTAATACCACATACGCCAATTGATTGACGAATATTCTATCTATCAAAACAAATTTCGCTCTAACATCTTATCTACAAAAATAATAGATTAATTGAAAAGAGATCGTAAAACGTGCTTAACATTATCAAAGGCCTCTCAATTGTCGAAAAGTTGCTCGAAACCACTTGTTCATGTGCATCAAACGCTTTGATCGAATCGGTTGTCGAACGAGATCTGTTACCACCTTAGTCGTCAATGGCCAAGTTAGACATGCCAGGTGGCATTACATCTGTCGATTCAATATAATGTACATATGCTTGCCAAAAGAACTTTGCTAAAGGATTATGTGTAATATAAAACCTTTTGATATGTCTATGAACGATTTTTTTGTTTATAATAGAACACATGTGATTTACGTAACCTTTATAATGTGCAGATTTAAGGTTTGATTTTGACATAACATCATGTTCGGATGTCTGTGTTGAGATTACGAGCAAATTATCTTTTTCTAGTCTAATAATATTTACTTTCAAAGTCGTACTTACGATTTAAAAAGATGTCCTTCACATGCATGTGCAGGCGAACTGTTCTTACTTAATGTATTTCAAAATTGGCTTGGTATGAAATGGAACACGTTATGCAGGAGATCGTCTCGATGCAAAATTGGTTTCGGTGAGTCACCAGCTCGACTATTTAGTTTAAACGTTACAGACCGGTTTGTGCTCGTTTTTGTTGAAGCCTTCGTTTTTTCATCGTTTTTTTTAAGCTCACTTAACCGTATTAAGATCTTGCTGACAATGTTTTAAATTGTTCAGATTTAATCTTCTTGTATTGTTGGGTTGTTCATTCGTCAAATCGTGGAATATAAATATTTGTTTTTGTATAAGTGCTCAAGTCTCGTTAGTATATTGGGAAGTTACGCCAGAATTTCGCATATTATAATTTTTTACGCAAAATAAAACACTGACTTGATTGGTTATAATTTTTAGCAGAAACAAGTCTAAAAGAAAACTTCAATTAATAACCGATTACGAGTTATTATGAACAACTGCACAGTATTATGTCAAGCGATAGCTTTTAGATAGTTTCAATATTCCGTGGGTCAAACATTTGAATAATTCACTTAATTCGTGTTATGAACTCGGGAAGCTTTCATAATGATTGGAAAGTTTAAAAATAGAACGTTGACGATGTCAAAAGTTTTCTTTGTTTAAATGTCGTTATGGGAACGGTTAACGTAATTTAATCTCTTAGATTAGGCTTCATGCGCACGCGATTTATTTTTTCTTTTCTGCATCGCTAGAGCTCGTTCGTGGGAAATTTTGCGCAAAACAGTGATGATGTATCTGTTTGATTTATTGCTGTGCAATTAAGTTAAACTCGCATGAACATATTTTACGTGTTATCTTGCTGCACGAACATTTCTTTTTTATGATGACGAGGAAATAAAAAAGAATAAGGGTGCATGGGGATAAAACGAACCTCACTTGCCAGTCGGTAATTGGCAGGGAGGTTTGCATCTCGGGGTTGGGCGGTCAGACGTACCACTTGCTTGCATAGAAGCTCGTAGAAGGCGAAGTAGCAAAGAAGCGGACTCCGGGCTCCAAAATGCAAAGTTTTGAATGCTACCGAAATTGGTGCTCGGATAAAGAAGACAGTATGAAATATTTTAAGTAAAGCAGATCGATGACTTTTATTTAGGTATTTTCCAATTAAAATTCAAAACAAACGATGTATTCATAATCAATTACACCTGTTCAAACTATCAACTCATTTATTCATAATAACAATGGCAGAATACGTGGATGTTAGGGGCCCCAGCCAAGCTAACCTCACCTGCAGGCCGGTACACGTGCTCATTAACGAACCAATCAAACTTAGACTTGCAAAAACCCGGGTATATGAATGCTTGTAACAACAAGATCCCAATATATTTTGCAATGAACAAATAAAAACATTACGTGCGTACTGAAAAACACCTCCTCGTTTTAGGATTTCATTATTTTAACCTCGGATTTGGTTAAGTGGTAAATAATAGCCGATTTCTTTTTTTTTTTCATGAACGAAAACTCAATTCATATTCAGCACCGTTTATATTTGTTATGTTTTGTATGGTTATTAATTTCGATTACATACGTTCTTCTAAGGTGGTAATCGAATGCATGATAGTATAGAATAAACCTTTGCTTATAAATGATTGAAACACGAAAGATATCCAAGAAAGGTCGTCGGAAGTACCTTCGATTACCAAAGTAGCAAAGTTACATTTTACCAGTGAAATCGCTGCCAAGCGAATTATCCAAGTCCAAAATGTATAGAAGTGACACTATTTGTTAAAAAAACATGATATTTCGACTAACAATATCACACCCATACATTTTGTAGTTTTCCACTGACGTTATAGCCAATAAATATGACTTTGTCTAGACACCCTGACTGTTCTATAAACTAGAACAAAATATTTTACTAGCGCAGTGCAAAAATCGAAATACGACACAATTGTGCTCCGCCTCGCGTTATATGAATAGAATCCAACTGTTGTATGCAAGCAGATACGGACACAATGGCGGAAGCTTGTGGTCCACGCAAACCAATTAACCGCCACAACACCTGTAAACCAAAACCCACCTTACAGCTATAGCAATAGATGCCAAAAAGAACGCAAATGGTAATGCGGTATTTACTCACAAAGAGTTGAATTACGTACAGTTATTTCAAGCTAGGGAACCTGAGATGGCAAGGCATGAAGTACACTTGAACAACATAGATTGAATTAATGAATTTTATTTTGCATATTAACGATTTGAAAATACTCGAATAAGAACCAGCAATTCTAGAGCGTGTAAAGACGTTTTTTTATATACGGATGAGATATCTTTGCCTAAGGATACGATGTTTTACAAATCTTGCGCGTAGTGCGATAGGGCAGTTTGGAGTATTTGAACCATTAACCATTCCAATTAGAATCCAATACATTACCCTACCATCAAAAACCCATCCACTATGCACTGAACATCATGTTCTTATCCATAAATTTTTATATTATTTCGAGCGGAGTGTGAAAATTTTTAGTATTTCGCAGCAAGATCCGCTAATGCGTCCTTTGAAAGATTTTTCTGTAACGTAAACAGCTTATCCGATTGAGTTGAAATCGTCGCTCAAGTGAAATACGCGATGGCATTAATAAAAGCAACGTTTTATTAACGTGTGGACAATTTACTAACGAAACCCAAAATGAAGTCGTCGGTTTAGTTTACTTTAATATTGCTTCAGGACTGAAAATGTTTACTCTTATAAAAGCCGAAGGAGGTGGATAAAAAGGAGTAAGCTAACCCTGGACTCGAGAGGTGAAAGTCTCGGATGCAACCGGGAACAATGCTAAGATAATGATAAAAGTATAAAACGCTAGATCCAGGTACACACCTTTCGTTTCTTTTACTTTCATAATTGTTTTCAGACATGCTTACTGGTTCCAGGTACTCTTGAGGGCCTTACTATGGGGCCATCTCTCTCCTTGAGTTGAATTACATCGCATTTAAATTGTTATAAGAGCGTCATCATAAGACAGCAGGCCCAGGGGGGGCCTGCAGTCTCGACATTTATCGCTACGACTTTGCAAACGAACATCGGCTGCAGTAACGATTCTTGCGTCAAACGGTAGTCTGTACATTTAGGATAGTCAGTAATATGGAGATACCGATAAATCGTTATGTTTTTGATGACATTCGTTAAGATACCGACAAAAATCGTTAGTTTGGAAAGTATAGACTACCAAATATTGTTTAGTTTGCGTTGCTACGAGTTAAGCGACCGAATTCGGTATCTAATGGCGTTGCGATAAATGTCGAGACTGCCGGCCCAGGCCTTTCTACAGAACGATAACTATGCCCGCCGTTTAACTTCCTTATCATTATAAATCATGAACTGCGCCCTAACAAACTAAAACCCTAAAATAAACCCCAAGGCCGCGAAAATTATCAAAAAGTTTCACCGTTATCGTTCATGATTGGCTCACGGAATACCAACTTTGACTATTAATAGATGTAGATTAATCTTGAGTTATTTTTAGCGTGGTTGAGCTATTTTGAGTGTCATTGACTACGCTATTAATATAGCTGCTTGACTGTTTACTAAACGGATGATATGCGTTTGACTATTCAGTTGCGAGATTTAGTAATATCGCAATACTATATCGCGTTATTTAGATTTGTGAACTATCTTTAATCAATGTTGGTGAGGATTATATTGTTTGGGCTATTATGAGCCCACTATACTAAAGAAATATAGTAATTAATATTATGTCAACTGCGTCCACGGACTAAGTTTGAGTGGACTCAGTTGCCTAAAGAGCCCTATCTACCTAAAATCGAATGATTCATGCCTACATTGCATAATTGTGAAACTGCTATTTTCTACCAGTTTATGTTATTATTGTAGTAAACGAGCGCTATTAACGTTACGTTTCATGCGAATACGCGTTTCGTAACGATCATTAAAGTTGCAGTTGTGGAATTAAAGTGCGATCAAGACCAACACTAATGTGTTTCCAACAAGTAGACGTAAAGTTACTTTTACACTGGCCAAGCAAGGTAAAGAATCTCGATTACCGATTTGCACCAGAAATACTTATTAATGCGTGTTTGTGTCATATTATTAAGGCGCACAGGTGACACACACATGAACTCGCGATATCTATTACTGACCATTGCGAGCATGGTCAACCTTGTGTTGACTATACTGGCTGATTGCCTAGTGCGAGATTTCCACCTATTCAATTTTGATGATATTAGAAAAGGGTATGTTAGCCAATTTTTGATCTTTTTTTCTTTGACAGATTTACTTACTTGTAAACGCAATGATGAATTCATTCAGACATTTGTATGAAATTGACAATAGTCACTCAGATCATCATTTTCTATAGCATACTTACGTAATAAGGTTCAATATTGCTCATCTCTTGCAAATTGCCATGTCCACTGAAAAGCTGTATCTACAATAGATGCCTTGCCTCTTTGCCTTGCTAATGTAAAGGTTCCCTAAGAATGTATTCTTGTGGCATAATATTTGTACGTACTGGCTATTTCTCATGCATGAAGCCTCTTATACTGCGCTACTGAGGTGGTTCACTGTGACTAATTTTGAAAGCAAAGTCTTACCAAACCAGACTTGTTAAAAGATGCATAAATAAAACAATTAGCTAACTGGAAGTTGAGTCTAAAAGTTGAGTATACATGGATCTATCGAAACCGTTGTGGCCCAAAACAACCACACCTGTGCACTTGCTAAATAATGGATGAGACTCTGGTGATACCTTTCCTCTCAAAGTTGGGAGGTCAGACGGCATTGCTCCTGAAAAAACTGACATACCTATTAAAAAGTAGGTACTTCGGGGTCTGCAACTGAGAATTGCAATGAGGATAACGAACATAAAGTTGAGTCCAACAGTTTGTACATAAGCACTGTTATTAACGTATTTTTTAAATTATTTTAAAGTATTTTAACGGGTAGCATATGGTCTACCTAGGGTAAACGGTTACCTTACCGTAAACACTCGCTATACCAAAGATGGTTATCTCATACGCACCTCCCTACGCACATGTCAAAAATAGCATTTTTTGGTGAATTATTGAATTTGTTAATTATTTATATTTTACGTCGATAGTGTAATTATGCTCAGGATTTGAACCTAGAAACTCTCGATCGTAATGTCGACTGTATAACCATTAATACCGACGTTTTATGCCTGTCCGATAAACAGCAATTGGCTCTATAATAGGCTCTAGTGCCTCTAGAAGAGCTTATTACAGTTTATCGGGTACTTTAATATAATTATAGTTACGTGAATTTAGCTGTATTAGTAGAACGAACTCGGTAAGTGCATGACACAATTTCATCGCAGTCTTATTTGAAGTAGAAACACTGAGTCATAGGTGTTTTGCTAGCCATATGTTCTTTTGTCGTGACTACGGCTCAAGGCTCGAATGTACGCCGTACTGCTCTTAATAACACATTTATCTTTTATTTATATTTACAAGTTTTGTAAAACAATTGTCTGATTTCACTCGTGATACTTACGTACAGTCTTTATATAAATTCATCATCTACCTACTTAACCCCAATAATCACGCAGATGCGATTGTTTGGAGTTGGCGCAACATATCAGTCTCCTCCTCTCTATGTATTCCTGTTAGATGTCATCTCCTAAATCACTTCCTTCCTTGTCATATCCTCTTTCACACATTCCATCCATCTTGCGCCTCCTACTAAAACTATCAAGAAAAGTATTATCGTAAACACTATTTACTATTAAAATCGATATTGTTTTGTGTCGTTGCTTTTTGTTTGTTGGTTCAAGTGTTGGTGATGGTATTGGCATCTCTTTCAGGTCCAAACGCTGCTGCTTTGTGTCGCTACAGGGACTATGGTGAACGGTGAACATGTTCCGACTTACACTAACAATGTTTTGTCTCTTTCTTTCCAGATGGATCTATCCACCCGTCTCGCTCCACCGTTCGACGGACTGTTGCTATCGTAGAAGTGTTTTGCATTCCATCTGGTTCTTGGAAAATTGTTCTACATTCTGTAAATGGCAATGGGATCACTGCCTAATTGTAATCTCTTTCATTGCTACAAATCATATTCATAAACTATAGGTATACAAACTACTTGGAAATTGTCTGTTTACAAAATTTAGTCTGTTTTGATACGTATCTGTATACAAATAGGTTTAAAATTTAATTGATTCGTTATCCAATTAGTCGGTATATTGTTACTTGTTGGAAATGATTGCAAAATCTTTCAAGGTTTCATAGGAATGGAAGTTTATATTGGGTTTGAGTTTTAATGTTTACTTTTCGCTTATTATAGAACAGATTAGCTCTTTGATGGCACGTTTTATATCACTTTCTTCTTTATCTCAATTGTTATAAGATTCAGTTTTGCGTGATTAGTAACCATAATTTTGTTTGAGGTGTTTGTTATCAAAATCTATCTTGTTATGGTCTTTCTGGGATTTTTCTTATTGCTGAGTTTATTTAATTTTCCGTAATCGTTTTGTGTATAACCCATATTGTTTTCCTTTTGATAATCATATAGGTACTTAGTAGATTGGATTTACCTAATTTTATAAGATTGCTTCTTATGCCAGTGTAATATTTAGTCCCGATCGGGTTTTTCCTTAACATATAGTATTTTGTTCGCGTCTTACGTATCATATGTTTTGATAGGTATTACTCAAGGTTGAGTTTCGTGTACCAAATTAATTATTCTATCGATCGTAAGTCTTCGATGGGATATTTTGAGGGTGCTCGTTGTTCGTAAATTTTATATGTCCATTATGACGTAAGACAACCGCATTATCGATCGATTGACACCTTCCATAACCTTTTTGGTGTAGTCTATACGTAGGTCGGTAGTCGATACAGGTATCTAGGTCGAAATCAGATAACGTTCCGAATTCATTGACAAACTATATCTTATCAACGTTGATGTGAGGGCGTTTCTTTCTATATTTAGTTGTACCTGTCACGTTAGTGAATTTATTCCTTTTCGTTTTTACAGATTATTTACAATAAATTCTATTTACTAAAATTTGAAAGTGATACAGTAACTGTGATAGTCGTAAATTAGTATGAACTAAAACCTAGTGATAGTACCAGTGAAATGTCCTCTGACTAAAATGGAGAGGAAATTGACACGAGAGGACTTTATGAGGAAAAGCTTTCGGGCGCCGAGGGCGTCTACAACCCCGGACGGACAAGAACCTAGCGTCAACGGCGCACCACCACCGTCGCCAGTCTCGCTAGCCATGTTGGAACGCACACCCCCACAACGAACCCAGTACGAAATCACTTCGTCTGGTATAGCTCCTAAACGCCTAGAAATCAATAGAGCTCATCCAATACATTTGAAATCATTCCAATCGCCTGATCCTCCAGATGATACCAATCCAGCACCACCCTCAGATGATGTCCTACGAAAGTTAGAAAGACAAATTGGTGAAATGGAAAGAGGACTCGAAAGAGCACAGAACGGCACTGTTTCTGTGGACGAAAGAGTTAGATACGCTGAGCATGAAAATCTTTTGCGAACTGGCGTATCTTCCGTAGGCGGTGGTGGATATCTCCCTGCAGATTCTGATACAGAAC
Source organism: Lithosia quadra (assembly GCA_963576445.1). Classification (NCBI taxonomy): domain Eukaryota; kingdom Metazoa; phylum Arthropoda; class Insecta; order Lepidoptera; family Erebidae; genus Lithosia; species Lithosia quadra. Next base: position 3,046,351 of record OY754900.1, on the reverse strand, counting down.
ATGATGTGGTACCGTTTAACAGAAATGAAAGTACGCGAAGCAGCACTGGTGGAGCTACTCCAGTACCTCGACCAGCTACAAAATTGGCACGAACGAATTCTGATACTCAGAACTCTGTCGCTGCTACTGCTAGGCTTATGAGGAAGTTAGCCGACGCTGGCAGTAAAGGGGAGGAAAAATCTAAGAATCTAACAAGGAAAGCTATACAAGCGAGAATGGAGCGAGTGAAGAATTCTGTAGTAGGGAAACATGAGCACAAAGTTCTTGCTGAGCACAGGGTGGAGCAACCGTCTCCGAGGACGCCTACCTCGCCTGTCTCTCAAAGGTCTTCCATGCAGGTAAAAATAATTTCAATTGTATTGTGGAAGTCCATTTAGTGTTTAATTTAAATTTTATATCAAAATTATAGCCATTTATATGTCTTTAAAGGTAGATAAAGTGTATGGTACTCGTAGTATTATGACAAGCTTAAGTGTACTTATGTATATTTTTATGGGTACTCGAATCAACATACTCTTTTCATTGATATTTCTGCCCACACGAGAGTTTTCCCAAATCGTTTATTGAGTAATACAATTACCTACCGTATCATTTTATAGCGCCTACACGTGCGCTTGCGCAGTATTATTACCTACATAAATGCATATTCTCACGCCTTTCTTACTTTGGGATAGGCAGGGTTACAACTACAGCTCTTTATTTACTTTTTCTTTTATACTACGTTTTCTCTACTACTGCAATGAAAATTTCATATAGATTTTGGTGGATCTGACCTGCCCTTATTTTAAAACACTGAAAAGTTCACTAATGTTAATGAGGTTCACCCCTCACTAGTCGCCCTATCATTAAATAATACAACAGAGGTTTCCGCATTTTCACATTCCGCAATGGGGCCGGAGGACAGCAATTTTTATAGCTCCCTCAGCCTTTTTACTGGAGAATATAAATCATATTGCTCAAAAAAAAATTGCCCAAATTTGAAAATGCTCATCTACTTTTGACACTACTATCTCTCGTTTCTCGTGCAGATTTGAAGTTTTGAATGTTGAATATTTCATGGTCGCCCTTCAGGTCATGCTGTGATCTTAGTATAGAAGTATAATCTTGCATACCATTTGTTTTAACGATATGATTGTTCTCGTATTTCTTAGTAACTTCAGGGGGCGTGTAGATGGGAATAGACACATTAAACCCCCATATTTTATTTGTTAAGTTACGAAGGTCATAGCTATTCTTAGATGCGACAAGTAAGCGCTCATAGCTAAGGTGTTAATAAATTCTGTATTTATGGACTGAAATGACACGTCACAAGAACATTATGATGAAGTATCAAAAAAGAAAATATTGGATGGTTTGATAAATGACTTTCGGTTGAATTATTCGTAATGAGGTTTTATTTTTGTTTAGGCAGTGGTGGGCAGCAGTTCATTATGTTTCTGATGGGCGTAAAAAAAAGATACACTGTAATCAAATCTAGTCATGTCATGCATTTGCTTTGCAAGTTTAATAAATATGCCATTCATTGATGATTTAATCATTTCAATGCAAAAATAGGACCGACTTAGTGTCTTTTTTAATTAGGTTAAGTTTAATAAAACGGTTAAAACGCGAGATAATCACGGACAAACATACAGATCACCTCATACAGGGCACTGAACCTCCTTTTTAAGTCGGTTAAAAATGCATTCTGTTATAATCATTTTTCATGTTTTCTTTTTTTTAAATAACATTCGTGCTCAAACTTTGCTTGTGACATTTAATTTATTTAAAGTGCCCGTATGTCCGCTGCCTGACGCGTGGCGTTTGTGGCCCCAACAGACTAAAGTGATTTGACGTCATTACGCTGTTTTATCACGATTTGTGGTGTACATAATAATAAGTAGTAAATATTATTACAAACATAGATTATTTAGGTTTGACATTTACTGCTGCTTAGCATGAAGTGTTTAATAAATACATTAGTTTATGATTTTGTTTTTAGATTAGGTAAAAATGAAGGTTAAGTACAGTCTGCGATAAAAGTTGCTAAACACTGTGAAATTAACAACGATTTACGAAGTCCGTTGCCTCATGCGTGTGCACGCATAAGACAGCGGACGACCTTACGTTATTTTAATAGTGGATAAAACTCAAAAACGTTTGCTGTGACCAAGGTTGAAGAAAAGCAGTCAAATCGTTGGGAACAGTGTAAATAATAAAATAAAACAAAACATATCGCCATAGAGTTTATAAAAAAAACTTTTATTTAAGTTACTCTTGCAGCTGACTGTACTTTGATTTATTGTTATGGTCACGTGGTCGAATACTGTATTATGAAATTGTTCTTTTAAACTTTAACTATGCTGTAGAGATAAAGTTAACTTACTTTAAACAACTCCACATTTTAAATTTTTTATTAATGAAAAGAAAATAAATTTCTATAGAGGTATTGTATTTATAGGCGGCACAACCATTAAAATAAAACTATTTTTAACGGATTTCTAGTCGCGATTTATTTGTTGTTATTAGTATTTACATTGAACTCGAAGTTTCGCTTGTTTTTCTGCAGCAATTGTCACGGAGAGACACTAAAATGAATACCAAGTAAATCGCGATAGAATTCATTAAAAGTACATCAGCGTAAACGGATTTAAGATTGACGTGGCCGTTAATTACTACTACAATAATAGTTGACGGAATATTTACCATGTTAATTTGTTTTATTGCTAACTAGCAAACCCGGCGAACTCCGTTTCACCACCAGATTGTATGTGAAAAATGATTCTCCCGCTTTTCTGTTGAAATTTTTCCTGAATTTTCTTTGCTATAAACCTCACGGAGCCCGAGACCTTTCCAACGAATGCAAAACCGTGGAAATCGGTTCGTGCGTTCTGGAGTTATAGCGTCAGGAAGGAAAATACGACATATTTTTATATAGTACCTAGATAAACATGGTAAATATGCCGTCATCTATCTGCAACGCTGATTTTCAACTGCAACCATAGTATTTTGAACAATTTATGAGGATGCCTATAGCCTTCCCTCCTTTTCAATCGCCCTTGTATGTTGCTTTTACGAGGGCGACTGCAGGCCGATGAGTAACGTGTTCACCTACGATACGACTCATCGGTGTACGTTGTCAGACGGGTGTATTATCGGACATGGTTCGATATCGGATTAGCTTATCACTGGCTATATAATTATAATCCTAGTCTACAGGTGATAGTCACATATCTAAGGTCATATACATGTACCGTAGAATGATATTGACTACCCGATGACCACTTGCATCACTTTGGTTAGATATTGTTTTTAAGCATAACAATAATAGCACCCTATTCATGTCTGACTGCTGGGCACGGGTCTCCTCTCCTCAAACGAGAGAGCTGAGAGGGTTTATACTTTAATCCACACACGCTGGCCTAATGCGGTTTGGTGGATTGGACACATCCTTAGAATTTCTTCTAGGACATGTGGGTTTCCTCACGACGTTTTTCTTTCACCGTCAGCAGATGGTAAATCATGTGATTAGCACATATAAATTCCACAAAGTGAAATTCACATTGGTACTGTCCGGCCGGATTCGAACTCGATACCTCTGAGTAGAGCCGGATTCATCTATCATCGCTTAAATATAATGTTGTTATTTGTGACAAAACTGAAAAACGATAACAACTCTTTTAATTTGAAATAAAATCATACAAAACGTCATTTACATGGCATTGTCATGTGTGTAATGACCATGAGTTCAGGCTGTCATGTCGCAGGTGCAGGTCGTTCACCCACTCATTCCTATAATGGGCGCCAAGAGCCTATTATAAATTTATTACACACAGCATTAACATAATATACACATTATCTACACCTGTAAAGTGGTTTTTTTTTAGGTTAAATGGACAGTTTGTTGGAAACAGGGGAAATTTTACGCAAAAATGCGAAACTCTGAACTGAATACTATATTGCGATCCAAAACGTGATCACTTTAAAGCACGTCATGGTAGGTCCACTATTAGACCGCTACGGACCCATGATACCATCGGTAGTCAAGGGTATTTTTATATCCCTTTGATACCATCGGTACTGTAAAGGTAGTGTCAATCCCCATGAAACCATATGTCATGTTCCAAATTTACAGCTGACTGTACCCACTAATAACGCCATAATTTATTGGGGTTTTTCCCATTGGTTAGATTGATGGTCAGATTAGTCTGACCAACGGGATTTTTTTTTCCCGCTGGACAGATTTATTTGACAACTGGAAAAGACGTAGAAAAAAGTACAATGAAATACAGTTTGACTTTGGCAAAGTTAAATAGTATAATAATTGCAATTTTATCTTGAGCGTTCTAAAAAATGACCAACGTTTAATTCTCCATTAGTTAACTTCATTTATGAATCCATTATGAATTCGTCTCTCACTATATTTTTTTTCGTCCGTTTATTTGTGATTTTACTAAAATCATTTTTCAGTAAAATCCGAAGTATGTTGATAATTCCGGGTCCTTTTCTTGTTATTTTTTTATTTAACTCTTTATGCCAACTTTCCAAAGAGTTTGTGGTTCTGTGCCTCTGCCCAAACACAGACCAAATTTGTTTAAAATTATACTTCTCTAGCCACTGCTTTTCAAAATATTTTATAAATCGTTTTATGTCAGCTGAATCGGGAGCATCATTAATTATATACTGCCAACCTTCGTCCACTAAATGTGGCGGTAGCAATGGCAAAATTCCCGAAAGTGCAATTATGCGTTTTGTTTCTCTTGATTTTGTCAATTTAAATTTTTTTGCTTGTGCCAGTGTCAACAAACTCCATAATATCACAAATAAAACAAGTATTAACAAGAAGTGGAAGAATCGAATTTTGTGTTTAGCAGTACTTTACTAAATCCTAAGCTGATCTGACCAACGGGAAAAAAAATTCCCGTCGGTCAGACTAATCTGACCATCAATCTAACCAATGGGAAAAACCGATTTATTGTATAATTTGTGAATGAAATGTTATGCTAAAAGTTTGTTTATTTTGTTTTACAGGTAAGCACAAAACAACAACAAAATGCTAAAGATAATACGCGTTTCGAAGAAAAAAATAAGGTAAGAGATTTAATCAAAAGCACCGGTAATGTTAACAAAAAACCATAGCTAGCGATGGTCTAGTCTAGAAGACAAACGTGCTAAGTGGAGAACTTTCCCCTTATCTTTTGCGAAACTTCAATAATTGGTAGTGGCTGGCAAAGGCTGCAAAAGGTTAATTCTTTCTCGTATTATACGTACTTACATTCAAAATTCATTATCAATCTAATCTCGGTCTCGTGTCGATCTCCCAAAATATCAAGAAAGGTATTCATTCGGTTACAAGAAAACCTTTTTTGATATTTGGGAACTCGACATGAGATCGAGAATAGATTGAGACTGAATTTTGAACATATTGTACGAGAATTGGTCCGTAGTTAAGGTGTCTTAGACCCTAAAGATGGTTGGGGCCTTGTTTCTCAATTTGCCAACAAAATTGCAAATATTGTTCAATTGTTCTACTGTACTTACGTAAGTGACTTAATCGAATCATTTATATCGACCGTCGCATACGCAACTATATTTGTAAACTTGTAAACCATCAAAATGTTAGCAATTCAAGGTCGTCTAACTATGGGATGCGGCATAACTGATGAGCAGGATTGGAATGGCAGTTGTGGAATTCGAAACGCATTTCGTGCACTGAATTTAGATTTGGTGGTTAAATTAAGATGTTTACGTAATAATTGAACTAAATTGTTTGTACAGAAGCTATTTGTTGTTTTTGGACTTAAGTGGATCCATACGTCATCTGCTAAGTACAGTCAGCGGCAAAAGTTGATGATGTTTGCACAGTTTTTGAATTTAAAATCTTGATATAAATTGCTCATCATATTATTATCTGGGTGAAAATCTGAAATTTGGTTAACTTCTGACGTAATTTTGAAGTTGGTGTTTTTAGTTAAAAATCAGAACAGTTTATATTCTACGCGGTGGGTATAACGTATACTTTGCTGTATCTAAAAGGGTGCGTTACTTTACTTGATATTTTTAGAGATATTTATGATTTTTTAAAATCAGTGTTCTAGGGACTGACGAGACGTGATAGGGACTGATGCAAAACACGTTTATTATTTCAAATAGCATTTGTTTTTTGCCAAATCACACTAAAACAACAAACTAAAACAACATTTTTTAAATTGGTACCTAATAGGCTCGCGTTTGACCACAATCTCACCTCACATGATGTGGTCGACGGTGGAGCACACTTGCCTAGAATCTATTCACTCTAGACTTGAAGACTCCCAGGTGTAGCTTTCCGGAAATACAGACTAAAGCAGGGCATTTCACTCTTTAGCAGTCCGCACGATGAACGTACTGCCAAAACGTTTTGTGCGTATGAGTGGGATATCCACCATGTACAGGAATTAGGTTATGTAACTCCAGCGCACATTCCCCGAAGAACATCTGATAAAAAACAGAGAGGCTAGCGATTCTACGCCGATGTTCCAAGCTCTGAAGCTTAGTCTCAACCAGCGCATCGCAGTTGATGAGCCTCTTGGCCCTTCTCTCGATTGACTCAAGTGCTTCGATCTGGTATTTTGCTGAGCCGTCACAGAGGTGCGAGCAATACTCCATACACGATCGAACTTGCGCTTTGAAAAGTTTGAGCAGCTGTTCCGGTGTGAAATGTTATCGCACCTTCGAAAGAGTACCTAGCTTTTTGGCAGCTGCCTCAATGTATCGACCAAAGTTGAGGGTAGGAGTGAGAGTCACGCCAAGAAGCACTGGTACACCTCGGAAAGCAGGGTTTGGCTGGAATTGGCTTCACTTAGCGGAGAATAGACACGCCTGGGTCTTCTTTGCGTTGGAGTTGACCAAGTTAGCGTCTCCCCAATCGGAGACAGCCTTCAAGGACAAGTCCAAACGCTCAAACATAGCCTCTCGAAGAGACTGGGTCTGTGCTATGCTGGCCTACGGGCCGAATTCGTACCTCTCAACCTGCTGTGTGCTGCATGTAGCGAAGATGCGAATGTTAAGATAGATGTGTGATGTAATGAGAATGGTCAGAATAAAGAATGAGTGCATTAGAGGAAGTTTGAAAGTTGCACCAATGAATGAAACATCGAGAAGCGAGCGACTGTCGTGGTATGGACATGTTTTGAGAAAAGATGACAGTAATGTTGTTAAAAATGTTCTAAGGATGAATGTGGAGGGCTTTAAGGGTAGTGGTAGGCCTAAGAAAAGATGGATTAACTGCGTGAAAGAGGATATGGCATGACTGAAGAAATGACATCTGACAGGAAAGTATGGAGGAGAAAGATATGTTGCGCCGACCCCAAATAATTGGGACAAAGGCAGGTAGATGATGATGATTGGTCTGTATGTCCAAAAATCTTTTATTTTTTCTTATGTTATCAGATGAATAGGCTACCCAGTTTCTTCTTGCCCCTCTGTGCTCACACGGAGTCATGTCTTTTACAAATTTTCTTTGTCTCCTGGCCTTTTTCTTTAGATATTTTAGTCGTTCCTTTTCTTTGTAATTTTCTAACAAAACAGGGTAATTTTTATTTTTTTCCAATAGCTTCTTTGCCTGTTCAGGCTTATTTGCAACTCTCTCTTTCTAGGCGCCAAATTCTATAAGAAAAACATTGGTATTATGTTTAAAACCATTAGTCGGGCAGTATAACTATCAGTCCCTAGATGCGGCGTCAGGCCCTAGTCACTATTACGACTAGGGCCTGACGGTCTAGGGACTGACGAAACAAAACAAAAGCAAATGAAACTTATTATTTAAAATCGATATCAAAACCAATAGGCGGTTAAAATAACAAGGCAGATAAAACTCATATTTAAAGTAAGTATTGAGATCAATTAGTAATTAAATATCTTTAAAACGACTTACCTAGGGCCTGAGAGCTTGACTGGTTTTGTACGCGTTTCCGCAGCAAACTCGGCGACCACACTAATAAAAAAATAGCTGCTGCGGCTTGGCTACTGTTTGCAACTAACTTCACACAAATACTTTCGTATGGCGTGAGTTATGAGAAAGCCATATGCTTGGATGCCGCGTATTTTTGAATTTTGTAAATGACTAGGGCCTGATATTTTTTATCGCTTACACTTTTTGACTATAAATAATGTGATTAAACATATTGTTATTATAAATTAAATCGTAATGACAATGTTAGTAATGTAATAGTAAACGAATTTAAATAGCCTTTGATCAGGTTATTCTTATAGAATTATAATAACAGTGACATGAATACCAAATTCGGGAAATGCTTCATGGCTAGGGCCTGATATTTGGGGTAAAAAATGTTTAATTTTGGAAATAAAGAATATTATGACATACATCAAAATAAGTGACCAAACTAAATGGAGTTTATAGCATTGTTTAGTAGTTTCAAATATTGGATAATATATAATAGTATTGTGAAAATCGATACATACACCAATTTAACCAAATTTCAGAGAATCACCCATCTGTATTTTTATTAAGAACCAAGAATTACTTGTTACAAAATACAATTTTTAAAATAAGAAAAAGATCATCTACTTTAGGCGACCGTGGTATCCGTGGGGATTTAAAAAAAAAGGAATATAAAAGCATGTATACTTTGATTGTTTTCACAAAATATACTATGAACGGATTAATACCCTTAAACACAATTATATGTATATTATGGAACGTGATCATATAAATTACAGGGAAATTTTAATTAAAGACAGGATGGCAATTACGGGGTAAATTATAGTTTTCTAAGCGGGAAACCGGGTTAGCGGGGCGTTTTCTTATCAAGTCATAGAACATGGTATTTTAATAATCACGTCGTTATTATTAAATTAATTTGCTTTCACAAGTCTCGTGGGACAACCCGTGTCTTATGGTTAAAGCTGGCAACTAACAAGATTAGATTAAATTAGAGAATAGTCATAATCCTACCCCAGAAATAGGGGTCCTTATTAAAATCTTAGGGTTCAAAATAAACTCTCCTGCTAACTGATAAACTTGCAGAAGAATGCAACTACTGGCTGGGGTGGTGGGTGGATGGCCCCCAGTCCCCCTGGCACCGGGTCTCCCTGACCCGGAATCAACGAGATTCTGGTGCAAGCTTTCCTCTTTGTGTTGGGAGCTCAGTCGGTAGTCGCCTTTTTTCATACCACTTAGGTGGCAGAAAAGCACACGGCCCAACTATTGGGAAGCGGTCACCGTAGCCTATGGACGTGCGCAACACCAGGGGCGTCTCACTCGCGCTGCCGACCCTGCAAAAACCTTCTAATGCCCTTCTTGAAGAACTCCATATTGTAGCCGCCAGGGAAAACCACTGTAGGGAGATCGTTCCACAGCCTAAGCGTGCGCGGAAAGAAATTTCTTTCAAACCTTACAGTACGCACTGCAGGCGGATGCAACCATGAATTCCTTGCCTGTGGTGCCTGTGTGCGCTCCCATGTTAGAAGGAATGATCCCCGGCTTCTAAGGTGAAAACCTCAGATGCCGACCCTGTTAAAACCTTCTAATATGGTTTCTAGAATAGGAATATATTTTCATCTCTGCGTTTATTTGCAATAGGTTGTACAGTACATATTATGCTTAGAATCGCTCAGCCCGATGCAATCAGACATAAATGTGCATACACATATTTGTAGTATGCAGGAATCGAATTCGCGACCTCTAGCTTAGCGGAACGGCACATGGGTCAGCTAAATAGTAATTAATCAGCTGGACATTGAAGACAAGGATAATACGCCAGCATCGATCATCATCTAAGTAGGTCGTTCGATAGCAGCTATCGAGCGAATATAATAAACCTTGACACGCGGACTCGCCTGCATTGATTATACAGTTTTCCCTTAGCAAATAGAGAAAAATACTAGATAAAGTATTTGCAAGGACAATTCATGGGCAGTAGGCATTTTTATTGATTATTCTACTTAGGTGGCAGACAAGCGCACAGCCCACCTGATGGGAAGCGGTCACCGTGGCCTATGGACTCAGAGGATGGGGAGGGGCGGAGTTTGTGAGCTCTGGCTATCCTACTCACCGCCGGGAACACAACACGATGGTTATTACAGCCGCGGTCTTCTGTACGGCTACACCCCAGTTGGACTGCTCATTTGGAGTCGGACGGGAGATACTGTCGTGTCCTTCCTCCTACAATGTATATTAAAAGTGATTGTGAAGTTACACATAATATTATAACAGAATTGACCTCGAAACAACGTTAAATCCTAAACTTTCAGACAAATATATACATTGTTAAACAATTTCCTGAAAATACCGCTTTGTGTTGCGCAAACTTTTCGCTAATGAACTCAGTTCGGAAGCCGATTCTGATTTTTAATTTACCTTCTACAAGGGTCGGTTACCGGGAAGTGCTCTAGAGCGGTGAATGAATGAATCAGAAGTTGGCAACCAACGATACAATACTCGTAATACAAAGTGGTATTTATTGTGCCTATTACTTGTAGAGACAGACAATCTACTGAATGGGTACTGGTTATTATAAAACGTTCACGTGGGGTGAACTGTGAAGGAACTGTAACTAAGACAGATTATTTCATAATGATTTAGATCGGAAAAAATAACGTCCAGGACGTGACTAGATCCCGCAACCAGTCCCGTACTTGGGGAATGCTCTAACCGACTGAGCTACCTGGACAGTGCACACGTTCTCCGATATATCCTACTTGAGAAAAGTTGCCAACAGGGCAGACAGCACTTGAATATAAAAAAATGTTGTCAAAAGAAAACTTCAGGGATCTCGAGGTACAGCGCAAATTAGGAGAGGCCTATGTCCAGCAGTGGATGTCGATAGGCTAATTGATTGATTGAAGAAACTTCAGATTGCAAAGTTTATTCTCGATTCTCGACTGTATAAACGCCTACATAAAAGTGTGGGTGCGCCACAACTCCACAAGCATATGCTACAATTCGTAGGCTGCAAGCAAAATGCGTCCCACTACTAACTGTTACACAACATTCATGAAATGAATATGCATGCTATAACGTTTGTTTTTGATGAGACTGATTATTGTTTTAACCTTTAACTTATCATCAGACGAGGTAAAGTTATGTTGACGTGTCAAACAGAAAAAAATAGGAGGCCTATTTTTTACAATATAATCATATAATCTAATAAACGTTTTTACTTTTTTCTTTCTTTCAATAAATTGATAAAATCTTACTATTATTAATACAAAAGAGCTGGCTGGAATAATCTAGATTCTACATCATATAGTTCTGTATGAAATCAAACCACTAATGCTACAACATTAAACTCTATAATGCTTCAAACAATGAAAATTATGTCCTACCAGCTCAACTGATTATTTACAATGGAACTAAGTATTACAGCAATGCGCATTCTTATTAAAACCCTCCAAATTGTTGCCATATTAAAATACCACAATCTTTATTGAACCCAGAAAGCTCCTGCCTGTCTATTATATCGGTTTGATAATAGATAAGGAAAGATTCCACGTCTTGATTGCCCGTCGCGGTTGCCCCTTTGTTGGGAGTTTCTCGGAATTACTTTTACCGTTCCTTAGATCGACTCGATATTGAATATTTCTATTAGGAAATGTTGCCTCTAGCTAATTTGTAAATTAATTTCATGATATTTTGGTGATAAATCGTTCGTGGCGTATAATTAGTATCATAATCTTCGAACGACAAAGTTTATCTACTATTGTAGCCTAGGTGACTATGCTACAATAATAGTAATTATATAAATTAGAATTAGAATTAAATTAGAATAATAATAAGTTAGAAATGTGAAGCTACTCGTACTTTTGTCATGTTGTCCTGTACATGCATTCTATTGACGTCTGTGAAGCCATACGTTGTCATTTATGGAAGCCGGACGACACTTATAACTGCGATTATGTATTACATGTACTAGCAACTCTTTTACTTTTCTTTATAGGAAATTCAGCTGAACGAGATCGAAAATCTAGACTAGATCCCCAGTTCGGAAATTAAAAAGCGCTTTTTCAGCACTGATTTGCAATGCTAATATTATTTATTAACATTTTCGCAAGTTAAACGTAACGTATATCGTCGGTCTGACAGATCAATGTTACATCTCCGCCTCTCTTTGGCTATATAGTGTGGTACTGTTGCCGTGGTAGTGAAACTACAGCAGTTGTTTTTTACAACGACGCAGGTGTTTCGCCGATTGAGGCGAAACAACTGCTGAAAGAGCAGCGGAGGATTTAGGTCCTATAAGGCATTTTCTCAGTTCAAAAATGGCCGCTAGTATTTGAATAAGCAAAACAATTGAGTAATGTAGACAGTAGCGTTGTTAAGCAAAACTATCCTTTCGACTGAAGTTGTGTAGAACAAAAACTATTCGACAGTTTATGTTTCTTGTGAACAATGTTTGAAAGTTTCTTGTATAGTTAAGCACTCGTTGTTCCAACCGCTTATTGTTCGCTTAAAGCGGGAATGTTCACGCTTTAAATACGTGTAATTCTGAGTTTGTCGGACGCCATCCTGTCTTTACCAAATATTGTCTCAGACTAGACGAAATTTGACAGGGTCAGTAAATAGCATGTTTGTATTTAGTTAGCGGTGTCATAGAATGTATTGTTGAATTATTTTTAACAACATGGTTTGGGTTATTTGTATTTGTTGAATTATTTTTAACAACATGGTTTGGGTTATTTGTATAAATATGTCTAATATTAACTTAAGACCTATAAATACTAGCTTATCTTATACGTGCTTATAAAGCACGGGATGTGTAAGGCTACCCCAAGATCTTGTTTCTAACCACAGAACTTTTAAGAGTCTACAATTTGTTATCACTAGCGTTTTCTACCAGAGGGGCCATCTCGAATCCGGAGATGGCACGGGTCAAGCCGGGGTGCGAGGGAAATGCTCTTTGGGCCACCTTACACCCTGGCGTCAGAAGACCCTAGACGGCGTGCGGTTTTAGTCGGTAAGAGTCCGACATAACCTGCCCCGCTGGGCGCGGGGTAGGTATCCATGAGAATTTCCGCACGAAAAAAAAGGTACGATGCAACTTTCTTACAACGAACGGCAACAAAACTCATACGAAACTTAAACTCCATATAATTCCTGTTTGAGCTATGCACACATAGACATCGCACACGGAGACGAATCTCGGATTGTGCGCTCACCTGTACGAGATCTAGTTGTTAAGGATGTTTAAGTTAGACTTAAAATTAAACTAACGTTGGTTCAGGCGCAAGGGCCGTTCTCGCTTTTAACAAGTATCACACTTCTATACCTGGGCCCGTAGACAAGTCTCAAAAGTCTAAATCGCTAAGGAAACGAATAGATTTTGTCGACCAATCACACTCCAGCTCGTGATTCCGCCGCGGCGCGCGCATCGTACGCCGGCTTGGATGTGATTGGTCGACCTAATATATTCGTTTCCTTAGCGATCGTTAGCGATTTAGATTTAACACTTGTCTACGGGGGCTGTTATTCTTTCTGTGTTTCTAATGAATCCTTGAACAGTAGGCTTAGCATGATGTGTAAATAAAGCATCCGTGTTCCATACGAGAAAGAGGGATGGAGCTAATTCACCCTATTTCCATCGAGAAACCTTAAAAGCCCTCTGTTAATCGTAAAACCCTCCTCAACAATTAATATTAATTATGAAGAGTACTTTGGAATCAATTTAGAGTACTTCAACCTGTTATAAAATTCTTTGTGAATGATTAATGTTTTGCAGGTGCTGAAAGGTAAATCACTTATAAAATATTACGACTGTAAAGTATTTAATCGGTAGATATGATTTAGAAATCTTTTACTATACTTATTTAGTTTTCTAATAGGTACGTTCTGTACGTTTATTATATGTCTCGTTAATGCGCTCCGAGGTTTAATCCGCGGCTCATTTTTTCAAATAAATCATCATTATCCTATTTTTACCCGACTGCGCAACGCAAAGGAGTGGTAATGTGTTTAACAGCCTATGTATGTATGTATGTATGTATGTATGTTTGTATGTTCCTTTGAAGCACTATACAGACCAAACGCCTGGGCCGATTTTTATGATTCACGCGTCAATCGATTCCTCCTAGTCCGGCGAGTGTCACTAAAGACATGACGTTAGTGAAAATTCAATATGGCGACTACTGGACGCCATATTGGGAAAATTAAAAAAATGAAATTCAACAAACTATGTCAAGTGGGGTATCGTTGAATAGGTATTTAAAAATCAGTTTTAATTTCCTCTCAACATTTTTTGATTCGATTGACCGTTTAGAATATATATCGATTTAAAGTTGCGGAGCAACCATTTTCACAAAGGGGTTTTTATTAGACATTAGAAAGTCCAATCGGGTACAAGCTAGCTAGGTACTCATACTCATAACTAAAAAGTTTAAAATAAAAAAATATAATTAAAAAAATTAAAAAACCCGACTGCGTAAAAAACTAAAAAGAAAAAAACAAGCATCAGATGTCCGGTGGTTTAGAAACATAACAACTGAACAGTCGGGATCCATTGAAAAATTAGATTGGATGTCGAATAATGGATCCCGACTGTTCAGTTGTTATGTTTCTAAACTACCGGACATCTGAGTGCTTGTTTTTTTCTTTTTAGTTTTTTACGCAGTCGGGTTTTTTAATTTTTTTAATTATTTATCGTATGGAAATCACTACAGATACTACCACCGTTAGCCAGTGGAGGTCGTTATATCGGACTTAACTGACTAACACCGCCGCCATCTTGGGTCTTCAGCTAGGATGTAAGGTGACCCGAAAGGCATTCCTTATATCCCATCCCTAAGGCAAAAACCTGCCCCAGAGCCTCATCTGACAATCACAGTTTGCTAGCTTGCAAGTGAGGTTGGGTTGAGCTCAGAAAATATTGGTGCCTTGAAGGAAGAGGAGACTATGTATGTAGTATACTTCTTTGTCTTCAAGATCTCGATTTATTACCTAGCTCCAGGAATTTAAATTACCAGCGGCCAGCGCCCTGTTCGCCTTGAGCGCAGGAATTTTTCTATACTACACCGCACTCCTACAGTGTTTATAGGGAATTTGTCGTTGGAAAAGCATTTTAATTGGGCTATTTAAAAAGCGTGTGTATACCGTTAAAATTATATGACTGTTTTATTTTGGTTTGTAATACTTAACTAACACCTATCTAATTACTAGGTACTTAAAGTTTAAAATCAATAACTAAGAAACAGTTTTGTTATCAGAGTGGTCAATTCTCGTAAATAATATATTCAAAATTCAGTCTTAGTCTAGTATCAATTGTCGAAAAAGGTATTCTTGTAACTATAATCTTGTTTGACTTCTGGGAGACTGACAAGAGATTAAGACTAGACTGAGATTGAATTTTTAACTTGTTTTTACGTGGCACTCAGTTATAATGTTTGAGATTTGTTATGTTAGCATCCATTATAATGTACGCTATAATAATTTATAAATATTATGTAGATGTGTTAACCATCAATAACATTAATTATTTTATTAAGGTAATATTGAGTTCCAACAATAACAATTCGACACTTTACAAATAGGTTGAATAGATATATAATAGATATACCTGGCTGCATGTAAATGATTGTTTTGTCGTTGAATCAAATATTAAAGTTTGTATTTAAGTTCTTAGTTTTGACGGCAGCCGGCCAACTGTCAGAGAGCGCTATAAAAGGGAATAGAAATGCAGCTGATACCTATTGTTATGATATTAATTTTGCATTATTCACTGGTTATACTCGCTAATGTTGTCTTATAAATGTATATGTAACGGTGTAATATCAGAGTAACAACAATAATGAATACATGTTTAAAACTACGAAGAGTTTTATTGGAGCATCCTACAGTTAAAACAATGCAAATAAACCCTGATGTAGGTATTTATTTAATGTAGGTATTGTCATTCGAATATAACTATTAACAAGTTTCAAATGGATAAAAAAATTAGAAGTTAGTGAATGCCAAGATTTGTTTACGAATGAAAGGTGTATGCCAAGATCGTAAAAAATTAAGGTCCAGGCCAAGTATAGGAGAAAATGCTAGAATCCAACCCCGAACTTCGAGGTCACTGCTTCATATCATGATGGGAATCGTAGAAAGAAAGAAGGACTCTACTTACTCTATCGCAGAAGCTAGCAGATCATTTTTCTGGTCATAATTAGAATAATCTTTTCATTTTAAAAGCGTACCGCCAGCTAGGTAACGATGTCGTCGCTGCCCTGTTTAACATAGATTCTATTGTCATGTCTTTATGGCTACTAAACATAAGAAAAAATGGGGAACAAAAAAAACTTCTAAACGATTCCAAGACAATAGGAATAAAAGCTGGACCTTTCAAGAACCAAACCAACAAATAATTCAATCGCAAGCCAAATGACGCAACTAAGGTGGATGCAATAACCATCATAACCCCACTTTGTGTACTAAATTCATAAAACTTAATATCAAATATCAACCCTCATACCAACTAATAGAGCCTAATATTGTTTGAGGTTTACAGTTATATAAGACGTTTTAATTTTCGGTGAAAAATATAGGGCGGTGGGCACGCCACCCCATCCACAGTACACTTCCGTTAGTCGTATTCCGAATGTCAAAGGAGGCAGACGTGTTTTAAGTTATAGAATATGGTGTTGTCGTTGTGTAGTGAATTGTAACATGGCTAGAAAAAGGGTAAGCAGTGATTGAAGTAACCTAACAATACCATGCTAGAAAAAGACTAACGTGTTTTGCAACATGTTAATCAACTTATTCGTTATTTACTCGAAACGTTGTTAAAATGATCGATTTTTTGAAAGCGCGATCGCACTCTTTGATAAGCATTTTTATTATTGAATTGTGTTATAAGCTTTTGAGTAACGTTTTTTGATATCAATCGGTACTGTGATTTGAATTTTCGTGTGTATTGAAATACAAGATTGGTTTTTGAATTGCTTTTAGTTGGATACCGATTTTATTTCGTGCAAGTGCCGAATGAATAGGATTTTTACTATAAAAGTAAAAAAAAAATATTGTTTCCAATCAACAAATGAATTTTGTAGGTACGTTATTGGATTTGTAATGTGTTATGCATTGTGTTTTTTTTTAAATATTTCATGGTTGATTTCTGAATTATAAAGTTAAATTTAGTCTCTTTGACTCTTATTTACGCAGTTTCTTTTCCATATATCTATAATTCGTTTAAAGTATCGAAAATTCCGTCTGCATATTAAAATAATCCTTTCTTAAAATCTCTTTGATTTATCAGCTGTTTTTATTATAAATAGGTACGGAAAATTACTGTATTTGAAAGAAATATTTTAATTCATATATATTGTGCACAACACTACAAATTAAAGCCAATTGATTTTATGTTGTTTAACTAAAATAGGTTCTGACGATGAGTTTAAAGCGAGCGGAGCCGCAAGCTGCACCTAGTAAATAATATTCTCAAGGTCCTTTTTATTCAAATTCATTCATTCAAATTCATTCAAATTCATTTAATTATTGTTTGTCACAGGTAGATAGAAGATGTTGTCAATTACATAAAAGTATCACCGTAGCATGTCTGATAAGACGTACAATAGTATTATCATATATGAACCACATCACACTATAGTCATTCCACTCCTTATTTTTGCGTTTGACAGCAGTTTTAGAATGTAACTGTTGCATTAATCCTACAAGTAAACTTGGAAATGCGTGACCAAGAAATTATATAAACTGGCGTATCATATGTATCTACCCTATTTATAACTCATTACCAAAATTAAAATGCTTTAATTGTTTCGGTTGATTTAAAATTTACGATTATTTGCTCACTCAATGAAAACGGCTACACTCTACCATGTCTAGTGTTGGGATCGAATGAAATCGCTGCAAATTACGAATCTAAAATAATCGTTCAAACTTACTTACATTTACGTCAACACAAAAGTTGTTGTAACATGTAAGCTTTGTTTTTATAGTGTATTATGGATTCTTGTACGTGTTTTCAATGACTAATCATCTCATCAAAATATTTAAGTTGTGTTGTGTAGGGTAATAGTTTTCATTAATATTATACGTAGGTACGAAAAGCACTGAGCCCACTCGTCTTCGACGGCCTTTTGAAACGCAGCCACAGCTTCTTCGGCATCCATAAAACGTTTATCTCGCTATTTTCTTCCTTTTTCGGAAATAAATAAAAATCGCAAGGTGTGAGGTCAGGGCTATTATACGGTGGGTGACCCAGTAATTCCGCAAATTGTTTTTACCATGACAAAACAATGGAGCCTAAACTCGATAGGCTTATCTTATTAATAATAATAATATATTCATAAATCACAATTGTAGCTTAACATAATAAAATATTGTACACTTTAAAATTGATGAATGTTAAATATAGGGTTGTTCTTCTACAATAAGTTGATTGAGTTTCTGCTCTCCTAAATAGGCTATAGGTAGCCTGTGTTAAGGAGATACAGGACATTGGCGTAAACCCATGACAGATGATCGGTATGAACAGCCTATAAGTGTCGCCGAATAATTGATACATTCAGGAGGAGGAGGAGGATGGACGTAAAAAGTACTGAACGGGGTTTGATACGGTTTTTTTTTTATTAGAAAGGTCTTGGTTAGACTCAAAATCTTACGCATATTTGATCACAATCGGCTCATTAGAACATGCGATATAGTAAAAAAAACGCGCAAATCGACGTCCACGCGGGCGGAGCCGCGGGCAACAGCTAGTACAGAATATAAATGATTTTTGACTTTGATTTTGACTTTGACATTGTACACGAAAAAAGAATGTTTATTACAAAACATAAAATTTTGAAGGAAGATCCAATAATAGCCATTATTTAATATTATCATCATCATCATTCATCATTCTCTGAACCTTTTCCCAACTCAGTTGGGGTCGGCTTTCCAGTCTAACTGTGATGCGGCTGAACTTCGATATTTTACGTGGAGCGACTGCCATCTGACATTGGTTGTGGAACCAATGGCGATATCGAAGTTCCAAGTTAGACTGGTTGGACTTTTGAGGGCTCCAACTACCCGTAACGACTGCCATAGATGTTTGTATGGCAACCGGGACCGACGGCTTAACGTGCTCTCCGAGGCACTTAATATTATCATTATTATAAAAATAGAAATATTTTTAACAGATTTTATTGCGAATTATTTTATTCAATTAAACGTCTGGCACGCAAAAGAAGTATAAAAATTTGAATACCGAGCTGAAATAAAATAAATTGAAGTTTGAAATCGATTGCAACTTCTTCAGAGACTAAGTCGATTATTGTTTGAAATCGGTCAGGTTACGCATTTGGACATAACTATTTGACAGAAAATTGAAATGTCAAACGCAAAATAAAGGAGTGGATTGACTATAGGTACAATTATCATTATATCAACCAAAAATTTTTTAAATACCATCACACATTTCATGCGATAGGCAAGCACATAAATCTTATATTCACTGTGTGAACTAAAATAAAAAAAAAACACATTATACCAACGGAACTCTATACCTCGTTGGTGAATAAAACATTCGCTCAAGTACTCCGACCCCTCGATTGTTGCTTTTTTTTTTAAATTACCCTTGCGAGTTGTTGATAAACAGTAAGGATTCTTATATATGTATTTTCGGAAGGTTTTATCGAGAATATTAATCAACAATGGAAGAATACCCTGACTGATTGAGTCAGAAGTTATTTTTCACATTGGATACGTCAATAGTGACTACACCTCACCTAAGATAATCTCACGAAACGGGGTCACCACCGGGTTGACAGATATCAATAATGCAAGAAACGGGTTTGCATTGGTGAATAAAGGATTATGGACAAAAGAGAAATGTACAAAAATTATCAAGAGATTTATGTGACAACAGTTTTACACAACCAGACAGTAGGTACTGAACTTCAAAGTGATGTGATGGAAATGAAATGTGTCTCTACCATGAATTGATTTCGATAGGTTTATGTATATATTTTTTAGCACAAGTCATACAATAGGTCTTAAAATCAAATAGAGATCTCTGTGATATACCGCAATCTGCTGTGTACAATATGAAACTTCAATATGTGAACAGTCAGAAACACTGTATATAGACCATAAAATATTAAACTATCTGACAATATTAACTGTCGAAATCTGGTTCGATGAACTCATGGTAGGTACCTACGCCTAAAGTACTTTAATAAACGTCATAGCGAGTTCACGTTGAATGACTTGTCAATAATTGCGTTTAGACAAGTTTCAACAATGAGATCGAACTTAAGATCCTATTATATTATCTAAACTGAATTTTCACGTTACAGCAAAGAAAGTTCACAGTTTAATTTGAGTTAAACGTGTTTACCCATAGAAGAAATTCAGTCTTTGTTAAACAAAAATTGCATTCGTTGTATATTTTCTGATTGAATCCGCTCGTTCAATAGGTTTTATTATTATTTTTCCACTACTCTAAAGCTTAAACTAGATTTAAAAATTCTGAGTGCAATCTCGATACGAGTTGCGAATGTAATCCCAGTAAGGTGAGGTCTGTTATACAGCGGATATTGAAGCGTAGACAATAGCGGAAATTATCTTATAAACGCACATTGCTCTATACATAGGTCATCATTCATCATTCCTCTCCGAGGCTGTGATGTCTTATGGAATACTACTTTGGGGGAATGCAGCAGATTTAGAAACCATATTTATATTACAAAAGAGGGCAGTTCGTGCCATTTATTGTTTAGGCAAGAGAGATTCTCTCAGGGAACGATTTAAAACGGTAAATATTTTAACTGTAGCTTCCCAATATATATTCGAGAACATACTGTATGTCAGGAAAAATATATCCAACTATACAAAAGTAAGTGACATTACAGTCAGAAATCTGCGCAATAAAAATAAACTAATCCTTCCTTGTTATCGGCTTAGCAAAGTTAGTGGTTCTTTTAGGGGGGAAGGTATACGTTTTTACAATAAATTGCCTGAATCGGTCCTTGGTATGCCTGACAATAAATTTAAAACATTTGTTAAGGCCACCTTATGCATAAAAGCATACTATAGGACTGCTGATTACCTTGAAGACAAAAATGTCTGGCTTGAGCATGGTGCAGGCCCCTCCTAGAATGCTAAAGTGCTACAACTACATAATGCTGTAGTTGTGGCATTTGCCTACTACAATATATTGATATTGTGGTAGGCACGCGACCTTTTTTGCTATTTTTTTGACATTAGTATATTTTTGACATTTTCAATTATTTTATTGTTTAACTTCGGTTAAAATTTATTATATTATTTTATTTTTTTTATATACCTTTATTTATATTGACACGAGACAAAATGTACATTCGTCCATATTTAGTCTTAAGATATCTATGTATAACCTGACGTCTTAAAATGCAGCAGTGGAGTTTGTTGCGCCGTTTCTTCTCCACTAGCGCCTAGGAAGCGGTGGTAAACTTAGTATTAAGTAGTTTTGACGTCAAAAAGATGTAATTACGTTACACTATTTTGAAAAATAAAGAAATTGAAATTGTACCCAATTTAGTTGGGATCGACTTTTCGGCACTGCGAAGCGGCTGAACTTAGGATATTTTCCGTGAAGCGACGATCATTTGACCTCCACAATCTAGCGATACCTAGTTTAGTAGCTAGGTAGTTGAACTATTTAGAAAGATACAGATTTTCGTCTTTTTTTTTTTATCTTGACTTTTACGGTAGCGACTACCATTTAATCCCCTCACCCCTAGAGGAAAACCTGCGTCAGAGCATCGTTCGTCAATCTGCAGGCTTGTTTATGACTAGCAGTTGAGTTTAGCTTGGGCCCTTGGTAATCTTGCTTCAGCCCCATACATCCATAATTATACTCCACTATACTCGAATGGTAGTGTTTAAAAATTCACATTTCATCAGCTGTTTTTAATTTTTAAATAAATGAAAAGCCTAACGTGAATTTGCCATAGAACAAAGAACATTTAGACTTGACAACAAAATTACTACAAAAGCATTGTGCACTGTATGCAGGGTATTGATCCATAACGTCGACCTGGCTCGCACCCTCACTGTATAACACAACCACAGCCTACAATCGATTCAGAATGGTGTTCTCACGTTAATAAAGTTTATTTTGCATGTTCTTGGAATTTGTTATATTGAAACTATTGAAGGGTTTAACGATTGTCACAAAGGATTTTAGTGGCGGTTAACGTCTGCAAGATATCGGCATCATTGTTAGTTTTTAACAAGATTTGTGTGACTACAAACAATATATTTGTAGGGACGTATTTTGAGTATATTTTGTGTTGTGAACATCCGATTTAGGTACGGGTATTTTAATAAAATATTAGTATTGTACATGAGTTCAATAAATACTTGCCTAGCACAAAAAGGTTTGAAAACTAAAGTAGGTAATAATGGAAATTGACGATCGTTTAACCCAAACCCAAATGCTATTACACAGTGTCAAATTGGTATAATTGTAATGGAATTATATTCATAATGTGTAGGGAATAGTGACTGTCGTGATAGCGCGAAATAAATACCCCAGAGACGTCACCATTCGTTCACCAATTACGACAATATTTGAATATTAATGCTAAAACTATTTCCATTTTTGAAATTATCTTTAATATTAATCTGTATTATTAATAGTTTCTTCTATACATTCATAAACCTATTGTTGAAAATAATTATTATGACTCTGTAACGTGACCAAAATAGAAATATTACTTTTTTTTTATTTACTAACGGCAAGCGTTCCGTAGTCAATACAGGTACTGGTTTATTGACTGACTTTAGTATTGTAGGCAAACGTTCTGTACAGTTCTTTTTGTATAATTAGTTTAGGTACTACTGAGGTAGCAAATAAGCCACCTGAAGCTAGGACAAGCGGTTACCGTACTTTTGGCAGAGCAATTTAATTCTGCCAATATTATAAATGTTTATGAAAATGTTTGAATGTGTGTTGCTCAATCACGCTATAACGGCTGAACAGATCTCGCTGAATTTAGGTACAGAGCTAGATAGAGTCTTGAATAAAATAACGCAAAGGCCCTCCTAGGTAAAATATAGGTATATTTCAATCACATTTTTTTTTCAATTGATAGCAAATATAAGGTGTTACTCCACTAATGTGATATGTCAAACAAAATGTGTGAACTCAAAAGTGAATCCTTAGTAAAGATGAACTCTAAAAAGTATTTAGCAAGTCTTATCACTTGAAGACATCGCCGGAGATGGGTGTCAAAGGCAGATATTTGGTGAATACAACATTTCTCTTGCATGTTACACGTAGCACGGTGCTGCATGACAGGGACCTTACCATGAGCTCTTAATATCAATTCAAGATGCAGTGCAACTCAGAGAGAGAGAGATGGAGCTATGCACCGTGTATGGCGCCATCTCTCTCCCTGAGTTGAACTACACCGCATTTGTATTGCTATTAAGGTGAGGCAAGGTCCTAGTAGTGATAGCGAATTTGTAGATTTTTGTGTTGTTTGTAGTAAGTAGTTAGTGGTAGTACCTTTTTTCCGTATGGAAACCCCCTGCTAATCATAGGGGGGAGGTTACCGGTATCTCGATAGGTGGTGTTTTTCACTCCACGCTTTGAAAGAACCCAGAGAAGGTAACGTGTGTGATAAAATAAGGTAGAGGTCACCATTCTAAGGGCATCCCTTAAGAATGATGACCACTACTTTCTGGACTCCACCTCAGCTTACCATCAGGCGGGGGGATGCAGTCAATCCGGCGGACTAAATACAAAAGAAGCCTATGGATAATAATTTTAGCTAATAATAGAACTGATTTACCTCCTTTTTTAAGTCGTTTAAATGGACTGAAACCTTCTCCAAAATGTAAAAAATACTTTACTGTAAACCGCGTTAATATCGGAAGCGCGAGATGATCACTACATGCAAACATTCAGGTCAAAAAGTGAATCTGCTTTTGAAGTCAGTTAAAAATTAAGATAATGTTAAGCACTTCTGTTGCTGACTGTACCTACATATTATAGTACGACTATGCTAAGAATTAGAAGGTATATTGGACATGTTGTGTGGAGTTAGAGTGCCCGTAAGGCTAGACGCCAAACTTTATTAAGAACTCGTGACGAATCTCAGGCGACGTGATCGTGGGAATGGGGTGTGGTGTCAGTGCAAGCGAGTTATTTGAGTTGTACTGTACATGTCTAAATCTATATAACTCTACATCAAATGGTCGTTCCAAGTGTCGGCGCAAAAGGCGTACGAAGGTGATGTTATTTGAAAAAAGGAGGTCAGGCATCCCTAACCGATAGCCTAAAGTAGGATAAAAAATGTGATTGGTGGGTAAACTACATAAATCACAGAATAGAGATGTAAAAAAAATCAAAACATGCGCTCAATATTCCCCGTAAACAGGTAAAAACCTCGTTACACGTGTACAAGGGTAGTTTTATACGAATTCCTTGTAACAATTTCGGGTTAAACGTCTAAAAGTAAAGGAATTTCCACCTTCTACCCTTGTTACGGTAACACGACGTGGGTTGGTAACCCTTGTACTGCTAACATATATATTATTACCTTAGTCGACTTGTATTATGTACTAGCGACCCGCCCCGGCTTCGCACGGGTGCAATGCTGATACTATTTCTGCATGTATTATACATATAAACCTTCCTCTTGAATCACTCTATCTATTGGAAAAACCGCATCAAAATCCGTTGCGTAGTTTTAAAGATTTAAGCGCACATAGGGATATAGGGACAGAAAAGGCGACTTTGTTTTATACTATGTAGTGATTAAATATCATAGATATACCAAAGACCTTAAATGTAGTACAAGACAAGTAGTTGAAGACAAAAATTGTGTTACAGATACATAAATGGCTTTGATTACTTAACTTGCCTACGAGTAAATCAAAGGTAGACTTTTCTTTCGGGATTGCGTGGTCAGACGGTAGTAGTTCCCATAAAAGCCATAGAGACCAAACTAAAGGAAGGAGTAAGCATTTCCAGAAAGCTGCAACTTGGGGTTTTAGTCAAGAGTGAATAGATTGCTTCTAGACAAGCGCGTTCCATCGTCGATCATATCATCACTTACCATCAGGTGAGAAGACTATTAATTTATGGCTTTCTGGAACGATTACTCAGGCAGGCATTCCACTCTAGGAGTACGCGTAATAAACCAACGTGTTGCCATGAATTAAGTATGTACCTACAATTTTTATTCGTAAAATGGCCGTCCATCTTCATTTAATACCACATTTGGGGTTTGACCGAAAAACAAACAAGAAGAAACAAGACCCATAAATTTCCCTCCTCAAAACTGCTACGAATATGAAATACCAAAGATAACGAAAAACGGGCCGTAAGTAAACACGCGGGGCGTTTGTAGGCCATCGCTAATTTCCTTATAGGAAGCAACTTAATCTTTTAAAGCACTCACAAAGTGTTCTTTGTAAAGACGTCGGTTTTGCTTTGATATATTTTCTTGAATTTTTTTCTTAAGACAGCGTGATCGCGAGAGCTAATATATTTTTTAATATACTAGCAGATCCGTCCAACTTCTCAAGGGATAATTTCGTTATAAAAATCCTTAAATGCAATTGCAGCACCATCTACTAAGTCTATAACTTACTGCAAACGTAAGTAATAATTTGACATAATTTTTTTAACCGACTTCAAAAAGGAGGGGGTTATCAAATCGACTGTGTTTTTTTGTTAGTTACCTCAGAACTTGTCGACCTTAAAATTTGTCGCCCTTTTTTCCTTCGCGCAAGTACACACTAGAAGTTGACAAAGTTTTATATGGTTGGAGACCGTTCGCGTTCTCGAGAAAAGACACCACTGCCATCTACAAAGTGTAAATAGTTTAGAGGCGAATGAGAAAAAGGAAAAAGATGCGTATTTCTCAGAAACAGTAGAAAATTAAAAACATTAAAAATCAAATTTAACTGGACTTTAAGTTAATACGTCCTTTACGAAAACTTGTTGACCGCAAAACCCTGAGTGATGATGGTACTCACAATTAATTATGTCACGCCATGAACGCGCCCTTACCTCCCAAAGGCAAGCCTGCGCATAGCGTGTTCCCGTAAGGAATTTCACGTTACATTATGAACGAGCGCTTTAACGTTCCTTTAACTGATTTAATAATGTTAATAGGAGATGAAAATGGCGATATTTGTATTTTATTGTTGGCTAGATGTAGGTTTTTGGTTTTAGGTTTTTTGGACTAACAGTTCGTGTGTTAATAACTAGCTGAAGCCGATTTTCGACATGACTGTACCTTTGACGTACTAAAATACGTCAGATTCAGTACTTATGATTTTGGAGGTCTAACGGGTTCTAAAAAAGAGGTCGTAAGGGCACTTTTGAAAAAGGGTCCAAACTTTGAGGTCCTACGGGTACGTCGCCCCCGTGGCTGGCCCGCGTGAATGTCGGTTATCGCGACCAAAAGCTGATGTGTCTCTGCCTACCGCAATGGATAGACATCAAAAGACAATAGACGGTATGCTATCGTGGACTTGTAAGGATATGTCAAAAGGGTTAAGGCCGCGTTTGTGTTAAAAGCTCCCAGACGGCTTATTTTTGTCGAAACCTCCAACAAATATCTTTTATACTTCAGCTAATTTATATAAAAAGTTGACGAATTGATTGAAAACAGCATGACAATCGGTGCATTAGTTTTTGAGTTTATCGCGAACAAACAGACGCGACGGAGGATTTAGTTTTGTAATATGTAGTGATGATTATAGTGAGGGCGGGTAACTTTCTACTCTTCATAATTTTTCATACTTTCATGGTTTTCCCTGGCGGCTACAATATGGGGTTCTTCAAGAAGGGCATTTGAAGGTTTTTGCAGGGTCGGCAGCGCGAGTGTGACGCCCCTGGTGTTGCGCGCGTCCATAGGCCACGGTAACCGCTTTCCATCAGTGTGGGCCGTGTGCTTGTCTGCCACCTAAGTGGTATAAAAAAAATACTTTCATAATAAAAATCTAGTTTACGTGGCCGAGTTGTTACTGAAGCCCGTTTTCATGAGCCATGCGGTTCCACTTGAATCATATATATAAACGGGAGCATGGCTAAGCCCGAGGCACTTTCAACCAGTGTAAGCTTATCCCAGTTTCTTTTAGGGAAATGTAGGTTAGGAAGCTGTCGACGTCCGTCCTGAATTACTCCCATATATAGATAAGTTTGCTTTAGTAGATTCGCGTATTGTAGAATCGGTTATGAACGAAATAGTTTTGAAAATTGAAGAAGTCTAAAAGAAAATGTTAGTTAGTCAATTGCATTGCGTATAATATTTAATATATACGCAGTATTGTGGCATCGTATCCCAATCTTTGTCTTGATTTCACGCGAAGTTTCGGACATCTAACTCGGCAAGGTTTTGGAGTAGTGAGGCTCACACTACTCCAAAATCTTGCCAAGTTAGATGCCGTGCACTATACTGTAGATAATTGAAGGACGCCTTCCTACAAACATGTCGGAGGCCCTAGTCAACCTTACTTATCTCATCTGCTAGCTGGTACACCTGCCGACTAATGGATGAGGCTTCAGAGCAGGCTTTCCTCGCCGTAATTAGAACCGCGAATTTAATTTCTTTTAAGAATAATACAGGTAACGAACGGTTTTAAAATATAGTTTTGTCAAATAAGCTTATTTAAATTTTAAATTTCGCATGAACTAACGAAAATCGACAAATATGTTCAACCGTCTTATCGAAACACCATAGTTCATGTAAATTTTAACGTAATGTTTTGACACGGATTGTTGAATTGAATTACCACCGCGCCTTACACGCGTCTATTCCGCAATCCGAAAAGAGCCCGGACCTTAATCGTCGACATATATCCATAAATGTCATCGTTTAAACTCGCCCCGACACGCGAAATGCTACCGTGAGCTAAAAATAAAACGGATGCCCGGGAAAGGAGAACATCTGTTTTTAAACCATTTAGGTGGCAGACAAGCACACGCTCCACCTGATGGGAAGCGGTCACCGTGGCCTATGGACGTGTGTAACACCAGGAGCGTCACACTTGTGCTGCTGACTCATGAAAAACTTTTTTCTCTCGTTACTTCTAGGCAAGCGTGCTCCACCGTCAACCACATCATCACTTACCAATAGGTGATATTGTGGTCAAACGCGATTATCAATAAAAAAAATAACCTTCTTGAAGCCTTCCTTTTGTCTGCTTTGAATATAATATGAATGCCATATTTTTTTATAGTGTAAAAATAATAATGTTTGTATATTTGTTTCTAATTTTATTCTCTTCTCATTACAGGTAAGCATCATAGTCAAGGTTAAAAGTAAGCAAATGTTATATACGGGTAAGTTTATTTAGATACTAGCTTATGCCCGCGGCTCCGCCCGCGTGGACGTTGGTTATCGCGTTTTTGGCTATATCTCCGGTTCTACTCAACCGATGGTGATCAGACAAGCGTAAGATTTTAAGACTAACCAAGACCATATTTATTATATTTTTGTGTTCAGAATCGTTCATATAACATAACCCAAGGTTTTTTTAAGTCTTCTTCTTCATGTGCCTCTTCATAACTGAAGGTTGGCTGCTAGCTTCCTGTATTGCTCTCTGTCCGCAGCCAACCGGAATAGCTGTTCAACGGAAGCAATACCGGTCCACTCCCTAATATTCTGCAACCAAGACTTTCTTCGGCGCCCAGCGCGTCTCTTCCCCTCTACTTTGCCCATCATGATGAGCTGTTTCTCGAGATACTCCACTTTGCGTGTTTTTTTGATGGGTGTCATTTTTTAAGTTGATATCTCCAATGTACAGACACAGCCACTTCACAATTTTATAATTATAAATATTGAATATATTGTAGGCATCTGTGTTATAACGGCCATCACACCTTTTTACACGGGCTGGCTGCATCGTGACGAAAGTTTAAGCTTCAATAACTCCTGGCTTTTAATAGCATCACCCCAGCGACCCACGCTGTCAATATCGCCAGTGTGCTCCCAGGTATCGATACATCGATACGTGTTCGATTCTCGATTATCGATTGTTACCTACCGTGTTTGTTGACGCGAATATTCCGTATCCGATTACGATTCCCGGTGTTGTGAACCGTGAGATTTATTAATATAAAGTTTTGAATTTTGAATCTAAACTGAATGTTATACGTAATTAAAAGTTAAGCTGTTTATTAAATTTGTGTCTCATAAACTTATGACATTGAAATTAATAACGTGAAAGAAAATTTACTTCGCGTAGTAATATACATTTTTGAATAAACTTTACGTTTAGACATTAATTTTCAAGCTTTATAAGGATAATAAAACAACATCGTGTTTATAATGTTATGTTTTTGTATAGGTATATAAGACCTTCATAGGGCAGTGCTGAAGGGCGGCACAACCTGATCAAGGGTTTTAGTGTCGAATAGAAATAGACCTAGGTGACATAATGGTGATCTCGGCCTAGTCGGTTCTAGTATGCGGATCTAGCACGCGAATCTAACATGCGGTTGTCGCATGTGGATCTAGCATGCGGATGTAGCATGCGGTTCCAGTATGAGGATCTAGCATTACGGCATTGTCGCATAATAATAAATACTAATATTTAAGCGCCAAAATTTGTGAGTACAGAACAGATATGGGTGAAATTTGTCACAAGAATAGGTTATAGTCTGGTCTGCAATAACACGTAGGGAAATCCCTGGAATAGGTTCCTATAGGAAGGGTTTATGGTAACAGAATCACATGCGGGCGAAGTCGCGGGCAAAAGTTAGTACATCAATAATTGTCGAGTGTCCCGACCGCCTGTTCCATCCACAACTAATTAGCAATATCAAAGTAATCAAGAACTTGGATCAAAGTTCTCTGCGATTCATTAAAACTTGTATAAAGTCTATTTGGTTACTTACTTTGTACAGGTAACGACAGAAGTTGATTAACACTAAAATGTTTACAACCCTTTTTTCCATTGAAACATGTTTCAATCCTACTTCCTACCAATACTATACAAATGTGAAAAATTGTGAGGATGGGTGGATGTGTTTGGACCTTGAACCTCAGCCACTGTCATGTCACGTACACTCTAAAATGCCATTTACTTAACTTTAAACTTTAACTTCATGAAAATAAAGTCTAAAAAAATAAGCACGAGTGAAAATGTGTTATGTAACTTTAGGCTTTAAATGTGTGTGAGAAAGTCTAAAATTAAATAACATGTTTTCTGATTGTTAGTAGATGAAAGTGGCTGGGTTTAATACACAAGGATTGATGGCCTAAAGGGATATTTCTTGCTCGTTCCCACTGAAACGACTGAAAGGATATGGATGAAATTTAGCACAGAGGTATAATTATAGTTTGAAGAAATATTGTAGCTTCTATTTATTTCGGGAATAATTCCTTGTAACTATATCACGGTAACGTGATTGGAATTGAACGCAGTCAGTATGTTTATAATCCTCAAAGGACAAAGGATTTATTGTATTGTTTATTTTTTTGTGAAAAGCTTTAGAGCTAAGGTGGTCGGTAACTTGAATACTATTGAGGGTGAATGTACACTTGGCATGAATTTTGCGTCTGTTTTTGCCTGTGATTGCGAGGCCGTATCTTATTAGATTTTTCTGTTGAGGAAATTCTTAGTAGTCGCACGGAGCTTGGAAACGTGCCCAGTAAAGGTTGACCTAAAAAAATAAAGCTAGGAATTATGGATGTAGGATACAGGTCTAACCTTCCAGGGGGTATCTACCTATACAATTATGTATGTTTATCACGGAATATAACTTCAAGAGGCATTGCCCTTACACCTCTTTACTATGGACAATAGATATATAATCTAACTAGCTGATGCCTGCGGGTTCGCCTGCGTGTAGGTCGGTTTTTATTTTGGTCATATCTTCAGTTCTACTTAACCAGTTACGATGAAACTTACAGCAGATTTGAAGTCTGACCTGGACCTTTCTAATAAAAAAACCACATCAATATCCGTTCAGTAGACTTCGCGCTTTTTACTAATGAATGAATTTTTAATTGAATTTTTAATTGGTATAGTATGATCCAAAGGTCACCCTCTACAACATCATAAATTCACAAAATTTACCTACCTCATGTTACGCGCATATTTTTTGTATGTATTCAGTTTTTAATTTTATAGCACCAATCATATCGCACAAGCAGTGATGTGTGAAGCTAAGATGCTAAATTATTTGTGTTAGAAGGAAGTTAATAGGGTTTTTATACATGGTTTTAACGATGTTTGCTGGACAAGTTTAATTTGGAATCTTCGTTAGGAGAAGCAGTTGTAACCTAGTTATCCACGAAACTGGTTGTGAATTGCGACAAATTATATGAAACAAATTTGTTTATCGAAGTGGAGTCCTCAATAAATCTAGCGCCGAGTTAGTTCGACTGAGCGGAAGATTGAATTAAATTTGTGTAACAGTTGGCCGAACAATAACCTGTTAATTAACATATAGATATGTCTATGGGGAAAATGTATCGCTAATTATCTGGTTTTTACGTACATCGTAATGTATATCAGATTTCCTAGATTATTCAAGCCTTTTTCCTCCGAGTTAGGCCAACTGCTCAACCCGCAGGCAAGCCAAAGGCAAGTCCAAAGATCTCGAATGCTTTGGACTTACCCTTTTTATGCATAATACAAGCTGTTGTGGGGCACCCAAGGGATTAAAAAATAACCTACGAACAACAAATATACACAAACACAACAACAGACTTACCTACCAAATATACACAAAAATTTCATGCAAATATAAGCACTGTGACACGAGACTTTTATATAATAGACAAGCCAATGCCCGCGGCTCCGCCCGCTCCCTTACCGCTTACTATCAAATAAGCCGTGAGCTCGTTTCCTGCATTGGTAGGATGTAAAAAAAAACAATAGCTAATTGAAAAGTGTTAGTATTAACAGCTAAATATAGACTACATTGCGTGTCGATTGTCCCTTGAATATTTAAGCTGCACGCCACGTCGACCTTGAGTTCTCCTATTGTTTTGTTATCGTTTCTATAGAAAACTATATTTGGAGACCTATATGTACAAATCGTTAATTCATACATACATTATAATCACGCATTTCTCCCATCGGCTTAGTACAAACAACCGCCCGCCATCTGCTCCTGTCCTAACATACTTCACAAGTTTCCTCTACTGTTAATACCTTTAACCTGCCATTTTTTCAATAAATACTTCATCTGGACACTATATTCTGCGAGGTCGATCCCTGCTAGCCCACTTACATGCTTGGTGTGTCATTCGCTCAGTCGGTATATACTTAGCACAAAACCTTTGCAATTTTCGATATACCTACCTAACATTCTCATTCAGACATATTGTGTTGTGTTCCGGCTGGATAGCCAGAGCTCACTATACCCCTAGCCCTCCCCCCTTTCCTTCTGGGTAGGCAGCACGTGTGTGACATCCTTAGTGTTACCCACGTTCATAGGCCACGGAGACCGCTTCCCATCAGTTGGGCCGTGTGCTTGTCTGCCACTTACGTAATATAAAAAAACCATACCACTCTCGTATATCAGTTCTCTTCTTCCTATATCTTTTTTGAATTGACACCAGTATAGAAAGTTATATTGACTTATATTGCTGGTCATCCTGCCTGACGGTGAGATTCAAGGTCGGCGTTTGGCGGGTGTATTCTCGGTCAGACTGCACGCTCGGTTTAACTGATTTGATTAAGTGAAAATATATTTTGTCTCATATTCACGAGAGCGTTAGTTATGAGTTTCATGACGTCAACAATGAATTAATTACTTTGTACATTGTGTTTGAAACGTAAGTCAGATCTTGATATACAGGGTGAATTTTTCAAAAGGGATTGGATGGCCAAATCCGAAACTATAAGGAATAGCGAAAAATGGTCAAAGGAGTCACGAGCCCGATTTTGATGAAACTTAAAACCTCATCATTAGATTTTTGAAAAACCAATAAACCTAGCTGAGAATCGAACCCGTTGATTTTGAAAAAAAAAACACACCCTATATTATTACACCATACGATGGTGTCGCTGTTAAGGAACACATTCTGCGAAGTAATGATATACGGCAAATTTAAGGAAAATTTGGAATTTAATAAAATTCATGTTTCATGTACCTATTTGTTTCGTTAGAAATCCCAGAAAAGATCGTAACTATTCCGTGTTTTAAATTATACTCAGAATGATTATAATGATTGATGTTTTTTTTTAAACAAGATGGAGCTCCAGACCATAATAACCGTAAAAGAGATTTTGATTCAGCAGTTTGACGATAATTTTATTGCAAGGCATGGTCCTGTGCCTTGGCCAGCGAGATCCGTGGATCTTACTCCCTCAGATTACTTTCTCTGGGGGTATGTCAAAAACGAAATTTACAAAGACACATAATATGATACAGAGATACAAATGACTTGAAACGTTCTTTGGACAATATTCTAAACGGAATCAATAACATTGTAATATTGAATGCAGTACGATCCTTGAAGTCTCAAATCCAGTTATGTATTGAAAAAAATGGTCTACATTTTGAACAATTAATCAGTTAATGTAAGAAAAATAAAATGTATTTTGTTAAAGATGAGCTCTTTCTTTAGTTTGCGGTATGTCATTACTTCCCAGAATAAGAACCTTAATAGCAACACTATCGTATGGTGAAATAATATAGGGTGTTTTTTTTTTCAAAATCAACAGGTTCGATTCCTAGCTAGGATATTTGGTTTTTCAAAAATCTAATGATGAGGTTTTAAGTTTCATCAAAATCGGGCTCGTAACTCCTTTGAGCATTTTTCGTTATTCCTTATAGTTTCAGATTTGGCCATCCAAGCCCTTTTGAAAAATTCACCCTGTATACGTACCGATACATATATTTTTTGAGTACTTAGGTAATTTTTTTTTTGATAATATCATCACTAATGGGGTAATATAACGTTTGAAAGATGGTCACATACTTTTATAGTTTTAAACGACAAAAGGGAGTAAATTCGACTTGCAATATTTCATTGCATAATGAATTAACTGCCCATAACACTATAAATTGCTTAGCAAAAATTGCAGCTATAGACACTGTTTAATTGGCAAATCATCATAAACAGTTTTAGGTCGATCCTCACCATTTCTTAAATCATTGTATTGCAGTAACAGACAAAATGCAAAACTATAGTTAAAAATAATGCAAGTGAGTCATAACACTTACTGTAAAAGTGCTTATGACAGATTGTCCTAATCACCAAACGATTCCGCAATCACTCTGAATCCGGTAGCTGTGACGACATGTTGAAACTAAACAATGGACGTCACACAATGGGCACTCGACGCGAGTTCGCTGACACTTAAGCTCCTTTGACTGAATCTCGGAGAGCACTCGGCTAATTGAAATTAAAAGCCTACGCAGATACGATTGATGAAGAATCTATCTCGAAATGTATTGTTAGTGGAATTAATTGAATATAGTGAACCAATACTGTAGTCTTATTCCCTTCGGGGTAGACAGGGAGATCATAAATGTTGACATCCAGCAGATTCCTATACATTATATGTATAAACAATACGTTAGGATAAACAGGTTAAAGAGGTAAAATAAAACGTGAGGTTCGAAATACGTTACGGGCGAAGCCAAGAAGGACCAACTAGTATTTTATAAGTACTCTTTAAAGCTACCAAAATGTCAGCACTACGCAAACGAATTTTGTCAACAATGCTGACGCTGCAGAAATACAACTTAACTTTACGTTCACCCCTATAAACGTGATCACAATCCTAATACAAGTACCTAAATATTTAGGTGAGCTGGTATGAGAATACTAGTCACGTACGCCTCATACTGAAAAAAAAAACCACTTTTAGATCGGGAATTCGGTGTGGCTGAAATTTCAAGAAAGTAGTATCTATACAGTAAGGCAAGGATCAGTGCGAAGCATGTGTGGGGTAAGGCATGCATTTTAGAGAAGGATAAAAGGCAGAATCAAGGCAAAAACTATGCATTTTCATCGCCTCATCGCGGATGTGATTTTGATTTGAATGTGCATGCACCTTATGTATCTCTTCTGTATATTTCTCGCCTAAGATTAGTTTATACGAAGACAAGTCCATCGTGACAGATCTTTGACTTAATTCATAAAATTATAAACCTAAGTGAGGTAACAATCTAACAAAGAATAATCGCAGTCGGTAATAGTTGTAAAGAAATCATTCTGAATACATAAATAAAAATAAATGAGTGAAATAAATAGTGCCGTATTGCTAAGGAATGGAATGCCCTGCCGAAAATCACTATAACCTAGAAATATTTAAGTCTAAACTAAACGGGTTACTTTTAGGCAAGCGTACTCCACCATTTATCACACCATTACACCCCAACAGCTGAGATAGTGGTCAAACACAAGCCTATCTGTTAATAAAAAACTCATTTAAAAATACAACAAAAAG
This sequence comes from Lithosia quadra, assembly GCA_963576445.1. Classification (NCBI taxonomy): domain Eukaryota; kingdom Metazoa; phylum Arthropoda; class Insecta; order Lepidoptera; family Erebidae; genus Lithosia; species Lithosia quadra. The sequence continues at coordinate 3,011,034 of OY754900.1, read as the reverse complement.
GTCTAGCCATTTAAACCGACCGGTGAAGTACATCCATCAAAATAAATCCCCAAACGATGCGACACCGGGTGCTGCCTCTGCTGGCACCGGTGTTCCTCTCCAAGCTCTGGCGGCGCAGGCGTCGGGCGAAGGCTATCGAAAAATTTCATGGGGTAAGACTGGAGTTCACTGCACATCGAACGGGAACCATCCACTTTAACCTGGCATTTTTTCCTCCGGCATGTCTTTAACCTGGTACTTCGTCACCTCATAAATCTAGTGTATTTTATAGAGAACTATGATGGTACCGAATATTATCATCATCATTATCACAACGTTGAACTCGTAGGAGTGCTCCCTCCAGAGGGAAAATGCCAACGAATACCTTTAGAGATCGAATATCTCGTCCGATAACCAGCGGATGTACCGCTCATAGGTGAGGTTAGCTTGGGTCCCGAAACTCTTGGTGGGTTCCTACACACCCTACTATCAATATCTTTCTTCTATAAGGCATGCATCACTCTCACAGTCCTAGTTTCACCTTTTAAAGGATCTTAGTGATAAAAGCTATGCTGATGTCGAAGTAGTAATTATGGTTTTATGCGTTTTATGGAGCTTCAAACGTGCGTTGAATGCCACCAAGACGCTCAACAACCGCTAGGCAATTAGTGAGAACTTCGCACAGAAATTCCACGTTTTGACGCGCACTGCTGCCACACTTTTTACCATGGAGCATATAACCAGTGGTTATATAGTCATTTCTCTTTACCCTGCTACGGCTGCTACATCGACTGTTTGAAGCACGTTTCACTTACCTTCTAGTAAATCTAATAATGAGCGTTGGTGACGCCTAAAGAAAACTCTAATCGAAAACGCGCGTCATCAGCTCATTTAAATGTGGAAAGTCTCTTACACTTAACCAATATCGATAGTATAATAGTAGGGTAGAAGAATAAGTGTGTATCCAACTTAGTCTTAATGAGTACTTAAGTGAAATTAGGATAGTTTTTGTTATCTACTTACGTCAATAGCATTGGTTTTCCCCACTGTTTTAGTTTAAGAAGCTTCGAGTTTATTTTTGATGTATTCAATATTACTCATGGATTACCACTCAAAAACTGCTCGAGCATTTTTCACCTGTTCTGAATTCACCCAAGCCTACTAAAGGAACGGAGCTGTTCTTTGTCCGATAGTGAACATAGTCCCATGAAAAGGCGCCCAGGTTGACTGACAATCTGCCGTATGATTACAAAATTATTTAGTGATAAATGAACACACCTCTGCCGGTCCCCTCTGCGATATATAGACGTATAATAAAATAGATATTATGTACTCGGTAAAGGAATGAACTGCAATAACGAAAATTTTAACGTTCCTTTTACCCTGAGTCAATAAAACGAGACTCTTCATAGATAGCATGGATTTATGGCGTCCAATTTACAATTCTTTGTGAACACTTTGAGTTGTAAAACGTCGGGCATTTTGTACGAACGAACGTTTGAGTTCACTGTGATAACTTTATCTTTCACATCTACATCGAAAAGTTTAGCATGGGCGTAGCCAAGAGTAGGTCCGCACGAAAAAAAAAAAGGTAGGTTAGGTGTTAAAATCTTCCGAAAGTCAACTTTTTTAAGTAATAGTTACGTCAATATGACTGCACTTCGCCTGATACCCTTCATTTTTTTTATAATACTTAGGTGGCAGACAAGCACACAGATGGGAAGTGGTCACCGTGGCCTATGGACGTGTGCAACACCAGGGGCGTCATACTCGCGCTGCCGACCCTGAAGAGGGGAGGATTAGGAAGTTGGGGGGGGAGCATAATTTGATGTGGTTTGTTTTGGCTTTCACGTAATAACTGCCATCTGCCAGAGCTTCCTCCATCAATGTAGGCAGCAGGTGTACTGTTTTGCAAATCAGATTGGTTTGAACCCCGAAGATTTTGGTGAGGTTCCGGATGATGTACGCGAATGATACCTTTTGTATTGCAAGCGGTCATAAGCTATGGTAATCGCTTACCCTCGGAAGATATACTAGCTTAGTAAAGTAAAAAAGCCGTAGCAATATACAATTCGTTTAGCAGTTAATTAATTGGTTATAGAAAGTGGCAAAACAAGCTGTCTTTTATATCAGAATAATTACCGTACATTTACAAGTGGGTATCATTAAAACTTTCGAGCAATTAAAATGACTAATAATTGTTCACGAAACTTGTCGGAAGTAGGAATGCTTTTCATAAAATTGATTGCAAAATATTTGTGAAGTTTCTGATCGGCAAGCGACTACATCCAGCTGGGTTTAACTTCCCATTTCGCAACCCCTAATAAAAACACAATTTATATACACAAATTCGTATTTAATGCTAAAGTGTCCTTTCGTAAAATATTTATAGGTAATCATATTTCATACATTTGGAAGCGTTTTGACCACAAGGTTTTGATAATATTAAAATATTTTTTGTCCAAATGCCACAATACGTTATATATATATATAAATGGAATATAATTTTTTTTGATAATTGAATTGCGTCGTGGTTGACCCGCAGAAAGTGTAAATAAAAACATAAAACTATTACGAGCTCAAGAAACCGTCCTCCGTGATTTCTTACAAGCGTTTAGCTGCAGGAAAACAACTTAGAAACCTAACAAAGTACCGCTTACGTCAGCAATATAGATACGAGTAGGAGTAGGTACTGGTCGTGACCTACAAAGTTATACTTAATTAAGATAATACGCGGCTAGGCAATAACTAGACGACAATTTTAAACCTCTATAACAGAGACCGCGGTAGGCCAGTGGAAAAGACCGAAATGTATGGAAGTGACTTATTTGTCGATATGTCACGTCACTCATCAGACCAATAAAAAGTGTAGACGGAGTATTGGACTTTTTTTTTAAACCCACCAACATAAGATTCGATAATCTTATGACGGAATTGTGACAGACGCTCGGTTAGGTAGTCTTTGGGTAGTCGGCCGAAGAGCTATTGTCAGCGTGTGACGTGTTTTGACTTATGCACAAGAAGTGCACAAGAAGCTTCACTTATTTCGTCGCTATTGTTCACAATAGCTCCGTCTATACTTTTTTATTGGTCTGAGCGTCACTCACTATTGCTTTGAGGCGATTCCGCTAATAAAATTTATTGGCGATATTGCCTATTTAATAAAATGTCACTTTATCTACAGGCCCTTATCAAACCCTTATAGGAAAGGGCGGTGTCTGTGTATGTAATTACAACATTCTAATCCTATAACCGTTAACACGTCATACCAATTAAGTCGCCTCAATTGGCTCACGTATCGACATTAAACAATATTTATAATCATACTCAACTTTATGAGCCTTGTTATTCCACACACGTTCCCACCTTGGGGAGGGGTAGGCAGCTATGTTTTAGCATAGGACGTAAACGGCTTACTGTTTTGGAGTACGATAAAATTTTATAAGGCGTAAAAATGTTACTGCATGTTTATGAGCGAACAGTATTTTTGCAACAGCTGGCATGGTTGACATTTTAGTCTATTAGCAGTCTTTCACGCCTTTTTTCTCATAGGTAGACAGAGTCTTGTCTAACTGCCATCTGGCCCCGTAGACAAGTGTCATAGCGTAAATCGCTACGGAATAGAAACAAAAAAACTGTTGACTACCATGCATCATATCAAGAACTCATGATAATGTGATTTGGCGGTGATGAGTGTTGATCGATTGTATTTTAGAAGATTTATAAAATGAGGTCGTACGGGCCTAGGGTTACCATTTAGGAATTTGATAAGTCCTGACAAAACGCCGGACATTTCGATAAAAGTCCGGACACCTGTCACCGGGGCACGGGGGGGGGGGGGGGGGGGGGGGTAGGATGAGAAAATTCCCACAGAGCCAAATGTAAGTGGAAAGCTGGGGTTTGCCATTACAAATAATATTTTAACAATTATCTTCGATCCCTGAGGTTTTTTGAATTGCCCAAAACGGAAATTTTATTCAACAAATCATCAGACCAAAGTTGTAGATCTTCAAATATCTACAAAAATAGTCTCCAAGGTTTTTTCCTAAGAGTTACCATTCCTGAGATATCGCGATTCTAAGAGTTGTTTTTAAGTCCATCGCTAGTCACTCGGACGTAGAAACTACCGAACGGATTTTGATGCGGTTTTTTTATTAGAAAGGTCTTGCTTAGACTCAAAATTTACCGTATGTTTGCTTGTAATTGGCTAAGTAGTACCAGAGATATGGCCAAAAACGACCTAAAAACGAATACTGCCGAAGCCACGGGTATAAGTTTGTATAAAAAGTAGTTAATAGTGTTTATAACATCCCTTCAGTAGTTTCTGATTCATGCGTGCACATACAGACAGACAGAAAGACAAACAACTTACTGATTTTATTTTTTGCATTAGTATTGTATCGATCACCAATCATCCCCCAATAGTTATGTTGTACATTTATGTTAAATGTACAGAATTGACCTTTCTGCAGTTCTAGAGGAAGATATACCATCAAATTTAAAAAGTCCGGACAAATTAAAAATCCGGACAAAGTCCGGACAAGTGCTCAAAAGTCCGGACATGTCCGGATTAATCCGGACGGATGGTAACCCTATACGGGCCCCGGTTTTTGAAATAGGGTCGTACGGGCACTATTTTCAGATGGGGTCGAAACTTGGAGGTCCTACGGGTACGTCGCCGTGATGTCAAGTGACATGAAATTTAATAGACAATCGCCTGACATCGTCAATTGAACTAGTTTACACGCCAATTTATATACAATACGGGTGATGTAATGAATTGTATTTTCAGGGCTGTTAGTCCAAGATTAGAGTCACCAGATCTATTCAACTGCTATGGTTATTGGGAGATTAAGATTCTCTCGTGTCTTCAATTATTGTAGACTGGGCAATATAATATACATACTGGTAAAAATCAATGTCGTGCAGCTATCACCATAACCTGCCATAACCTAATAATGACATTTTACATTTAGGCTTGTTCTCTATTCAATGTAAACAGAAACATAGATACAGACAAACATAGAACTTCTCCTTTATGAAATCGGTCATGCATACCAGTATTTTCATTGGTGCAGGCATCGAATTCGCGGCTTCTTAGTATTCGAACGCTCTACCACCACGCTACACGTGTGGACATTATGTCAATATTCAAACACGACTAGCTTCAATCAAAACCGTATTTGCAAACTTTCATCAGTTTATCGTATTCACTATGTAATAGGAAAACACGTGTAATAAACGATCGGTCGTAACGTTATCAAACCGCGCCCGGGCGAGCAGCGCACGGGGTGAATGAACTCACTTGTTATAGGATTAGGCCGACACAGGCTTGGATACACAGCCTACAAGATGTCACGACTTGTCACTGGTTAAGGACAGGACACAACGGGGCCGCAGTCTCGACATTTATCGCTACGACTTTTCTACCGAAATCGCAAGCTAAGATAGCGACAAACATCGGTTGCAGTAACGATTCTTGCGTCAAACGGTAGTCTGTACATTTATGATATTCGTTAAGATATCGACAAAAATCGTTAGTTTGGAAAGTTTGCGTCGTTACGAGTTAGCGACCGAATTCGGTAGCCAAGGCGTTGCGATAAATGTTGAAACTGCCGCCCCAGAACTCTAAATCCTATCCTACTTATATTATAACGCGAAAGTTTGTGAGTATGGATGTTTGTTACAAATAAAAACGGCTGAACGGAGCTGGATGAAATTTGGTACAGAGTTATATTACAGTCTGGAATACCACATAGTCTACTCTTCATCACGGAAATAGATTCTTGTGGCTAACGGAAACGGGATTAAAATTTCACGCGGATGGAGCCCATATACTACTTTTATCCCTGGAAGAGTTCACTATGGGCAGTAGACAGGGTTATGAGCAACAGCTATATGTATATTATAATACAACAGACTACTTGTCCATAGCGATTGGTGAAGGTGAAGGAAGGGTTACTGAAAAAGTTGGGATATTCCAAGACTTATTTTTATTTTCACTGAACGGAAACCGAACACGCTATTTTAGCAGACAAATGCCACGCAGCCACATGTCATGCAATATTATAAAGAAGTAGGATATATGGCAGGTTCACGACAAAATAGGTATAGCATCCATGGGACCACGCGTCGGTATGTTTGTACACATTCATCAGATAGGTACAAACGGTTCCACAACTTGTTTGTAGTTCAGTAAGCAGGCCACGACACGATGTGAGCGCTGCGTAATTAATTTCTCTCGGGGATATCTGATTAGTGTCCCAAGTAAACTAATCGCGTAGCTCTAGAGTCCTAAGGGAATCGCTTTATTGCGCACTAAAACTTTATTATTTCTGAGTCACACCGTTCAACGTTTGTTATTAAGGGTTCAAGAGTACGAACTGTTAAGAGTGAACCGAATGAAAGATGGAGTGAATGGACAAATTAATAAGGGAGACATTTTGAGCCTATTCCAAATAAAAAACTTGAGGGGAGGGGGGAGGGGGTGTAGGTTCATAAAAGGGCTATTCCCCGATGAATTAATTATTATTGACTACCCTGAATTAGTTAGCGAGCTGTTATAACCAAGTGGTAGAGGATTAATTTTAGTTTTTGGTCATGAATGATGTATTTGGGTATGATTGAGGGTTCGGTTAATAAGTTATGATTGGCATAGACATGTAATTATTTAGTTTATTAATGTCTACCTAAATTGAGTTGACTAAAAATAGTATATTATACGTACGGTACACGGCTTACGTATTGACAGTTTTGTTTCTTACCTACACACGTGTTCCCTTCTTAAAATTGCGGGGCGTGAAGATGCATCTGTCGAGGCCGTCTAAGTGTAGAAGCCACTATTCAGGAGCTACCCCTGGAAATGGTGGCCACTACTTTTTGACTTCACCTCAGCTTACCGCCGGGCGGGATGCAGTCATACTGACGTGCCTAATACAAACTCTCATTCTCATTAACTCGAGAATTTAGAATCACATTGATGATTACCGGAAAAGGTGACTTAGGAGTGAGTTATGAAGCAAAAAATATCTCAACAATTATTTTAAATACGACATTGAACTACGTAAACGCGGAACTGCAGTCTCATGCATTTTTTGTCATGTGCGGAGATTGAATCCGCAATACTTAGCATTGCTAGCGAGGTGACTATGCAAATTAAACCATTACGCCAACCGTGCAGTCATTTAATGTTTTATGTTTTACACATCTACCGCTATCCTTATCTACTAATAATAAAATTGATGAATTTGTTTGTTTGAACACGGTAATCTCGGAAAACACAGGTGTGATCTGAAAAATTCTTTGTGATAGCTTCTTGATAACATTTTGTTACGACTATTAGTACCTACCCAAGCAAAAAGCAAAAGGGATGAAAAAGACCGCAAACCAGGCAACCGCTCGAGGAGTTTTAAAATCAGTTTCGGGAAATAACCATAAGTGAGAGCGTTGGTATTAGGTTCCTTACTCACACAGTCACACAATTAAAAACCGCGGCGGTTTAGCCGTAGTGCGGCTTCTTTATACATCAAGTTTCAATAACATAAGTACAGTATGTATCATGCATTAATATAATATTTTTGTCTATTCCAGAGCGCCTCGGAGTCGTCAGCGGGCGCGGGGGGCGGCGGCACGTCAGGAGGCAGCGCCCGCGTGTCCTCCCGCTCGCGGACCTCTGAGGAACCACACATTGGTAGGTATCCCTTCATTATTATATGAACATGATTCCACATCTAGTCTTTCACCTCAAAGCCCAGAGTGTGCTTACTACTTCTCCTCATTTTGATTTGGGATATACGACTTTTTATGATAGTGACTATCCAGAAGCGATTACCGTCATCAGACGGTAATCGCTTCTGGATTCTGGATTCTGGATTCCCGGGTGTTGGGATATCAATCCCAACACCCGGGAATCGTGGCACAATTTTAGTTCTAAACAGCTTGTCTGCTTGCCACAATGTCTTAAACATAGCATAAAACTGCAGAATATTTTACCCAAGTGGCTTAGTTGTAGCATAACTGAGTGGATGGTTCGATCGATGTTGGTCCGGGCGCAGCCTCTAACTGACCCATTTATACACAAGTTCTTTGGTAAAACTCGCGCAGGGAAGCAACTGTGAAGACTTAATCCACTTTTGTTTAGCGTGGGATCGCGTAGTAATAAATATATAACACCTATATAGCTTTAGAGATAGGTCAAACGGGGTGAATAGGGACTAAGGGGTGAATAGGAACAAAACAAATTTTTGCAGTTATTATCTTCTATGCGAAACTATAAACCACTTCCACGTCACGATGAAAAGTATCATCGAATATCCGGTTAAATACTTGAAAATTTCTAAAAGAAACTATTTAACAAATTCTAATGACCATTTTATCCCTATTTACCCCTTCATTCCTATTCACCCCGCTTGACGGTACCTATAGCTGTAGCGACTTAGCGAGTACTGTTGTTGTGTAGGTGTCAGGTTATTTCGCTGGATAGATCAGTGTTATTGGATTTTACTGTTAGGAAATCAGACTGATTGGTTTATCAGACCCCCATCTATGGTGACTTTGCCTCAAGTTGCTTGGCGCGACGTATATCAGGCGAGGTGAAATCATATTGAGGGGACCAAAAAAAAGTGGAAATTCCCTCTAACCTCGTTGGTATGGAAACATTGAATGTAATTATTGTTTGTGTTTCAGGAAAGTACAAGCTCTTAAAGACAATCGGCAAGGGCAACTTCGCTAAAGTGAAGCTAGCGAAGCACGTGCCCACGGGCAAGGAGGTCGCCATCAAGATCATAGATAAGACACAACTCAACCCTGGATCACTTCAGAAGCTGTTCAGAGAGGTGAACTTTATAAATTTTTGTATCTATGTGAACATTTTTATGTATAGTCAAAACCGTCAAAAGTCATTTTCATATTTTCAAGATTAATTTTTGAGCAAAGTAATTTCCTCCTATACTCCCGGGTCCTTTAAGCGGGCGTGAAAATCATTTGATGAGGCCGTCAAGCTAAGGGCCACCACTGTAGCAATATCAGTGTATGTAATGGCAACGCCGATCCTTAGACTTTACTTTTAGCTTAATATCAGGCGAGGTGAAGTCATGTTGACGTATCCAATATAAAATAAATATCTTAATGATATGCTATATGCACGCAGTACTGCAGTGGGCTTTATTTAATTGTTTCAAATTTGAATAGATTAAAACTGATTAAGGAATTTAGGGACGTAGCTCCTAGTGATGTGCCGAATATTGTATTAACAATAAAAATGTACGTGTTCCAGGTCCGGATAATGAAGATGCTGGACCATCCGAACATAGTCAAGCTGTTCCAGGTCATAGAGACTGAGAAAACGCTCTACCTCGTCATGGAGTACGCTTCCGGTGGAGAGGTTGGTCATCATCATCATCATAGCGTTCTTCCCGGTTGCATCTAAGGCTCCTGACCTCTCAACCCTGAGGGGAAAGCCTGCATCGGACCCTCATCCGCCAATCAGCAGGTGTATGGGCTTGCTATTGATTTGGGAATCAAGATATCTTGGTGGGGTGCCAAGTTCTAGTTTGCAGGTGGGGTTAGCTTGGGTTTAAAGATCTTGGTGGGCCCACACACCTCGAGATGAAATACGCGTCCAGTAGAGAGGTTGTTCATCTTAGCGTTTTTCCCGGTTGCATCCGAGGTTTCTAACCTCAGGATTGAGCCGAGGGACTGCCTACGCCAGAACCTTGCCCGTCAATTAGCAGATAAACTGGCTTGCAATTGACTTCGGCTCAAGAGATCTTAGGTGGGATTTCAAGTTCTGGATTGCAGGTTGGGGTGGGAGGGGGTTAGCTTGGTCATAAAGGTCTTGGTACCCCACACACCTCGTGAAGGAGTACGTGTCCATTGAAAAGGTTGGTCAACTTAGCTTTCTTTCCGGTTGGATCCGAGGCTTCTAACCTTCCAAACTCGAGAGGAAAGCCCTTACAAGAGCCCTGCTGTCCGTTTATCCACAGATATACCTACTGACTTGGGCTCAAGATGTCTTGGTGGGGCTCCAAGGTCTGGCTTGTAGATGGGTATCGTCATGGGTCATGGCTGTTCGTGAGCTGACCTATCTTGTGGTATGTTCCAGGTGTTCGACTACCTGGTGCTGCACGGCCGCATGAAGGAGAAGGAGGCCCGCGCCAAGTTCAGGCAGATCGTATCTGCTGTACAGTACTGCCATCAGAAACGCATCATACACAGAGATCTAAAGGTAATGTAGTAAATTTTTTTGTGCAAATTCGTTTTTCTTTTCATGAACTACTTACACCTTTTTTTTATCGTGCGGAAATCCCCATGGATACCACCCCCGTCGGCCATCGTGGGTGGTTATGTTGGGATCGAACCGACTAAAACCGTACGCCGTCTCGGGCCTTAGTTACCGGGGTGTAAGGTTACCCAATGGGTATATCCCTCGCACCCCAGCTGACCCCGGGCCATCTACGGTTTTAAGATGGCCCCCTCGACCCCTCGAAAGGGGGGGGTGGGTGGGGCGAGCATCGTGCCACTTCACCGACGGTGGGGTGTGTGTAGGGTGTCAGGCGGCCGTCCTGTCACCCAACCGTCGGCGCGCAGACAATCAGCTCGCCCCCCGCTCGCTCCCCACTGTGCCATCTGCTACGTCAGAGGGACACGTGGAGAGCCTCAGAGCATCCCTCTAGAGGACTTGAATCAAATCGGTTTCCCAAAAAGCGACTTTATACATTTTTGTTTCAACATAAATGAACTTTTGGTTCCAGGCGGAAAACCTGCTGCTTGACGGCGAGATGAATATAAAAATTGCAGACTTCGGTTTCTCCAACGAGTTCACACCTGGGGCGAAGTTAGACACATTCTGCGGTAGCCCGCCCTACGCCGCGCCTGAACTCTTTCAAGGTAATGTGTGACGTAAGATGACGGCTGACGGGCAAGTATGAAAGCAAAAGTAGGAGGTAGGACACGACGGTATCTCCCGTCCGAAATGAGCTGTCTGACTGGGGTAGTACCTCCGCCGTTCAGAACACCGCGGCCATAATAACCATCTTGTTGTGTTCCCGCCAGTAAGTAGGGTAGCCAGAGCTCACTGTACCTCTCCTCCCCCATCCCTTCCTAGCCTCCCCACCCCTTCCCAGCCCTCCCCCCTTCCCTTCAGGGTAGGCAGCGCGTGTGTGACACCCTTAGTGTTGCACACATTCATATGCCACGGTGGCCGCTTCCCATCAGGTGGGCCGTGTGCTTGTCTGCCACCTAAGTAGTATAAAAAATGATAGACAATTTAAAAAAATAACAGCAAGATGACATGTAGTTATCCAGCGCCATCTAGCGATAGAAAACTGAACTTCGATACTACTACAGAAGTATCTTGAATCGCGAAAGTGAAGTTCGCGCGCCCAACTACAATAACGGTTGGACCGGCCCACCAAGCGTGATCACCTTGTTTGGTTGAAAGCTCCTTTGCCTTTGTATCGGAGGAAAATCACACGACATTCCTCCACAGACAAGTAGTATCCATCATATGCGAGGGATATGCCTATTGGGTAACCTTACACCCCGGTAATTAAGACCCGACACGGCGTGCGGTTTTAGTCGGTTCGATCCCGACATAACCACCCCTGATGGCCGACGGGGGTGATATCCATGCGTATTTGCGCACGATAAAAAAAGGGCATATACCCAAACCCATCTTTGTATATTCCTTCAAAAAATGCCCGAATTGCATCCGAAGCTTACTACAAGCTTACTCTTTCTCCTTTTGATTTGGATCGACTTCTGTCAGACTTCTGAACCCCGAAAAGAAAGTGCACCAGAGCCTCGTTCATCAATCAGCAGGTGTACTGGCTTATTGGTGAGATTAGCTTGGCTCTCAAGGCCCCGTTCACCCCCTGTTGATCTCCAAACACCGCTTTTAGGTTCCCGTTCACCCCCTGTCAACTAATGGTGTCCTTGCACCCCCTCAGGCAAGAAGTACGACGGGCCGGAGGTGGACGTGTGGTCACTGGGCGTGATCCTGTACACGCTGGTGTCGGGCTCGCTGCCCTTCGACGGCTCCACGCTCAGGGAACTGCGCGAGCGGGTGCTGCGCGGCAAGTACAGGTAACTAGCTGCCTACCTACACCACTAACAGATCTGAGAGTGAATATAGATTAGAGGGTGAATAGAGATTAAGGGGTGAATATAGATTAAGGGGTGAATAGAGATTAAGTAGTGAATAAAGATTCAAGGGTAAATAGAGATTAAGGGGTGAATGTAATATAGTTTTTTTTTTTTATTTGACTAACAAAATTAAATCAGAGTGTGAAAATAGGTCAAACGGTGAATATAAATCAAATAAATAAATAAATAATAAATATTCTACAACATTCTACACATTGCTAACTAAACCCAAAGTAAGCATAGTTTAACTAGTTTGTGTTATGGGTTCTAGAATGCGGATAAACATACTTATATACTTTTTTTTGGAAATACATACATCAAAGGGTAAATACTGATCAAGTGTGAATAGAGATCAGGGGGTGAATATAGATTAAGGGGCGAATATAGATTAAGGGATAAGTAACGATAACTATATTAGCTGATGTGCCAATTGACTATTATCAACACGCTTAGTATAATAAAAAAAAAATCAAAAAACCCGACTGCCTAAAAACTAAAAAGAAAAAACAAGCACAAACATTACCCTCCTTTCTTCGGTAGTCGGGTAAAAAAACATATACTTCGCAAGTAATAATGAAATTAAAATTAAACAATACATTCTACAAAAAATGTCCTGTTAAAACATATCTCTATACGTTTCAGAATACCTTTCTACATGTCAACCGACTGCGAAAACCTTCTTAAGAAGTTCTTAGTTCTGAATCCGGCGAAGAGGGCGTCCCTCGAAAGTATAATGAGGGATAAGTGGATGAATACAGGATACGAGGAGGATGAGCTCAGGCCGTATATAGAACCACAGCAGGACTTCAAAGACCATAAGCGGATAGGTGAGAGAGCATACAGTATGTACTATTTATTCTATTTAGGACGCGTCCACGTGTAGCGTACAGTTAGCCTGACGAATATCGAAGTGCATGACTTTAATTTGGTTGTTACTTTCTTAACTGACTTCAAAAAAGGAGGTGGTTTTCAATTCGACTGTTTTTTTCGTAAAGTCGTATTAGCCAGAGAAAGAGTAAGCGTACTCTTAGCTCTGAGACTTCAAGGCTTCCAAGCCTTGGATGCAATCGGGAACAATCTGGATAAATACACACAGTGCAATTAATTTCACCAAGAACCAACCGGTTCGGTGCCTCTTTTATTTGCCGCACCATAAAGACTTGAAATTCTTTACCAGCGCATGTTTCTTTCCTCCTATACTCCCGGGGCCTTTAAGCGGGGCGTGAAAAAGCATTTGATGAGGCCGCCAAGCTGAGGGCCGCCACTGTAGCACTACCGGTGTATGTCGTGGTGACCCCAGTCCTGAGACTTCTCTACGTTTAGCTTACCATCAGGCGAGGTGAAGTCATTTTGACGTGCCATTTATATAAAAAAAAATACACAAAAACATTCAGGCGAATGTTTGAAGATTTATTTATTTTAATTTTTATTGTATTTTTTTTAAATTTTATTTTTAAAATTGTAGATAATAGTACAAATTTTTTGATAACTAGAGACGCTTTATCAGCGTACAAATACGATAGTCGGCTCGCTAACTGTACGCCGTACGCGGACTGAACGCAATGTTATGACCAATGAATGACGAGGGCTGTGGGTACTTGTGGTCTTTAACCAATTACTATGGGTCGATGAACATATTGAAATTTATTACTTTTATATAGTGGAATTTTTTGTTCGTACAATTCTTTCAAACAGCAGGCTCTGCTATACATGCATGCCTTCCGATTTGTTTAACTAACAAAAACAGATCTCTACTACGAAACTAAGAAAAACAGAGTTCTTTAAGCGGGGCGTGAAAAAGCATTTGATGGCCGATGAGGCCACCATTATAGCACTATCGGTGTATGTATGTAGTGCTGATGAGGCCGTCAAGCTGAGGGCCGCCACTGTAGCACTGTAGCAGATGTATGTAGTGCTGATCCCCATTCCTGAGACTTTACCTTTAGCTTACCATCAGGCGAGGTGAAGTCATTAACGTGACTGATAGAAATAAAATAGTTCATTCAGTATCCCTAAATAACGGTATTTCTCGTTCTAATATATAACTACCCGACAAAGCAATATCTATATAAGGCAAGAATAGAAACAAATTATAGAAATAAATTATATTATAAGATCCGGAAGTAAAAGGAACTCGGAAAGATTTGAGATTACTAGGCACTTCATTCCGGGAACAAACCGCCTCTCCTGGTAATATTATAGGGTCGGCAGTGCGAGTGTGACGCCCCTTTTTTTTTTTTTTTTTTTATCTTGCGGAAATCCCCATGGATACCACCCCCGTCGGCCATCGGGGGTGGTTATGTCGGGATCGAACCGACTAAAACCGCACGCCGTCTCGGGCCTTAGTAGCCGGGGTGTAAGGTTACCCAATGGGCATATCCCTCGCACCCCAGCTGACCCCGGGCCATCTACGGTTTTAAGATGGCCCCCTCGACCCCCCGAAAGGGGGGGTGGGGTGAGCATCGCGCCACTTTGTCGACGGTGGGGTGGAGGGTGACAGGAGGCCGTCCTGTCACCCAACCGTCGGCGCGCAGACAATCAGCTCGCCCCCGCTCGCTCCCCACTGTGCCATCTGCTAGTCAGATGGACACGTGGAGAGCCTCGGAGCAGCCCTCTAGAGGGCCACTCCCACCCCGGCCGGATTGGCCGCAGGCAGCAGCGTCTCCCGTGGCGAGTGGGAGGCGCTGCTCGCCTCCGTTGCCCAAGTGCACCACGTGGAGGTTCCGGCCCGCACCCCGAGTGTGACGCCCCTGGTGTTGCACACATCCATAGGTCACGGTAACCGCTTCCTATCAGGTGGGCCGTGTGCCTGTCTGCCACCTAAGTGGTATAAAAAAAAAATCTCAAATCTATGGTTTAGTCAGTTCGACTCTGGCATAACTGTTTATCTCTGGAGGCTATGGAGAAAAAAAGTACTGGATTGAAAGAATTGAACGAATTAAAATTCTCTATAAGATATTTTGTTATTGAGAGTAATAATAATTCTAAAAGTGCTAACTCAAGTACTCTCAAATCATGACATTATAGATATATCATCATTTCAATATAAATTTTGTAGTATTTCCATCACAGCTATTTATATCTATTTAAAAATGTCATAAAATATTTTTTAAAAATAACCCTAAACTAGCTTTTACAAGACTCACACTTTAGCATGCTAATAACACGTTATTTAATGGCTA
Source organism: Lithosia quadra (assembly GCA_963576445.1). Classification (NCBI taxonomy): domain Eukaryota; kingdom Metazoa; phylum Arthropoda; class Insecta; order Lepidoptera; family Erebidae; genus Lithosia; species Lithosia quadra. The sequence goes on along the minus strand of OY754900.1, from coordinate 2,995,729 downwards.
ATAACATACTGCTATATAATTTTCGCTAATTATATTGGATAACCCTTAATTTGGTAAAAAAATGTTGTTTCTTGTATTCCATGCAAACTATTGGCACAGCGCAAGTTGGTACGTCTGCAGGGGGTTAATTATCTGTTAGATTGTTGTTTTGTTGTGTTATGTGGGGAATAGATTGAAATTCTGTCTTTTTGTAAGTTTTTCGCAGTTAGCAGTGTTAATTTTAAAATTATAACTGTCGTTATTTTTTGAATATCGCATTCGGTATTGGTAAATCATTCTAAGGTTGTTTAAATACAAATTTACTGAATTTAAATGTTGCTAGGTTCTTTTCTCATAGGCTTTACCTGTTGAATTGTGAATCTGGCAGTAAGTATAGATGTAGGATAGCTAATATTGACTAGCTAATATTGAACTAATATTGTATGTGATACTTCTTATAAGTAAAAAAATAATTCATTTGACTTTAAGGGTAATGTTTAAGGGCATGTTTATCTTTATGGGATTTTACAAAATAAACCACTAAGATAGGCTTACCTCATAATTTATATTGAGATAGATGCTCCAATCGCTTAACTTAAAGCTTAGCTTTTGCCAAATATACATACAAAACATGACATAGATGTTTTAATTTAAGGGTAGGCGTTTGCCAGAAGTGGCTACATAAATGATAAAATGAAAAAAACTTAGCCATATGCAATCCTTATAATGGTTTATCCCGCTTTTCCAAATACAAGCTAATGAGCTAAATAACACGTTAATGCTAAGCGCTATTCTGCTTAGCAGCTTTTGTAACTAACTGTTATAGAATATATTACGATGAGACAGAATTATTAATACGTTATAATTTGCATAGAAAGGGTCAGTTTTATTTTTAAAGGTAAATGTGTGCACGCCATTTTAATGCTTTATGTGTAAATATTACTGCAATAATATGTAGTGCTATATTTTATTAGTGCAACTATTTATTTGTGTTGTATATTAGGTTTCAGTCATGTGGTTTTTTTTAATGTCTTTTTTAATTGATACAAGGTAAAATACAGATAAGTAAATTATTGATAAATTTGATTTTCTTCCATTTTATTTAACTCGATTTTTTTTTCATTTTGATCGAAATATTTCTAATTTAAATCTATTTTTTTTAATCATGTGTCTTATGTGTTACAAATCTTAAACATTTTATAGTAATTAAAATGCTTAGTATTCATTTGTTTAATCATGTCTTTCAAATAACTTCATGGTTAATTGATTTACAAACACGCTAAATTCCTTTGTTGTCTTTCTTTCGAAAACTAAATTATAGTTTTTACTCCCGGTTTCTCAAAATTGTGTTACCACACAAAAATACTGGTGTCTTTCTTTCGAAAACTTAATTATAGTGTTTACTCCCGGTTTCTCAAAATTGTGTTACCACACAAAAATTTTCTGCCAAAATTGTATGTGAAACGCATACAGTGAACTAATATTGTAGTGTATGTATGTACTGACGTATGTATTGTAATGTTTGTTTAGAGGCGTTAGTGTGCTTGGGTTACAACAGACAAGAGATCGAGTATTCGTTAGCGGAGGCCAAGTACGACGACGTGTTCGCCACGTACTTGCTGCTTGGAAGAAAAAGTACCGATGTAAGTGGGTCTTATCTACTATATAAAAATAAGTCGGGTTTTCCTTCCTGACGCTATAACTCCAGAACGCACGAACCGATTTCCACGGTTTTGCATTCGTTGGAAAGGTCTCGGGCTCCGTGAGGTTTATAGCAAAGAAAATTCAGGAAAAAATTCAACAGAAAAGCGGGAAAAGGAATTTTAAACGGAATTCGAAATCCACGCGGGCGAAGCCGCGGGCAACAGCTAGTTTATTTATATACTTTTCTTTGACGTGACAGCGTCTTATAATTCGATGGAGCCGGCTGCACGCATGAAAAAACACGACTCATGCGGCGTTACCTCGCTCTGAGGCGTTCTATTTAAGGCTTAAAGCACAAGCGAGAGCGCGGAACGAGCGACAAAGAGGCTCAATCGGTCTACGCGTTCGACATCTGTTTCTCTCCTACTTGAGTGAGCGATGTGTCCGCGTGGATAGCCGCTATACAATAACACGTTGTCACGTTCAACTATCATCAGTAAACCGACTTTACAGACAACCGATTTTATAATACAACGTAGGTGGCAGACAAGCACACGGCCTACCTGATGGTGGTTCCAGTGGCCTATGGACGTGTGCAATATTAAAGGTGTCACACATGCGCTGCCTACCCTGAAGGGAAGGGGGGGAGGAGGGGTACAGCGAGCTCTGAAACTGTCTCCATGTGAATGGCGCTTAAGACTCACCTAGCTAATATTGGTTTGGTAATAACCGGGATTGGTGGTCGCATGACTGATATGTGTGTGTGTCCCCGCCCGCAGCCGGAGTCGGACGGCAGCCGCTCGGGCTCGTCGCTGTCCCTGCGCACCGGCGCCGGCGCCGCGCCCGGCGCGCAGCCCGCCGCACACGCAGGTACGCGCACACGCACACACGCACACACACACACATCTACACTCTGTCATACATGTCCGATACAGATTAGTAGAATCGCTTTAAAGCGAATTCCTCAAGTTTGAAGTACAAGTGACATTATTTGTTACACGTCACATGTTGACAAATAATGACGCTCTCTAAAAACTTCCACTGGCGTTATAGCCAATAGGATGTGACTCTGTCTAGGCTCATTAGTGTCTACATTATGAAGACTCGTAGTTTTCTATATGGAGGGAATCCCTATACCTCTTTAATTAAGACACAGTCAAGTTGCATATAAGCGGAGTGCAAAATTTTATTTCGTATAAGACAACAATAAATTAATATTTCGTAAAACAATTTGTTCTTTATGTGGTTCAGTTCTTCTATGTTGTCTATTTTTTAAATACAATAAATTACATATGAATTTTCCGATAGTTATTGATGCCTTGTCCAATATTAAATTTTGAATCGCATGCCACTTACTTGGCTATTAAACATAATGAATGATTTCCATTAAACTTGGTAAGTGTGGAACCATGAGTTTTGTGTAGGCTTTGCGCATATTGCAGCAATCTGGCTTTAAAAATGTTAGTCTGTGACCTACACTTTGATTTCAATGACGAAAAACAACTTTTTCACGTTTAAAAATATCTAAGCAATACTAAATGACTAAATACCATTGCTTTCATAATGATTATTTTAATATACGCAAATAAATTTCTCATGACATAACATTAAACGGGAACCAAAACACAGATGGCGCCACTAGCACTTTAGTCAAAACTGTCATTAAGTTTTTGAGTAATAATGACTACACAGATGGCGCCACTAGCACTTTAGTCAAAACTGTCATTAAGTTTTTGAGTAATAATGACTACACAGATGGCGCCACTAGCACTTTAGTCAAAACTGTCATTAAGTTTTTGAGTAATAATGACTACACAGATGGCGCCACTAGCACTTTAGTCAAAACTGTCATTAAGTTTTTGAGTAATAATGACTACACAGATGGTGCCACTAGCACTTTAGTCAAAACTGTCATTAAGTTTTTGAGTAATAATGACTACACAGATGGTGCCACTAGCACTTTAGTCAAAACTGTCATTAATTTTTTGGGCAATACCGAAACGTGAGATTTATTGCCAATATTTGTGCAGTTTGCTGTATTATAAAAAATAGTTATCTCATTACATCCGTTGACAGATATAATGTATACCGATTTCATTCATTCAAGATTGTGTTGTTGTCAGTGTGCTAGAAGTACCTATACATTGATGGGTTTATGCGCTGGCATTCCGGGCATTTCGGGCATTTTTTATTTATGCCCAAAATGCCAGGGTATAAACTCATCCATCTAAATGGTTCTATGCCCGGCATTAATTGGGCCGATAGAATAATGCCTGATTAATGCCCAAGATGACAGGGCATAAATCTATCACTATCCATATTATGTCACTGTCATTGCCAGGGCTATATACAGTAGAAAATCATTGTATTGTCAGGGAATAATGGCGTAAAAGTTATATCAGGCAGCTTGTAAAAGTAATTTTGGTTCAGCTTAGCTTCCTCTAACTCGGTATCCATTCCATATAAATCATCATTGTACTGTCCAGTCATAATATATGGTGATAATGTTAGTTTTGGTGTAATGTACCGACACATATCGAATTAAATTCTCGATAATAAATGCACCTTTAGAATATAAGTGACACAAATGTAAATATTTGATCAGATATTCACATAATATGTGTAATGGGGACCCCCTTCCTGTGACTGCCTTTAGCTTACCATCAGGCGAGGTGAAGTCATATTGACGTTATCGACTTAAAAAAAACTCACTTTTCAGGTCATATTATCATGCAGAGCATAATTATTATCATGTCAATCTATAAATCGTTTGTAATCGTTATTTGGAAGTACTCAATGAAAATGATACAAATAAAAAATCATACTGCATTCAAAAAAGTGTCTCTTCTTATTTAAAAAGAAAAACACCTCAACTGAGTACCTCCTCCTTTTTTGCAGTCGGTCATAAAATACTTCAGCTTCAACATTGAATTAAATATTTACTAACGGCATTCAGGGGCATTATTCTGTTTGACATTGATTTCTAATCACAGTCGAAACGTGAGAAGTCAGTCGATTTCAATAGGTTAACATAGAGGAAAGAACCGGTGTAAAACTAAACCAACCTAAATGTGTCGGCTAATACGAACGTGGATGGTTACGGTATGATTTGTCAAACAGAATAAGGGCCCAAGTCCGTATTAATAGTTGACACTTACCTCTGAGATATGTCTCAAACGTTCACTTGAGATGCTCTGCGCCAATGGCGCAATTCGCAGAACATCTCAAGTGCACGCTTGAGACATATCTCAGAGGTAAGTGTCATCTATTTATACAGGCTTCAGTAAAGACGTCAAATAGAAAGGGTGTATTTGAAATTTACTGACTCGGCAATGCGCTTTTAGTCTACTATATAAAAATAAGTCGGGGTTTCCTTCCTGACGCTATAACTCCAGAACGCACGAACTGATTTCCACGGTTTTGCATTCGTTGGAAAGGTCTCGGGTTCCCTGAGGTTTAGAGCAAAGAAAACTGGAATTTACACCCGGGCGAAGCCGGGTCCCGGGTCGCTAGTAATTCGATAAATAAAAGCTTTGAATTGTGTCACTTTAATTCTCAAGGTGTTACACATAAAACTTATTCATCTTTTCGTGTCTTTTTCTGATAATAGGGCTATTCTTATAAGTAGCTATTTATATGTATCTTATAAAGTACGGATCAGGCTTTTTATATGTTAGTAATAAAGGTGCAAAAAGATTATTTATTTAGATTTTATTGGTTCTTAAACAGAAAAAATCTAATTCATTTTTGGATACCGTATACGCTGTCATATATTTTTATCCCAAATAATATGGATCATTTTATAATATTGCTTTTTATTATTATTGTGTATTGTGTGCTTGTACGTATCGCAAATCGATCACAACCGGTTTTACTATACTCAAACTAAGAAATATGGGAATTTTCGAGGTTAATCATAACCATACATGAAAAGTTTATCCGGGTCCGACTAATACTTCCTATATTTCTTCTACTATACTCCTATCCTCCGGGATCAATAGCTGAACCCATAAAATCCCCTGGGAAGGAAAGTTCAAAACTGTCTTGGAATTCGCGACAAAATTAATCAAAAGTAAATTGGGAAAGTTACCTATGTAACCCATTTGAAATTCGCTCAATGATGGAGGTATTGGGGGTACGTGGATAGACAGTGGGGTGGGGGTGGGGGTGGGGGTGGGGGTGAGGTTGGGTTGTGATCGGTGCGTGCGTGCGTGCGTGCGGCGGCTAACGTGGGGGTGCTTAGGGCCGGGCGGGGGCGCGGGCGCGGCGGGCGGCTCGCCCTCGCACCGCGGCGTGCAGCGCTCCAGCAGCGCGTCGGCGCGCCCCGCCGCCAGCCGCCGCGCCTCCTCCGGCGCCGAGGTGCTGCGGACGCAAGGTACACACACGCACACCACACTCACACACATGTATCTTTTTATACTGACACATCTCCCCATATCTATCACACGACATTATCTTCTCATAGGTACACACATACGCACACACCACACACCACACTCACACACACATATGCCCATGTATACTGTCATATCTCTGTAGACACGTGTATTTCTTTATACTGACACATATCCCCATATACACACATCTCTTTATACTCACACATCTACCTATCCCTCTCTATGCTGTCTACGACAGTAGACAGCATAGAGAGGGATAGGTAGATGTGTGAGTAGACATACCTCCCGGTAAAATTATAATACCATACAGACTTACCTTTCTATACACAAAAACCTTGCCGTACATCACATCGCCTTACACATAACCTATACACATTACACACTACTCACCTTATATAGAAAATCTTTAAATATACAAATCTAACCTCCTCCCATTCTCATACATACACAATTATATATTTGGATGTGACTGAAGCAGTCTGTTGCCTTATGCGTGTATACGCATGCGGCTGCCTGTTTCGTGCAAATGCAAATTTCATAAATAATACATACAATTTGCACGAAACACGCGCCTGCATGCGTGCACACGTATAAGCCAGCGGACGCTATGAGACCACGCGTTACATTATATTCCTATATTGTAGGACAATATAAACATTTGATGAATCGGCACCTTGTCTTAAGATCCCCAAATTCAGTATCAGCATGTAAGTTTAGTAATAAGTTATATATTTCACCTATTCAACCTGTATATAACACACACGCATTATATCACCACTACTATACAAACACACACATGCAAATATTGATATAGCACTATTATGGAATAGAAGCACTCAGTTTATATTGCATCACTTATTTGTTCTGCTAAATGCAAAAGACACGTTGTTACAGTTTCCGCTCATTTCATTTTTGACAGGTCGCGCTTACATAAAATAATGACGCTTGGCACAATATAATTAAGATGTGACAAAGCACTTGTCAAAGCACCCGTCAAAACTAAAATAAATAAGTGGATAGAGTATAGATATGATAAAGATAGATAACAGTATTCAAGATACACGTAATATGGTAGAATTTGAAGTATCCCTTTACGTGCAGAAACCTTTTCATTTTTGATAAACCTAGTGAATGAATCTACAGGCTGTTGAACAAGTAGCATTCGATTAATATTATCGTTAGTCAAATTCTGTATTCAACTATCAAAGCATCTTAAACTTGTATCTATTTACATTTCGTAACGAACAATAAATTAATCAGCTATGGCTCGAAAGACCAAAAATTGCTAAATGATAAACTATGTTTAACACTGGATAATAATATTATTTCGCATTTCTTGTATTTGTCAAGTAATTTGACGACATTTATAATTTCAATTAACTTGACATCACATTCAAGTCATAAGTTTAGATATTTATTCATTTCGGTAAATGATAAATACTATTGAGTACGATGATTAAATATGATTTGCTTCAAAAATTTCACAATTATTATATCTTCATATTATCAAGAATATATGAAAAGGTTCTGCATAGCTTATAAATTGGTGTGGCTACATACATCATTACCGAAGTTATCACATCACATAACATCACAATAATACATATGGAACATATCAATTGTTGGCATCACACAAACTTGCTTTTTAATTATCTTAAACGCACATTATCATGGGTATGGGCATAATACATACGGTTTTATTCGTTACATCTCTGTGTCGGCTAAAGGTCCGTGTAATATGATTCATTGCAGCATACTACATATAGTAGGTGAAAATGTACTAGTGACATTCGAGTATCAACATATTAGCTGTACCTACTTAAGTTTTCTCATTTCCTTGTCAAGACATACACCTGTCGTTATACATATAAAAAATTGACTGAAAATCTGTCACTAAAACGCATTTCAAATCTTTTTTAATCGTATAATGGTTTGGTTGTTGGTGTCGGCGATTTCACCATCATCGACTAGAATGTGATTGGATCCCTTGAAATCAATGGATCCAACGTCATCGTCATCATTCCTCATTTTGGATTCATCCTCATAATGAATCCAAATGGAGGAATAATTATGTAAAAGTTGACCACATTTTTGCATTTAAGTCTATGTTCCATTAAAAATAATTACAACCAATATAAATCAATGAAAGCATTTAAATTTCTATTACTCTGAAATATCAAAGTCGATTCCATACACACATACAAACCACTTCAGGTGCACTTGTAACGTGTTTATAATTATTTGCATTTAGTATCCGACAAAAAAACTCGTGAAATTGCTGGCACTTTTGTATCTAGAGTGGCGAATATGCTTACACCACAAGGAGTAAAACTCCGCTTGCATAAAAAATACATACAAATATCACGACACTCTAAAACTGTTACGAAGCGTTAAAGAATGGTTTGGACTTCACTCAGCTTTGGACACCATTTGGGTTTTGGTGGTATTATAACGCTTGAGTACGGTCCACGCCCATGAGCCTGCAAGGAATCAAGACGGTGCAATATGCACGGCTATTGTGTTTAACAATGAAATAAAATTAAGAGGAAGTATCCTTAAACCTCGTGTAGAAACTAGTGTCATCACAACCAGTAATGAGTTTATGACATGACATTTCGGGCATTTATCGGGCATTTATTATTTATGCCCAAAGTACCAGGGCTTAGTGTTTATTTAATTTCAGAGCATAAACCCATTTATATAAGTGGGATTATGCCTGGCGTTAATCGTGTGGATTGAATAAAATGCCCGATTAATAATGCCCAGTGACAGGACATACACCCATCACCAACCACACAACTCGACTTTACAGGACAGCAAAAAAAAATTTTTTTTTAAATATATCTGGTTTACTTTCTTAAAAATATGGGCAGTAAATATATTTTTGCGAATTGGTTTGGTTTCAAATATACAGATCGATAGAGGAGAAAATAAATGAGCTTGTATTAAAAGAATTTTTTGACAAAATGGCGGTCACGCCTTTTGAACTTTGAAGTATTGATATTATTGTGACCAGTCACATAAAACGGTATAATATATATAATACTATAATATATAATGTAAACAATATTATAACTTTCAATAAAAAATATCTCTAGAAGTTTGCGAATTATGTGGAATATTACCACATCATTATGGTAATCGATAACGTTAGGATACTTCCTCTTGATTTTATGTTCTGTATGTTTAATGGCGTATTGTAATAAAGATTAATATTCTATCATTCGTTTTTATATGATTACAGTTGGTACGACCACGACGGTTGCCAACAATACGACATCGACAGCGACGACCACCACATCCAATTTCAAAAGACAAGTACGTGTTTTTTTATCTAGAAATTTTATAAAACTTTTGTGAAACGAATATCCTATGACCATGGGGGGTTATATGGTTAGTGAAAGTAATGTATTTTAAAAGACTAACAATTTTCTTTTCCCTATTACAGAATACAATTGACTCGGCATCAATCAAAGAAAATACGGCACGGATCGCTCAAATGCAGGTTTGTTACTTGTTCTCATCATTAATGTACGTACATTAGATAGGTATTAATGTACACCTAGGTATAGAATATAATCAAGCAATCACGTAGGTATATATATTTTTCATGATTTAGATCGAAAAAAAAAACATCCAAGCTGGGACTTGAACCTGCCACTAGACTCCGATTTTTAATTCTAGGCAAGAAAATGACATTTGCAGTGTTGCAGGTTTTTTGTATCAAATAAATAGTGATGTGGTTGAATCGAGTTTTCCAATTATAAGTTAGTCGTGAGTCAAGATTATAATTCTTTTATTAAATATATAAATAAAAATTTTATGTAAATAAAAATATGTAATTTACGGTAATTAAACAGAAAACATACACAGTAAGTAATTAAATCTATATCTTATACTATATAATTCAAAGTCCTGACTGACCTAGAGACAACGCACAGCCTAAACCACTGGTCGTAGAGACTTGAAATTTGCAGAATATGTGTGTTTTGATGCGTAGAGGTGTACTAAGAAAGGAATTTTTAAAATTCGAACCCTAAAGCCCTAAAAAAGGCTAAAAACGTGCTTTTGCCAGAACTCAAGAACGGCTGAACAGATTTTCATGATCTATGATTTTTTGGATTTGTCTCCGCCTCGAAAAGCATATAACATAATTAAAAATATATGATTCATTCAGAAAATTTAGTAATAAAAAGAAAATTAGATGTTACAAACGTTTTTATCGCCTTCTATAATAGTTGTCATAGCAACAGGAACTAAAATTGACTTTGTCTAAATTTTCATAGAGTAGTATCCTTTACTTCTTTTTCCTCAAAAGTAAATAGAATGTATTAATTTTTAGGGTTCTGTGCCTGATTAGAAAAAAAAACCTTATCTCTTCGTTATCCGTCTGCCTGTCTGTCAAGACCTCTTTCTTAAGAACACGTAGAGGCATCAAGTTGAATTAGATAAAAGGAATGTTACGGATAATGCTTAGCATTACACGAAGCGTAATATCCAAACTGTGGTCTCACTATCGACTAATAGGTGGCTTGACCTACCATCTCCTGGCCTGCACTCATGGAGGACGGAGGTTCTTAAGTTACCTTCGGCGACGTTAGTGAGTCACCTGCACCGCAATCGGAGAGTTTTAGGAAGCCGTACCTTATTTTTCGTGCGGAAATCCCTACGAATCTCTCCCCTCCTCTGGCCAGTAGGGACGTAATATCGGAATTGACCGACTAAAGTCGAACTCCATCTTGGGTCTACAGACGCTGAATTTTAAGGGAACCCTTGACCCTGAGCTATCCAAGGCTTACTTATGGGCATGGCTGTTTTGGTGAGTTCCTGCATTGCGTAGGCAGGGTGCTGACGTTTGAATGCCACCATTGCCGGGGCCGATCCGTGGGCACACCACCTCTTCATACACTGGTAGAGTCTCAAGAGTGGATAGAGTGGCGCCATGTCATAGAAGCAGACGTCGGTGGGGTAAGCCTCATGGTGAGGTCCCTGATGCCGACCATGGTCACCATAGAGAGTATGTGGAACGCCACCACTTTTTTGCGAGGCAGTAATGCGCGCAGAAGTGGTGGTGGAAAAGCTACGGGAGAGATCTAGCACTCCCCCGTGCCGATGAAGGCGCACCGGGCGGCGTAGTTCGCAGAACCATCTCCGTCCTCCATGAGTGAGGGCCTAGGGTGACGGTTGAGACTAACGAACAGCAATTGATTTTATATATATATTATATAAAATCAATTGCTGTTCGTTAGTCTCGCTAAAACTAGAGAACGGCTGGACCGATCTGACTGGAAATTGATGGGGAGGTAGCTTAGAACTAGAAGAAGGACATAGGATACTTTTTATCCTGCCACGGGGACAAAGTATGCCACGGGCGAAGCCGCGGGACACAGCTAGTATTCTATAAAAAATATTTCCGTCGTGTAATGTACTAGGCGAGCATAAACTGCAAAGAGGTTCATTCACTGATAAAAATAAAGAATGACTAAAGTATCTAGTCTATTGATTGCCGAACATCACTATTGCAGCGGGTCACCCTTTTTTGTATTAGTGACAGTTGCAGTTGTCATTTTCTTGCCTATAATTAAAAATCGGAGTATAGATACTCTGCCCCCGTAGACAAGTGGAACAACGTAAATCGCTAAGGAAACGAATAGAATAGGTCGATCAATCACACCCGAGCTCGTAATGCTGCCGCGGCGCGCGCGTCGTACCCCTGCGACGCGCTTGGATGTGATTGGTCGACCTTTTCTATTAGTTTCGTTAGCGATTTACGCTGTGCCACTTGTCTACAGGGGCTGATCAACTGAGAGTTACCTGGAAACGTCTTAGACATTCAATTTTCTATTTAAATAATTATGCAAAGTGAGCATATTAATTGCCTCAAAATTTCATTGCTAAATTTTAACTATGTGTGACCTATTTCCAAAAAAGTAATCGGTTGTCGGTCCGGCAGGTGGCGCACTCGACGCGGCCCAGTAGCGCGGCGCCCAAACTGGAGCCCCGCTCGCGCACTCTCACAGGGGGCACCCGACGCACGCAGACATACGACGCGCCGCCCCCGCAGCCACCCAAACTGTCGCCCCCGCACGACGCTCCCAGGTACGTCTGCCCCCCACTTGCCCCCACCCCACTGCTCTCTTTCTCTGTCAATACATGCCCGCTGTAACAACCTTTTCTCTTGTCACCGCGCTCCCACTGTCACTCACTCTCCCACCAAGTGTGGGCAGCTATGTAGTAATAGCTAAAGCAATTTTAAATAGACGTATTGGTTGAATTTTTTTATTGGATTCTATCGTGATTTATTTAGTGTTTATTGATTAATATATTTCAGCAACCATGGTTACTGAAACGTCTGTCCGTTAAAAGTAATTTTATTTCAGTAATATTTGTTTCTGACAATTGAATACAAAAAATATATACAAATAATTTAATTGTACATAAATATAACGTAGATTTTTTGCCCGAAAAATGTGAGTTAATATTGTGAAGCACTTTATGTACATTTATTACAGCATTATCAACTATTATCCAATGTGACAATTAAGATAATCTGTATTAATCGTATTAAATTGGTTGGTACTTTTTAGTACCACTTTATTAAATTCTTCCCTTAATCCGTTCACCACAAAATATTTTTTGATATTGATAAAATGAGTGTGTGTTGTTTTAGCTATAAAATCCAGTCCCATAATCTACAAAAAAAAATGTTTAGATTATTACGCCCTAATATCTGCATTTTGCATACCAGTAAGATACTCGTAAGAATCATTTCTTTAACAAATATATAATAGTAATATTATATTTATATATTCATTGTATATATTATATAAAGTATATACCATATATATAAACTGTAGCATTATAATCGCATGAAGGGGTAACTAAGGACTTGAGGAACTAACAAGCATGTATGGGCAGTGCTCCTGCGGAAACTAAGAACGGAACGGGCAGTGGAAGCAACGGTACGACCAGTACTGCAGGCAAGACTCACGTCAAGAGTGCGTCCATCTCGTCCGCCAGCGGAGCCCCGCCGCTCGGGGCGGAGGCCCAGCCACACAACGCGTCCGCCAGGGACCTCGCGCAACCGCGCCCGAGGTACTTTCTAGTGCCTCATGATCAGTTTACCGTATTTAGCGCCGAATGAACAGTTTTGAAATTCAGTTCAAAGACCATGCAGGCGTTATTCTGAGTATAGAAAGTTATTGTGTAAATTGCTCATTCAATTTGACAATGATAAATATTATATAACTCATTTCATACATTTTTTTTTAAATTTTTATAAGATGCTTTTGAAAGTTTTAAAACACGCTCCTTTTCGTCGCAAAATAAATGTTTTATTTAGGATTAACACATATGTATGTTAGGGTTAACATACATATATATGTTTTGCTTAGGGTTATTTTAAAAAATATGTATATAACAATGTAGTACCTATTTATTAGAATTATTTATGTTTTAATAACTCATACGTTCAAAGCATTGGAGTCTCACCTTTTTGCAATTAAATCATTGTTCTATTGGATGAATATTGACATATTTAAAAAACAATCTTGGAAGAAAAAGAATGTCGCTATGCATTCGAAAATTTCAAAAACTGTTCAGTGACACTAAAGCTGCTTGGCACTATATATCGCGGTACTTTTTAGTGGCAGATTGTTCGCTTCCTGCGGTTGGACACAAGTTTTGAAGAAGCTTTTGCGCTGTTTTTTTTTAATTCGTTTTGGTCGCGCAGTTGGGTTTATTTCGTTCAGCTTGCTTGGTAAAGATGTAGATTAAAGGAGGTGTTGCTGGAGTGAGCTGTTTGAGCCATTTTGTATATAAATATGATGAATTCAGCGGCTTAGCTTTGCAGGTTATATTTAATCTTTGTCGCACTTAGTGTTTTAGCACATGCCGGCTTGATTTTTTTTAAATAAAAACTCTAGTTTCTTTGTTATATAACTATGTAAGTTTACTAACAATACATATCTATTTTTATAGTTTATAGGTTATAAGTTGAGGATTTTGTTTTTTTTTCAGGTGATTTGTAGTAGATTTGATAGTGGGATATAATGCTTGTGTGTATAATATATATGTTAGTGATATTATTTAACACACTTGTAGTTGTAGTAGTATATAAATAATTCATGTTAATATTGTAAATATATCTGTGTATATGTATATTTATAGATAAATCGGCCATTACCTTTATTTTACTATATCTATATATACATTAATTTTTTCTCACATTTTTGTTTTTTAAAACCGGAAAGAGGTTATTTAATTTTCAATATATATTTTTTATTTCCTATAAATTTACTGGCACTTTTTTTAAGTACACACTCCCTGTAGTATTTAGTTTGTTATATAGTAATGTACCTATATATAATATTAAACAGTATATTGTATGTCTTGCAGCCTAAACTCCCAAGTATCAGCGACAGGTGGCGGTGCTGCCGGGACGGGGGCCCGACGGGACTTCCCCAACCCGCTTGTCTTCCCGAGAAATGTTCCGTCTAGATCTACCTTCCACTCAGGTTAGTTATGTAATATAAAATTGTTTTTTTTTCTTTAACCTCAAATACCACAATTATTTCTTTTGTTATTATTGTTTTAAATCACACTTGTATTAACTTTTTTTATATATAAAATTTATATCAGTTATTTGTAATTCATAAAATTAAGTTAATTTCGATTAGACAAACTACATACTATAGTTTGGCCGCTGAGACTATGCGTTCCTGACACATGTCAATTCGTCATGACTAGTTATGTACAATAAATAACTTGTACCTAGAACCGTTCTCTAAACCTGTTCCCAACTTACAATAACATAATAATAATCACAGTCAGCAATTGTGACAACGTGATTTCATTTTAATTTTAATTTTATTCTAATTTGGCTATCTATCTGCCCTATTTGTTTTTCCAATTTTTAATTTTTAATTTTGTTTCATTCTTATTTAATTTATGTGATTATTAATTGTAATGATGGGTTATTACCTGAAATAATAAAAAAAATCATATTCATTTCATTCATTATAAAAATATGATTCATTCTTTCTATTAGCTTGGGTAGGGGCTTATTACAAAATTACATATCGCCTCTTTGCTTCTATAATGTGTTATCTCGAAAACAGTGATTTTACAGGAGAGCGATTTTAAACTTACAAAATAAAACTGTGACGAAACTAAGAACTTTTTTACTGTCGGTCCTTAAGTTTTTATTCAATATAGTAAATAAGCTATCGGAAAAGTTTTCAAAACCCTGGCAATTTGAAAGTTTAACATGAAATTAGCATCAATTTAAAAAAAGGGGAACATATATCACGTTTTTCTTGCAAATAGTGAGAATTATGAGTGTTACAACCTAAGTCGTCACGTTGTAGATGATATTACTTTTCTTATGACACTGAGTTTTGACCGTGGTATTGATACAAACAATCATTATTGAAATAAAAACTTTTGGTTTTGAGAGTCATTTTTTTCTAGATAAGGGGCAACTGCAACCACACTTAGTAATTATTTCGACGATAAAATTAAAAAACCAAAACAAATTAATACTGCAAATAATCACAATTTGTAGACTTAATGAAAATCACATTTTACTTCACCATTACAGCATATTTAGGTTTATAAAATAAGCCGTAATGACGAACTACCGTCGAAGTCCGCTGAGTAGGACAAGTACTTCAAAAAATCTGTGGCAATATTAAACCAATTTTAAAACAATTTATTTTAACTAATTAGTAGTAAATTTAATTGTGAAATTAATAGAAAAACAATAGCATAGTGGTCTGTCAACATTTTATTGGTCATCTATCGATGAAAATGGCGTCGAAACAGAACTTTGCGTAAGGCATTTATAAGATCTTTTCCTATTATTTATTATTTGGGATTGGTATTTGGGTGTAATATTTGCTGTTTTGTATAATTAGGTACGTATATATTTTTTGTGTGGTGGCTTGTTTAGCTTTTCTTTTTTCTTTGGCAGTGTTTGCTAGAGCATGACCGAACTAATAAAATATTAGCACTTGTTATTTGCCTAACGAGCGAGCACCATCTGAAACTGGTGACAAGTCTAATTCCGATAATGAGCTTGATCAATTCTGCTCTATTCAAATAGCTCCTCGCCTGCATCTTCGCTTGATTCTTGTTTAGATAACTTACTACCTCGAGTTTCTTGGCGTACATCACACATCCAGCTTAACTTTGGGCCTTACATAGAGACTAAAGCACAGATGGCCGCAAAAAAGCCATAGTACTTGCGTGGAGCGATAGTACTTCACACCAAAGCAACTGCTTAGTTCCGCAACCAAGCGCAGTGCAGGATAGATCCTGTTTAGAGTAGGTACTGCTCGTATCTGTGTGATGGCTCAGCGAAATACCACCTTGAAGCGCTGGAGGTGATCGAGAGACGGGCCAAGAGACTCATCAACGACGATGCACTTATCGAGAAAAGGCTTCAGAGCCTGGGCGCATGGGCAACATCGGCGCAAAGTTGCAGATCTATCGGTGTTCTATCGGATACATTTCGGAGAGTGCGCTCTGGAATTGCACAACCTGATACCACCAAGTCCTTTCCATTAACAAATGACCAGGCGAACAGCGAAGCGACACCGCTATATCGTCGACATTCCACTCATGTGCACGAAACGTTTTGCCGATTCACCATGCGTACAGCTAAGGAGTAGACTTCCCTGCCCGAGTCTGTGTTGTTCCAGAAAGCTATAACCTGGGAATATTCAAGTCACGAGTGAATAGGTTCGTTCTAGGCAAGCGTGATTCATTGTAGACCACATCGTCACTATCATCAGGTGAGATGGTGGTCAAACGTAAGCCTATCTTGAATAAAAAAAAATGGAGCGCATTATTCTATTCGATGATCCTCCTGCAAACCAGCACGGAACATACGAAGAAGATGCTTGTATGTAATACGCGACTATGTTTAGTTACTGGGAAGACACCACGTAATTGCTTTTCCAATTTTCATATTAGGTAAATAGGTACTACTTACATTCTTATATTACCTACTTGTTTTATTTTGACTGCCCTATTGGTAAAGTCCAAAGTAGCGGACAAGAAGTCATTTTTATGTAGAATTATAGTTATTTCGACCGAGTCCGCCGTGGCGGACCCCCTATTTCTAAAAAATGGTAGATGTTATATTTTTTCTTTATTTTTTTAGACCTCTAATATGCTATATAAACTTAAAAAAGTAGAAAAAAAAATGATATCAATTATGTAAAAATGCATTTGAATTTGCATTGCATTGCACAAATTGTCATTCCATCTGAAAAATTTAAGTACAAACGGCTATTACTCTTAGTATTTACAACGAACTATATTAGGATATTCCTGAATAAATACATTTTTTTTCGTTCAAAAACGAAACATCAATAGTTATCCATAGCTTGAATTTTAATTTGGAAAAAGTTTCATCACCTACAACATAACATCCTAAGTTGACTCCAAATAAAACATACTTGCTTTCGGCAGCAATGTGACATGACCGTTATATAACAATTAACATTCCGCACTATTTTTCAGTACCAATGTGTCACATCCATATATCACATTATAAAGTTTAAAATCATAATTGAATTAAGATTTACCTTTACAATCAAAACGTGACATACACGTTATGCCACATTTTCGCAGAAAATCAAGAGCACCTTCCTCTGAAAGTGCTTAGTGGCTACTGTTATGTTTCGTTCTCGCAAAAATCCTGGACGCAGTAAGAGACAGTGCGATATGGTGATATGACACAGCGACGCTATCTCTTTCACTCACTGATCAGCTATTTACCGCGTAAAAAATACCACGTTTTTTGAGAAAATAAAATCGACCACGGCGGTTTTAAATATCAAATAAAAAAAAAACCGAAATTTCGGATATGTCACATTATAGAAGCAAAGAGGCGATATATTATAAAATTATAACGTTCTATTTTATATTTTTCAACCAACAGATTATTATTATTAAGATTACTAAAATATGCGGTTACAATTGCCTTGTTATTTTGTCTCATCACTATGAAAACGAAAATTTGACATAACCTTGAGACAGCGCAGTTTGACGTGGTATGACTTTTAAAAACTATTGATTTTATATTTTTAATTAATTAATTGTTAATCATTTTAGCCCAAAATTAATCTGTGTATTGTAAATTGGCACAGTAATTCAATTTTTAATGTTATCACTCGTTAATAAGGTCAATAAACGATATTTAAAATTGTGCCGTAAATTATACACCAGTTCAAAGTGACATCGCCCGTTCGCTCACAACCTGTCAGGAACGCATTCTTTCAGCGATTCTATAATAGGTATATAGGTATGCATGGATTTTTTTTATATCTTTCATAGTTCCGCCAACTTCCAAAAAAAAACAACAATATGAATTGGGTTTTATTCATTGGAACAAAGTTTCACCAGGTTCGAATCCTGGCAATAACACTACCGACGTGAACCCACACTACTAGTACTCTTATAAAAGTATAGTGTAGTTCGGTATACTCGTAGTGTACGGCATCTAACATGGCAAGATTTTGGAGTAGTTTGGGCCCCACTACTCCAAAACCTTGCCAAGTTAGATGCCGTACTAACGTAACTTGGCAAGGTTTTGGAGTGGTGGGGCCCACACTAGTCCAAAACCTTGCCAAGTTAGATGCCGTGCTGGCTGCACTATAGTATATTAACCGACGCGTGCGCAGGTCAGACGCGGTCGCGCGGCTCGTCGGGCGGCGCGTACGGCGACGGGGGCTCCCCGCACCAGGCGCGCCCCTCCTTCTTCTCCAAGCTCTCCTCGCGCTTCTCCAAACGGTACGTGCCCACGCCCACACCTTAGCCCACCTACCCACACACCCTACTGGCGTTTGTTACGTACTTGTTGCTCATTTATTATATAATAATGTACTTGTAGTACTTTCAATCTAAATAGCCATTTGATGCTAACGTATTAAATTATATTTAATTGTATAATAAATATAATTTATACGTTATATTTATAAATATATAAATTAAATTTTACCAGTTAAAATGCTTAGATCGGTGACAGTATAAAACATAATTATTTGATATAAATTATAATTATTTTATACAACAAATGTGCAATAAGAACATTACAAATCACAAATAAGGCTATTTTCAACGTATTTATATGGGTTTTCGAGGTTACTACGGCCTCTTCTATACCATAAACCTCCGTAAATAACACATTTCACACGATGTAACATACACTACTCATCTAGTGACTAACCTACGGATATTATATAATTTTTTCCAATGATAATATTTTTTTACAATTATCTCCCAGTTAGCTCGTCTGCTTGAAGCTAGCTCGCTCATAGCTCCTCATTTTCATTTAAAAGGCGTTTTGTTAACATAATTAAAAATTATACACTATAAATATAAATTATATATCTTATATTTTTGGGAAACAAAAATTTAATTTAGTTTTTATGATAACTATTTAGAAAATATACGTACTTTTAAATAGGTATACCTGTAACATTTTTTTTAAATTTTATTCATTTCTTTGTAATGTTGAAAAAAATTTTTTTTTCTCAAAGCGCCTTTTATATAGCCTAATAAACAAATCACGCTAAGCATCGATGTTAGCGACACAGCTTTCATGCACTATTATCACCTTTCATTCTCATTACGATATAATTTAGAAATATAGTGAATGTGATCTTGTATTGGCGCCCGACTGGGCCTCGAATCTGTTAGTATATGTTTTAAAAAGGGTTGTGGAGAAAGACTCGTGAATTTCATATTTTATTGAGGAATAAATTATATTTCGAATGGTTAATTGGAGTTATGGTTGATAATGTTTTCTCTTTTTTATATATATTTTTAATGCTATTTTTTTCTTTCAAAACACTTTTTATAATAGCACGAGTATACTGATTTTTATATTTATTATAACACTTACGAATTTGTTTTGGAAGAAAAAAAAATATTTTCATACCAGCTCCATGTAATCCGTTCACGACATACGTTTTTCTTATACTTTTTTTGTAAATAATTACACCATAGACACACTATCTGTCTCTAACTAGTCACTAATTAACCCATTCGTATGTGTGAATCATTATGTGTATTTATTTATTATTTTTTTATTATTATTTCTTAAGATCAAATTGTCTCCCTCTAAAGATTCCGAGCTCTTTTTTATTTTCAATCTCGCGTCAACTCAGGGGATGCACGATGCTACCTACCTCCCGTTTCGTTTCGTCGCACTCGATCTACCGGTACCCGCGCTAAAGTCCCCACAATCAACAAAGTAGATTAGAATCAAAGCATGGCATACTCCCCTTATTTTTTACTTTATTTTTTAATTAGTTTTGCTAAAAAAAATGTGAGTTAAGGCCACAAACGCCTAGCCTATATGCTTTGAGTGTTGTCCGTAGTGCTTTGTCGATAGAAAATAAATAGAAAAATAATTTAAGTTTTTATTACCTCGTCGACCTATAAAGAGGTGTACGGAAATTTTAAAAAATAAAGAAAATAAATTAAAAAAGTCATGTCTCGTGCATCCCCCGTGTTGCGTATTATTTTTTACCTAACCGTACGCTTCTACTAACGTTTGTCGACGGTCGCGACCTCTACCGATAACATTTTTGCTTCTAGTCTATTCCACAACCCTTTGATTGCAACGTGACGGACTTTGTACGTGCTATGATTTTTTTTTTACTTTTTAACGGAGGGAGTTACGTTTAGTATTGTGCATCTTGTGTTGCGGCGGGAGAGTTTAGGCTTGCCATATAGTTAATAAGTAATTTGTAAATAACATAAATTAAAAAACCAATTAAAGATTTATTAAATAAATATATATACCAACATAAACCCTGTAACAAAAACAAACTTAATTTTAAATAAGGTAGCGTTATTTTTTTGTTGCCTAATGCTTTGATATTTAATATTGTTAAATAATATGGCAATCCTATGAAGAGTGAATAACAACTTGCGTCTAAAACCGAGCCGGATCCGGAAGAGGGGGGCGATTCACCTGATTGGTAGATTCGCTTACCCGTTCCGTTGTACGCAGGTTGAATCAGAACCCGTGAAGCTGTCACCGACTGCAGACGTGCTGGGGAGATTATTAAATTTTATTATTATTAATAAATTATAGGGAATTGTATACAATACGGAAACTTCGACGATTGGAGAATTATTTTTGATGGATGGAGTATATGTCAGTAATGTTTGGTGTATTAATAATGCTTATATAAGTAATATTATGGTCTAGAAACAAAACGCAGTTCACGAATTTTTTTTACTACGATTGACATACGATGTGTTTTCAAATTTTTTTTTATACAAATTACTTATGATCTTCAGAATGGTATTTTTAATACACTAAATGTTTTTATAACATGATGTTGTTCATAAGTGTTAATCTTTTTTATAATTGGCTTAACTTTGAAAAATCTTTTTGTTTACATACAATTAAAAATTCGATTTATAAATCATTATTGTCATTATAAAAAAAATCGCGACGACTTCTGTCTACATGTTATTTTATTGAAGCTAATTAGGTTTTTCATTTAATTCACTTAGTAATTGTACTTTTTTATTTGTACTCGAATTTGCGTGAGCAAACAAGTAACTAGTAATTTATGTTGACATTATTATTTTCTTGAAATAATATGTAGCGGATAACTAGTCCCGTCGCGAAATGCATTTTATCACTAGCTCATAAGACGTATAGAGTTCTAATTTCGAGCGAATTTTCAACATTCCAGGGTTCCGTATATATTTTTATATTTAAGTTCACAAAAAGCACAAAACTCTTTATTTTTTTTTTTCTGTTTTATATTGTCTATTTCTATCTAAATTCAGAACTCTGCCTAAATCGTTTAAAATATCATCGACTGAAACAATATTTTGTATATTTGTATTGCATATACTATGTAAGTAAAGGTATTCTGTGTAAAAAATCTCATCGATATACTATGGTCCATATCATATAAATAAATATAGACAGTTTATTTCCTATAGAAACCCCTTTTTTGTAGGTAAATATTCGTAGACAATCCTATTAAATATTTTCCAATTATGGTCCACAATAGCAATCATAATTATAGATAAGGCGTGAGTGAGATAATTATCGATATATATAAATTAAATACATATAAAAGTATTTTAGCGATAAGATTCAGGCGACCCTATAGCTTTGGTACAAATACTCAGTAGATGTTACCATAATATGAATGGACTCGTTTAGGCAGCTGTATTTTAATAAAAATAAAAACAAATTAATTAAGGGCCAAATATAAGATATTTTCGTGTCCAACTGTACCCTACTTTGTGTAGGATTTTTTATATAATATAATCATTAATTTGTATACAAGGTGTATTTTCTAATAATCCTGTTATACAACACAACAACTTTTCTATAAAAGGACATTAAAAAAGTGAGTTACGATAAATTGTAACTAGATTTCTTCACGATTATTGCGGGCTACAAAATTACTACACTATTATGAACACCTTGTATAACGAAAATAGATAGTTTTGATATTGAACTTTGTACATGTCCGTGTATAAAGTATGAAGAACTATTGTATCTCGATGAATCCATACATGTCTCATACATCTCCCCATACTTGTTTACTCATTAGTATATTATAATTAAATCGTTAGGATCGTTAAATAAATTGTACATAAACATGTTTCGAGTGAAAGTGTGAGTGCGTTTGAAGTTTTTTAAACTTTTCTATCGTTCGTGAAAAGCCCATTATTAATATATTATAAGTGTACGTATATATTATATTTTTATTTCATTCTCAATCAATATGTATATATATTCGTTTGGAATATAAGCTTCACACTATATATAAGTGATTTATATAGTTAGAAAGCATTCTATTTGAATTATTATTAATATTTACATTATATTTACTTTTTTATTTATATCTGAAGAATCCTAAAGCAATGAAAGATAATATTCTACTAAAATTTATATATGTTAACTTGTATAGGAAATTATTTAGACAATTTTAACGAAACTGTTTAATTACGTCTGGTTATAATTTCATATCATTTTTATAATTTAAATATATATACTTAACCAGATATCATATAGTGACATGTTTTTGAAGATATATAATGCGTCCTTGTCTTTCAATATATACTGAGAGAAAGTGACGAAGAGCTATTATGTGCTACTTCAACAATATGTATTACAGTATGATGTATGTATTATATCATTGGATAAGTATAGACAGTACGCTTTTAGCGCTGACAGCACGCTATTGCATAGTCACTAATCGCATTAGCGTTAGTGATTGAGTAATAGTGAACTGGTAGTGCTAACAGGCTGTTCCCTAAACTTACTCAATGTCTATGCAGTATTTTTTTGATTAATCAGTAGAGTACTGAACAAATTTATGTCAAAACTTAGGTGCTGTTAACGAAAACCCGATGTGGAGAATATTGTTTCTTATTTCTATCGTTATAAAATTTAAGGAGGTAGTCCTTTGTGAAATTCGATGCTCAAAAATATTCGAATAGTATTTCTAAGAATAGAACAATTTATATGAGTTACATGTTATGTAACTCGTGACCGAAACATGAACGTCACTTATACTATCAGCCTATTTTTTTACAAATATTATACATTTTGTTTACATACTAAACTTATACAGCCCACTGCCAAGTATAAAATACTTTATATTGACACCTGTGAATCTGTTAACAATACTATGTATAAGAATAAATATTTTTGAGCAGCGAATATATATATTTTGACATTTATTTTAAATAATATATAATAATATGATTCGATATAAATAATATATCAAGAAAATAGAAAATCTATAATTTTTACGCACATGAATAGTGCATTACTTTTTCTCTGAGCATTTTTTTTTACTTTAAGCAATAAATAAATATATTCTGTAACTATTACACGATATAGGAAAATGCAATACATTCTAACTTAGTTCGCTAAGCGTAGTTAGATATTTAATTTTAAAACTTTTCATCCGAGATTGTTTTCTATATTTTTGAAGCGTTTTGAAGTAACTGATCTTCAAATGTAATAGGAAATTTATAAGCACTGGGAGAGAATACGTTCTGCAGTAATTGATTTTTATTGATTTCATTTATATTTTAAAATATCCGATAGCCTTGAGTCGCTGCATTGTTTCATATAACATTCTTGTCGACCGTCCAATTGTAAGGCCTTATCCTCGAACGGTGCGTGATTACTAGCATAAACCCCAGCCATGCTCGGGTGCTCGCTTTTAGAGCCCAAACTCCGACATCGCTACAGCAAGGACACGGCCTTACTCTAATTTCCCTTTAAATCTTCTCATAAATTATAATATAATTGGAATCTTTATAACTGTCTATAAATCATGGGCATTGTTTAAGATGCATTTATATAATGTACTCTAAGGTGTTGTTAAACTTTGAAAATACGATTAATGTAGAAAAATATATTTTAAATTTCTTGGACACCGAAGACATTCTATAAAAGATCTAAGTTAACCTATGTGGATTTAAATTTAAAATACCGATTTTGTTTCGACAGTACGCATAAATGAATGTTACGCTTTTCCAAATAATCAAGGTTTTAATAACAAAAATGTGTTTTATTTATATATTATATATTATCAAAATATATATACAAACCACTACATACTCCCTCTGTGAAAAGAAAATATTTTTTTATTATAAATATATTTTTATAGCCCGTCACGTTGCTTGCTTTCATAGATTAAAGTATATAAAAGTGTATTTTAAAACTGAAGTTATGGCAACATTGTGTACTTTGAATAGAAAGAAACCTTTTTTAAAATAAATAACATTTATTTAATTATTTTTTATACGCACAAGGAAGGGTTTTCAAATATCACAATTGCGATAATTTCATAGTTAAGAGAGTGCTTTTAGAAAACAAACCATGTGTTTTTTCTCCAAAATATTTAAGTAAAATATAATAATGTGGTGAGTATTGTCCTGGCAGACTGTCAGTACTGGGGGAATCGACCGGACGACAGAAACCTCGTATATTTTCCTCCCTGGACATACAACGGAGGTAGGGTGTCGCGCGGAATAAGCAACCTTTTTGCTCAAGTTTTCTTGATTCCAATATTTATAATATGGTGATTCGCGAAACATGCTGTTAGGTGATTTTGATGACACGAGCAAATATAAGAAGCCAAAAGACATCATTAGTTTAACTCTCTACGTCTCCATCTGTCTCATTCTCTATCATTCTAGATAATTTTCTTTTCGTCTTCTCGTCTCTTTCTCATTCTATCTCTTGTATCATTAATAATTCAACACATTGAATATTGAGTGCAATTCGCATAATGTCACTATAAAGTTTTATTTCTGGAAAATTGGTTGAAAAAATATGTCACGCGTATTTTTATTTCTTACGCGATGCTACTAAGTGAATTTGAATTTAAATAAATATATTGTCTCGTGCTTATCAAATCACCATGTACCATGTATCGTTCGGCGAAGGGATAACTTCTCGAAGTGTATCTGTGTGTGATTTAATACGTAGTCCAACCGATTTATACTTGCCAACAATAATCGCATGTCCCTATTATTTACTTTCTT
Source organism: Lithosia quadra (assembly GCA_963576445.1). NCBI lineage: Eukaryota > Metazoa > Arthropoda > Insecta > Lepidoptera > Erebidae > Lithosia > Lithosia quadra. Next base: position 2,970,146 of record OY754900.1, on the reverse strand, counting down.
TTTTAAATGCATGCGGATATTTTTTTTTATTTATTATCTAATTCATGTATTAAACATAAAATGTAACATGGTGTAACTATATTCAGTGATAGTGCAGTAAATACCTACAAGATGCCTGATATGTAGCATAATTGTTTTTTAATTAAATTTAAAAAAATCTCATTCATTTGTAAACCTTGTGAAAAGTATAAATTAATGAATAGTTTCACGGGTTGCATAACTGATATAAACAGGTAGTACATAAAAGTTAGTAATATTATAGTTAATATCCAGTCTAGTGTTTAAATAAAAAAAACTAAATGTAATTATAAAAAAATTGTTATCAACTCTATAATTAATTTAATAATGGCAACAATCGAGGGATATTGTCACTTCACTATTGCCAGCTCCGAGATATTTTATGCTTTTTCCTATGTTACGCTACATTGCACTATCGTTACTATTTTTTCTTTTTTAATTAAAATATATATTGAACTTTACCATTATAATTTTTATATAAGTAATAAATTGGATGGATTACTCTATTTCGTAAATAACAATTTTTAACCCTATTCTTTTTGGTTTTAACTTTTTACTGACATCATTGATATAATAATATATTTTTATTATTAACTTAAAGTGTGCTGCATTTTGAATTTAACTTACAATCAATATGGTCATAATATATATGTTACGGCTAATACCCGAAGTGCGGCTGCACCTAGTTTTAGCCGGTTAGAACTAGATGTAGCCACTTACTCTTGGTTAAACCTAGTATACCCGAAGTGCGGCTGCACCTAGTTTTAGCCCGGTTAGAACTAGGTGTAGCCACTTACCCTAACCTAACCGGCTAAAACTAGGTGCAGCCGCACTTCGGTTATTAGTCGTAACATAGATACAAATAAAATTATATACTTTATTTATAAAAAATATACATAATTTATAATTGAAGTACTCTTCTATTGAACAGAACCACTTATCTCAATTTACTAAACAAAAACAATGCATGCAGGTTTGTTTCTTACTGAGAGTTTTTTTAGCTTTAATCTTGAATATATTTTTTTGATAAAATTTGTCTGTCAAGAGTTTTTAAGTATGACACTGCTAGGAATATTGAAAGGAGATCGTGTTGCAGGTATGCATTTTTGCCAGCTGTATTGTGTGTCTGCTTGCCATTGTGCACTTGTGTTGTAGATCTACCTTTTATATGCACTTCCTCTACATTGGTGATATTTTGTAGTACGCCGCAAAATTTTGGGAGCAAACGGTTGCTATGGGCTTTTTTTATTTAAAACTCAGAATTTTTGTAACATTTGGAGAATATATTATATACATTGTATAGACGGCTATCAAATTAATGTATATAATGTAAATAAATGTATCTCATTATATTGAAAATGTCAATTTCTTTTTTATTTGTGGTAATTTGAACAAATGTGGTAATCAAAGTAAATATTATTTGATTGATTTTTTTACAAAAAAATTATCCTACAATGAGAATTGGCATTTAAAAGTGCGTATTACAAAATACCAATGTGTGTATGTACTGGCGACACCCTGTGCCCTAGTGTTTAGTGTTAGTTTATGTTTTTCTGTTTTTAGGCCATTGGACGGTCCCACCCCGAAGCATGCAGTAGGCGCTAGTCCGCAAGCCATGCTTGGGTAATTATCCTAGTTCATTTTATCCTCTGTTGTGTTTCTACTGTCCAGCAAAATGCGCTGTTTGTTTTCTGTTTCGGAAGATTTATATTTTTATTTATTTTATTTGTAAACGAGAAATGCGTTAGGATTTATTAACTCGATTGTTGGATAAGAATTTATATATTATATAACATAACAAATATATAATGACAAAAATATATATTTTTTATATAAGTATACAATTTGAATCGATTTTTTTTTCCATTATTCACATACACACATCACATAGGTACATTCTTAAATCACAATGTAACTACAGAAATAGAATGTTCTTAATTTTTTTTTAAATGTTTAAAGAAGAAAATATAAAAACCCTAATAGTATTATCAAAAAAAAAACAGAATATATTATTTATTTGTAATTCACTTAGTAATTGTAACTGACATTTATTATATAAACAATCGTTTGAAAATTTAAACTATGGGCCGTACAGAATACTGTAAGGTTGGCCAAGTTCGATCTTTCAGTATTGTAAACGGTCCGCCTCTTCGCTACAGAAACGTAGCGAGCCGATCTCAGACATACTTTCACTATTTTACCTGAGAAATGTTAAATCTGAAACCAGGTCCGGTAAATCTTTATTTTAACAATCGAGTTGAAGTCCGCAAGCGCTCAGTTGACTAACACAGCATTAATTTTCATTATATTTTCATTTTAACCTATTTAACAATATTGGAACCATCTTATATGCAGACAATGGATCGACAGGTCAAAAATTTTTTTTGTGCAAAATGTTACAAGGTATTGAAACGATCCGTTGTTTGAATTTAAGAATCGGACATAATAGGATCTACACTTTATTGCAAACATGATAAATAAATTAAGACTTGTGGGTACTTACACTATGTAATGATTACTCAAAGAAAATGACTAAATTATTCTGAGTAAGGTAGGTTAAAATTCTTGGTTATCTCGATACTTAATAGTGTGGCCAACTCACTGTAAGACTAAATCGAAATATATTGTAACTTTTTATTTAAAAAAATACTTTTTTATAGACAACTGTAGTTGCCTATAAAAGAACTAACTTGAATAAATATAAAACAATAAAAATTAAATTAAATTAAAAAAACTGAGAAAAGACAAGATGTGGCAGGGAGACATAAAATAACATGACTAATAAATAACGTTACTCTTGTTACTAGATTTCAAATATTCGATACTACTCAATGCATGTAATTGAAATTTCTATCTCGAACTGATCCATATTTTCTTCCAAGCTTAAATGAAATAATCAATTCCTCCTTTCTAAATATTGATATAAATCATATATGCATCTGACACAGACAAGGCAATGAGGAACAAGTGAAGCCCCGCGTGCTGCGTTTCACGTGGAGCATGAAAACGACCTCGTCGCGGGATCCCAACGAGATTATGGCTGAAATACGGAAGGTAGGTTAAGTTATATCGTAGAACTACATACTATCGCATACCAAGTAAGCATAGTTCAACTAGCTTGTGATATAAGCGGTATGGCGGATTCCTGGAGACCACCGCCATACCCTTCGTGTTCAGTTACTTGTAATAAGTTATGAAGAAATAGAAGGTGCAAATCGTGGTGCAGTATAGACCGCATCCATCAAGCCAGTCCTTGCTCAATATAAATCATGATCATTAGGGGTTCAAGTAGGGTTTTTGCAGTGATTCTAAAATACCTCAGATGACTGCGGCGATTTGGATTCCAACTGTCAGGTTCTTTCCAATCATGCTAGGGGTTTTGCAATGAAGCTAAATTTATGTCCTACGCCAAATTTCAATCCAAAATAATGTGTTGACTTTTAGTTTTCACTAATTCTCCATTTTTATATCCAGGTTCTAGACGCAAATAACTGTGACTACGAACAACGAGAGCGGTTCCTTCTGCTGTGTGTACATGGTGATCCTAATGCTGACTCCCTCGTGCAGTGGGAGATAGAGGTGTGCAAACTACCCAGATTGTCGCTCAACGGCGTGCGCTTCAAGCGGATATCTGGTACGTGAACATGTTGTATATTTAGTTGTCTTCTTAGTTCAGAGTAGTATTACGTTAAGTTTAGGATAAATAAAAGGCAAATTATTAATTTAACACAGTTTATTTATAACCACAATTATTTTACTTGTTGACGAGGGCTGGGTTGAGTATTGGGCCAAGAATACCTCCTTGTGGTACACCGCAAGTGTTGTGCTTATAATGTTTACTAGTTTACCAGTAAATTTTTTGTGGTATGTTTATAATTTGAAAACTTGCATTCTGTCTAATGTAGATAGTTCCAGATATTGTAATTCAAGTTACCTTTGATATATTTTTCGTCTTAATTTAGAAGTTACTTGTGATCAAAGGAATCGAATGCCTTAGACATGACCGTGGAGGGTTTTGATGGTAGATTTTATTTGAAAATGAGCTCAGTCTCTTAACTAAGGCCGGTCACTACTCCAGGTACAAGCATCGGATTCAAGAACATTGCATCCAAGATCGCCAACGAGCTCAAGCTGTGACTGCCGGGAGCCGGCAGCGGCGCGCGGCGGCGGCGGCGGCGGCGCGGCGCCAGCGCGGCTGCGCGCGGCACGTCGTCCGACGAGCAAGAGTCGCCGCCCCCCCCGCCCCCGCCGCCGCCGCGCTCCGACTCGCTGCGCCTGTCGGCCGACGACATGGCGCGCGTGGCCAACGGCGGCGCGCGCACGCCCACCGGCGCGCTCAAGCACTTCCTCGCCGCCTGCGGGCCCGCCGAGCGCGCGCTGGCCCGCTCCGACTACCTGCGGCCCCCGCTGTCCCCCGCGCGCGCCGTCCCCGAGGCGCCGCGCTCGTCGCTGTCCCTGCGCGCGGAGCCCGACGAGCAGCGCTGCCGGCCGCGGATGGCGCCGCACGCGCACTCGTACAGCGTGCACGCCCTGCGCAGGCAAGGGCGGGCGCGCTCCCCCCCCTCCCCGCCCTCCCCGCCCTCGCCGCCCGAGTGCGACTGCCTGCCGGTCGACCCCATCCCCCCGCCGGAACTCTTCGACTTCTGAGGCGTTCTGAACGCTCGAGGTTCGTTCCGTTTGTACATTCGAAAAATTAAAGTGTTTGCGGGTAGTGTTCGTTTTCCAATTTGAATTTCCCGTTCTCGAACTACCGAAAACGTTGAAGTTGAGGTTTTGAATAAAAGAAAAATATGAAATGTAAAAAAAAAATAAAGATGAAAATCTCGATTTTCCCCGAGTCTGACCGAGCCGCTCGCGCAGAATCTTTTCATATTTGAAAACGAACCCGCCGTCCGACTCGAATTCGTATCATTGTTCGATCTATAAATTGGTATCGTCGACCGCGGTAGTGTTGTCCGTCGATCGATCGAATGTATATCGATCTGTATCATATCGATTGCTGTTGTTTTGCTGTTACGCGGCGGTCGCACAGTCGAGCATCACTCGCTTGTATGAAATAAATGAATTGATCGTGACTTAGAGTTTTATTTGTCGATAGTAGTGTTGGACAATGTATGGAGCGTATATATGTGCCAAGTGGTAACCAGGGAGTGCGACGCAGCGTCATGATCTTTACCTATCATAGTTAATCACCGCTCTCAATTCAGCGCATCTTTGTATAAATAATTTTACTCGTGTCATGAATTTTTATTATTACAAGATTGTTTTTTTTTCTGTAGATAAGTCGTCTGTTTGTCCGTGTGTGTCGCGCGTCTTTTATTTAATTTATATTTGGAATTGTTTGTTGATGAAATCGTGTTTTTTTAAAAGACATTATTTTATGGTACTGTTGCGAGCTACGCACGGACAGACAGTGTTATTGTGCTATCGCTTATATACTACATTACATTATGTATTTTAATCGTTGTAATAATGTACAAAGTGAGTTTGAGCTCAACAGATACAATCTAGCTTAGTTTTAATTATATTTTTTTTTTCATTTTCCAATATACTTAACAAAATATAAATACAAAATATGGCTGTCTCTGTATAGCGATATAATGTTTATAATGTCATTGTAAGTCAATATTGTGCGGCCAGTTTAAGTTGACACTCTGAATCTTTGGAAGTTCAGGATTGCGAGTGTTAGGATAGACTGGCCGGATGATGCGCGGTCGCCCTGCAGTTGCCTCTTTCTAATTACAAGGCTGAATTAGAAAGTGTCCAACGTCAAAGAAGTAATGTACGGGTTGGTACACACTCTACTTAGTCGCGTTATAGTCACTTCACTGTAAGAACGTATTCATTGAATGACTGTTGATTTGCTTCGGACAAAACGCTGAAAAAGTACGAATGCAATGCAATTTCAATAAACAATATTTTAATAATATAATAATCGCATTCCTTTTTTTAAATAAACATAAAAAAGAATATAATAATTTTGTGTTCTTTTTTTAATTATGAATGTGAAAAAAAAATTTAATGAATTTTTTTATAACTCCAATCCAGTTTTTTTGTTAAAAAAGCATGTTTCTTACAGATAATTTTTCATGTTTGTCTATTAAATTTTATATTGCATTTTAGTATGTAATAAGTAAATCGATTGTAACCGTATTGCCGAGTCATGTCCACAGTCATATCAAGTTCGTTCAGAATATTCTAGACGTGTAATCGTGATCAAAGTATTACGCCGTTGTAGTTATATAGCAATAATCGTTGTCAAGTCGTATAACTTCGGACTATCTACTCGATGTAACCAGCCTTTCGATATTGTGAACTAAAAAATGTTGATTTTACGATTTGTGTGATGCTTTTTTACGTATATCCTTCTGTGTGGACTGTCGCATACTGTTAGGTGATAAAATATTGTTATAATTATACGTACGTGTGTGCCGTGGGGCGATCGCGTCACTTTTTCTATTATATAATTAAGTGTAGTGTTATAACTTTTACATGGAATCACAAATTCTGACGGACCGGACGACTGTCGTGTGCCAGTGTCATTTTGGCGCCAAAACTAACCTCCAATTTACGAATGTCACTTTGAATCTGCAGTTTCTTTGCTCAAATAAAAAAAATGTGTAAATAAATTAAGTAGAAACATTTTAAATCATGTTTTTATTCACACGTATTGTATCAAAGGTATGTTTAACTTTAGCAAAATGGTTCCGCCGATAAATATGTACCTAACTAAAGAAATAAAACTAGAATTTCTTATTTTCATTTATTTATTTATTATTATAATAAGACTGTTGTCTAATACATACGATTCAGGCGCAGTGTCTATTATATTTAACCACAACGAAAGTAAACACAAAAATAAATAAGAACTTTATTTTTATTATATTTATTCTCACGGGTTTTTTAAGTTATACTTTTCAAATATCCTGTTCAAATACAACCCAGGGCTGTTTTATAAGTTATTTAATCGAAATGTACACGAAATTCATGCACGATATTAAAATAATAAAATTGATCAGCCAATTATGTGTTGGTTTCAGAACGACGCGATCAGTTGTCCCGACATACATAATACTGTTTTAATGTAGTTATATATTTATATATATAATGAGCTTTGTTTTATAAATAGTGTAGTACATTTTGCCTGCGAGGTTGACGCGTGTGAACAACTTGTGAGATATTCAAAATGAAAAATAAATTTTATTTTTAATTCCAATCTTGTAGTTTGTTTCTTTGTGATAATGTATGTCCCATTAATTGTGAAAAGCGAGTTTTTTGAGGCTACCATGAAGCGTAGGTATAGTCAGCAAAAAAATTTGGTGTTTTCATATTAAAAAGAAACCTATTTTGGGGCAAGGTAAATTATATTTCATAATGAAAATTATGCTGAAGGTTTATCTGCTTAATGCAAAACCTTCTCGTGGCCAGACAGCAGTCACTGCATACTATATAGGTCTGAAATCGACAGGGTTCTTTATATCCTCGATTTTTTTGTGCGTACCTACTGCTAAGTGTTTGGATAATGGACTGCTGAGACGAGGTCTCGGGTTCGATCCCAGGTTCACTATGGCACACACCAATGACTTTTCGATGCTCTTCGAAGTTATGTGTGTTTTTATCGCAGGTTTATTAGTGCCTCGGAGAGCACGTTAAGCCGTCGGTCCTGGTTGCCATACAAACATCTATGGCAGTCGTTACGGGTAGTTGGAGCCCTCAAAAGTCCAACCAGTCAAACTTGGAACTTCGATATCGCCATTGGTTGTGGAGGTCAGATGGCAGTCGCTCCACGGAAAATATCGAAGTTCAGCCGCATCACATTTAGACTGGAAAGCCGACCCCAACTGAGTTGGGAAAAGGTTCAGAGAATGACCTACTGCTAAGTGTGAGTGGAATGAATTGCCTGAGTCTGTTTAAAGCTAAATTTTTAAGTTTTGTAGTCTAAAATGAATAGCTTGCTTTTAGGTAAGCGAGTTCCCTCATCAACTACATGATCACTTTCAATAATGTAAAGTGCCATCACTAATTAAAAAAGAAACGAAAAATAATTTCAAAAATATTTTTTATTTTTTGTTCAACAATTTCATCACTTTATTTACATTGCTTACAATTTATAATATAAAATAAATAAATTTGTCCAATAACTTGAGAATATAATTTTTATAGTATAAAATTGTATTCTCGAGTTTGATTTGCGGGTGCCATTAAAAGAAAAGTAGGTACATCGTGGATGCAACATTATAAAATCACATTGAGTAAAATGACTGACAAAAGTAGTTTAACATATTCCAATTTCAACATTCATAGCTTAATATTTTCTACCAAAAAAATTGTTCTACATAAATTACGTATGTAAGGCAACCTTTGTTAACGACTGTAGGATATTTTATAATCAATCGCATAACACTTGCATCTATCATTATACAATGATCTCTTACTCTCTTATAATCTGTTAATGAATTTAATTCATACGTAAGAAAAACTCGTAGTCATGACTGTTAATAAATTTACATAAAAGAATTTCTTAGATGGAATACTTTCACACAGTATTTTTTATAATATTCAAGCAAGCTATCAATGTACAATTACTTTAGCTATGCATCGATGAAAATATTCTGAATATTTTTTTCTGGAATCAAATTTAGATTGATTTTCCTGTAGTATTTGTAATTGCATGTAGGCTTACTTAATATTTTTTGCTAACAATGAAAATAATATACACTAAGTAACTCTAAAATGTCCTCTGAGTTACACTGAAATGATGACATCCCACATTTCAAGAAATACTGATAAATTGGATAATTATAAATTAAATCAGAAAAAAAAGTTACCTAAATCTAAAACCGCTATAATATAAGGCCGTATTATACTCACTTTAAGCACTTCTAGGGCTTACTCGTCCATTATGACGCAGAATGTCCAATGTTCCAATCGCTAAAAGTCCAAATCACAAAATGTCCAGTTTCTTTATATAACTTTTCCAATTCTGTGGTACAACGGTAGCGAGTACCTTTGCAGGCATGAGGTACCAATTGGATACCTGGTTTTGGCAAAGTTAAGTCATTTGAGCATGTGGACTTTCATTACCATCCTACCCTTAACCCATATTTTTTTTGAGTTTGGTGCAACATGGCTACTTCTTCCATTCATCTCTATCTTATATCCATACCGACTTTATATGGACTCATTTTAAATCACAATATCTTTTCACTGATCTAGTTGCCCAATGTGAGTCGGTTTATTATCATTATATCAAAATACATCCATATTTTGCTATTCATGGCATTTTAAATAGGTACTCTTTCTTATTTCTATATTTATCGGTAATCGAGATTCATGTGTGTTTGTTTATCGGCATCCCATTTAAATCTATCTCTGTACTAGGAATTAGAGGAGGCTTGAACCCTCCGTACTCAATTCTTAGATTACTCATTTTCGGTTCTCTATCTGTCCTTCTCATTTTAACTTCTACGACGTAATTCTTGTTACTCTGCCACCAATCATCTTGATTCTGAATTGGGACTGGACCATAATACTGATTGGTACTTCGACTATTTGTTAGATAATTTATATAGTTTGCTAGATTATTATTATGTGTCTTTACCCCATTAGGTTTGATCTCTGTGTTATTGATGTACTGGTAAGACGATGCGTAGTGATTACCCCAATGAGTGGACTGTACTGGTTTCTTCAATTTCTCTTTCTCTTTCAGCAGTTGGTAATATTGAGATAAGTAAATCTGTTGTTGGTTACTTGCTTTATTTGCTTTATCATCTTTGAAAATTTCATATTGAGGGTTGTTGTTTGATTCAGAACGTATTTCCGAATGACTATACGCATACGGAGCTGGTATATTCGCAGGCCTGTCTACAGTCTTCTGCACGAGATAAGGAACTTTAACTTCATAGGGTACTTTTACCTCAACTGGATAGGGAACTTTCTTTTCAACAATTTTTTCAACCGGGTAAGGTACTTTTTTCTCAACCGGGTAAGGTTTATCTACATATTTTGTAACGATAACAGGTTTCTCAACAATTTTCTCGACGATTTTCTCAACTGGGTATGGAACTTGAACAGGTTTTTCGACAATTCTTTCCACTTGCACTGGATAAGGCACTTGCTTTTCTACAATTCTGTCAACAGGATAGGGGTGATGGACGTGGACTGGAACAGGTACTGGCTGAGGAACAGGTACTTGTATGTGTATTGGTCTATCTACATACTTAGTCACTGTCACAGGTTTCTCAACAATTCTCTCCACTGGAACAGGTATTCTTTTCTCAACGGGGTACGGCACAGGTACCCTAGTTTCATAATGAACTGGATAAGGTACTTTCTTTTCAACCGCGTAAGGTACCGGCACTTCTTTATGAACTATTTTCTCAACTGGTTTTTCCACTTCAACACGAACGGGTCTATCAACAGGTACTGGGTATAAGACTTTGTGTTCAACTGGGTAAGGTACTTCGATGGGAACCGCTACTGGTGTTGGTACAGGAACGGGTTGTAGGACCTGTTTTTCCACAATCTTCTCGACAGGGTAAGGTACGTGGACAGGACGGTCAATATAGACTTTCTGCTCTACAGGGTAGGGTACTTTAACTTCGACAGGGTAAGGTCTAGGTACTTCAACCGGGTAAGGTTGGTTAACGTACTTCGTCACCTCCACTGGTTTTTCAACAATTTTCTCAACCGGTACCTCGACAGGATATGGTCGGTCAACTGGTACTTGTACTTCAATCTGTTGAGGGTATGGTACTTTCTTTTCAATAAATCTATCAACGAATTTAGTTACAGGGATTTCTTTTTCGATAATAATAGGTTGAATAATTTTTTGATTATCATTTCCATAAGCTTCATAATATTGTATATTTTCGCTCCTTTGTGTATTACTATCTTCATTAGGCTTCACTTGAACTTCAGAGTGGATATTTTCACTAGGTTCTATTTGCTCTGCACTATTTTGCTCATCGTTTTCTCTATGCTCCTGTTTTACTGCGTTATATTGATAAAGAAGTTTGTTCATATTGTCTAGAATTTTCTTTGACTTCCAAGCGTCCACGTATTTATTGTAAAGGGATTTTGCGACATCAAAAGTGGCTCTATTGTTGCTGCGTCCTTCGTCAAAATCTATATACTCGTGTACTTCCACGTCATTTATATGAGTAATTTCGACGGGTATCGATTCCTGTACTTCTACAGTAGTTTTTTCTCGACGCGGAGATTTTACAGTGTTTGAAATGAACTCGCTATCGGAAGCTTCGTGGTCTTCTACCGTATTGTACGTTTCGGTTTCGTTAGCATTGATTAATCTTAATGCTACTGTGATTGGTGCTAAGTAATTCTGATTAACCGGTCTAGGTGTAACGTTAACAAGTTGGTTATCCTGGATACCTTGATGCGTATCTTCTAAAGTATCTTTAACACCGACTATTTTATAACCGTTTACCATATAAGGCACCATTGTAGAAACAAGATTATCTACAACCTGTTCTCTGAAATTATTATAAGAATTATCCGATACAACTATTGGTGTCGCAAAATTATAATTGTTGGGATTTGATTCCGGTACTTGTTGCTTCGTGTTATCATTTTCTAAGTGTTGTATTTGACTATTGATAATATTACCTATCTTTGCTTTCACAGTTATATGGTTCTTTCTATGATTGTTAATTTTATTACTAGATCTTGGCTTTATATCTTCAGATTCCTCATGGATTTGTTTTTCAGCTGCTTGATTAATAAATAACAAATCCTCATTTGATATAAGATCTTGGGTAGAAGCAACTAGTTTATCAATTCCATCTAGAGTTGTATTTTCATTGGTAGGTGTTTCAACGGTAGTATAATAAAACCTTTCGTGGCGGGTGTTAGGTCTTGGTGTTTCTACTCTGAAGTTGACTTCGCCTCTATAGAAGTACGGTTGAGGATAACTAGTAGCGAAATTGTTGATGTCTTGAAAGTTGTAAGACTCAGCAAATAGTTCTGACGATTTCTTCAGATCGTTCTGTAGATCTTTGGACATGTGTTGTTGTTTGTTCGTGCAATTGTGGTCTTTGAAAACTTTAACGTGTGAATGGTACTCGTGGATATCCTCTCCTTGAAGAGGTTTGGAGTGTTCTGTGGTGCTGGTTACTTCACTGTGCGGGTGATTCGTCAAGGTTCCAGGTGTTGGGGTACTATAGGATACAGAATAATAATGCGGGGTGGTTGATACTGAGGTAGGACTCTGCAGAGCCGGTTCAGTTTGTCTATACGGCGTGTACTGTTGCTGTAGAAGATAGACGTCGAGTGGTGGCGCCTTTGGAGGTGGTTGCATCTGAGTCAAGTTCAGTTGGGACGAGCCGTAGATATTTTGCGCCTGGAAGTGAAAAGGTAAGTATTATTTTTAAATCTTCATTGTCTAAATAGTAAATGGGTGATGTAAGCTACTGCAATTGCAGAATTACTGAGAGTTAACTAGTAATGACTCCCAAACTGTATAGAAAATAAATCTTACAAGAAAAACCGACTTCAACGAAATGGGACCACACAGGAAGCTATCAAATAAAAAAAAGAATCAAAATCGATTCACTCAGTCGAGGGTTCTGAGGTAACAAACGTAAAAAAAACAATCGAATTGAGATTCCTCCTCCTATTTTTAAGTCGGTTAATAAGTTGAAAAACATTCCAGCGGCCATTGAACCCGTGACCTATGACTTAGTAGTAGAATGCAGTACCACCACGCGCCACCTGATGGGAAGCGGTCACCGTGGCCTAAGGACGCGTGCAACACCAGGGGCGTCACACTCGCGCTACCGACCCTGTAAAAACCTTCTAATGTTCTTCTTGAAGAACCCCTACAGAATTTTAATAGTTCGCTTACGTTTTGCTTATGTATCTGTTGTAAGTTGTGGCCGAGCATGACGCTGTGTGCCTGGAGCATGTGGTGCAGGTTGCCGGTGACGCCTGGCCGCGCGTTGTCTGTCGGATGGCGCGCTTGCTGCCCTGGCTGAAATGGATACGTTTTTTATACTACTTGGGTGGCAGACAAACACACGGCCCACCTGATGGGAAGTGGGCATCGTGACCTATGAACGTGTACAACACCAGGGTGTCACACTCGCGCTACTGACCCTGGAGGGAGAGGGGGGGGGGGTATTGGGAAGTTTGGGGACGTTTAGAAAATAAACCAATGCCATATTTATGCCTTCACCGGTTTCTACAGGGTTGTAGCGCGAGTGTGACGCCAATGGCCAAAGTGACTGCTTGCCATCAGGTGGGCCGTGTGCTTGTCTGCCACCTAAGTGGTATAAAAAGTAGGTTTTTTAAATTAAACAGTCAGTTTGTTGCCTAGCAATCGTACTTATGTCGATTGTATACATCTTATCAGACAAAAATAGGAATTTTGTGCCGTTAGTATTATGTAAACAAAACCAAGTACTAAGTGGCTATTGTTTATGACTTACCTACTTCGTTTTTATTCACTTTATTTCGTTCGGTTGTACGTATGCGCTTTGTTCTTTAATTTTTTTATTATAATAATATTATAGCAACCCATTTATATCCCACTGCTGGGCACGGGTCTCCTCTCCTCTAACGAGAGAGCTGAGAGGGTTTAGACCTTGATCCACACACGCTGGCCTATTGCGGGTTGGTGGATCGGACATGTCCTTAGAATTTTTTCTTTTTAACAAATTAGAGTAATATGTTAAATTATGTGTTAACTAGCTTATGCCCGCGGCTCCGCCCGCGTGGACTTCGGTCTTCGCAATTTTTGACTAAGTATATCTCCGGTTATACTCAACCAGTTGTAATTAAACATACTTAAGATTTTAAATCTGACCAAGACCTTTAAAATAATATATAGATACCTACCTACCACATCAATATTCATTCATTAGTTTTTGGGTCCATCGCGAACATAGGTAACATCCAAGGATTCCAAAAATAATATTTTTGTTTTCAGAATCTTTCATACCTATAACTTAACCCTCGAATATTTTATGAAATATTTCCAATGTACAGACACAGCTACTTACAATTTTATAATAGTAGCTAGAAGAACTCAGTCGTCGTATAGATACGTACTCGTATATAAGTATTTTACCTGTGGCAAAGTCACATAGTAGTGACCTAGTGTGGGCTCAGGGACCCCTGTAGGCGACAGCCGCCAGCCCCACCCGAAAGTGGCGCCATCCTGCGATATTTTCTGGAATAAACATAGATTACATACATTAGAGATGATGAAGAAATCACTATAATAAGGTAAGCCGCCGTGAATGTCTGCTATCGTGATTTTTGCTATTTTCGTTCTAGTAAACCAATTTGCAACATACGGAAGATTAAGTCTGACCTTTCTAATAACAAAAACAGCAACAAAATCCGCTCATTACGTCTATCGCGAACAAACAGACAAGAATTCAAAAAAAAAATGGTTTGTGGTTGTGTTAGAATCGTTCACCTAATATGTAGATATTACCTACTATACAGTTAGGTACAACTAATATATAGGTAACTATACTAGATAATATTATAAAACTGAAGAGTTTGTTTGTTTGGTTGAACGCGCTAATCTCAGGCACTAGGCACCTACTGGTCCGAATTGAAAAAAAAAATTAGTTGAATAGTTCTGTTCATTTATCATCACGCTACTACCCAGGGGAACAGAGTAGTAATCATGTATGTCAAAGAATCGGCAAAATTTCCATCATTATTGCAAAACTAAGAAATTCCGGACATGTACCTACCTATGGGTTAAATAAAGTGCCACGGGCACGAAGTATGCCACGGGCATGTTAAAAGTTAAATAGCTGTCCCCGCGGTTTCGGGGACTGCTATTTAACTTTTAACATAAAATGCGCCTAAGTTTTTTAAAATGTCACCAATGTAGGTACAGACACACAACCAATTTACAGTAATTGTAGATAGGTTATATTAATGTTGGAATTTTGATTACGAAGCCAACTTTCATCCCGTTGTCATAAAAGACTGCAATTATTTAATTTAACTGCTTCACAATAAAATAAAAATTGCATTCCGATGTTGTAATCAAATCTAGCAAAGTCTAAGACTCAATTTATACTGTGGAATGGAATGGAAGCGAATTTTTGCAAAGAAAAATGGGTAGTGAGCTTTATGTTATTGGATTATGATCTCTATTATGGAAGACGCGCGACCTCTGCTTTGGCTCGTAGGCACTTATGTATTAAATAACTAGCTAATAACCGTTGCTACGCCTGCGTGGAATTCGATTCCCTTTCCCGTTTGCCATTAAAACTATTCCCGGGATGAAAGTTACCCATTTGTAATTTAATCTATCCCTGTACCAAATTTCAGTCAGATTCATCCACGCTTGTTGCTCTTTCACGCAAAACGTCTTTGCGTGAAATAGCAACAAACTTCCATTCATACTCACAAACATTCGCATTTCTAATATTAAGTAGGTAGGATTGGCATAGAGTTCATTACACTATGTACAATTTCGCGCGCTTCCATTCCATTTCGCGGCAATGTAAACTGAGTCTAAATCCATATCGACATTATAATTATCTCCTATTATGTCTGTGATCGATATGACGTAAGGTTACTCCACTTAACTACTGACATAATCAAAGAAAGCCAAGATTGCTATTATTAATAATAGCTACCCTACAATTTACTATTAGCGAACGTGAAGCGCGGTATTGCGAGCGGTGGCGCGTGGTACAACCGAAGCTATGATTTACTATTAAATTGTACGTCTCGGATACTGAATGCTCTATTTAGCGGATAGCTCGGTATTCAGCAGAGCAAAACTTCGTTAGATTGCTTTAAAACTGGTTTGTTTTGTCACGTCAATATTAATTCACCTCGCCTGATGGTCAGCTAAAGTTAAAGCCTCAGGAAGAGGTCCCTATTACATACACCGACAGTGCCATAATGGTGGCCCTCAGCTTGACGGCCTCATCAAATGCTTTTTCATGCCCCGCTTAAAGGACCCGGGACTGTAGGAGGAAGGAAATAAAAAGCTGGTAAAAAATTCCAGGTCTTTATGGTGCGGCAATTGACATCTAATAACTTCATAAATGACGAATACCGAACGTTTTTTTTAGTATTCTAAAATGCGACTCTAACGTAATGCCTATGAAGTGGACATTGCTTCGTCTCATTAATCCTCCGAGGCTTTTCCCTACTCAGTTAGTGTCAGCTTTTGCAGTCAACTATGAATCGACTGCTATCTGACCCCACAACCCATTGGCAATATCGAATGACGGGGACACCGTGGTTCCAAAATCCGAGGGGTCAGCTCGAAGCCGGAAACCCACATGCCCTAGAAGAAATTCTAAAGACATGTCCGATCCACCAACCCGCATTAGGCGAGCGTTGAGAGGGTTTAGACCTTAATCCGCTCTCTGGTTAGAGGAGAAGAGACCCGTGCCCAGCAGTGGGACATATAAATGGGTTGCTATGATATGATGTTAAATAAGTACCTAAT
The DNA here is from genome assembly GCA_963576445.1 of Lithosia quadra. NCBI lineage: Eukaryota > Metazoa > Arthropoda > Insecta > Lepidoptera > Erebidae > Lithosia > Lithosia quadra. The sequence goes on along the minus strand of OY754900.1, from coordinate 2,953,675 downwards.
TATAATATAATCAATTGAAATCAATACCCCGGAAATTATTACTCAAACAGAAATTCCTAGACATGCGGTAACATTTCTTACTTCGAACACACGCTTACGTGAGTACACTTAACTGGCGAGTACGGAAGAAATATTGACTTTACGATAGGGCCAGTGGCCATATATGTGGCTGGAACTAACTGGCTCCAAGTAAAAGTGGTTAGGAAAAAGAACGATGAAAGTGGTCGGTTTTTGTGCCCTTCCTATAGGATAGATAGATAGATACGTACGTAACTTTTACTTTACCGTCATGACTGAAAACTGGTTCATAGAATTATATAGGTACTAACTAGCCTATGCATATAGCTCTACCAGCGGGGATGTCGGTTTTCGCTTTTTTTTATTCTATCTCCGGTTCTACCTAAACGATTGTGACCAAACATGTCTGAACCAAGAACTTTGAAACAAAAAAATACTTACACATAATAGGGCCGAAATATGGGATCCTCAATCAAAGAAACATCGCCTACCGCGAACAGACTAGAATTCGAAAAAAATTGTATTCAAAATCGTTAAAGTTTTTTAAAAATATCTCCAGTGTACAGATACAGCTACTTTACAAATTTAAAATAGTAACGATAGAAAAAAGATGGTCACTCTCATTCCCGCAACTTCTCTTTTAGCGCACCATCAGGCGAGATGAAGTCATATTAGCACTTAGCATAGCACCATGATAATATTAAAAAAATATTACTTACACCGCACCGACGAGAAAACGGGTATGAGGAGGTCAAAACATGATTCGTTCATAACTAGTTTTTTCGTTATTCCCATAACAGAAACGAATTCACGTAAAAAGTGTACTAGGTGGGCATCGAACCAGTGGAAGTCACGAATTAGCCGCCTACTTTTAATGGGCATGTTGTTTTCACCAACATTACATCACTAAAAGGAAATGTTTACTATTCAAACACGTCTTAAAAGCAATTCAATGCACAAGTAATAAAATGTGTTCAATTAACTAAAGCAGTCGATTATATATATCGTTATATAATATATCAAGTTTGATTGGATGGCAGACGGCGCTTTGAGAGTAGAGCTTAATATATATCGGTAAAAATATCGATATTTTTAGGAACGATATATATTTTCATCAACACCCTATTTTAACAATACCGTTTGCATCCAAAGCTTGTACTTTGGGAGCCCGGATTCCGCCTTTCTACACTTTATACTCTATTTCATATTTATTCGAGTTATCTTATCTTTTATGGGAGCCACTGCCGTTGGTCACCTTGCATGTGAGATTGACTTTTCCTTCGAGGATCTTTTACTTCAAAATTTAATTGATTACAATTTGAAAACAAAGCAAATGCACGTTTTTGTAAAACCATAGACCAATAAACATTAAAAAATACCAGACGAATAAATTATTTACACATACTATAATTTTATTGGTTATTGGTAAAACCTATTAAAACCGTGGCAACGAACGATTCTATATAACGATTAAATAAATCGGCAAAACATCGATACCTACTTTCAACAAGCGCATCACTACGAGGAAGTGAGCCGTCTATATCCTCTTGTCCGGTTATGAAGTGTTTGTTGTTGTACACTTGTCTAGTTAATAACCATAACAAAGAAATAAAAACACGTTACGTCAGTATTAAGCTCTTATGTCGTTAGGGATAAGAAACAATTCTCTTGTAACCGCTATTAAAAATACTAGGTTTCTTTGATAACGTGTTATCTGTATAGAGCCTAACGCGTATTCCCCCTACTATAACTCCTCTTTACACCAGAGGGCCATTTTCAGCAAAATTCAGCCTCAGTCTAGTTTCGATCTCATATAGATCTCCCGAATCAAATCAAATATGGTTATGGTATTTTTTTGTGTTACAAGCTTCTTTTTTGATACCTATTTTAGATAATATCAACCAAAAAAGATATTCTTTTGGTTACAAAACCATAACACGAAATCGAGACTAGATTAAAACTGAATTATAAATATATTCTTAAAGTTTTATTATTATAGGAGAATGTAAAAAATATTTTTCTGAATCATAAAATCGATTCAACGTTCAACGGATAGACATAACTACATGTCAAAACCCTTCTTTTGAAGCCGGCTAATCTTCTATACTTATATATAAAAAAGAATCCCTATTTCCCTTGGTCACGGCATCACGCGTGAACGGCTGGACTGATTTCGTTAATTCTTTTTTTGTTGTATTTGTTATTGTCAGGAGAAGGTTCTTATGAAAGAAAAAGTCAAGAAAGTTGCGGGGGACATTGGAAAATTTAAGAAAACTTAACGACCATATTAACTTTTCTAATTCAACCTTCTTAGTGCTTCTGACAATATACATTTTTCTAATATAACCTCATAGTGTACATAACTCCTGCCATTGGGAACGAAGTATGTCACGGGCGAAGCCGCGGGGCACAGCTAGTTAACAATAATCCTTATGGTACTTAATTCCACTTATGACAGTTTTAAGCTCCAAGCAGGAAGTCAACCCAGGCCTTTCACTGACGGAACTCGTTATTTAGATAAAGTACACACATGTCATGTTACATAAGTAAGGGCATGCAGCGAACATGCGCCATAAAAAGTAAAAGGTATGTTGGATACTTACGTAGTAATGCGTTTACTTAACCGACGTTGCTTGGACGTTTGATAAGGATCGGGTATAATAATAATAATTAATCATTATCCCCTAAGACGAGAGCCTTACCGAAGCTAAGAAAACCAAGACTTTTGGGAGTGCGGTGCGCAGAAATACATAGGTAGTTGCGGTTGATTGACAATAATTTTACATAATAATTATAACTATGTTTAAAAAACCGACTTCTAAAATAATATTATTTACCCTTTAGTGTACAGAAATAGAAAAGCACCTATTTATATATTTATTTACTAGCTGTTGCCCGCGGCTCCGCCCGCGTGGATATCGAAATCCGTTTCAAAAACTATCCTATCTCTCAAGTTGGATCGAACTGCATATGGTGTGCGAATTTTATTATAATCGGTTTAAGTGGTTTAGGAGTCCATTGAGGACAAACATTGTGACACGAGATTTATATATATTAAGATTATAAAACAGAATTTTTGCCGTAAATTTAATGATTTCTCCTCGATTTTCCTAAGATCCCAGCATCAGATCCTGATACCCCAGATATGGGACCACCTCAGAAGTAGTCTCTTTCAAACAAAAAAAAAAATTCAAAATCTATCCATAATTGTCGCCGCTATCGCGTATAACAAACATACCTACATACTAAAAAAAATAGCGTACGAATTGAGAACCTCCTCCTTTTTTCAAGTCGGTTAAAAATCTACTCAAACTACATCAAACTATTAAGCGATTTTAAAGGGTCGACAACCGCACGAAAGCGTGTATCATACTTTTGGCAGATCTTACGAAATAAAAATGTTTTCGATCGACTCGAATTAAAATCACGCGTTTTGAAAACACTGCGTTACTAAATTAGGCCACTTCTCTTTTCGTACGGCAATTCCCGTGGATACCACCCCCATCGGTCATAGGGGGTGGTTATGTCGGCATCGAACCGACTAAAACTGCATGCCGTCTCGACTCTTTTAGCGCTGGGGTGTAAGGTACCCAGCCCAAAAGGCATTCACAAGAAAAGGCACCTTTTCATTTCACCCCGGCGCGGCTGAGTAAATCAGGCCCCTGGCTAGTGCTAGTATCAATTTCTTAACTTCGCAATTTGGATACCCCTAAGCCACGAGCCCTTAAGGAGGTAGGACACGACGGTATTATCCCGTCCGACTGGGGAAGTATCTCCACCCCACAGAAAACCGCGGCCATAATAGCCATCGTGTTATGTTCTCGCCTCGCCGATAAGTAGGGTAGCCAGATCTCACTATAACCCTTCTCCCCCCACCCCTTCCTAGCCTCCCCACCCCTTCCTAGCTCTCCCCCTTTCCCTTCAGGGTAGGCAGCGAGTGTATGACACCCTTAGTTTTGCACACATCTATAGGCCACGGTGACCGCTACCAATCAGGTGGGCCGTGTGCTTATCTGCCACCTACGTAGGAAGTATTAAAAAAATATCTTAATATATATAAATCTCGTGTCACAATGTTTGTCCTCAATGGACTCCTAAACCACTTAACCGATTATAATAAAATTCGCACACCATGTGCAGTTCGATCCAACTTGAGAGATAGGATAGTTTTTGAAACGGATTTCGACATCCACGCGGGCGGAGCCGCGGGCAACAGCTAATATATATATATGAAGTTTTGTATTCAATAGATCGGAAACTCCATAAATAGGTAAGTACCTACATAGATTATCATAAAACCCTACCTAGATATATCTTTCGATTCGTAAAGCGAACTTTCTCTCTAGCCAGGAAACTGACTGATATAGTATTGTTCGCCGTCTCACAATGAATGAGTGATGTTAATGTGAACGAACGAATCATTCATAAACATTCACGAATACATTTAGTTCATTGTTCGGTCATTTCATTGTTATGAATTGAGAAATTATGATTACAAAGTTTATATTACGCAATAGCGTAGATGTTTTCAATTATGTGCGTGTGTGGGCATTTATTATTTATGGCCAAAATGTCAGGCAGGTTAATCTTTTTTTTAAATATAAATAAGTAACCGGAATCACTTGTAATCTAGCTTTTTTTTTCAAAGAAATTTTTGCTAGTAATAGGTACTTAGTTGTTTTAATTAGTTATAGTAGCTAGCTTTAGTTTGCTTGTTTTGGAGAGGGTTCACATCGGTAATTAAATGGCCAGGTTTGGAATCCGGGTCCTATCGATCGAAAGGCGTTGTTCTTAACCACTATACCAACTTAATACAATATTTTTGCGGACTTCGGACTTTAAATCATTCAAATTAACATTTCTTTAATTAACCAAGCACCGCTTAAGTATTAAATTAACTTAAATTTAAACTCACCGTGTTAGTGTACTGCGAGTAGACCGTGGACAGACAGAGGGTAAGCCACAACCGTATCCACTGAAAACAAGTAATATTTGAGTTATAACACTTTATCCGACTGTCCTACTAAAACTAGCTAAAACCCGCGGCTTCGCCCGAACGGAGGTTGGTAATCGTATTTTTTTCATATCTCCGTTTCTACTAAAACCATTGCAATCTAACATAATTAGCAGATGTTAATTCTGATCATGAACTTTCTAATAGAAGAAATCGCATCGAATTCTGTTCAGTAGTTTTTGCGTTTATTGCGAGCAAACAGATAAACAGACAAAAATGAAGAAAAAAATATTTTTGTGTTCAGAATCAATGGTTTAACATAACCCCGAGTATTTTTTTTAATATATTCAATTTATAGCTAGGTTTGTTACTAAGTAACGCTCAAAAAGCTATGGCTAGAATTTGGTACACGGATAGATTTCATTATAACCAGGAATAACACATAAGCTAATTTTATCCCTGGAATAGGCTTCCATGGATCGCGGGAATGATATCAAGATCCCATGCTAACAAACCCGCGTGCAATAGCTAGTATATCATACACACTTTTTTTTTTTATTCAGTCCGTCAATTGACTTAACCCCGCTGGATGGAAAGAAGCAAGGGTACGGGGCGCCATTCCAGACACCATTCGTCCCAAAACGGCGGTCCCTACCTACGGCCTAGACAGATGCCTTTTCACGCCCCGCTTAAAGAACCCGGGATTGAAGGAAGAAAAAAGAAAAAAAAAACACTTTACCAATACAGTGAAATTTCCCACAGATTTATGGTACTTAAGTTAGAAACAACAGATAAGCTTCCCGCCGTAGTGTGGCGCCAAAGTGGTACGTCAATGATCTTATTATTAAAATGAGATACATAATTATGATGTTATCTCAATACTATCGCGATGACGATGATATGTCGACCTCTGTGGCACAGTGGTAGAACGTTCGACTGCTAATTTAGAAGTCAGGGGTTTGATTCCCGGTTGCGGGTGAGCCGGTACCTCCTAATGCTCCGGATGCTCGCCCCACCCCCCTTTCGAGGGGTCGAGGAGGCCATCTTAAAACCGTAGATGGCCCAGGGTCAGCTAGGGTGCGAGGGATATGGCTATTGGGTAACCTTACACCGGGTAATTAAGACCCGAGACGGCGTGCGGTTTTAGTCGGTTCGATCCCGACATAATTTCCGCACGAGGCTTGGGCCCTGAAGCTTTTAGAGTGAGGCCTCATACAATGTTCTACCCAACCACGTTCTTTCTACTTGGGGTGCCATCTCCTCAATAAAAGTCAGCGATCATCAAGGCTACTATTGGACCTTCGATACTGCACAGCTTTGAAGTGAGAACGGGTGCTCCAGTTGTACCAATAGCGTTCCTATTCTCATAATACGCTTGACGGATTTTGACAAACAAGGTGTTGTTTGATTCGTCATGATTGTGTGAGTGCCACCAGGTATACTGATTTCTTTCTGAGGGGTGTGAAAAAAACATCTGCAGAGGCTAATGACATGGATACTAAGGACTGATCATAATTTTTAGACTTCTTACTTGACTAGACTAGACTTAGCCTTCGGTTTTTAGATTTCAAGCAAGCTTACCATCATGCGAAGAGCAGTCAAATTGAAGATCAAACTTCTTACCATTATTGCTCAAATCCAAATGTGTATAAGTAGTAGCTGTTTTTGGCTTCTTTTTCTTTTTTGCAAATTTTCTGAAACAATTAATCTTAAATTAGGAATCTTTCTTTTTTACCCGACTGCCGAAGAAAGGAGGGTAATGTTTTTATACTACTTAGGTGGCAGACAAGCGCACGGTCCGTCTGATGGGAAGCGCGTTTTGTATTAATCCGAAGGGTGTACCGCTCCACCAAGACCTCCCAATCTCTCCTATTAGTGGATATACCTGCAGATTGACGGACGAGACTCTGGTGCAAGCTTTCCTCTAAGGATGAGGGAGTCAGACGGCAGTCGCTGCTAAAAACCTAACATAACCACATCCATGATTAATCATCCTACTTCCTACTAATAAAAACGTAAAAGTTTGTGACTAGGGATGTTTGGATGTTAGGTGCGGGCCGGAACCTCAACGCGGTGCACCCGGGCAACGTAGGCGAGCGGTGTGCCTCCCACTCGCCACGGAAGACGCTGCTGCCTGCGGCCAATCCATCCGGGGTGGGAGTTCAAAAGTTTAAAAAAATATAATCAGCTGACGCGCTCAGCCCGCGGTACGCGGCGCGTCAAATATTTGCCTGGAAGTTGTAGGTATTTCTGATTATCATTAATTTTTATACTGTTTTTTTAAGTATCTTAAAGAGTGTATGTAAGTAGCTCCAGCCCCCCTGAGAAGCCCTTAAATCGACACTGTATAAGCACATGAGTAAAGATAAGTACCATAGCTATTCATGTGGTATAAGCGCAAAATTTTCCCCATTACGCCGACTTTGGTTACAGATGTTTTCCGATATCTGTTTGTACACGTAACTATGAGAGGATTATCTAACACCATTGTAAAGTGAAGTGAACTGTTCTAGGGGAACGTATATGTCTTGCTGTTAATTCAAGTGTAGTATGTTTCCGGCAGTTACCTGTGTAGTTATATGTTTGTACTGTCGATATATGGGCATTGGAGAACGATATCCGGTCATAAGTATATGGACCATAACACAGGCGATATTTAAGCTGAAACCGTCCAATGATCGTATGATACGTTTGTAGCAAGAAACACAGCGGGCTGTTTTTTTGGTCCATTCACAATCATTTCCTTACTCAAAATACCTACTGTTATTGGTTTAAAAAAGTGACATAGTTGAGAGGAGTTTTCCGTACGTTCGTACGTAAAGAAAAAAGTACAGCACTAAAAAATGTCACTTAGATGTGGTTGAATCTCCATAATTCGTTTTCGTTTAGCGGTCAATATGAAACCGCGAACATTACTGACAGTTACATATAAAAATTTTCCGGCAATTTGTGAATAGCGAGTGATAAGTCAACCTCCAAGCGTTCAACAACTCACTTGGGGTCTTCTTTAAGTGTAATAAAACCGTCGAACTGAAATATTTCCGTGAAGTAACTACTATTTTTGACCTCCATATCCGATTGGCAAAACCGAAGCGCTGCCATAATAACCATCGTGTTCGGCAGTGAGTAGGGTAGCTACAGCTCACAAATCCGTGACCACTACCCATCAGATGGGCGGTGTGCTTGTCTGCCACTTGAATAGTATAAAAAATTAAGCAAGCCGAATGAAGTCAGACTCTCACTCTCCTTCCTAAGGTTAAAAGCCAAGGACTGTACATAACTAGATTACTCTGCATCCTCCACAGCCCCTGTACCCATTTGGGCACATTGCTGAACCATGTCACAATTTTTGTTATAAACTGCTATTTTTATAGCACTTAGGTGGCAGACAAGCGCACGGCCCACTGGATTTGAAGCGATCACCGTGGCCTATGAACGTGTTCAACACCAGAGGCGTCATACTTGCACTGCCAAGACCCAGTAAAAACCTTCTAATGCCCTTCTTGAAGAACCCCATATTGTAGACGCTAGGTAAAATCATAGCAGGGAAATCATTCCACAGCCTAAGCGTGTGCGGAATAAAAATCCTCTCAAACTTCACAGTGTACTCCGTTGAGGGATACAGCATGTGAGGATGAATTTCCGCTAATTTTAGATTGACATCATAAGCAAGTCTTGAGTAATTTACTAGCAATTTAACTTGAATTCCCTAGACAGTTATTTATGTGAATAAATTAACATAATGAAACTAAGGAAATGCTTTCATTGTACACGACACGACATTATGCGAAACAGAAATGAAGCAAGTCAAACATTAGTGTATGGAATTAATCGCACCTGCACCTATCTTGTACAAGCGCGCGTTCCCACTGAATGGGAAACGTGGGATATGGAGTATTTAAGATGAGATGATAATTAAAAGTCTATCAAATATTATAAAATTGTAAAGGCGATCTATGTGCCTGTACATTCGTGATATTAAAAAAAATGTGGGTTATGTCAAATGAACGATTCTGAAAATTTTTTTTTTTCTGGAATTTATGTCTGTTTATTCGCGATGTACGGTAAAATTAATGAACGGATTTTGATGCTGATATTTTTTGATTGCAATTTACGCATGTTTGATCACAATCGGTTGAGTAAACGGAGATATACCTAGTTACCTAGTAAAAAAATGCGAAAACCGACGTCCACCGTATGGAGCCGCGAGTAGTATAAGCTAAGCTAGTTACAAAAAAAATTGTCTGTAAAATGGAAAATTTTGAAGCCAATAATTTATTTTAAAAAATGTCATCATTTTTGACATGACAACAATAAATCAAGTCACGCAATACTAATCAAAAAATGACATTTTTACTTCTTAATTAAGAAATAAAAAAATACCTACATTTTCTCAACAGCTGTTAATCTGAGTCGTCACGGCGCGGCGCGGCGCCGTCACCGGTCCGCATAAATCAACCTCTTGGCATTAATTACAAATTAAGTTTCCTTACTAGCGTCATCGCTTGATTACTGCACATAATAACTTTACTAGTAGTAGGTATGTAGCGTAATACGTTTACTAGTAATCTCCACTTTCCGTCTTGCGTAACAGCGCTTGTAATTTCTTGTAATAAATACTTTTATCTCACAATTGTTGTAGTGTGATGTTATTATGTAATTGATGTTATCAACATCGCTTTGTCAAAGTGCTTTCCTAAAAGCGGTTGACATAACTTTTGGAATGTTGGAGAGTGTCAGGTTTTAAGTGTAAAAACACTGTACCTATTCACATAAACAAGGTATCCATAACATAACACATAAAAGACCTACACCTACCGATTGTAACCACACAAAAAAAATCTGTCGCACCCCAGCTCACCCCGGACCATCTACGGTTTTAAGAAGGCCCCCTTGACCCCAGAAAAGGGGTGGGGCGAGCACCGACTGCTAAATTAGGAAAAGTAGGATTGAAATTAGATCTACAAGATTTTACGCAATGACTTTGAAAAGATTTAAACGCTATTTTAGAATGCGTCTTATATAGGACTAAGCCTTTAATCTTGAGATTATACATTATAGTACTCACGTTGTGACATTTTGGTATTGTAGGTAGCTTACATTCATCATGCGCTTACGCACATAGTAAGCTTGCCTTATTTTTGTATATCAGGCTTAGAGTAGAGAAAGTTTTGTGGTAGTTTATCAATCACATTACCTTTATGGTATAACGGTAAAGCTTTGACTGGTAAGTCAGAGGTCGCTAGTTCAAAGTTCAATTCCCGCTCAGTGCAAATATTTGTATCCAAATATGAACATTACATTACAAAAAAAAAATAAGTTGTATGTTTGTCCGCATTCTAAAACCCATAACATGATCTAATTAAACTATATTTACTTAGGGCCTAGGTAGCGCTGTAGAGAATATAATAGAATATTTATTTGATTTGCTTAATATAGATTTATATCTACAGATTAACCGACTCGTAGCCAATGACGCATATATATGCGTCAACAATAATTCCGCAATGACGCAAATATGCGTCATTTGAATGTTTTTTATGGCCTTTGATAGTTATTTGTAAAAATGAATGTGGTGACAAAGAATCAGTTCATAGACAATAACAACAAGATTTAATTGACGCACATTCTTCTCTGCAGTAGCGTGTTATTAATGTAAAGTTAATAAATAAAGCTGGTCGTTCACATTGCACATACAATTATTACTAGCTTATGCCTGCGGCTCCGCCCGCGTGGACATCGGTCTTCGCGTTTTTGACTAATCTCCGGTTCTACTCAACCGAAATTTTAAGTCTGACCAAGACTTTAAAACAACTTAATTACTAAACGGTTTTATTTAACTTGACCTGTTTGTTTGGGTCAAATCTAGTCATTGAAAGACCCCCTTCCCGTTGCTGGATTGGTCTGATATTTGGCAGAAATTTTTAGTTCTGATGACAAGACAATGTAATTACTTTTAGTACATAAAACCGTTTAATAAAAAAAAAAGAAAAAAAAAAAAGAAAGAAAAAATGTTTATTTTGGCATAACTGCAGCACATATACAATTAGTTACATTATAATACTACATTTTCGCTTAAAAAACTGTTTTACTTCGTTTATTCTTACCATGGGTACCATGGTCAATATAACACTAACTTATAAATTAGTCTATGATTAATAACTAAGTAATATGTGAATAGTTATAATTGTATTACATAGGGTCCGACTGGGCCAGAAGGGTCCAGGTGGCTGACCATTAGCCCGGGGCCCTTGTGGTCAGCCACCCAGATTAGGGCATCGAAAATCGGTGCAATTTGGAAAACCCGGGTTCTCGGGTTTAAACATATTCAAACCCCGGCAACCGTGTTTTTAAGCCTTTCGGTATTTTTGGATCGGTTTTTCTTTTAGGTTGCCGCAAACCAGGCCCGTTGGGGGCCCGGCTGGCAAATGCCACCCTGCCTATATGGCCAGTCCGACGCTGTATACGCAAATAAATATTATCTTATCTAGCCTTCAAAAGAACCCGCATCAAAATCCGTTTATACTTTGTCTAATGTAGGATGATAATAATGACAGGTCTAAATTAGGGTAGCCCATATAGTGTAATCGAAAATGAATCTTTCGATTTTCGATTATCGTTCCCGTAGAAAATGGAATCGATATTCAGAAAAACACAAAAAAAAACTTTTTTTATTATTTTAGGTAACTTACTTCAGGATGACAAAAGAGAAGTTTTATGGTACTTATAGTATTTTGTTTCGTACCATATTAAGCTAATTATATCACAAAAATTTTAGTAGTATAAGTGGGTAGGTAGGTACTTAATAATTTTAATAAATTATTTTAAATTCGATTCATTCGATTCATTTGTATATAGTCAATTGTGCTATATTCTTGCAAGACGCTTCACTATGACAAGTGGGCGGGGCTTGTCTATGTAATACAATAAAAATTTTAGGGGTAGGTACGATTTTGTATGAAACAATACGGTACTTCATAGACATGAGCTGTCATTTTTATCATCCTAAATTAGACAGAGTATAGTTGTTTTTGCGTTCATCAATGAATCTGATAAAAGATATTAACAACTAAAGATGCCGTTAGCGTGTTGTCGATGCTTAAGTTAAATACCTAATTAAGATAGTCGTTCACATTCCATTTACAATTATTATGATTTAAAAAATGCATCTCTTTTCTTGTACACACAATGCGAAACTAGAACATGTGTACCATCTGATAAATACGTCTGAATTAAGGTGATTGCAATGGCCGACGAGCGAATATTTGGTAATTATAAAAGCACGCAACGCGTTTAATATAATACCTACAGACCTACAGGTTTGAAAAAGATATGTTGTGTTATTGAGAATATATAATATACTTACTAAATATTGGTATGTAGGTACAGAGTTTTCACCACCAAAGAGTAGGTAAATAGTAGAGAAGAGACTCTGAAAATGACTCTATTTTATATGAAAAAAACCACGCTATTTCTAAAATATGTATGCTAATAAATTTTTTGCACAAGTACGTCATGCATCTAGTGTTGCAAGTGTGCTTCTTACATTTAAAAAATACTCCTAACAAAGCAATTTAGTTAGATGGGTTAGATCCTTAAAAAACAATTGACTTTTTAATTTCACACCTAATTGTAAAGACGTAGCGACATGGCGACAAATGGTAACAAACTTTCCTTTCTTTTCTAATCTTTCTTTTCTTAGTGAAATATTACATTTGTGCAATCAATGAATGGACGTACAGATAGGTGGCAAACAAGCAACGGTCTGGTGGTAAGCGGTTATCTGAGAACGTTCGGAATTTAAAGTAAAAATACAAGTTAAGTAAATAGGCGCTAAGAATACAGAATTCTTTTTGGACCCTCACGTGAAAATTTCGGACGAAACTGGGACTAACGCTATAATGATGATGATGACAGAACAGTACTACCAATAATCATCATTTTATACTAGCTGTGTCCCCCTACTTCATCCACGTTAGAGTTAGATTTTAAAGATTTTTTTTTGCGCGTAGTCCTAATTTTTCTTCCAAAATTAAAATAGCTTTAGTTACGCCTTATAATTTACCCATCTGCCAGCGAAAGTTCCGTCAAAATCGGCTCATCCGTCCCAGAGATAACTTCATTCAAACACACAGAAAGACAGACGAAAAGAAATATTTTGTATCGTAAGACACTCATTATGCATATATAAAACCTGTATTTTAAAATAAACATTTCAATTATATTATTTTTATTTAGTTCGATTCGAACCCGCAACTTCTTAGGTGCAATTCAACATACGATTGACAAACATCACAATTTTAAAACAACATAACATAAACTCACGACTATATCCCCGAAGGGGTAGGCAGAGGTGCTAGCACCCACATTTCGCCAGTTTATGTTTAGGTCCCAATGTAATAGGTGGCGGGGCACTTATAAACCTGCGATAAATACACACATAACTTCGAAAAGTCATTGGTGTGTTCCATGGTGAACCTGGGATCGAACCCGAGACCTCGTCTCAGCAGTCCATTACCCAGACCACTAGGCTACCACTACAAAACAACAGCTACAAAATATAATAGGTACATGGTTATGTAGGTAACAAACGTATGACAAAGAAATTGTGTACCTACGCAATGTCGCAACTCACTAAATTAACCGCAGATTGAACTCAAACAATATAGCACTTATTATGAAGAACAAGTAGTGGGCCATCATGGATGGCCTCTGTGGCGTAGCGGTAGTGAATGCGACTGCTACGACAAGGGGGGCGGGTTCGATTTCCGCTCAGTGCAAATATTTGTATGCATGAATTTGTCTATTTGCATTGTTCTGGGTGTTTCTATGTTTAATAATGTATTTACAGAAAAAAGTATATAAGTATGTTTATCAGCATTCTAGAACCCATAACACAAGTTAGTTAAGCTAAGTTTACTTTGGGTCTAGGGAGAGCTGTGTAGAATGTTGTAGCATAATTATTTATTTATATACCTATTTATCACTGCGGAACATTCGGTGTAGTACCTTTAACCTATTGTAGGTATAGGTTGATGTCATTTTGTTATCTTCAGAAGTTAAATTAACATTTTAGAGCTTTGTATGTTATTTTTTGTAAAGTTTCAGAGTGTAAGGTTCAGGTGGTAAGTTTTTTGGAATTTATTAAGACTATCGACAGTGACTGTGATAAAAAAAATCTAGAAGAAAAAAAAACGACCAAGGGCATACCATGAACCCATGAACCTTACTCACACGGGTCTGTGGTTTTAAGTGCTTTGAGGCCATTGAGGCACCGGTAACCCACTACGGGTCTTAAGAAGTTTAGTGATTATGTATTAATTTAAAGTAATCCTAATAATCTGCAAAGATCCTATTTATTTCTAAATATGAAAATCTAGGTTATTTTGTGAACAAACTTTTTAAAAAGTTGGTAATTTGTTGTTACGAACTACCATAAAGTTATGCAATTTACCGAGAAATATGTTTCAATTATTGTTAAATTAATTAATTTACTGACTTAGGGAAGTACTTAATACCTACTCTTAAAATTTTATTACCTACTAATTTTCATTTTTATTACTTAAACACCAAAAACACCAAATAGGCATTAAGTAACACGTAAAAAACACAAACACATGTAAAAAAAACTCACCTTTATTTTCCCAAAATCACAATTTATCACAAAATCAAAAAAAAAACACGAAAAAAATAATATCACAGATCGCGAGCCAGGTAATGTCAAATGTTCGCGCCAAAACACGTTTCGTTGTCGGGCGCGTGTTCGAGACTGCCGACAGAATGTCGGCCGTGCGTTTGCACTAAGGTGTACGTACTTTTCTTTCGCGTAGTGGAGGCTAACTTTTAAATAACACCCTAGCTAGATTGTAATATAAGTTGTGTAAAGCTACGTTTCAATGAAATCAAAATCAAAGAATTTGGTAGGTACAGTGATAGATTACATGTATTATAAATCCCGAATAACATAATCTAGACCATATCTAGACTATTTTTTATCTGGAATAGGTTCCTTTCTCAGACTGTTCCTTCCTACTTATGGGTAGCGGGAGCGAAGTCGCCGGCAACAGCTTATTTTAATTTTTATTAACTATAAGTAGGTATACTAGAGTTAGAGATTGGTGTACATTCTGTTGTACATTTTCCCTCGATTTAACCCTTAATAGGGTAAGGGTATATATATTACCACTTTCTGCTTTTCTACAAAATTTAAGATATATTTAAAATGGAAACATTAAATGTTATTCCTTGATCTCATTATATTTTTTTAGTAAGTTTACTGTCATATTTTTAACACTTCATAAGTTTTCAAAGTCATTTTAGCAATCTACGGTACTGTCAAAGTTGACCCAACGAATTTTGGTGGCAAAAATTGAATGTTTTAGTGGTCGAGTGCGGATTTTGTGCAAATTTGTTCTACAATAATTCTTATAAGAGATTTTACGATACAAATTTATAAAATAGGGTATATTTACTTTCGTTTTATGTATTAGCAGCTTTCAGGAACGATTTCTAATACATTTTTCGATATCGTTTTTAAGTGGTAAAATAGTTACCATTGCCCGATTATACTTACTAAAAACCGTAGGTAACTATATATAAAAATCAGTTTGTTTGTTACGGTAAGCCGGGACTCGTGTAAATTTCACTACTAAAAAGCTTTCATAAATAGTTTACGTAATTTTTTTTGGAAGCTGATGGATATACCTAGTCATAAAATACGAATATTTTTTTAGTCTATGAATAGAAATCTTACTTGTTTTCAATATTAGTATAGATAACAATAAGAATTTATAAATAAAATAATAAGGTAGCTACATAAATTTATTTAACAAAAAATGTATGACAAACACAGATGAAACCACTAGTCTTAAAATAAAAATGCGCCAGAAGGGGCAATGGTAACAATTTTACCACCACTCCGCAAAATTTTGAAGTTGTAAACGGGCAATGGTATATTATTTACCACCGAAAAAACTACCCCTAAAATGCAACCCCTATAAAAAATATTTAGAAAAATGAAATCTGTGACCTATTATTAGCCAGGAACCAGTGTTAGTTTGAAGAAAAAGCACTCACAGGCTCGCGCCCTATTAAGGGTTAACTAAGTTGAATTTAAAGCCAAATCAGCTGTTGTTTTGTTTCCAAAATTGTTAGAAACAATCAAAAAGTTCTGAAATAAACAAAACAAGTTAATTTAGACATTTTAGTTAAGTTTAGTGAAAATGTAAGACAACTAGACCAGTCGATTATAACAAAATTATATCATATCATAGCTCTCGAGTGCGGCGGGAATGGATTTGGAATTTCGAAATTGGACCCAGAATATTTTTTTCGGATTTTTTTATACCACTTAGGCGGCAGACCAGCACACGGCCCACCTGTTGATGGAAAGCGGTTACCATGGCCTATATGGACGTGCGCCAGGGGTCACACTCGCGCTGTCGACCCTGTAAACACCTTCGAACTTATGCCCTTCTTAAAGAACCCCATATTGCAACTACTTATACATTTTTGTTAGTTCTAAGTAGCTTGCCTTGACCCGCGACTAGTCCTATTCTAGGTCGAATGAATAACTGAGGTATGTAGACATAGTAGGTAATACCTTTGTTTAGATCTTTCAGTTAGTTTTCAAATTGAACCCTGTTAACATCACACGTCAATATAGACGCGGTTTTATTCTGTACTTCGATTGCAATCGATTTCGTTTGACATTTGATAGTGATATTAAAGAAAACTTGAGTATCTTTGACATACTTTTGAGATATTGATGTCATAAGAACCAAGAACATTAGAAATCTTCACTTCAGACCTATTTTCTAAATCATCCTACCTACACAAGACCTGCTTTCCTACTCTCTCTTGATATGGATATCTAAGATTTTACGGATAGAATGGGTAGAATGGGGTGGGGAGTCTAGGAATAGGTGGGAGGAGGAGGGGTACAGTGAGCTCTGGCTATCCTTATTACTGGCGGGAACACAACACGATGGTTCTTATGGCCGCGGTCTTCTGTAGAGCGGAGGTAGGTACTTCCCCAGTCGGACAGCTGATTTCGGACGAGATATACCGTCGTGTCCTACTTCCTTCACTACCTCCTGCGCTCTGGTTTGCCCAAATAATGCGAAGGGGGAAAAATCATATGACCCAGCAGGTCTAATCTTGGCCTTTGAAGAGGGCAAGAGAGGCAGAGGTCGTGGATAAAGCTCTTATTCCAGCGAAAGGCCTTCCGCCCCATAGTTGTTACGACGTGCCTATTAGTTATGTCGTGGCGAAGCGGAAGACTCATCAACCTTTCTTAAAGTAAGTTATATAAAATGGTGTCACGTACATGCTAATTTGTATTTCTGGCGTTACACTTACCATGTAAGAGATTATGTTACAGTCAAAATTCCTAATCGGACAAAATAGTTTTTGACTACATTTTACAGTCAATGTAGATGGCATCAGCCCAAATTCGTATTGACTGAAATTGTCCTGATCAGTGATAGGTTTGTGTCACTTCGGGCGTTTAACGGGTTTTATACCCAAAATGCCAGTGCATAAATCCATTTTATAGATGCCCGGCAATAATCGGATGAATTGAATAAATCAATGCCTAAAGTGACATACCGTACAACCATTACTGGTCCCGATAGTGACACACCACAACTTTTATTTTACCCTCCTTAACATGAAATATCACACATACTTGATTTTCAACGTCTTTTGATTAGGTATGAACAAGTAGATAATCATTGATTGTAAACTAATGCGACCCGGTATTTGAATTTCGCGACCCACCATTTGGGCATGCTTTAGTACCTACCTATTTCTTTACAATATTTTTGACTAATTGACTAAATGCGTCTGTAAATCTTAAGCCTAATCTTAAAATACTATTACTTACTTAATAGGTTTTAGTCAAAACTACTTTTGACTAAGAGTTTAGTTTTTATTTATTATTATTATGTCGGTCACGTTAATATAACTTCACCTCGTCTGATGGTTACCCTTACTTTTTTACATTTGACTCCGTACCTATATTTTCAGTTCTCATTATATTTTCTGTTAAAAATACTTTTGGCCAATTTATAATTTTAACCGTAACAAATAATATAAATGTTTCGTCGACAAAAGAAATAGTTATTATTATTATTATCTATTGTTCTACGCGTTGTACAATACAATGTCATTATGTTTAAATCCTTCTTCTTCTAATGTTTTACATAACTGCTTGTATCTAACTAAGTAATTTTAAATTTGAATAAATTACTATTGCCCCAATAGAGTAGTTCCTATAGTTAAAAAAATATCTATGATTTTTGATCGGAAAAAGTGAACATCCACGACGGGACTTGAACCCGCGACCTGTCCTTACAGGGGAATACTCTATCAACTGAGTTATCTGGGCACATCCTATATATTCGAATTTCTCCGATATTATTTTCCGATTAAAAATCATTAGGAATGGTTACCATACTACTTAATTGCTTTAAAATTTCATTGAATTAAAATAAAAAGAACCAGCTCTGCCCTGCGGCTTCGCTCGTGGCATACTTCGTCCCCGTGGCAGGTAAAAATTATCATATGCCTGTCATTTAGTTCTAAACTACCTTTCCACCACTTTTCAGCCAAATCGCTTAGCCGTTCTTGAGTTATAAATAATTAGAGCGGTGAAATTATATTCGTTCCAAAGTCCCATCCAAATTGGCCCAGTCGTTCCATAGATTACCTCGTTCAAACAAACAGACGATATGCCTTCCTGGCTCTTTAAATACCACAACAAAATCAATTCTTAGTCTCACGTGACCGGTAAAATGGAGAAAAGTTACAAAAACATATTCCGTATTGAAGATTTATTACACTATTTTCTTCCTGAATGTAACACGCTATTTGACAACAGTAGGTATGTTAGTTTGCACAAATTACAAACTGACTTTAATAGCACTGTGGAGCGAGCACGAAACTATTTGGTAACCTTACACCCCGGTAATTGAGACCCGAGAAGGCGTGCGGTTTTAGTCGGTCCGATTCCAAAATAACCGCCCCCGATGGCCGACGGGGGTGGTATCCGTGATGATTGCCGCACGATAAAAAGAAAATAAAAAACTAGAAAGAAAAATAATAGACGTTGCTCCATGGGTAGACGCCATAATATGACCTGAGGCCAATATTAATTCACTATGTTCCATTTCGATGATGTAACAAAATGATTAATAGTTTTATATTCTAGTCAAAGACCACCCATAGCTTTAAAAATGACCGAACTGAATTCATTCATGGGTTTAACAGTTGTTTCATTATCTTACGACAAAATATATTTAATGCAATGTTTTTTAAGAGGGAAAGTAAGTATTAATAAATGGGATCAGGTGCAACTAGGTTCCGATTGTAATATTTTAATGAATTAAGCAAAAATTGATAGTATTTGGGTGAGGCCCTCAGTGCAATAAACTTAATTGGTAGGTATATTATTTATTTCTTAGATTGGATTTATTGCAATAAATATGAAGTAACAGAAATACAAATATGTGGTTAATTGGTTCTTATTCTTATGGCATCATCGATATAGTAATTATTTTTTGAAATATTGCGTATTTACTTGTCAATTATAGACAACGAAACTACTCAATAACTTATTTTCTTATTAATTAATAGCGAAGTCCTTGGTACGGTGATTGAGAATTATTATAAAATTTTCTAAATTGTTTTTTTTTTAATTACTATTACAGAATATTTAACAAATTATCGGTCCCCACTTTTGATAACATGCTTAATAAATAGACACCGATTTCCTAATAGGTATAGATTAATAATTAGTATAAATAATAACAAATAAATAAATAAATAAATAGTTGGTATGTAAAATTCCTGTGATAATCGCGTAAAAAGACATAATTATTGTCAATCATCAAAATTGGTTCAGTGTTATTTAACATGTACGAAGGACCATAAATCGGTTATATTTAACCCCAATAGGAAAGAATATGCGTGTAAACATCATCATCATCTTAGCAATGTACCCGGTTGTATATAAGAGTTTTATACCTTCTCCTCGTTTTGGTTTGGCTTTTATGGGTGCAACTACCGTCTGACCTCCCAACCCAGAAGGGAAAACTTGCACCCTTGTCCGTCAATTAGCCCGAATATCGGCTTGCAAGTGAGTACTTATTAGATCCTATGTGTGTGTAATGTACAATATACATTCGTCCATATTTAGTCTTAAGAAATCTATGTATAAGCTGACGTCTGAAAATGCAGTGAGCAGTGGAGTTTGTTGCGCCGTTTCTTCTCCACTAGCGCCTAGGAAGCGGTGGTAAACTTAGTATTAAGTAGTTTTTGACGTCAAAAAGATGTAATTACGTTGCACTATTTTCAAAATAAATAAATAAATATGGTCTTTGTGAGGCTTTAAATAGCCCGATACAGTCCGGGCAGCGATATAACCTATGTAAAAGCAATTTCTAGACCGAGTTGTACATACATGCAGTAAGCCTAAGGTATTAACTACATGCCCTAGGTCCAGTTACACGACCGTATGTAAAACGAACGCTCACGGTGTCATTCAATACACTTTCTCAAGATTTTGCTGCTTTCCAGATATTTTTGAACCAGTTTGATATTATATTTACTTCATATATAGATATCTGATCGTATATCTAATATCCAAACATGCATAGCCGTTGGAGCAAGCGAGTCTTGAGCGCCAATTCAAGTAAGAAATATGTTTTCAGTCTAAGTCTAGTCTCTCCGAGGTTTTGTCTTATTGCCCTTGTCTTTTCGAGGTCTTGTAACCAAAAGAATCTTTTTTCACTTTGAGTAAAATTCAGTCTAAGTCTAGTCTCTTCGAGGTCAACTTATCTTATTGCCCTTATCTTTTCGAGGTTTTGTAACCAAGAGAATATATTTTTTGGGAGATCGACATGAGATCGAGGCTAGACCGAGACTGAATTTCGAACACAATTTTTCCTAGCTCTGCCGTGGTTTTCCTAGCGACTGCAATATGGAGTTCTTCAAGAAGGGCATTATACATATAGAAGGCTTTTACAGGGTCGGCAGCGCGAGTGTTACGTTCCTGGTGTTGCACACGTCCGTAGGCCACGGTGACTGCTTCCCATCAGGTGAGCCGTGTGCTTATCTGCCACCTAAGTGGTGTAAAAAAACAATTTATATTTCATGGTAAGTCACAGACTTGTCTCAGATTCGCCTACTAACACCCTATGTTATTAGGTGAATCTGTGTGAAACAAACTGAAATCCTAAGTCGCCTAATAAGGGATATAACTTCACCTCACCTGATGGTAAGTTAAAGGTAAATTCTCAGGACTTACTGGGAATGTGGGTCGGATTATGTCACATGACGCGAAAGTTTGTCAACAAGCATGGCTGAGAGTAGTACAGCGATCGTATTATTAACAAGAAGTCGCACGAAACAAGTAGTATAGGATAAAAATAATTAAAAGTTGCATAATACACGATATATTATTTACATACAACCGTGAGAAACTGGTTGATGTAACTTTTTAATTACAATTTTTATTTTTTTATATGTAGCGTCGGCGCCGGCGTCGACGTCTCCCGTTAACAACCAGTTTGTGAACCGAAATGAAAGTGTTATATTGTGTCAAGAGATGACTGACTTGAGAGTACTTGAGAAGCTCTTAGAGCAATTGCTGGTGGGTGTGGTTAGGTTAGGTCATTATAATGCGTTCAGTTATTCCAACACAGACAAACGCACGGCCTACCTGATGGGAAGCGGTCACCGTGGCCTATGGACGCAACACCAGAGGTATCACACACGCGCTGCCGACCCTGTTAAACCTTCTAATGCCCTTCTTGAAGAACCCCATATTGTAGACGCTAAGGAAAACTGTCACAGGGAGATCATTCCACAGCCAGTGCGTTCGCGGAATAAAATGTAACACTTCTTGACAATGTACTCTAGCTTCTAGCTTTCTCTGACTTATATTTATTTATTTATTTATTCATTGTGTTCCATAATGTGACACAATATATATACAGTGTTGTTCAGTATGAAAAGGTTACAATTATAGACCCTGTCGGGCACAGCATAGTATTTGGAGAGAGGAGTTTTTATTCTTTATTTATATTTTTAGGTACTCAATCGTTTTACTTAAGTTATATTTTTAGTGTATTACAGTAATGTTATTTCCCTCTGATTATCATTATGTATCACTTACAATGTGAGTGGGCTATCGTTATAGGGGAGACGCTCCGACCGAGGCTGGAGTAGCTTTGTAGAGAGTTACTCAGAGGCTATACACTCCACGTGTCCCTCTGACTAGCAGAGGGCTCAGAGCAAAAGCAGGTAAGGAGCGGACTGGATCAAGCGCAGGCGGGATGGGGACGAGACCGCCGCCTGTAACCCTGTCAACCCCGGCGGCGGCGCGGTGGGGTGATGCCCCATTCTCTTTCCTAAAAAATTAAGTACCTATATAAAACCTTAATTATCTTAATCTTTTTAATATGGGTACACCTCTGCCTCACCTTTCGCGGATGTTGAGTCGTGAGTATGATTAGAAAGGATACAGGCGGTAGTATATTGTCTATGGTAACGGATGTGTAATCACGAAGCAATCGCTCAATTACCAAGTCTGAGGAGGCGACGCGTTGGGTCTTGCGTGTCTTGTTTATTAGGTAGGTACAGTCAGTGCCAAAAGTCGATTAACACTAAAATATTTACAAATCCTTTTTACATTGGAATACATAGGTCAGTCATTAATTTATATTTAGTTTTATAATCTCCAGAGGACAAAGCTTATATTTTATATGTCTTGTTTATTGTTATAATAAATTAGAATTTGTTAACCAACCTTTGGCGCTGACTGTACTAGTACAACCATGGTCTAAGAAAATAAGACCTATCATTCTGGGAGCGACACAATACATGCTCTTGATGCTATATAAGGTGTAACAAAAAATTATTTCTCTAAACTTAGTAAGGTTATTTCATATCGGCAATAAAAGAAAAAAAAATCAGATAATTAAATTTTCCAAAAATCCACTGCGAAGATATTTTACGCAATGTGCAATGCAATGCAGACTGTAAGTAGTTCAGTACACTATATCGCATCAAGTGGTGCATGTGCATTGACTCCCATTTGCAGCAGGCAACTTGACATTTATGAGATCCAGATGAAATCGGAACTGAATTTTAAACATATTTTATTACAAGAATTGACCGTCAGGTCTAACACGAAGAAGTACAGTTTGTCTATAAAGTCGTAAAATTAAATGAGGGCGCTGTTGAATTCATGTAGCAACCCTATACAGGGTGAATTTTTCAAAAGGGATTGGATGGCCAAATCCGAAACTATAAGGAATAGCGAAAAATGCTCAAAGGAGTCACGAGCCCGATTTTGATGAAACTTAAAACCTCATCATTAGATTTTTGAAAAACCAATAATCCTAGCCAGGAATCGAACTTGTTGATTTTGAAAAAAAAAACACACCCTTTATTATTACACCATGCGATAGTGTCCCTGTTAAGGAACAAATTCTGCCAAGTAATGATATACGGCAAATTTAAGGAAAATTTGGAATTTAATAAAATTCATGTTTCACGTACCTATTTGTTTCGTTCAAAATCCCAAAAAAGATCGTAACTATTCCGTGTTTTAAATTATACTCATGATGATTATAATGATTGATGTTTTTTTTTAAACAAGATGGAGCTCCAGCCCATAATAGCCGTAAAAGAGATTTTGATTCAGCAGTTTGACGACAATTTTATTTCCTGTGCCTTGGCCAGCGAGATCCCTGGATCTTACTCCCTTAGATTACCTACTTTCTCTGGGGGTATGTCAAAAACGAAATTTACAAAGCCACGTATGATACAGAGATACAGTCGATGACTTGAAACTTAACGTTCTTTGGAGAATATTCTAAACGGAATCAACAACATTCTAATATTGAATGCAGTACGATTATGTATTGAAAACAATGGTCTACATTTTGAACAATTAATCAGTTAATGTAAGAAAGATAAAATGTATTTTGTTAAAGATGAGCTCTTTCCTTTAGTTTGCGGTATGTCATTACTTCCCAGAATAAGATCCTTAATAACAACACTATCGCATGATGTAATAATATAGGGTATGTTTTTTTTTTCAAAATTAACAGGTTCGATTCCTGGCTAGGATTATTGGTTTTTCAAAAATCTAATGATGAGGTTTTAAGTTTCATCAAAATCGGGCTCGTGACTCCTTTCAGCATTTTTCGCTATTCCTTATAGTTTCGGATTTGGCCATCCAATCCCTTTTGAAAAATTCACCCTGTATAGTGCGACTAAAATGATCTTGATACTAGAAATTCGTTCCGAGTAAAATGAGTGTTAATAAAATAAAACACATTATGCAGTCATAATTTTGTTTCTGTTTTATTTATTAAACCAGGTGCAGTATAAAGTTTTGAACCAGATCTAGAATAAAGTTATTGAACCAGATCCAGAATAAAGTTAGTTCAAACTCAAATTTAATCATTTATTTTCATTGCTTTCGGATCCTATCATGTAAGTTGTCATATATCTTTTATACAGAATTATTATTAAACTATCTTAGAAAATATTAAGTATGTACAATTTTTTAAAAAAAAAGTTTATGTGTCGAAGAATTCCTCCCCAATTATTAAATTCAATCAGTTACAAAGATTAATCATTCCGGATTCCAATTATTAAATATTGGAATGCGTTTCGTCGCCACTTTCAGCAGTACAGTCACACAGTTTTTTTGTAAATCGCGATAGAAACCGTTTAAGTTAAGACACATTGATATTTCTCAATGTTTGTGTCGAATATCTTCGTGCGTTTATGACATAAATTCCATACTATTGCAGTGTTGCAGTGTTTAGGTTATAACATCACATAAATTTAATGCAGTGGGTGAAAGGTAAAGTGGGATTCAAACTTGTTTACTTACGCATTTGTACCTGACTCAAGATTGAGTAAACTATCAGTAGTTTGTGCAATTGCTGTCGATGGTAACAAATGTAGCAATGCAAAGGTAGAATCTTGAAATTTGGCGTAGTCAGCTGATACCCCTGTCGCCCACTACTTTTGAAAATTAAAAGAAAAGAATAAATACCGCACCTTAAAGACTTGGAATTCTATACCAGCTCAATGTGTTTCCTTCCTCCTACAGTGAAAAAGCATTTGGCCGTCAAGTTGAGGGCCACCATTGTGGCACTATCTGTGTACCTACGTAATGGTGTCCTTCATTCCTGAGACTTTACCTACCTTTAGCTTACCATCAGGTGAGGTGAATTCTTCATACCAACGTGCTCTCTGTAGCACGTTAAAACGATAATTTGGGGATGTGCAGTTCTGTCCAGAGTAACACGTACATGGCTGAGGTGCCATATTGTATCCATATTACAGCGTTATTTTATCTAGGTCCAAACCTCTTTTCTTTGGCGTGGACTTGGAACTACCCTTTATTGCCCGTGGTCCCTGCAATAGTACCGCAGGGATCACAGGGAAATCAACTACCCGTGGTACGGGAGCGACTTCCGTATGTTTTTCGTGTGGATATTCCGCTGCGGCAAGACTGCATTGATCAGTAGGTGTACCTACTAGCTAAGAGGTAAGGTGGTCTTAGGTCTATAAGTTAATACATCCGCTAACAAAACTAAGACAAATGCTACAATTTATTACGTATTAGAATCTCGTTTAATTTTTCACGATCACAAGACAGGCCTCAGGCAAAGTAAGTTATTATCAACAGATTCATTATAGAATGCGTGTGACGTAACTGAGGCGACGCCGCGGGCGAAAGTAAGTGGGGCAATTTATTATATTAAAGGAATGCCCTGAGATTAGTTCACCTTGTAATAGAGAAGCTTATAGAGTTAGGTAAGTGATAGATGTGGCGGTAGTCCGGTAGTGGACAGTGGTTAAAGGTTGAGACTTATCTTGACTTATGATCGTATGTAGCGGGTTCAAATCCTGGTTATTACACTATGGAGTCATCGAAAAGAGCCAACTTTACCTCCAAGTACAGGTTTTCCTTTCGAGGCTGAGTGTCAGACGGCAGTTGCTCCCGTAATTGCCAATTACTGGAGTTGTAATAAGAGCGGGCGTGAGCTCCATCAAAAGTGCATTGAATGCAACCGAGATTGACAAATCGGACGAAAAAGAGCTCCCGTAAAGGCCAAAATAAACCAAATTAAGGAGAGCGCATTATTAGCTTTAAATTGCAAGCTTTGGATACAATTTTAGGTTAGACCTGTAAATCACTGTAAATAAATGAACAAATATTGTAGTTCTTTTTTTATATATATAGGACACGTCAATTTGACTTCACCTCGCCTGATGGTAAACTGAAGGTAAAGTCTCAGGAAAGAGGGTCACCATTACATACACGTACCATGTTAACAATGGTGGCACTCAGCTGACGGCCTCATCAAAAGAGGATTGTCGTCGCAGCACCGCGTGACACCAACCGGTCCCACTAAGTAGTGCTGCGACCACAACCCCCCTGCCCGGCTATGCACTTGCTGACCCCTGAACGCAATCCAACCGAGATTGGATGACTATGGAGGGTTTTTCGCAATCGTGCACGGTGGTACCTACCCGGTCGAATTTTGTGACAAAATTTGTGCCATCAAATTTCTACCACCAGTTCATACTAATAACACAACGGTAGTAGTCTTCTTATGGAGGTTTCTGTGCCTCGGAGAGCACATTAAGCCGTCGCCTCGGTCCTGGTTGCCATATGAACATCTGTGGCAGTTATTACGGGTAGTTGGAGCCCTAAAAAGTCCGGCAACTGGTCTAACTGCAGAACTTCGGTATCGCCAATAGGTTGTGAAGGTCAGATGGCAGTCGCTTCACGGAAAATATCAAAGTACGCTGCTTCGTAGTTAGACTGAAAAACCGACCCCAACTGATTTGGGAAGAGGCTAGGGGAATGGGGATATCTTGTGAGTGGGTTCTAGAACACGAACGAACATACTGACCCATTCACATTACAGCTTCACACCTCACTTCTCATTCACACCATCAATTAATTTTAATTAATATAATTATGCCAAGTCTAATTCGTACCGCTCTATCCAACTGCATCGGATAATTAGGCGGTTGTTCGATCTGTTATTATCAGCGCTTGCGCAGATTACGTAACGTACACACGTAGAAAGTGAACTTAGGGTTAGCGCTCGATGTGTTTAGCTGTCAAGAAATGTTTGTGTATTGTTATCTATTATGTTTATTACCCGACTGGTATGACGTATAAAAAAGGGTTATGTGTTTGACCGGTCTGTATTAGAGTTATGCAACCGGACTAACAGATGATAATGATGACATAATAATAATCATTTTTAAACACAGCTGTTTTTTTAGATTGCAATTAAACATACATACATAATATAATCTTGCCCCGTTCTAAATGGAGTAGGTAAAGATAGAGACCACAAGAGTTTCCTCTTGCTAGGATTCTGGCATGCACCTTTCGCTTTGTCCACTTTAAAAATTGTTTACATGCATGTAAGTCTAACCAAGACCTTTCTAACAAAAAAATCGCATCTAAATCCGTTCAGTAGATTTTGCGTCCATCGCGAATAAACAAGAATTTAAAAAAAAAAAATTTTGTGTTCGGAATCGTTCTAAAAAAATAACTAAGGTTTTTTTAATATCTCCAATGAACACATACAGCTCCTTCAAAATTTATAATAGTAGCTTGATTTTTATTTCATTATCTGGTGTGTGGCAACCCTACTCGTGCGATTTGACGCATGCCATGTCCATTAAGATTCCTGACTGCTATTTCACACTAAGTTTTAAATGTATTTCCTGTATATGCACGACAACACTTACTTACAAACACAAATATTCCGCACAGATTAACAATGAACTTATATTACGTTATGTCAATCTAAAATGAGTTTTTTGTTCACAGCGTAATGGTTAAAATGCGTGATTAGATTTAGGTCTTTAGAATTCGGATTGAGATATAAGAAACGAAAATATGTAGGTGCCTTTTTTACTGTGCGGAAATCCCCACGGGTACCACCCCCGTCAGCCATTGGTTTCGGACCAACTCAAACCGCACGCCGCGCCGCCGCGGGTCTTGAGACGACGAGGGTGTAAGGGGGCCCAGCCCGTAAGGTATTTCGGGACCGAAATGACCCGAACCTTTTCATGAATGAAAGATTGGATTTTTATAATATAATCACGCCTGTTTATTCCTGAAGGGTTATGCAGAAACAGAGGGATCGCTTACTTTTCTTCTCTTTTTGATTTGGCTTATACGACTTTTACGAGAGCGACTGCCTTTAAACCTCTCAACCCCAAGAGGAAAGCCTATGCCACCAGAGCCTTCATTTAATCAGGGTTAGTTTGGACCCCGTAGATGTAACCGGAAATAGAACCAGGAATTATTAAGCGTTATTTCAATCTATGCGATGCAACCTATAGTTAATACTCACATAATTTTTTAATACAAAAACTAAAATTTTAGTAATTGAAACTAAATAGAAGGCTGTTTCGTAAATACATTTGAAATAATATATTCTAAAGGAATTTATTAGTATATTCATTTATTTTTGTACTTGGTATATCAAGCGTTGTAAACTAAACGTTGAAAATGACAACTTAAGATACCTTTCAATTTCATAATGACATTACAGTGACATTAGACTTTTAGTTTTTCCGCAACTCACGAAAACATAGGAAAATCTATAATTTTAACTGTATTTTAAACACTCACTGCTTATTATGCTGGAGTAGATTATATAATATAAGATAATGATGGATACTACGAATATCACTAATAAGGTCACTAATCTGGCCCCAAATGTGGCTGTAAACGCTGTTTTATTGCCAAGTCAAGAGCTGCCAGCAGAAACACCCATCGTATCCGGTTACGACTGGGAAAACGGCACTGATTACAACAAAATACTCGAAAGTTTCGCTCACTCCGGTTTTCAAGCCACTAGCTTCGGAAATGCCGTGCAAGAAATTAATAAAATGTTAAAATGCCGATCTGTTCCATTGACCGAAGATAATTGTGATCCGTACGAGGAGGATCCATTTATTAAAAAGAAAACCAACTGTACTATATTCTTGGGATATACTTCTAACATGATCTCATCCGGTTTACGCGATACACTGCGATTTTTGGTCAAAAATAAGCTTGTTGACTGTGTAGTCACTACCGCTGGTGGTGTTGAAGAAGATTTCATCAAATGTCTCGCTCCTACTTATGTTGGAGACTTCAATTTGAGCGGGAAATTGTTAAGGACTCGTGGTATCAACCGTATTGGCAATTTGTTAGTGCCAAATGACAATTACTGTCGTTTTGAGGAATGGGTGACACCGCTACTGGACGAGATGATTGACGAACAGACTCGAGATGGTACCGTTTGGACCCCATCCAAAATTATAGCTAGATTAGGTGAGAAAATAAATGATGAGAGCTCTGTATGTTATTGGGCATGGAGAAACAATATTCCGATCTACAGCCCGGCATTGACTGACGGTTCGTTAGGAGATATGATGTATTTCCACTCATTTAAACGTCCAGGACTTATTATTGACATATTAAGTGACCTACGAAGGCTGAATACTATGGCTGTGAAAGCAAACAATACAGGAATGATAATCTTAGGCGGAGGTGTGATCAAGCACCACATTTGTAATGCAAATCTCATGAGAAATGGTGCAGATTATGCTGTATACATAAATACAGCGAGCGAGTATGATGGAAGTGATGCTGGAGCGAGGCCTGATGAGGCTGTCTCGTGGGGAAAGATCAGGCCGAATGCGACACCAGTTAAGTTGTATGCAGATGCAACATTAGTATTCCCGTTAATTGTTGGTCAGACATTTGCGAAGCATCATTTTAGCAATAAAAAGAATGTTTAAAATTGTTTCTGTTTTATTAATTGAATTATTGTTTTATAATAAAGCAAGTTATGATAGAGCTACAGAAAAAAAATTACATTTACATTTTAAATAAAAATATTGTGAAGTCAATGACGACACAATATTTTTATTTGTAAACAAACTTATCTCCAAATATAACAACATCACACTTGATATCGCGCGCAAACAACTTGAAGTTAAGTGCTTATCAACTACAATGAAATTGTTAGATAAGTTTTGTAACCTAAAAATGCAGATTAAACATTTATAGGCACCTTATGAATTCTATTCACGGCATAGGAAAATTATGATATCAGCATTTTCTATAATCTTGTATGTGGCGTCACCTATTGGTGAGTAGTGGTACTAATAGTATTCGTATTCAAAATCAATTCACTTTCTGCCTTTTAATTACAAATTAATTTATTTGGCATAAATTACAGTTTACCGCAATCGCATGAATGCCCTTGCCTGAATTACCTACATGAGGTTTCTAAAAATATAATTAGTTTAGGTAGTATATTTACATTACTGCCATCTATTGAGCTACAAAGAAAGTAGTACTTTAATAATTTGTTCAATATATTCATGATATTATGTAATTGTTTTTAACCTCAAAAATATCTTAGGTATTATTAAAATAATTCATAATAATAATAGTAAACTTCATAGATTAAATTCATGTAGGTACCTACATTTTATTAATTAGCTAAAGGTTTCCGAACAGAATGGTGTGAATGAACTGTCAAATATGCAATGAAGTTAGGCGCTGTCTGGATTCCCTCGAATGTTTATGTGTGCGTCCGTGAACAACTTTTTTTATCAAAGTGTGACGTCTGTGAAAGCAGCTTTGAGCTTTGAAGCTCCGACTTGCAGTTCGTTTGCCTAACTTTATTCATCGTATGCGAAGTAGCGGCGCGGCTGGTCGTGTGATCGGCATATTGTTTACGTCCACCGTCTCAATCAAACATGCCTGTAACTCACATAATTTGAAAAAAAATGATTATTACTGCCTGAAAAACAAGTTTTAGGACTCAATGTTATAATTTTGTGTGATAAAGTGCCTCGAAATGTGCGTGATGCGTTCATTTCTACTGGTTATGCTCCTTCTATCCGGTAAGTCGCATCCTTTGAGCCCTTTTGTGGGCTATTTATAGGTCCTTACGGTCATTCCATGCAGATATTAATGGGAATTTGTTAGAATACATAATTTGTTGCACGTTTCTGTGGAAGCCGACACGCTTTGATGTTGACAGTGTACGGACGTTCTAAGAATGCCTTTGCGTCGTTTGATGTTATTATGAAGTGAGAAGCGTGTTTTATGACTTCGTTTTGAATTTAGAATACTGATTGTTATTTAGTTGTTGTTTGTTGTTTGTATCTTTATGGAGTTAGTTGGAAAGTGGAAAGTACCTAAATAAAATTCAAATAAGAATTTACTTTATCCTTCTTCCTGACAGTTACTAATCAGTAAAGATTTCTGAATAAATATTACCTAGGTACATCAGAGTACACACACCAAATGCAAATACATATTATCCTACTTATCTACTTATAACGCGTGCGCTATAAGTTGAGACCTGGGCTCTCCGCCTACTTCCTTCTGCACTGCCCCTCAGTCGCCCATGATGTACTCTTTGTAAAAAAATAGGTAGACAGGTAGGTAACGACTCGGGCAGAAGCTTGTTTACGATATTTTTTTGTGCACTGTCCAAACACGTGCCGGTGACGTCTAGCGGTCAGGTATCAACTTATAGCGAACGTGTAGTACAATACAAGACTATTTATGTTATCACAGTACCTACATTTTTGTTTACCACTGTTGTAACTTTTATTTTTCCTGAATTAACATTACTGAATTATCCATTGGCATGTAAGAAAACTATTTATGTGTTTAAAAATATACCAATTTGTCTATCCAAGAGCATTTTTCATTTTTTTTTGAGAAGTAATTTATCTAATAAGAGAGTAAGAGAGTTGTTTTTTTTTTCACTTTTTCTACTACACACAAATGGGTAGACCGTTGAGCCAAATATGTAGACTAAATCTAAGACTAACTCAACACAACATGTATTAGAAAAAAAATCTTTTTATTTAAAAAATCTTATAAGAAATAATCTTAGAGTTGGATTAAACAGGAATGAAATGTTGATATTTTTTTATTAATACAAGGAGTCACACACTCCCACATCTTTGCTTACTATCAACATACTATGCATGTAGGTAGCTGAATAGTGTGTTATGTGTCTACTAACTCATAATACATAACAATGTGCAGCTGTGGATAGTATGTTTGTACATATTGCGAATACTTTGCAATAACTCCAATTTGCAGAAACGGTTCTAATTTTGTTACATTTTAGGGTCTTTTTGGAGAGATTTGTATTCCAATAAAATATCCATTAAAGTTTCTATGTATAATAAGTATGTATTTACAAAAAAAAAAGTATATAAGTATGTTTATCAGCATTCTAGAACCCATAACACAAGCTAGTTAAACTAAGCTTAGTTTGGGTCTAGGGAGCGATGTGTAGAATGTTGTAGAATATTTATTTATTTATTATTTATTTATTTATTTAGTTTAAAATTATGTTAACAGTGTATTAAAAATGGTGTTAGCTGGACAAAAATGTTACTCAATAATTTTATAATTCTTTTGATTTTTGTTAAAGTAGTAAGACAGAATTTTTAGGTTTGTTCTGCAGCATAACATTATTTTTCATGAATTTAAATGTTAATTTAATTCGAAAATAGGGAAACTAAAAAAAACAAATTTAAATAAAAATATACCTATGTCATTCCTTTTTTCATCATAATTGTTTTTTTTATTAATCACAGGTAATATAGTTAGTAGGTACAAAACAAATTAAAGTTTAATGCAGATGACACTACAATTATGATTGGTACTCCTTAAAAATGTACCCAAAATTGCAACCTGCAACCAAGCTTAAATAACTACTAAATGACTTTTAAAGAATAACTACTACTGGGTCCCCATTACTAATATTACTATGATTTTTGAATGCCTAAGTATTCAATGATACTCCATATGACTGACTCCAATTTTCTACAGTCACACATAAGATTACGAAAAGTCAATTCACATAAGAATCATTAGAAGCAGCTTATCTCTTTCGACTCCAGAGTTGAAGGAATTATACTGGACCGTTCGCGCATCGCGCCTTCTCAAGATGATAACAAACAGTACGTAATGCAGCGTACTGCCACTTAAGTCAATATCTTAATATAAAAATGAGGTAGGTAGACCATATTGTTATGTCGTTATTAGGTATAATGTAAAAAAGGTACAGCGCAATCACACGAAAACCGCTGAACAGATTTGGATGAAAATTGGCACGAACCACGCAGGCAGAGTCGTGAGCATTATCACAAGTATGAAATAACTAACTCTCGGCTCCGACTTCTTCTCCCGTTCTTTCCACTATATCCTCCATTCTAGCGTCCTACTATCTTTTTGCCTGTGACAAAAGTATCCTGTGTGCTATGCTATTCCACACTAAAATCTACCTCTACCGTGCAAAATTTCGTCCAAATACATTCTGTAGTTTCTGCTAGAAAGAGTAACAAACATAATATCGACAGAAAAATTCACCATTCATAATAATTAGATTAGAAAAAAGATAAATAGTTGGTTTTAGCAAATATTTTTTTAAATTAAGTATTTTTTGTCCGCGTTCAGTCAGGTAGCGAACCCACTGTGCTCCGCCCACGGCGCCTATCCACAGTGGTTCAATCATCGCCGCGGGGGACAAACCAATTAAAAATAATAATACTCCTTTGATTTATTGACACTAATATTGAACTAATTATGTTCGAAGACATTATTAAGTACCTACTGTAATATTATTTAAATAAATGATTATTGAAGTTGATCTTGTTGCAATGAAACGCTGTTGAGCCAGGTGGAACTCCTGGTACTGTGACGGAGTGTAATGAAATTTTTAAGCAACTTATTACTAACTATTCCTGTATAATCGGTAAAGGGAAAGCCAGGTCAACAGTACCCACAACCGACGTGCATGAAAACAATTATGAAAGTTGAGAAAGCGAAAGACGTATGCCAGGATCGTAGCAAGTGGAAAGATGTTGCCTCTGCCTACCCCAATGGGGAAAAGGTGTGATTTATATTTTTTTACGTACTAAAAAGTGTCACCCAGGACGACCCCAAGATGTAATAATATCGGAGAACCTCGAATATCTAAGACGTATCCAGTAGTTAGTCAGAGTATCCTCTGTACAGGACTGGTCGGGGGTTGAATTTCCATTCTGGATTTTCACTTTTCCGATATAAATCTAATCTGCGGAGTTTAACCCATGTCCATGGCATAGATTTACGTGGAGTATTGTTTTAATTTTTTTTTAAGGATCTTTGTAACCGAAATGACTAATATTCACATGTACAGCTTGGCGACCCTAATATCCATACTAACGAGGTTTCTCACAACGAAAACTACATTCGAATACTTATTATAAAACCGTCGGTAGATAGATAATTATTCATTTTCGAAACACGAAACAATAACGCAAAATGTACTGATATTATTTTATTTACTTATTAAATCGTATTTAGGAGTTGAACAAATGAAATTGTATTTTTTCCAATAACCGGCATCTTTTCTATATAGTGTAGGTAGGTACAATATAGGGTACAAAAATGAAACATCTCTTTTTTCTAGTTCGAAATCGATAAGCTTAATCTTACTCTAACTTAATCTCAACCGATTAAGTGTACGAATAAAAAAGAAGGTAAGTATCGATTACAAATTCTAACCATCGTAACCAAATTATCTTACTCAAGACATCCCTATTACACGGATAAGCAATCAAGAAATCATTGCTAACAAACCCGGACGCAAAAAACAAGTAAAACTTGGGGATGTAGCCACCCCTGGCAACCTGAGCCCCTGTAGGGGCGCGTTACTATAAAACCCGACATATTTACGAGTTCACGTCTCTCCCCACTCTAGTTTAACTATGGTTTAAGTCACGAATGGCGGCGGTTAGTTACTGCTTTTTTTTTTTCATTTAAAATTATAGTTTACTAGCACTGTCCCCTTAGCTTGGCCCGTGACATACATGCCCGTAATTTCTTAGTTAATGTATGGAAATTTGTCCGATTTGTTAACACATATGATTACTACTTTGCTACCTTAGGTATAGCCTTCCTCGATAACTGAGCTATTCAACTCGAAAATTATTTTACAATTCGGATAAGTACCTAGTTCCTGAGATTAGCGCGTTCAACCAAACAAACAAATAAACTCTTCAGCTTTGTAATATTAATACACTAGCTGTTGCCCGCGGCTCCGCCCGCGTGGATGTTGAAATCCGTTTCAAAAACTATCCTATCTCTCAAGTTGGATCGAACTGCACATGGTGTGCGAATTTTATTATAATCGGTTAAGTGGTTTAGGAGTCCATTGAGGACAAACATTGTGACACGAGATTTATATACACTCGAGAGCAATGAATCCGGGTCACTTAAACGAAGAAACTGGTTCTAACCTACGCAGACCAGGAACGGGCAGAACCAGGTGTACCACAGCACGAGAAGACCGATACTTGGTGAACACCATGCTTCGAAATCGCTTTCTCACAGGAACTGAACTCACCAATCAGTTTCGACGCCTCGGAGGAAGTAACCCAAGTGCATGGACAGTAAGACGTCGGCTTGCTGAATCTAACTTAAAACCCTTAGACCTGCAAACGGCCCTAAACTGGAGCGTGGGCATCGTATTTCGAGACTAAGATATGCCCTGTTTCCTATTTTTGTTTTAAGGAGAGATCAGCAGTTTTTTTCTTTATGTAATTTTGTGTTAATAAAATGTATGGTGACTCATATTTTTTTTACTTTCATTTAAGGAGTATTACATTGTCTATTAAATACAATTTATTGCATTAACCTATCATTTTTAGTTTCCGAGATTTTTAACATTCTTTAAGTGACCCGGATTCATTGCTCTCGAGTGTATATATTAAGATAAGATAAGATAAGATAAGATATAGATTATAATTTAAAAAATAACTTATAAGTTTGCGTTCTGTTGACAGTTGACGTAGATTTTACTGGTCGTCGGTAGTTTTGAATTACCATACTGACGTGTTGAGGGCTCCATCCATCCATAGAAGTAAGAGCTAGATTTTTTGAGGAATAAGTAGGAGCTACATAAATCATAATTGTTATGCGGCAATAAAAAAGCAATTGCCGCAAGCCTTCATTAATTCAAAAATACAATTTGCACAATCGAACCTCTAACCGATATGAATCATGAAAGAAACTCAATATTCCAAAATGTAAAAG
This sequence comes from Lithosia quadra, assembly GCA_963576445.1. Lineage (NCBI taxonomy): Eukaryota > Metazoa > Arthropoda > Insecta > Lepidoptera > Erebidae > Lithosia > Lithosia quadra. The sequence continues at coordinate 2,917,523 of OY754900.1, read as the reverse complement.
GGACAAAAATACAATTTTATTTCAAACAATACTCACTCGCTTAACATTTATGCCGCAAAATAGACATATAAAATTAGATTCTTGCCATTGAAAATTGAACTCTATTTAGAAAGTTTTCAGTGGTTTTTCGAATGCCTATTAATACAGTACATTGCTTTGAAAACCCTGTAATGTTCTGCGTAGATTTTTTATTCCAGTTCGGAATGAATATTTTTAAATTTTTAACGCGAATGGAATACTGAAACTTACGGTCTTTAAAAAGTATTAAGCATAAAATTCATAATTATTTTAGCACTGCACCGGCAGCTGATACGATAGGATACCGTCATCTTTTATTTTTTCTACCGTTTGTTTTTTTTATTGCAAGAAAATTATAATATCCTGCCACCCTGCGTCCGATAATGAATTTTAATTATTTTCAACACGTCCAGCTCACTTAGCAAACGATTACATCGCCATATTTTGTTCATGTAGCGGAGATACTATGCGAATGTTATTATATAGTGAATATATGGTTCAAAAAGGACAGAATAAGGAATGAGTGGAAGTTGAGAAGGCAGCGGCTATCATGACATGGATAGTATGAGAAGAAATTAGAGTGAGATTGTTAGAAGGGTTAAAGTATTAATGTAGAGAGCCTTTGTACAAAAGATTTATTATTACAACTGTAAATAGATAATACTTGGTATAGATTTAAGCCTGCAAGTTTTTGTTTTCCTGAAATTTTCAATACTGATTACCAAGTTACCACTTGTTAAAATTTACGTTTATGATTTTCAACGCTGGTTACACTGGAGTTGACGCGTAACGCAATTAAAACGCACCGCCCACGCTACCGATTCGTAACCATGTTCGTAACCCATATAATATAATAGGTATATTACACAGGCACTTCAAATTTTGAGCGTTGTGTTTAACGATATATTTTAATTTAACCAATAAAGTCTGTATTATTTATACTTACATACTACGTTATTATATACTATTACTAGCTGTCTCGGCGAACTTCGTACCGCCATATTTTCCACCCGCGTGCAATTCCGTTCCCATTCCTGTTCCCGTTCCCATTCCCATTACTATTCCCATTCCTATTCCTATTCTCATTCCCATTCCTACTACTACCTACTACTACTAAATACTAATCCCGTAACGTAAACATAAACTTCTCTCACATAATAGAAAAAGTTTGTATGAGAAAAAGAAAAGTTACTTTCTGAAATTTTCTGTACAACTGTTTTATTATTTTTTTTCGTAAGAACCTTCTCCCGATAATAACAAACACAACAAAAAAAGAATTAGTGAAATCGGTAGAGCCGTTGGTGAGTTATGCGCTTACCAACACATTTTGCGATTCATTTTTATATTATAGATTATATTCTGTGATAAAGAATCAGTTTCATTAACCTTATCAGAATTTTCAGGATTCGTTTCCAAATTCGAAATTCAAAATTAATTCCCACCTCACCCGGGAAATATAACACAAGCCATTCATATTTAGAACCAAGAACGTGAATTTAATCTTGTTTTTTGTTCCAGATTTTTGTTACACGTTTGGATTTCAAGGTAAGTTCTTACATCGTAAAGTAAATGCCTATGCTCGGGCCCTCTCCGTAAATAGCGGCATTGCCGTGAAACCAATTATTAGGTACTATACCACGATGGTAACCTGAACTTCCAACCCTGAGAGGAAAGCCTGTGCCAGAGCTTGGCGCTTCTGCGCGTCTATCAGCAGCTCTTGTTCCACCACCACGTTCACTGCCAATCCACCATTAAAGGGTTCTTACTAATAATAACTGGTTTCCAAACTGAAAGTTCCATTTTCGAATTTGACACTTAAAGCATTTACTGGCTCATTGAACCATTGCGTCAGAGGGTGTGAGACAAAGGTCGCCGCCGGTCGGACGGGACGTACCTTCTGTAAGGTTACTTTGACTCGTAAGTCGTAATGTCATGTAGGACGGCGAACATAAGGGTAACTTTGTACTAGATTTTCAAGAACGAAAGTTACACTATTAAACCCGTTTTCTCTACAATTAAAATAAATAAATGTAATTAGTATAGGTATGTATAGAAAGAAAAGAAGGAACAAATATGCATATAAGAAGAGTGTCACACTGTATATTTGATGTTTGGGGTCCCTTCAAGACCTAAGGGTCACCTTATCTCCAAGTGGGTATATCTGCTGATTGACGGACGAAGCTCTGGCGCAGGTTTTTCTCTTGAGTTCAAGGTGCCGTTCTTACCATTATTACTTTCGTCTCCTTCCAATTCTTCCCTTCGCTTTACCCCTTCGGTGTTGCAAACATAAAACATCCAAAATAGTTTACTAGAATAAAAACACACACGAGTCCATTCGCTAGATTTTTACATTCGCTAGATTTTTTTAAAAATTGGATAATTTTTCCATAAAACTACCTACCCTATATACACCTGTAGTGAACATGTTATAACAATTGGAAACAACGGATCGCAGTGAAAAAGTTTCGCCATATTGTCAGCGGAAACGGAAATCATTGTTTGGCCTGTTACGCGAAACCTAGCCTTTGTAGTTTTTCAACGGCCAGTGAATGGGTAGCCTTATAAATATTCAAAAGTGCAAAAAACTAGTTTGGTAATATTCGGTTTTTAGTTTTATAATTTTATTTATATTTATAAATTTACCGCGGTAGCCTAGTGGTTTGGGTAATGGACTGCTGAGACGAGGTCTCGGGTTCGATCCCAGGTTCACTATGGCACACACCAATGACTTTTCGATGCTTTTCGAAGTTATGTGTGTATTTATCGCAGGTTTATTAGTGCCTCGGAGAGCACGTTAAGCCACGCTCCACGGAAAATATCGAAGTTCAGCCGCATCACAATTAGACTGGAAAGCCGACCCCAACTGAGTTGGGAAAAGGTTCAGAGAATGAGAATGATGAGTTTTATAAATTGACGATGAGTGTTTGCAGTCAGCGGCAACGATCTATGATGAATGCACAGATTTCAAACTTTAAAATTCGAATGAAAATGGTTCAATATAATTGTAATTGTAATCAAAGTTTAAAGGTAATTCAATCATCCAAATAAGTAATTTATACATCGTTTTCATTAAAATCCATAAGTTACTTTTCTCAAAACTACTGTTCAAAATCTGAAAATGATCATAGACCTTTGATGCTGACTGTACTTAACTATAAAATAGTAGATTTTTACAAAATCTACTACACGATACATACTAAAAGACGCAACTACAGCCGTACTATTTATTTTACTTCATAAAGTAATAAATAACAAAGATATTGTTTGTTTATTTCCAACATCATAATATACCGCTGAACAGATAAGGATAGGTCAAAGAGGTAATTGACATACTGAGCGGTATCTTATAAGAAGTTGGTAATGAGTTATTACGGGGTAAATATGCTTTGTGTGGAACCGAAGTCATCATACCTAGCAGTATACTTATTGATTCTGGTGCCTGCAGACGAGGCTCTAGTATAGACATTCTAATGCCCTTCTTGAAGAACCCCATATATTATTGTAGTCGCAAGGACAGCAAGGAGATCTTTTTTACCTTTTTAATAGCATTTCAGCAGTATCTTCTCATCACGATGACATACAGTACTTATTCATACTTTAAATAACCATAGACAGTTTGGATAGAGTTTTTTTTTTAGTTTCAATGCCGTGTAGTGAAGGAGTCATCAAGTGGCAATGTCTATTTCAAAGTTAGGGATGTGCACACAGGGTATGGATAAGTAATATCGATATTAGGTGTGCAGATTTTTCTGTTATGAATTGGATAGCGTTTTATATCCGTCATAGAATATCAAGTACTGAACAGGCATCTGTCATGTCACGGTTTCTGGCTGAAGAAATGAGTTTTTAATTTAGAATGGGTCGCTGAAACTATATAAATGAGTTAATAAAGTTTGACATCACAGCCTCAGCGTGGCGTTCATTAACAATCTCTTCCTTTCTTTTAATCAATGCAATCGCAGAAAAAAGTAGAGAGTTGAGATTTAGGTGACGTTTTGGTCATGTAACAACTTTTTCTGCTATTTTATTGGTCGAGAGAAAAGAAGAGATAAGTCTACGGACGACATGCTGACCCTGCTGATTTTTTTTATATAATAGATCACGTCAATTTGACTTCACCTCGCCTGATGTTAATCTGAAGGTGAAGTCTCAGGAAAGAGGGTCACCATTACATACACGTACCATGTTAACAATGTGGTGGCATTCAGCTTGACGGCCTCATCAAAGGGGATTAGACATAGCTTGCCTTTTTAGCTAGCTAGCCGCTCTTGCTAGTCGAATAGTGATATAAATTTTTTGTTCCACATAACCCGTATAACCAGTCTAACTTAGTACAGTCAGCGGCAAAAGTCTATGCTGATTGCACAGATTTCAAACTAAATATTCGGATCAAAATGGTTCATTATATTCTAATCAAAGTTGAGAGGTAGTTCAATAGAGCCACCTAATTTGCTCAAAATATAAAAATGATCGTAGACTTTACCGCTGACTGTACATATTGCTTCAAAATTTCTGGATGTTTTACTATCGATATCGATATGCTCTGCCTGGACATCTCTAAGTCATCGTCATCGACTAGTCTAGTGCACGGTTCGTCGCCTTCCCATGAATGTCGTAGCGTTCTTTTGTGCCGCCATCGCCACCCCCTCCCGCCAACACAATGGCGAACGAACTGTCCCAGTATCTCAGGATTGCGATGTTTCGATTTGCGATTAATGAGAGATTCAAAATGCAGCTTTTATGGTCTTAATTGTGCACTGTATCGGTAAAAGTGTAAGATAAATAAAAAATGGTGTCTATTGCTCCTATTTTTTTTAATAAATCAACAAATTTTAACTCGTTCTAGAATTTAACCGAGGCCAACAGACCGTATACGTATGTCAAAGATTCTGTACAAAAAAAATTAAACCCTATACTGAGGCTACCTTTGCCTATTTAATCAAACATAATAAAAAACAAAATGACGTTTCGTTCTAAAACCAATATGGCGCATGACGTCTAAAAAATGAACGTTATTCATAGATTTGCGTACATACACATGATTTTTGCTTCCGTTCCGGCTACACTTTTGAATTGCGGCCCTGTGTAATGTTATTATTTTTTCCCACGTCATTATTTTCCTGACTTCTTTCCGCATATAAGGACTCTTTGAATATATTCATGAACTTTTGTATCACGCTTTTGATATAGGTAGGTAAGTGCTTGGCTACAAATTGTGATGTTCAGGTTTTGAGATAAGTTGAAAGGTATGAATGTATTTTGATAAGTTACGTTTAGACAAGACTGAGCAACCGACAGCCTTTTCCATCCAATCAATGCAGTACTTTTTGCGTCCATCGCGACCAAACACACAATCAGACATGAATTCTAAAACAATTTATTTTGTGTTCAGAATCGTTCATATACCATAACCCAAGTATTTTTTTAAATATCTTCAATGTACAGACACAGCTACTTTACAATTTTATCATAGTATAGGTAGATAGATAAAGCCAGACCAATGGAATAGAATGGTTATGGGGTCGTTTGGCATGGTCTAGAAGCGGTGGAGCAATGATAACTGGGTACTTATCGTCAGATGGCATGGCGTCTAATGACACAAGTATTTAGCTTTGTCAGTGAGGATAACGAGAATACTGGTGAGGTGAGATTCGTGTTACTAAAAACCTTTTATAGGTATAACGAGAGCTATAAAATTACAACGTACCTACTCAATATAGTTGTTATTACATAATAATATTCCTTCATTGGTTTTTGAAAGAAAGAAAGAAAACATATTTTATTGCCAATACAGTGCACATACAATAATATAAACAACACTACAATAACAAATTCATCTTCTACACTGTTTGGATGAGTTTGGATGTTGTATGTTTATTATTATTATTGAGTAGAAAATCTAAATTTAAAATTGTTTAGTAACGTATTTTAGCCTTCCAAATACTTTTTTTTTTAATATGAAATGAAATTAATAAAAGTACATACCTACTTATTAAAAGTATTCTATCTAAATATCAAATGAGTATGTAACAGTTTACTCAAAATAATATCAAATCACACAGTATTTATTATTCTATTAATCACCAAACCCACATAGCATTTTCAGATAAAACCCGCATTTCGTAATTAATTACGACAAGCAATTTCAAAACCGTAATTTGAAAAAGTTCCAAAATGGCCTCTTGCTATTGGCGCGCTTTTTCCGCGCCCTTTGTCCGGGAATGTTAGTGTTGCTAGCTTTTTATGTACAAAGGATTGATGGTCCATTGTGCTCACAAAATTCCGGCGTCGAATAATTGATAAGTCTGCTATGCAATTTTTTTTTTGTTTCGATGTCGAATTGTTAGGGATTAGATTCTTTTTTTATTTGACTAACTCTGTCTGGATTGTTCAGCTTGGATTTGGACTGGTGTGTTTGTTTCCAGCTATTTCTCTTTCATAGTTTTTGTGCAATTTTTGCGTAACTTTTATTTGTGCTGGCAATGGAGTTTTTCACGTTCATACTTTTTATTTTTTGTGCTATAAAAATGAATTCTAACGGAGCTAGAATGCTTTCAACGGCTGACTCCATCATGATTTTAAAACCGTATTGTTGTGTTGTATCTACTTTATTTAGAAACTTTTTAATGAACTTGGCAATTATACCCAGCTGACCCGAAACTTTTTAATAAATTATTTAGGGTAACAGAGCCACGCTTTTCCCAGAATAAAATGATCTCTTTATCGAGAAATTACCAACGTCTCACTTATTAAAGGTTGTCTTAAGTACCTACTTCCACAGCATTTAATAGTTTTTTGTAGTACCCTCGCTTTCCTTTTTCCCATCTTCTTTCTTGACCTTCTCCTCTCTTTTTCTGTAGGAGATCACAAACAAATGACATCCTTGGTGTTGCAAGCATTTATATTTAAAAAAAAGTTAGTACAAAGACTAATTTCCGAACTGACAATTCGATTAACACCTCGTAAGTACAATCCTTGTCAAATTAGGATGTCCTCAGATTTATATTGACATAAATGACATAATAAATACATTACAAAGTTAATAGGAAACCAACAGAATCTGATTACGATGCTACCCAGGAGGAGGCGGGAGGTCGGGGCCGGCCGAGGAATGGTGATCAAAACTCTATTATACCGCTCCCGAGAGGAATTTACATAATGTGTGCCCAGAAATATAATACGAAATGTCCTGTTTCTTTTGATACGCATTTCTTGTGTTATTCCTGTTTTATATGGCTATATAACTTTGGATGTGTGTTGTTATTGAGTGCTATTCAGGAGGCAAAGAGGGTTTGGATATGTGGTTTTATTAAGATCTTCTGGGTATTAGCCAACCTCACCTGCTGATTGACGAACGAGGCTCTCAGGGTTGAGAGAGCTAATGACTATCGCTCCCGTAAAATTCAGGCTCCAAACCTTTCAATGCAATAAGTTGCATTGAAAGGTTTGGAGCCTGAGTGATATTGACTTGGCTCAAGGCTAGGCTATTTTTTGCAAAACGGGAAAAGATTTAAAGACTAAAATGATTAAAACTAGCTGGACTTGGCTTCACCTGGGCGCCGAATTTGCCATGAAATTTTAAAAAAATCCTTTTTTTATCAGACAATTACGAATAAATAATAAACTAACGAAATAATTAACAACAGCGCGCCTTGCAGAAATACGTAGACAAATATGGTAGTACTTGCCTGTCTAATTGACTTATAATCATATAAATAGATTACCTACCTACTAAATTAATTACCTACAAAAAATAACTTCCAACAACTTCCTCGACCAAAACTTTTTCTGTAATAATGACATTTCAACTTTTTCTCTGTGGCAATGTAAGCATCTCTTCAGGCGGTCTAGTTTGCGTACGTTCAGTAACACAATCATCCAAGATGCCAAGCTTCTGCACAGCGAATTTGGGTCGAGCACGTGATCCGAATACCATGTACACCCGCCCTTATATCGAATTTGCCGCCAAAACACGTTTTTGACACGTGCCGTTAGAGATATTACAATGTGGGTAGAAGAACAAAATAGTGGTTACAGAATCGAATATTCGAGTTTTCGTTAGTAACACGTAAATATTCTAAGTAAGTACTGACTAGTTAGGCTGAGCTTAGAATATAAACACAACAGTCTTAAGATAGTCGTGTCTCAATGTGACTTGTAGTTAATTAGACAGCTTGGTTCTGTTCTAAGTGTGCGCACTGTCATAATAATGTTTCTGTAACAACCCGGCGCTAGAAAACCTGAGCGGCGTGCGGTTAATCTGTTCAATTCCAGATATACCCACGAAAAAAGTTTTAAGTCTGTCTTAAGACTGTCCTGTGTGTAATGTGCGCTTAGCCTTAGTTGATATCTATTGTTCTACTACAAATAGGGCCAGTTTTCTTTTCCAGATCAAGTTACATCACGCCTACAAACAACATTCAAGCTCATAAAAAGTTCTCACTACGAGTATAAAGGTTAGCGAAACCTTTTTTCGCTCGCATACTTATCCTTCGATATCGACGCACTCACACATGCAAACGGTTATACAGGATGTTTGTATTTAACTTTTAATCCGGTATACATTATTTATCTGCCTTGCCTAAATTATTTGAGGTCGGCAGAGCATGTCATTCTCTTACATACTTTCCAATCAGACGACGTCTCTTTACCATTACATAGATGACAATTTTCCCGTTACATATTATTAAATTATAGACAGAACCACATCTAGCCTTCGTTCACGAGCATGATGCATAAAGATCTCATCAAGCCATAGTGTCGTACACAACATAGTGTTGTAAACAAATTCATTTATGTTGTGGTATTACCGCTTTCCTAACTCCGGGCTTCAGTTGAAGTTACCTAACCGAAAAACTGAACAGCATCCTGTATATTTATACATGTGCACATACATGGATAACATGATTCATTCTACGATCGTGTGTCGCGACCTCTGGGATAATTCGATACAGCTGTGCCTTGTGCTGTGCCAATATAACCTCTATCACATAGAGGTTATATTCTTTGAGTGATCGCCTTTCAATTTTATGAGACGGTGTCGTGATCGGTAGAAATAATACTGATCGTTTGGCGTTATCGATTAGCTATAGAATCTAAGATGTCGAATTTGCCTCGATTCTCAAAGGTAGCAAGGTTCATATCGGTACTGTACTGGACATGAACCCACTAGTCAACTAGTAGACTCGCTCATCCGCTTCGATTTAGATTTCGCATTTTTGTATATAGTTTTAATTAACGTAAGTACGCCTACAAGTAGTGTATTATTCGATTACATGACATTCAACGGGCATGACGACATGACGATCACGATCATGTCATTGGCAATAACAGCATATGAAGCGCGACGATAACTGTGTCACATCAATATAAAGCATGACATCGGCCACTCCCACAGACTTTAGGCAAGGTACTTGACGTTGTTTTAACAACAAGAGGGTAGCAGGTACGTACTTGCCGCGTCGCGCCGTTCCCGAGCATGAATACCACCTAGAAAAGCAAATAACACGGCGAGTCGGAAATTGATTTACGCAAATGAAAATGGATGTAAACAATCCAACGAATTACTACTAAAAGCTAGCGCTCTGTAATGTTGTATGAGTGGCCGCCTCCGCCTCGTCGACTCGCCAGTCGCCATTCGTCTGTGTACAGCACTCACTAATTGAATTAAGTATTAAAAATTTATTTGTATTTAAAATTCTGGCGTCCATTTTGTACACTTAAATTATGCAGAGAGCACATTTTCAGTTTTTTTTTTTGCGTTTGTCAACTTTTTTATTTTGAACTAGCTTCCACGTCCTTAGCACTTCGGTTTATTTTTATTTTTTTTATTAATTTAATAAAACATGTAAAAGGTTGCTGTGTTTTTTTAACTGAAGCTATCGTAATTTCCATCTTTAAAGGGCAAAAATAACAAATGCCTAAAGTTATAGGTCAGGGCTTAAACCCATCCACTGCTCGGTTGACCTGCAACTTCAACTCCGTAATTTGATTTTTTAACCTCCCAATACCGAAAGGAAAAACTATGCCAGAGCTTCGTCCATCAATCAGTATTTCAGGTTAAAACCTCAAGATATGACTTCTTGGTGTTTATAAAAACATCTAAACAGAATTAAATCTTCATTTAATCATACAAAGTCGAGACTGGAGACGTTCCATTAAGATTATTATAAAGCTTTCCTCGCGATTGTTCTCGGTGACTCGCCCGTAGACGGGGAGTGTCTCAAATTGTTGTTTAATTCTCCCTCGTTTATGTTTTAATGGTTTTGTTTTCGCTCAAGCTTTTACCGTAACCTGTTAGTACTTGGACTTAATACTGAATTGTTTTAAGCAAATTGAAAATACTAATGCAATATGGTGATCACTTTAAGGGTGGGGATACACACTACGTGAAATCGGTACGACCGCTGTACCGTAAACGGTACAGAATGCCAGATAAACAACTGCACCGATAAATCGATCGTGTGTGGATTTTGTCTGCTTGATACTGTGCAGTTTTTATCACACACACGCATTTTCAATAGATGGCTGTGGATGGACGACGTACGTAGTCGAATTTTGGCAATTTAGAACAGGTAGCTCAGCTGGTTAAACCAAATCCCTATAGATACCACCCCGCGCCCAGCCGAGGCCGATATATCGAACTTGAACTGGCTAAAACCGCACGCCGCTGCCCCGTCTCGAACCTTCAAACGCCTGTAAGTTTATCCAAAAAGCGTTTTCCACGCACCCAGGCAAGTGTTGTTTTAATAGTCCAATATCCAAAAATACGCACTATTTTCTGTATGGTAGACTCAGGTGCACTTGATATTCTAGTGCTGCCAGTGCCATGTGAAAGTTAATTCAGCGTGAAGTATTGCGAGCGCGTCTTGTGAAGCTCTAGACGTCATTTCAACATTATAACTTTAGTGTTTGTAAGGCTTTAAAGGCCCGAGACGGAAGGGTGCGTTGTGGAAAAGTTCACTTCTTAAGTGTGTCAAAAGCAAAATTTATTTTTATCCGGACCGCGAAGGAATGGTTAGGTAACAGATGTCGATGGATACCGAAAGTACTTTTTTAAGTATTTATGTAGTTGCGGTCGGTTATTTTAATTGATGCTACTAAACAAGCTGTTTAGAACAACAAATAATGTCACAGATCCTGGGCGAGGCGGGAATTAATTTTGAATTTCGAATTTGGAAAGGGCCGTAGAGACTAGAATAGTTCTGTAAAGTTAGTAAATTCATTTTGACACCGTCCTATCTATACCGCGGTAGCCTAGTGGTCTGGGTAATGGACTGCTGAGACGTGGTTTCGGGTTCAATCCCAGTTTCACCATGGCACACACCAATGACTTTTCGAAGTTATGTGTATATTTATCGCAGGTTAATAAGTGCCCGGTTAATGGCAATAGGCTCGCCACCTATTACATTGGGACCATAAACTGGCGAAATGTGGGTGCTAGCACCTCTGCCTACCCCTTCGGGGATATAGGCGTGAGTTTATGTTATGTTTATATGCCTATCTATATGGACAAAGCGTGCCTTTTTGTAAATGTGATCTAATATACGACTGCTGTTAGAAAAAGTGGTGCTTTGTTGGTGGTCCATCATGGTATTTAACCATTATTTTTTTGTGCATACATAGAGACATAGAGATCTTTATTATCGCCAAGAAAAACGAAACATTTTATTCTATATTTGGCGCCAAATTCGATTTATCTTTTTCTGCCAACAAACACCACAACACAAGGCATTGGTATACACGTACCGAGCTCCCTTTATCGTATTTTCGAACGAATTACGAATGGCGAGTATTCTCGTCACGTAGGCAATAACGTCTCGCCTGTCACTCGGACGAGACCTGCTAATTCATTTTAGATACGGGAACTATAATTTTGTGGTACTAAGATAAGTAGATATAAGGTTTGAGTATTTAAAAAAAAAATATACAAGGAGCGATGAATAAAAATCCAACTATTGAACTATTATTACTAGTTCGTACGTTCATTCCTTCCTCGGTCACACAACGCACCTCTCTATTTTTTCGTAGTTAGTGGTTTTTTTTTAATATAGCGCGAATGCAGCTCTACTACACGTGCGCTATAAGTTGAGACCTGACCACTATGACGCGTCATAGTGGTCAGGTCTCAACTTATAGCGCACGTGTAGTACTAAAATCTTCGAAAAGCCGGTACACGTGGCCTGCTGATGGACGGACGATGCTCTGGCGTACGCTTTCCTCTAGGGGTTGGGGGGTCAGAAAGCCCAATGATCTAAGTTGTATAAAAAGGCTAAACAAATTATAATAAAATACTTTAGGTTGAAGTTGGAAACAAAACAACGTTTTGAGTTCACTAAAGAACTTCTGAATTGTAAATATTTTACTCTTATCTTCTATGCATATTTAATGCAATATTTTGGACTGTAATATTGCAGGCAGAATTAACCCCTGAACCGATATTTTATTCAATGAATTACAGCAGCATCTCCACTTTCCTAATTAGTTTACCAACTTTGGTGCAAACATTTTCTGCTGACAACCCAGTGAGTATTACTAGTTAAAAGTAACAAAAACGGTTTTTAAACATCGAAAATAATTTCCGCACGAAATAGCTGAATTAAAAAATATTCATGTGACGGCTAAACGAACTTGCTGTTCGGGTTTTGCTATTAAATTTTTTTACGGTTAAAAAGTAATGAGCGGTTAATAGGGTTGTACGATATTTGAATTTCGAATGGTGATGTCGATTAAAAGTATAATTTGTTAGTAGGTGTACTATATTTTTGAATGTATTAAATATCACAAAATTACTATGTGAGTAAATTTCTTCCAAGACATTAATTAGTATTTCTGACCTAAGAATAGAAGAAAAACATTTCAACATCCATATTAAAAACCTCCTTTTCTTATAGTTCGTTAAAAATTTACACTAATTACACGCTAAAATACAGAGATTATTTAAGAATTCCTTATAAGTTTATACTGCTTATAGAGAAATCAAGATATATTAAATGTTTATTACAAGTGTAAAACATTTAAGGACACTTTGATGAACATAAAACACAATACATAATGTGCCTTCAAACTATTCAAACTTGTCCCAAGTATATTACACTAAATGTGAAACTATCATTCCAGATCTAGCAAGGCCAAAATTAACCACGGAATCAAAATGATCATCGATTTAATCATTGTAACCGTCTTATATAACCTTGAATGTAGGGAACAGTACGGTACTTCTAAAGTTGAAGTTAGTGGAGTGCTGTGATCACGTATCGATTGAGAGAGATGTGATGAACTGTAGAGTACACGGATGAGTTAGGAACAGTACTTTGTTAAGAAAATTTACAAATAGAAAGGAAAAGAAAGAGACTTTATTCAGAACAGAACACGCAGAAAGACCAAACAATACAATATTTAGTAATACCCTCCTTTGAATAATTGTATAGCTACCTTGTTTTTGTTTTCTATTATGTTTGTTATTTCGTTCACTTCCAATACTTGTCGCAACTTACTGTGTTTATATGATGACATACCAGGCAAACCCACTGTGGTTTTAGGTTTTGACCATGTATACGATGCATGTATTATATTTTGTAAATAAATAAATAAATAAAAAATTGAAACTGGAAAGGACTATAGCGAGAAAACTAAAACGAGCTTTTTAGTGATAAAGAAATATAATATGTAAGTGCTCCGTACTAAGAACACATGCAATAGTCACGATAGTGTCTTCGTCGGAACAAAACTAATTAACAAATACTCTTAAAATAAGAGCTCATAAATAAGCTTAAGGTTGAGAGGTTAAAGATTTAATTCAGTAAGTAATATTCTTCAAAAAATGGCGAAAGGAGAAATCTGTAAAGCGGCTAATTAAAACAAACGTTTCAATTAGTAGCTTTACAGGATTATACTTCAAATATATTATTTGTAAATCAATAATTATGAAAGACGTTAATGACAAACGAATATACTTACTTCAGAACAGTCGAAGCGTGAAAGTAATCCATAAAATTGACAACGCAGCTCAGATTGTCAATTTTTGTCTTTTCAAAGCGATATTCGATCATCGATTTCCGGTTATATCGATAATTCACATTTCCCAACCCTACTGTAACGGTTCGTAAAATGTTAACGTTCTGGGGGTCGAAATTCCATAAACTTGTGTTATTTTATGACTTCTAGGGGTTGTTTACGACTAAAGGGGTGGGGGGGTTGACTTTAATTATAAAACAAAGTGCTACTGTCTAATTAAGTTGGTGCTATTTGTGTAATTGAACTTTTTACTGCGCAGTTGAAGGTAAATAGACTAGGTTTTTTTTTAAATGTGAAAAAGGTGGAAATGCGTGTGTTTGTTGATCGTAAATACTCCTAATGTTGTTTGCCATGCAAATGTATTACTGCGGGCTGCCATGCTTATTCATATTTAAGTATTTTTTTGTGTGATAAAATGACAACTTTATTGTTGTGAGTTTTTAAAAAATAGACTGTATTTTTTTATATTATCGGTCACGTCAATATCTTCACTTCGCCTGATGGTAAGCTTAAGGTAATCACAGACTCACAGTCTCTGTTGTGTCATTATAAGTTGGGAACTGATTTTGTTAATGCAATTGTTGTTAAAACTGTGGAGGAACAGGGTTTATGTATAGCATAGGACTCCATCAAGATACGGGGCCCAAGCCAAGCTCACCTGCTAACCAGTACCTACTGAGAAATGGCCGAGGGTTCAATACAGGCTTTCCACTTGGTATTGGGAGTTCAGACAGCAGTTCTGCAAAATAACTTTAGCTCAGAATAAAGCCTTTTGTCTTTGTCATGTTGTGTTGTCGTGTGCTTGTCTGCCACCTAAGTGGTACCTATAAAAAAAAAAGCCATTTCTCGTGATTCGTACAAGGCGATTAAGGAAGGAACGTCTTCTATTAAGCCGGTTGCCGTCGAAAGGCTATTACTTGGGCCGCCGTGAAAGGGCAGGTTGTATCGGTCTCTTGCCGACTAAAACCGCACGTCCGTCTAGGGTCTTCTGACGCCAGGGTGTAAGTTGGCCCATTAGAGCATTTCCCTAAATTAAGCGATAAGCTTATGCTAAGCATTCTATGAAATAGTAAACCAATTCGTGCTATTCACATCCCGGAAGTACAATTTTTAATAATCTCTCACCACATAAACGGAATTCATAACTTCAAAGCTTCCAAATCGGGTGCAATCCGAACGAGGATCTAAAAATATAAAATCTAGGCGATAAATACGATCACTTGGGAATAAGTGCCTAGTGTGTTGAAACGAAACGATCTCTAATCTAGAATGGCGTTCGCAAAGTAACCGTTTTGAAAGCGCGGGAAGGCGGGGGCGCGCGCAATAAAATTTTACGAGCGGTTGCCATGGTAACGGCGCCATTATACAGTTGCGTACGCCCGCCGCGAGGGGCGCTTTTGTGATTATTTATATCTTACTATACTAAATTGTAATCTTTACTATTATAAAATTGTGAAGTAGCTCTGTCTGTATATCTATCTATGTACCTATATAAAAGAAAGTCATGTTAGTTACACTATGTATCACTCTAAAACGGCTAAACCAATTTAAGCAAAAATTGGTGGGGCGGTAGCTTAGAACTAAGAGACGGACATAGGATACTTTTTATTCTGCCACGAGGATGAAGTATGCCACGGGGGAAGCCGCGGGGCACGGCTAGTTGGAGATATTAAAAAAAAAATTGGTGTATTTAACATACCTAAACGATTTTGCTCGGTGCGGTATTGTGTGGAATTCTGAATCAAGTGTCTACAATGGATGGGAACCTATTCTAGGGATAAAAATGTAGCCCATGAGTTAGTATAAACCAATATATGCATTATTTCAGCTATTACAGCGTTATTGAGTAACAAATATCTTCTGACTTCTTACTTATAAAACGTAAATGTATATTACTCTTGTACGCCAAAACTTCTGAACGGATTAAGATGAGTATCTTTTAGAAAACCATTTGATGAGGCCGTCAAGCTGAGGGCCACCACTGTAGCACTATCGGTGTATGTAGTGGTGACCCACGGTCATGAAACTTCACTTTTAGCTTACCATCAGGCGAGGTAAAGTCATGTAATTCATGATTGTGGTAGTATAACTCTACGCAGTCGACAGAAACTCATTCTTACAACGACGTAGTTAGGGATAACTGTAAAATACTCGTACCAACGTGTTCAAATATTGATTAGATTATACTTCATCCTAAGCAAACTTAAAGCCATAAAACTTTATCTAGGGTGGGCGGCCATATTTATTTTACTATGAAACCGATGTTACCATACTTAAAACCACGTCATAATATAATGAAGATACTATACAAAGACCATGATAACTTGGTAAATCATGGCCTTTGATACTATAGGTACTATGTTGTAAACGCGTGAAATGTAATCGTTAACATAACATAAACTCACGCCTATATACCCGAAGGGGTAGGCTGAGGTGCTAGGACCCATATTTCGCCAGTTTATGTTTAGGCCCCAATGTAATAGGTGGCGAGCCTATTGCCATTAACCGGGCACTTATAAACCTGCGATAAATACACACATAACTTCGAAAAGCGTCGAAAAGTCATTGATGTGTGCCATAGTGAACCTGGGATCGAACCTGAGACCTCGTCTCAGCAGTCCATTGTCCAGACCACTAGGCTACCGCGGTAATTAGCATGTACTACGAGTTTAGCGACGGAATTCGGTAGCTAAGGCGTTGCGATAAATGTCGAGACTCGCGGCTACAAGTCCTGGCTGTTAATTTTTCCGGGTTAAGAATGTAAAATCCTATTTCTAATAGTAGCCAGTGTCCTATATATGCCCCATTTCCTGTGTTAACTAAACCCACCATTTGTTTCTGGCAATATATTTAGTACACTCATCGATCAAGCAATAATGGTTTAGTGATAATTGATGGGTTGAACCCGTAGTCCCGAGTTCAATGCCGAGTGACGCGCAACAGTTGCTTCTTCGGACACACTGTATATTTAGATTGGGTAAGGTGACTGTGAATTCGGAAAAAGTTTAGGACATTCTTGATGTGAAATAAAAATTGGATACGTTTTTTCTTGTTAGCCTTGTGCCTTGTTTGTGCTTAAGGTGATGTCCTGGACTTGATTCCTGGGTAAAAAGGTGAAGGACAAAGTCCACTTAATCCACTCTACACTGAGAACAGAACACCTGCTAAGTATGCGTATCCCTCAGGATTGATTGTGGATCAGGAGTGATTTGAATTTCTTTGGACTTGAGAAAAACTTCTGAGTTTTGTAGGGCAATAAGATTTGGATTTTGGAATATTAAAAATTCGACATTCTTCCGCCTCGTCAAGATCTAGCGCCCAAACCAACTTCCAAACTTATCTATTGCTCGATACAGCAGGTGCATCGAGCAATTGACAGTCGAGGTTCTAGCACAGACTTTTTTTTAGGAGTTGGGCATCAGACGCCCCGACAATGCTAGATTAGGATTCAACCACTGAAATGACAACAATTATCAATTTTTTTTCGTTATCCTGTATTTTTATAACCGTATCATAGTCATCCTACACATGTAAAAGCGTATGCGCAGTCCGTTTGATGTCCCGCGATGCTTGTTTACGCAGCGTCGTCGGGCCAAGTGTGAAACGTTTGTTCTAAGTATGGCCCGCAATGCAATGCGTTTGGCTTTTTTGGTTATATTTATTTGTTCGAAATGTGTTAAAAATTGTGTTTAGATATATAATACTACTGTATAATATATATATATATATAATATAATAATACTGATTTTTGTTCTATTATCAAATAGCTCCGTGCCTCGGAGAGCACGTTACTTCGTCGGACTGCAGGACTTCGATATCGCCATTAGTAGGAGGTAGAACACGACAGTATCTCCCGTCTGAACTCACAACCCCCCCCCCCCATCTCCCCATTCCTCCCCTCCAACCCCGATCAAACTCCTCAACTACCCTCCCCCTCGAAGGTCGGCAGCGGAGTGTTACATCTCTGATGTCAATAGGCCATCGTGACCGCTCCCTATCATGTGGATCCCCTTTCAGCCGAAACTTCGATATTTTCCGTGAAGCGACTGCGATATGACTTCTAAGTCCATTGGAGAGTTAGACCAGCCGATGTTTCGACGTAGGAAATAAAATAAATTAAAATAATATAAATCAGTTTTCCGCTCATGTAAATATTTTTAAACAGTAATTAGTTAGAAAGCCTAAAAATAGATGGCGTTTGATGTTCTGCGTATTGAGGATAATGTTTATGTGTTCAACATAGCACTGCAGTGTGAACGCATGTGTGTTCTATGCGTGAAGGCATTCAACCGCCGAACACTTTGATTTTTAAATTCCTTCTTACTTCGCTATTAGTTTGCATTTAATGTTAACTATGTAAATATACATAAATCAAAATAATTCCTTCCTCCTATAGTCCCGGGTCCTTCAATCGGGGCGTGAAAAAGCATTTGATGAGGCCGTCAAGCTGAGGGCCACCACTAGCATTATTGGTATTTATAATGGTGACCCCCATTTCTGAGACTTTACCTTTAGCCTACCATCAGGAGAGGTGAAGTCATATTGACGTGTCCGATATTAAAAAAATACGCTGTTAATGGGTGAAAGGGGCTCTACTAACACTATTCTCAAAGCCAATGTCTTCTTCAAGCCCTAAAATACAATACTATATTGTATTAAACTAATGGTGGATACACTGCATACAGTATAATATAATTTTACTAGCTGATGCCCGCGGCTTCGCCCGCGCGGATGTCATATTATCTAGTTCTACTTAACCAATTGCTATCAAAAGATTTTAAGTCTGATCAAGACCTTTCTACTTAATAGAAAAACCGCTTTTGCGTCCATCACGAAAAGACTAGAACTTAAAAAATAATAATTTCAGAATCGTCTATATAACAATTAACGTAATTATTTTTTTAAATACCTATCTCCAATTTACAGACACAGTTTTATTAAACAATTTTATAATAGTATAGGCAGGAGATTAAATGGAGCACTTAAACCTTAAACAACCTTGAAATGATTGCAAAAAGTTAAAGTTGGTGCCGATTTTCTTGTTTCAAAGCTAAACTGGTTTAACGGGTCTAAAACGGAAAGGAGATGGCATATATCTTTTTACCGAAGGCAAGACAATGATCGGTATTCAGGGCTACTATGAGACGTTTAAACGAAACTTCGGTCGCACACGACACATTTTTCGATACGATATAGTGCATAGTATCTAACATGGCAAGATTTTGGAGTAGTGTGGGCCCCACTACGCCAAAACCTTGCCAAGTTAGATGCCTTACACTATACTTGTGTGTGGCAAAATGCGTCGCATAGAAACAGGTATAGTGTACGGCATCTAACTTGGTAAAGTTTTTGAGTAGTGGGGCCCACACTACTCCCATTGTGGGGTGCATTACCGACGTGAACTCACTCCTAAAACACAAGAGATTTGGTTACTTGGTTTATGGAAGTACTAGTAATTTTGTTTGTTAATATCCTTTTAAAAAGAAAAAAATGCCCGAAACTTCGATTCGCAACTTCGGCTTGTGTAGGTACACGTTCCGTAGTAGGCCTACAGTTGAGTTCGGTCAAACTCGTTCAGTGTAAATTGTTTTAACAATCACCGGGGCAGATGGGATACTCCCATAAAATCAGCGTTATTGGCCTTTTGAATTCGCCTACACGCATACATACTAGCAAAAGTAGCAAAAAAAAAAAAAAATATTAGTAAGATGAACTAAAGAAACCGAAATAAACTAATTTTAATTTTAATTTAATTTAATTTAATTTAAAAGTATATTTAAAAAAATGTTTCTGCTGTATTTGGTGATTGTATGCCACCTTAGTAAAACAAAAACAACCTGTATGTGATCTCGTAAATTAATTAACATATTTTTTCTTATCTTTGTAGATGTAACACACCATTCAGCTCACAAACTCAAGAATCATAAAAGTATCAGACGACACCGGGCTACCACCAATGGTAATTATTATACACCTACTGCCATCTGTAATCTAATTTCAAAAACTCGTACGAACATGTTACAATACTAATTTATAGATGGCGTGGTACTAAATTATTTTTTTATTTCTACTATTCGCCAACAGATGCCGTGCTTCACTTTGAACCAGAGCCCTATAGCAAGAAGTTGGAATTGAAGAATGCTGGCAAAATTCATTGCAAAGTTGCTGGAGGTGTTGCTCCCACGGTACAATGGTTTCTGGTAAGTTAAAACTGACAATTGGTATATAAGACCCTCATGACCCGAACTAGCTTCACTGGCAAGCCCCTGCTGTTTAACGGACAAGGTTTTGACCCAGGCTTTCCTCTCTAGGTTAAATAGCTGTTATACACGTATAAGTTATAATAAAACTTAATTTTGGAACCGAAACACGGTACCCGATTCTAAAAGACTAGAAAGTATATTACGTCTATTCCACGCTAGATGGCGTTTATATACATTTTATTTTTCAGAACGATGAGGATCCTTTGCCCGAAGGAGTATCGTCTGCCAACGGCACGCTGATGGTGGCCGAGGCTGAACGGAGACACTCCGGACAGTACACCTGCAAAGCAGTCGATGGAGAGAAGTCTATCACTTCCAAGATCACTTTGGATGTAGTAGGTAAGTTATACGGGCTACCATCCTAGATAGTGTCGATCCTAAAATGATGATCCTTAACTTGACGTCCTCAACCAATGCTTTTCACGCCCCGCTTAAAGAAACCGTATTAAAAGAGGAAAGAAACACGTGTGCAGATAGAACATTCCAATGCGAAAAAGAAAAGTCCCGATCCGCTTGGTTTGAGACGGCAGTGTTTGTACCGATATATCGTAAAAATAGTACCATCTGTGAGAGCATTTTTCAGCAGAAATGAAAAAAAAATGCAGATTAGGCACCGTTGGCAGCAGCTTTAAATATCCTAGAAAATTTTAATTAACCACATGTAAAATCGCGGCATATATCTAATCCCTTATATCATCTCATACCTTACGTGTCATTATTATTTTATATATCACTTTACAGTGACTCCACGGATAATCGAACCTGAGTCCGGCCAGCAACTCCACGTGACTGTCGGCCAGACGGCGGTGCTCAACTGTGTGGTGACAGGAGAACCTCGCCCCACCACTCACTGGGACCGCAACCGCGCCATATTGACTAAACAACGTTAGTATAAAAACAAAAATAGAACCGACCTACCTCCCTTTTTTAAGTCGGTTAATATTTTTTTTATACAGGGTCATTTGTAATTAACTGGCATCCTTCCAGGGGTAGGTAGCAGACATCATAAGTAGCAAAGTTTGTTCTGCGACTTTCAATAAAACTGAACACATTACTTAATAATGAGTTTTCAAGTTTATTATTGTAAGAACGAGATACTATTAAGCCTATGTTGAATTCATAAAACAAACATCGGTAGGTAGGTAGATAATGCATTAATGATTCAATTTAGATTTTTTAATGCGGGGTATTTGAAAAGTTGAATCATCGTATTTACAACAATTGAACTAATAGTTGATTTTTTTACAATATTACAAAGTATGTACAATTAGTTATTACCTCTGAGGTTCAAGTCCCGCGCATTCCGACGAGTATCACTCACAAAACCACTTTCAACATTGACACATTTAACACAAAGACCACGCCTAAAAATTTACTTTTCAGTTCATTAACACGGCCTGATTAGTTTTAATTTGCTTATGAGTATTCCACATTGGAATACTGATAAGGCATGGTGATAGTCAGATCGAAACAACACGGTAACGCGAAAAATCGTGGCACACAAAGACAAGTGATGCACACCTGTAACGACTGTGACGCGCGCGCATCTAGCGACCGACTGGCGGCTCGCAAAAAGAAATGGGTCAAGGTCAAAGGCGCTAGCGCCGCGCCCCGCCTCCTAATTGATGAGACGAGTTTGTTTACCTAATTTTTACGATGCGCGTAAACTGCGGCGGCGGCGCACGTAGAGTTAGTAATTTTTAGACGCAAAACTAAAATAATATTTATTTTTGTATGAAAGTAATATTTAACGAATTATAAAAAGTCGTAGAACAAAAATGATCAGTTATGATGTCAGCTATCTACCCCTGCGAGGATGCTAGTTAATTACAAATAACCCTGTATACTACGTAGGTTGCAGACAAGCACACGGCCCACCTGATGGGAAGTGGTCACCGTGGCCTATGAACGTGTGCAACACTAAAGTGTCACACACGCGCTGCCTA
The DNA here is from genome assembly GCA_963576445.1 of Lithosia quadra. NCBI lineage: Eukaryota > Metazoa > Arthropoda > Insecta > Lepidoptera > Erebidae > Lithosia > Lithosia quadra. The sequence continues at coordinate 2,895,280 of OY754900.1, read as the reverse complement.
CCCTGAAGGGAAAGGAGGAGAGCTGGGAAGGGGTCCAGGCTAGGAAGAGGAGGGGGAGGAGGGGTACAGTGAGCTCTGGCTACCCTACTTACCGGCGGGAGCACAAAACGATGGTTATTATGGCCGCGGTGTTCTGTAGGGCGGAGATACTAACCCAGTCGGATAGCTCATTTCGGACGGGAGATACCGTCGTGTCCTACCTCCTTGAAAATACTTAAACCTTCTCCAAAATGTAAGAAATACTGTTCTGAAAATCCGCATCAAAATCTATTCAAAAAACACGAGATGGTCGCGGCAAAGCAGCCAGCTTAAACAGTGAACCAGCTATTAAAAATTAAAGATTTAATGTTTTTGCAGAAAATGGAGTGGCTGACGAAGACAGTGACAACGCAACAACATCGAGGTGAGAAACACACCGTACACAATTATTACTTACTAGCTTCCGCCCGCGACTTCGCCCGCGTGGAATTCGGTATTGCCACCAAGTCTATTTAAATGAAACGACTCTCCACTCGACTTTCCACTCCGCTGTTCACTCCACTCTCCACTCCACACTCCACTCCACTGTTCACTCCACTCTCCACTCCACACTCCACTCTACTCTCTACCTCTACTCTACTGTCCAATCCCCTCTCCCGACTCCACCCTACATTCCACTCTCCACTTCAATCTCCACTCCACTTTCCACTCCACTCTCCACACCACTCCCCACTCCGCTCCACTCTCCACTCGTCTAGCCAAAACCTTTCGGATAAAAAGTACTAAACGGATTTTAGTGCGGTTTTCTTGGTCAGACCTAAAATTTGGAGATATGACCAAAAGTTTTTTTTTCTTAGTTATTGGTTTCACCTTACACCATCTTTACAGGGTTCACCTAAAGCGACAGTGTGGACATCATATCCCTTTATAACAGGACTTTTAGTTGTAATAATCGATATTTGAAAAAAAGACTTGGTTATGTTGACCACAAATATCTATATTTTTGCAATCCTTGTCTGTTTGTTCGTGATGGACGCAAAAACTGCTGAACAAATTTTGATGCCACCTTTTCATTAGAAAGGTCTTGGTTTTACATAAAATCTGCCGTATGTTTGATTGCATTTGGTTAAGTAGAACCGGGGATATGACCAAAAAACGATTACCAACCAATCGACTCCCACGGGCAGAGCCGCGGGTATTAGCTTGTATAAAAAGTAGCCTATATATTACTCCAGACTATAATCTATATCTGTATCAAATTTCAACCCGATCTATTCAGCCGTTTTTGCGTGAAAGAGTAACATACATACATCCAGACATCCCGACTGATCTACTCCGTGGGCCGACTGATCGACTCCGTGAGTGGAGTCGCGGGTATTAGCTTGTATAAAAAGTAGCCTATATGTTATTCCACACTTTAATCTATCTCGTTACCAAATTTCAGTCAGATCTATTGGGCCGTTTTTACGTGAAAGAGTAACAAAGATAGATCTAGAAATCCCGACCGATTGACTTTGCGAGCGGAGCCGCGGTATTAGCTTGTATAAAAAGTAGCCTATATGTTATTCCAGACTATAATCTATCTCTGCACCAAATTTTAGCCAGATCCATTAAGCCGTTTTTGTGTGGCAGAGTAACAAACATACATCCAGACATCCAGACATCCAGACATCCAGACATACATTCTTACAAACTTTCGCGTTTATAATATTAGTAGGACTAGTTCCTGCGAATGCTCGGCGTTATGTTACGGGTAAATGCTCACACCGAGTGTGCATTTTCCAACATTTCGTTGTATGCGTTCATTCTTTTTTGAAATGTCGGACCTACAAGTTGCGTGTGCTGCGTTTATCTTGATGAATTATATTAGAAGAAAAAACCTCCGCGTCACCCCGCAACCGCGCATCGCCCGCACTCGTGGCAGGACGAAATGTTACACCAATATGCTCGTTGGTTTATAACAAAGAGGCGAGCGAGTTCGACGTTTAGTTCGTAAAAGGATGATACACTAGAACATATTATTAGAGCGGCTCGTTGTTCTGTTATAATACTTTTCACGACGCGTTTTACGCCCGGTTAGGATCACAAGGTTGCGTTCGAATCTCGTTTGACACGCGTATACTGTCGCGCGTCTGTAGATTATAGGCGCGGTGTCGTAGGTACTAGCGTACTGCGCCTCGAATCTGCTAAAGACAAACCACTGACAAACCACTGACACTCTAAAAAATGCCATTTCATTGTAGACTATTGTTATCAGGTTAAAGTCTAAAGTCAAATGATATTTTGTAGAGCGAATGAAAGAGTTAAATGAATTCTTTTCATTTGATTTTAGACTTTCACTGTATAACGGTAAAGTCTACAATTAAATAGCATTTTTTGAGTGTCAGCAGTGGTATTACAGTGGTTTGTCTTTAGAAGAATCGAGGCCTGCTCAGTTCGGACAAGAGATACCGTCGTGGTCGTGTCCTACCTCGGTTGGTTAACGGGAATACTAGTAATTTTCGTAATGTCCTTTTGCAGGATCATTCTAATGAACAACGGTACCCTAGTGATCCGCCAGGTGTCGACACAAGACGCGGACATCTACGGTTGTACCGCCGGCAGCTCTGCGGGACTCGCCAGGAACGAACTCCAACTCGTTGTACATCCAGGTACGCAGGAATTATTAATTTAATGATTTTTGATCGAAACAAGCTGCTGTTTAAAAAAAAAAACCTTTTTTAAAAACAAACTTTTATTATTTATAATAAGTCATGGGACTTAAGTATGCGAAATTTCAGTTCAATTGAATAACCAGAAGAGGTCGAAAATGGCTTGCAAGATTTGATTACCGACAACGGGACAGGTGAAACTAAATAAAAGCTTGTAAAAATGAACATCCACGACGGGACTTGAACCCGCGACCAGTCCCTTACAGGAGGAATACTCTGACCAACTGAGCTACCTATACTCCATTTGGTTATTTACTTACCTGTTTTAAAAATCTGCCATTTTCAATGTTTACCACATGAAGAGTTGGATTGGGGGAGGGGGGGGGGGGGGGGGGATTGAGCTCTGGCTACCCTACTTACCGGCGGCGGGAACACATCACGATGGTTATTAAGGCCGCGGTGTTCTGTAGGGCGGAGGTACTACCCCAGTCGGAGTGCTCAATACGGACGGGAGGTACCGTCGTGTCCTACCTCCCTCATATTATGAAAATATGTGTTATTGTTACAGAGGGTGAGCTGCCCTCGGCGGAATCAAGTGGGGTGGCGGGCAAGGCGGTTGTGGTCTCCATATCCGTCGCTGGTGCTTATATGGTGCTCGTGTTGGCGCTCATGGTCTACTGCAGGAGAAGGAGGCTGAGGAGGCGGCAGAGAGGTTCGGAATGCACTCACTGGACTATTTATTGAGTCATTTGACTATTTTATATTGGCCAGGTCAATATGACTTCCCCTCGCCTGATGGTAAGCTAAAGATAAATTCTCAGGAATAGGACTCACCATTACAGATACCTATTTGGGTTATTGGGCCCTTTTTTATATTGATCATGTGAATATGACTTCGCCTCGCCGGATGGTAAGCTAAAGGTATAGTCTCGGGAATGGGGGTCACCATTACATACACCGGTAGTGCTACAGTGGCGGCCCTCAGCTTGACGGCCTCATCAAATGCTTTTTCACGCTCTGCTTAAAGGACCCGGGACTGTAGAAGGAAACATGTGAGCTGGTAAAGAATTCCAAGTCTTTATGATGTGGATAAGAACAGAGGCACCGAACCGCTTAGTTCTTGATAGAATTGTTTGCACCGTGTGAGGATATCTCGTCCTTATTTTAACGAAACAAGGGGCTCCCGTGATGTTGCATACGTCCATAGGCCACGGTGACCACTTCCCATCAGGTGGGCCGTGTGCTTGTCTGCCACGTAAGTAGTATAAAATAAAGTAAAAAAGCTACAAAACCTTAGTTTTATTGACCTATGATGTTGTTTCAGGAGAGAAAATGGAGTTAGAGATGACAGAAGGTCGGGAGAAGTTAGTAGAAGAAGGAGCAGAAGAAGATAAGACGAAGGTAAACGGAGCTGCTCTCCAGAATGGAAGACTGCTGGCTCATGATAAGGACAGCGGTAAGAAGCCTTTGTTATGGCAGTTTTGAACCGACTTCAAAAAAGGAGGTTCTCGTCATTCTCTGAACCTTTTTCCCAACTCAGTTAGGGTCGGCTTTGCAGTCTAACTGTGATGCGGCTGAACTTCGATATTTTCCGTGGAGCGACTGCCATCTAACCTCCACAACCAATGGTCATTATGACCAATGGCGATATCGAAGTTCCAAGTTAGACTGGTTGGACTTTTGTGGGCTCCAACGACTTGTTGACGACGACGTAACGAATGATGATGAATTTTCGACTGGGTGAACCGATTTTGATGATTCTTTTTTATTTGATAGCTGGCGCTTCCCGTGTGTTCCTATTTCAATTTCGTCCGTTGAAGTCAGTTTTTTTTTCTTATAGTTATTGGGTTTGTTTTATAGCTGAATGGATATAGCAGAAATTTGATACAGAGATGGATTTAAGTCTGATATATCGCATCAACTACTTGACTTGAAAATAATATTGATGATATTGATGTGCAAACGCAATTGGTCCACAAACGGATCACGATATTGAATCGCAATTTATATGGACAATTTTTTTTTATACTACTTAGGTGGCAGACAAGCACACGGCCCACCTGATGGGAAGCGGTCGCCGTGGCCTATAGACGTGTGCAACACTAAGGGTGTCACACACGCGCTGCCTACCCTGAAGGGAAGATGGGCGGGCTGGGAAGGGGCGGGGAGGCTAGGAAAAGATGGGAGGAGGAGTGGTACAGTGAGCTCTGGCTACCCTACTTACCGGCGGGAACACAACACGATGGTTATCATGGCCGCGGTGTTCTGTAGGGCGGAGGTACTACCCCAGTCGGACTGCTCATTTCGGACGGGAGATACCGTCATGGTCCTACCTCCTACAAAAAAAATATGCATATTCCTGATAAAAATTATAATTACTTATTATTATAATTTCGTATATAGGTGCTGACAATTCAGAGGTGTCCGGCATATCTCGTACATCGAAGAAATCCGGCCAGTACGAACACTTATCCGTACCGCGGACGCTGCTGACGGAACAAATAACGCTTGGTAAGTACAAAAATGAATATGTTACATTCTAGGACATATCAATCAATCAATTAGCCTATTGCAGCCCACTGCTGGACATAGGCCTCTACCAATGAACGCCATAGCACCCGATCCTCATCCTTGCGCATCCAGTCCATCCCAGCCACCTCTTCCAGGTTTTTTTTAATAATCGATAGGCTCGCGTTTGACGACAATCTCACCTGTTGGTAAGTGATGTGGTCGACAATGGAGCACGCTTGCCTAGAAGCAACCTGTTCACTCTAGACTTGAAGACTCCCAGGTTATGCTTTCTGGTAACACAGACTCAGGCAGGGCATTCCACTCCTTGGCAGGTCGTCCGACTATCGTGCTGGGGGGCATCCTACCTTCCGTTTGCCGATTCGCGGTCTCCACTCTAGGACTCGTTTGCTCCACTGGCCGTCCGTGCATTATAGGACATAACAAAAGCGTAACTCATGTCATATGTATTCTAAAATGCTTGTATACATTTTTTTTTGTAAATATAACAATATTGTACGCCGCACTACACAGCGCTGTCTAAATTTAAAGTAAGCATAGCATAACGAGTCAGTAAAATGGGTTCTAGAATGCGAAAAAACATACTGAGATACGTTTTTTAAATACCTACATATTATAGACAAAAACTGACCATATATCGAGAACCAATGCATGAATAGAAATACTTATTGAAACTAAGCGGGAATCGAACCCACAACCTCTGATATAGCAGTCAGATTCTCTACCGATACGAACGAAACACAGATCGACCATGTAAATCCGTACTAAAAACTACAAAATGTGGTTTTTCACCAGGTCGTGGTGAATTCGGCGAGGTGCTCCTAGCCAAGATCGACATGCTGCAGATAAGCAAACTACGGAACAAGGAAGAGCTGGAAACTGAACCGAAGATCAGGCCTGTTCTGGTCAAAGCGTTGACCACCAAAGATGAGGTAAGCGGACTTGGAAAAAAATTAATGGTATATATAAAAACTATTGTCAGTAACGATGCCATAACTTTTTGTTTGTCAGGTCCAACTGGCAGAGTTCCGTCGGCAACTGGACATATTCAGCAGAGTCCGACACGAGAACATTGTCCGTCTGATCGGACTGTGCAACGAAGCGGACCCTCACTATATGTTATTGGAACATACTGATTGGGTAAGTGTATTTTTTTAACAAGGTGTCCTGGTATTTATAAGTTTGCATTTACTGTTGTCTATATTAGACTTTCATTAGATTAGAATAACCGCGGTAGTCTAGTAGTCTGGGTAATGGACTGCTGAGACGAGGTCTCGGGTTCGATCCCAGGTTCACCAGGGCACACACCAATGGCTTTTCGAAGTTACACAGGTAGCAGTCGACCGAGTCTTTTAATAGTACAACATTTCTTAATCGAACCTATCATACACTGTTTCTTAAGATACAAGTTTCAACTTAGTTTAAGAGACAGGGCTTTATAACTCTAGTCATGTACAGAAATGGTCAATTCTAGCGAACTCGTCTTACAACTGCTGTTAACTTTATCTTTTTGCTTACATTGTTGTAACATTTTGAGACATAAAGATTTATTTATTTATTTATTTGATATATCTCCTCAGGGCGAGCTGAAGAAGTTCCTGATCGCGACCCGCTCGGCGGAGGAGAACGAGGAGTACATCGCGCGCGTGGGCCCTGCGCACGCGCCCCCGCCCGCGCCGCGCCCCGCGCCCCCCCTGGCGCCGCTGCACCGCGCGGTGCTGGGCGCGCACCTGGCCGCCGCCGCCAACAGATTAGCGCACCTGCGGCTCACTCACCGGTATGGTTGCTTGCCTTGTCGTTTTCTTATACAGCAGGTGGCAGATAAGCATACGCCCCGCCTGATGGGAAGCGGTCACCGTGGTCTATGGACGTGTCCAACACCAGGGGGCGTCACACTCGCGCTGCCGACCCTGGAGAGAAGCTTGAGAGAGGAGGTAGGACACGATGGTATTTCCCGTCTGAACTGAGCAGTCCGACTGAGGTAGTACCTCCGCCCTACAGAAGACCGCGGCCATCGTGTTGTGTTCCCACTGGTGACTACGAGTAGCCAGAACTCACGACCCCCTCCCTCCCATCACCTCAAACCTCTCATCCAAACCCGCCCAAAATCCTCAAACCCCGCCCCTTCCAAGTTCGGCAGCGCGAGTGTGACACCTCTACCAACCACGGTGACCGCTTCCCATCAGGTGGACCGTACGCTTGTCTACCACCTCAATAGTATAAAAAGAGAGTTTTTGTGCTGATAATACAGAAGATTTTGGTCTCCCCATTTACTGGTTACGATTTTTACTTATAATATTACGACTTATATCATTTTTCACCAACAGGGACATAGCAGCCCGCAACTGTGTGATCACCTCTAAGCTACAACTGAAGCTGTCCTTCCCCGCGCTAACGAGAGGGCCTGACTCCCACGAGTATTACAAACTACATGAACAGGTAAAGACTAGACGAACGAGGTGTAATGTCCCTCCGACAAAAGGGAGTTTGCTCTGATCAGCCAAGGTCATCACGCCTGGCAAACCTTAATGTTAGGAAGGAAGTTATATAATATACAAAAATGTCAATTGCTCCATTCAGTATTAGCAGTATTGAAGTAGTTCAATTTGCTGTTAATAGATGGCGCTGAATACATGTAGTAGTGATACTACTAGTGTAGTAGTATCACTACTAGTACTAGTACTTAGTAGTACTAGTAGCAGTGGTAATACTCTACACTCTGGCCCAGTCGGACTGCCCTATGTCCTTCGTCACATTGCATATGGATGGAGCATACATACATGCATACATACAAATCACGCCTTTTTCCTATTGGGGTAGGCAGAGACAACATCTTTCCACTTGTTACGATCTTGGCATACTCCTTTCGCTTCTTCAACTTTCATAATTGTTTTCATACATGCACGCCGGTTCCGGGTACTCTTGGACTATGGAGCATTATGCTACAATAAATGCTTAAAGTGTATATCTTGTCCAGGTGATCCCGTTACGTTGGCTGCCTCCCGAAGCGGTTCTCGAGGGTGATTACTCCACCAAGTCTGATGTGTACATGTTCGCAGTCACAGTATGGGAGGTATGGCTATTATTTATAGACAAACTGATAATATACTTAATTTAATTTGTAATTGGTACTTACAGATATACATACATATATGTCACGCCTTTTTCCCGGGGTAGGCAGAGACAACAGACCGCAATCTGTCTCTGTTTACATACTTCACGCGCTTCCTTTACTGTCATTAAAACTTTCATGCAAGCCCGCCGGTTTTGAGTGCTTTAGACCTGGGCCTCGATTCTGCTAAAGGCAAACCACTGTAATACCACTGACACTCTAAAAATGCTATTTAGACTTTAACTTTTTACTTTAGCTTTAGACTTTAGACTTTAACTTGATAGCAATAAAGTCTACAATTAAATGGCATTTTTAGAGTGTCAGTGGTATGTCAGTGGTTTGTCTTTAGCAGAATCGAGGCCCAGGACGGGATTTGAACCCGTGACTACTTCTGTTGTAGCTACCTGGACCCATCCTACAAAATGTAATTAATTTCTAGATTTACACAAAAGCGGAGCTTCCTTTCGCCAAGCTGAACGACAACTCAGTGCTGGAACGGGTCAAGAGTGACTCCCTCGAGTGGACGATACCCAGTTCGATGCCTGAGCCACTGGGTGCATTACTCGTGAGTATAAACTTTCATCCAAATCCGTTCAGGCTTTTTTGCGTAACAAACGTACATACTCACAAACTCTGGGTGCGGGCCGGAACCTCCACGTGGTGCACCCGGGCAACGGAGGCGAGCAGCGCCTCCCACTCGCCACGGGAGACGCTGCGGCCTGCGGCCAATACGTCCGGGGTGGGCGTGGCCTCTAGAGGGCTACACCGAGGCTCTCCACGTGTCCCTTTGACTAGCAGAGGGCACAGTGGGAAGCAAGTGGGGGGGCGTAATGCTCGCCCCACCCTTTCGGGGGGTCGAGGGGGCCATCTTAAAACAGTAGATGGCCCGGGGTCAGCTGGGGTACGAGGGATATACCCATTGGGAAACCTTACAACCCGGTAATTAAGGCCCGAAACGGCGTGCGGTTTTAGTCGGTTCGATCCCGACATAACTGCCACCTAAGTAGTATAAAAAAATCTATTTTATTATGATTATTAAAATCTCATTTTTCTTACAGAAACGCTGTTGGAGCAAATCTCCCGCCGACCGGCCGCAGTTCACGGAGATCTACGATGAGATAAACTCCTTACTCCAGGACCTCACCTCGGAGACCACCTCACAGAAATCTCAAGACAAGACCGAGCAATGAGGTGAGGTCACACAAGTGAACAAAAAATGGAAGGCAACTTTGAGCGTTTAGACTACGAATGTGCGGCCATTTTGAGAGATATAAGAAAATTGAGATGTCAATAACATCAGGGCCACAATTCTGCTAAAGGCAAACCACTGTAATACCACTGACACTCTAAAAATGCTATTTAATTGTAGACTTTACCGTTATACAGTTAAAGTCTAAAATCAAATGAAAAGAATTCATTTAACTTTTTCATTCGTTCTACAAAATATCATTTGACTTTAGACTTTAACCTGATAACAATAAAGTCTACAATTAAATGGCATTTTTAGAGTGTCAGTGGTAAATCAGTGGTTTGTCTTTAGCAGAATCGAGGCCCTGGTAATGTGTTTGAGTTTGGTTTTTTTGAGTCTAGGATTTGAGTAATTTGAGATATCTTTTTTTATTCTCGATACATACATACGATACAGGGTGAATTTTTTTAATTTGGTTGGCCAAACCTGAAACTGAGGGACAGCGATGCTCAAAGGAGTTCACGGCCCTGTGCAAAATTCACCCTGTGTATGAATGCTAAATATTAGTTATATAACGCTAAAATTATAATGCTGTGGAATCGTAAGGAATATGTGTAATTTTCTCTCAAAAAAGATACCTAATTCAGTTTAATTATTTTGACTGTCTTATTTTCAAGACATGAATCTGGAAGAAAGTGGCCAATAGTTTCGGGATTATGCAATCGATATATAAATTACAACCGAATATATAAGTTAATAATTATATAATTTGCGCAAAAGTCGTGCAAATCGTATACCTATAGTATTTGCACGAATTTTGTATAAATTATCTGCACGAAATAGGTGCCCGCATGCGAAACCTAAATAAAGATAGACTATAGTATCGAAGATAACACTACTACTACGACTATAGTAACATGACTTCACGTCGCCTGATGGCAAGCTAAAGGTAAAGTCTCAGGACCAGGGTCAACATTTTAAACCGGTTAAAATTTTTTTGTATCATTTTTAATATTTTATTAGCATTATTTAATAAAGCGTATTATGTGAGTTTAACCAGGTATAACTAAAAGAAACGACAATTTCATAAAAAATGCATCATTTTCTCTTAAAAAATGAGTCACGCAATGAATACTGTAATGACATCACCGGTCGTTGACCTCACGCCGCGTGGTGTCAACGACCGGTATCTTTTGACTCTACTAACACGATGGAGCGTGAATAATGCTAATTTAAAACTATAAAAATAATACAAAAAGAAATAAAATCATCCAATATTTTTGTTACATTCAATACTATCATCTATATTTATTTTCAAAAACGTTTCCCTAACACAGTGTATATGCAAGCATTATGACTTGTGTAGGTATATAGGCATCATGGACGTTAAAATGTGCGAAACCCTTAGTCAGTCATTTTTTATTAAGTATATAGTGAAATATATAGCCATTTTAATGCATTTATTATTCAATTTGTAGATTAAGGTAATTATAATATTAATTTTAAGTAATCTTAATCGAATTTGTATACAGATAATGTGATGTTTAAACATTGGTAGCATCGAAAACTAGTGACAACCCTAGCTAGTGAGTTGAAATCAAGGCAAAAAGAACTCTCGCGCGTTGTAATAAGGTATATAATAGACTGCGCGTATTAACGGTAGGCACATTTATTCTTGCCATTTAAGGTTGTGTGAGCTAATTTGAACTTTATTACGTAGTAGGAATAGTGATTTTCGTGTTTTATTTGTCACAATATCTGTTACAAAATCTATCCCGCCGATAAGGCTTGTATTATTATTAAATGTAAAATGACAAAAGCTAAATGATACTGCCATTTGTAAATAAAACTAGTGGTTAAGACTGAAGTTTAGGAGATAGTAAGTATAAGCCATGTATTTAGTAAGTAAAATATCGTCCGAAATTGATATGAAACGTCCTGATTGAATCGAAATCTTAGGATAAGTGAGCGGCCATTTTAGTGACGTCATTCGTAACGATAAACAGCTTGTATTGTTGAAATTTAAACCTATTAACGAGAATTATAGTGCTTATACGATCGATTTCTAGGTCTATAGCGCAGTAAATATATAAGCGGTACGGATTCTAGACCTAATTGTTGGAACAATGAGCCATGAATGAGCGTTAGGGTTGACAACTTAATTTATAAATAAAAGTTGCCAAATGTAAGTGGGGTGCAACAGATAAAATAACGTGCCCACGGCAACCGCGACTGATAGCCCATTGAGATCCGGTGAGGTTCGTGTAGATTCTTTTTTTATACTACTTAGGTGGCAGATAAGCACACGACCCATCTGATGGAAAGCGGTCTGGGGGAAGGGGGCTAGGAAGGGGGTAGGGGAGCTAGGAAGGGGTGAGGTGGGGGGGGAGAAGGGATGAGCTCTGGATTCTCTATTTACCGCCGAGAACACAACACGATGGTAATTATGGCCGCGGTCTTCTGTAGGGCGGAGGTACTACCTCAGTCGGACTGCTCAGGTTGGACAGGAGATGCCGTCGTGTCCTACCTCCTACAAATCCATTCGTGTGTGTGTCATTTTGAACGTTTAGTACGTAGTTTCTCTACTGCTTTAGCTTATATATTTACTGTGATGATAAGTAACATAAAATTCAGTAACACAAATTGCAAATTTTTAATTCCCGCCGAATTTGCTTCACAGATTAAAAATCAAAGTACTATTAGATCTTCGATTTTTAATCTGTCTTACGCTTTGATAATTTTGTCATCACGAATAATTCATAACTGATCGGCAATGTTTATATTTAATATAGTTTTGTACATTTTAAAACAAACAGTGACCAGATAATGCATTTATAGATATAAGTTACTTCGTAGATAATAATATAACTGTATTATTAATCTCAGTAATTAGAAATCTCATAGTTTTAGGTATTTCTTTGAGCAAAGACTGTTTTATTTAAGTCTCGAATGGTCTCGAAGCATTTTTAGTTAAGTCCGAATAATCTTTTGGCAGCTACTAAATTTTAATGTAAAGTTTGGACTACATATTTTAATAATAGCAATTTCTTCTTGTTTTTTAATTTATGTTTTAATGTATGCGTATCGATTTCAAATAAATAGTTACTCTCACTCTTGTCATAGTCACTCTTGTATAGGCCCTATGCTGCCTCAGCGTAGCGTCCATAGACATAATCTCTTCGAGAAAACTCTCGACCAATGAAATCACAGAAAAAAATTGTCACATGACATAAACGTCACCTTAACTCACCTCTCTACTTTTTTGCGATTGTATTGGTTGAAGAGAAAGGAAGTTTTATGTCTACAGTCGCACATAATTATAAACATTCTGAGTTTGCTGGTCTAGATTGCCAACCACGGCACGCATAAGCCATTCAGTTTTGGACAATGGTTCAGAGGAAAAGAGATGGAACTATACACTCTCGTATAGCTCCATCTCTCTTCCCCTGCACTGCCGAGCTCCAAGTAATTTTGAACTTTGTGATTAAAATTATATACACGTGATGTCACAATATATTTGTGATATCACTTATAAAGTAAAATTTCAATTAAATCTTACTAGTCTTGCTTTAATTATTCCTCTGAGTAGAAAAATGAATGCGTGTTAAATAATTATTTTTTGTTTTTTCTAAGCTGATTTTTTTATTAATTTGTGTAGCATAGTTAGCCAAGTAAGTAGCTTTTTTATAACTATATAGTACGTAGTTACAGTTAAACTGTAATAGATTTAATAGTGCCAGATATTTAGAAAAAAAATAATAATAAAAAAACACCATGACGCTAGAGTTGATTTCGGTATTTTAGTGTAGTTACTGATACAACTTTGGATTTTTGAAAGTCTTTAAACTTCCATTTTAATTATTAATAAAAGTCGATTACTACCATTTTAATTAATAATAATACGTTAACTTTTTACTGATAAATTGAACATGTAACTTTTGTGGCCAATAAATCAGTTCTTAGAGTAAGCCAAAGAGACATCTGGAGACAGTAATATTAACTTATTATTACAGCCTATTAGTTTTACTTAATCTAACTATTTTTCTAATATTTCTTTAACGAACGGCATATTAATTCATGTTTATTTTTTACTCGTAAATTATTCAAACTGGATCAGTTTGGATTGACTCAAGTTCTAAAATATCAGATTTAAAAGTCCTACCCGAACAGTCAATAATAAAGAATATATACAGACACGATTGTTATTTTTTTCATACAAAAATAAAGTATGAGACTACAGCCAAAAGTAAGATTAAAAGTCGTTTTTAGAACTAAAAAAAATTAGAATGAAAAGATCTAAAAATCTTTACAAAGTTTTACATTAAAAAAAAATTAATACCTTTCAATCAAACAGTTATCTTGCTGTTAGACTTTTTTTTTTTCAGAATATTTTAGTGTAGACGAATTGGGAACTGTACCTGCGACCATTGAAATGAGTCGAAATTGACAAATCATCTATGACATCTATTAGGATGATAATAAGAAAGCCAATCTAACTAAAATGTTTTAAATAAATTATTTTTACTTTATTGGAGAGTTAATATGTTCTTCCAATTATTTCGTACTTATGATATCCTATTGTGAATATATGAAAATATATCGATTCTTAAATAAAATTTTATCGATATTTCAATTATCGATAAAATTATTGTGACTATGTAATATTATTTCACATTTTAAATGTAGTGGCAATTGTAAAAGCTTACATTTTATTATGGTATAGTGGCTTTTAAGCAAAGACCATGATAACTTTTAAGTAAGCGGTATATGGCCGTATTGCTAGTCACGGCACGCAAAACAGTGATGTGATTGGTAATTTTTAACAGAGTACAGCCCTAAAACATGCACGTATATCATCATCATCATTCTCTGAACCTTTTTCCCAACTCAGTTGGGGTCGGCTTTCCAGTCTAATTGTGATGCGGCCGAACTTCGATATTTTCCGTGGAGCGACTGCCATTTGACCTCCACAACCAATGGTCATTATGACCAATGGCGATATCGAAGTTCCAAGTTAGACTGGTTGGACTTTTGTGGGCTCCAACTACCCGTAACGACTGCCATAGATGTTGTTATGGCAACCGGGACCGACGGCTTAACGGGCTCTCCGAGGCACTAATAAACCTGCGATAAAAACACACATAACTTCGAAAAGCATCGAAAAGTCATTGGTGTGTGCCATGGTGAACCTGGGATCGAACCCGAGACCTCGTCTCAGCAGTTCATTACCCAAATCACTTCATATTATTGAAACCAATTACGGGCTTAAAGGGCTGGCGTCAGTTATTTTATTGTTTTTTTTATTTCTATTAACCGAGGACTTTCGTTCAAGACGGTCGCCAATTTCTATAAATATGTTTAAAACTTAATATAATTATAATTAGTATTTAAAGTATTATTTAAGTGTGTTAAAGTCATATTTATCCTTTGTAGTAATAATTTTATATGCGTATGTGATATCGACTGACTGTTCAAACGTTTTTTCATTTAGAAAATTAGGCTTTACTGTGTATTTTATTAAAATAATTACTTATAAGCGTAGCGTATGTTATATGTATGTCGTCAATACTGATAAATTTGAATTTCAAATGTTTATATTTATCCGTTTTGGTGAATTTACGTGTAATTTGTAAATGAAAGAAAATTTTGCATTTGCGATTTTTAAATAAACGTAAGTATTAATGTATTTTTTTATTGCTTTTTATTTCGATGGGGACTCATAGATACCTTGTGTCTCAATTAGCCTGTTGCAGTCCATCGCTGGACATAGGCCTCTCCCATGTACGCCATAGTACCCATCCTTCTTGAGAAGTGTGTTTAAATAGGACCCAAGCCAACTTCACCTGCTAAACAATAACTTTGGCGCAGGATTTCCAATCAATCAAAAACAATAAGCATCCTTCGGGCTCCTTACTGCAAACTTTGAATGCAAATTTGTATCTATCTTATATATATAAAAATTAATCCCCATTTCCCTTGGTCACGGCATCACGCATAAACTATTGGACCGATTTCGTTAATTCTTTTTTTAGTGTTTGCTATTGTCTGGAGAAGGTTTTTATGAAAGAAAAAGTCAAGAAAGTTGTGCAGGGCATTAGAAAATTTGAGAAAACTTAACGACCATATTAACTTATTAGGAGACGGACATAGGATACTTTTTATCCTGCCACGGGGACGACGTATGCCACGGGCGAAGCCACGGGGCACAGCTGGTACTATTATAAAATTGTAAAGTACTGTGTCTGTACATTGGAGATATTTGAAAAAAGAAAACTTGTGTTATGTTATATAAACGATTCTAAACAAACATATTTTTAGAAGTATTTGTCTATATGTTCGCGATGGACGGGAGAACTACTGAACGGATTTTGATACGATTTGTTTGTTGAAAGATCAGATTTAAAATCCTACGCTGTTTGATCACAATCGGTTAAGTAGAACCGGGAAAAAAATCTATAAAGGGTAAAAAGACTTGACATTGGCGTCTCGCCATTAACTATATTTTATTTATATTTTATAAACATTTATAATATCATACTTGACATTGGCGAAATTGCGGTGATTATGCTGCTGTAGCCATTAACAAAAAGAAGTAGAACCGGAGATGATATAGTCAAAAAACGTGCAAGCCGATAACGCTGGCGGCGCCGCGGGTTAGTTGAAAATAAAACAGCTCTCTGATATTTAAGTAGTATTATTATCATTTAAAAAATTACAATATACATAATTTCAGTTACTTAAAGTTTAATATTTCTATAGATAATAAGTAGTCATTTACAAAATTATAATTATATTAATAGAAATTGGGATTGCTTATTCGTGCGTTTCTGGTTTCATGCATTCTGATAGTTCATACGACTCAAATCATACATGTACATATACCACCTGAGTAATAATCTGACTACGATGAATATTTTTTTATCAACGCCATACAATTTTGGAGTCACAGAGCTAAAAGTAGGCTTGGTACCGCATAGGACTGAGGTGAGAGGGAATTGTCTCATTGGGCTACCTTAGAGACCCGAAACCGTGCGATTTTAGTCGGGTCGACTGCTATAATAACTACGACGTGAGGTCATAGTACTCGCCATAAACCGAACCATATCAATCGCAATAAAAAAATTATGTTGCCTATCGATTGGTAAATTTGAATGACTGCACCCCGCTGGATGGTAAGAAGCTAGAGTGAAATTCAGAAGATGCTGGTCACCATTCCAGATGCTAACGATTCTAAATGGTAAATGCCTTGCTGGGCAACAGTACCAAGTCTACTATATTAGTCTGTGGTTGGAATAAAATTATTAAATAAGGATAAATGCATAATAATAATAAATGTAATAAAATCATTGGTTTACACATCTAAACTTAAGATAACGGAATACTTGTATCTTTCTAATAGTACAAGAAGATTAGCGACAAACAATTCACTTATATTTTTACTTGTTTAATCATATTTATTAAATTAATTTACATTTGCTAGAAAATATATAAAAATTTAATGAAAAATTGTTTCACTCGTGGAGAATTTCGTTTTCCTCCTAACTTCACCCACATATATGGACATGGGGAATTTCAGATTTGCTCATATTAGCCGTAGATGTAGAGCGAATTTCAGTTTACCCCTTCACGCTACACACACTTATTGGACATGGGGAATTTAATTTTACTCATATGCTCACTAACTTCAACCACTTATTGGACATGGAGAATTGCCCCATACACCCAACCCACAGGCTTCATTCACATATGGGTGCTGGAAGAATTTCAGTTTCCCATACACTCTTTTATTTGCCGCACCATAAAGACTTGGAATTCTTTACCAGCGCATGTGTTTCCTTCCTCCTATAGTCCCGGGGCCTTTAAGCGGGCCGTGAAAAAGCATTTGATGAGGCCGTCAAGCTGAGGGCCGCCACTGTAGCACTACCGGTGTATGTGGTGGTGACCCCAGTCTTGAGACTTTACCTTTAGCTCACCATCAGGCGAGGTAAAGACATTTTGACGTGTCCTATAAAAAAGAACACTCACTTTTGGGGGCAGGGAGAATTTCACTTGCCTTTTATACCCACTGTACAATTTTTTTTTGTTTTTTTGGTTTCCCCTCATGGTTAATCCACCATGAGGGGGAGTTTATTATATAACGGTTCGTTCTGCAATTTGATAGAGAATATTATGGGGATGTGTGAGAGCAACATTGAGTGTGTTATGTTAATTTTGTGATGTGTTGTGTTTTATTATGTTATTTTGATTGTTTTATGTGTTGTTGAAATTTTTGAGTGTGTTAACTATGTGGGTGACGAGGGTCATAAAGGTGTGAATGGCGGTTTGTTGTGATCACAATTTTAGAAATGAAATTATCTAATTCCCATCATTGGGTTAAATAAGCGGGTTGACGGAGAATACCCAACATTTTTACCAACATAAAATATTTAAATTCGAAGCAGTCGAACTTCATAGTCTGAAAGTAATTACTGGTAATTCATGTGACATTTATTTACTCGAACCATCTTTAAATAATTTTCTCCCAAAAGAGATATCATTATATCATTAATTAAAACAGATTCCCTTAAATTAATACGAAAATGCCAACAACTACACTATTGTCTTGGCACAGCACTAATTTGTCAGTAGTGTAATGGGTATTGAAAAATACCCTTGACACCACCGGTGGTGCAAAACAGTGGTGTCAAGGGTCCAAAAAGTTGTCTACATAAGATGGATTACTCTATTAAAAAAAATCGATGATAAGATAATATAAATTAAAATATAATAACATTAAATCTAAATATCTTGGATTAGACCTGTTATTAACATGGGTCGTAAGTCGATAATCTTCTGTAAATCCGCCTTCATGCATTATTACTATTAATAATAGTTAAGTAAATAATCCAGGCATTAACTGGCGCGAGGTCCTAACTTCCTCAGGCAGGATATACCCTAGAAATAGAAAAACATATAATCATTATTGCATGAATATGAAAGTACATACATACATACATACAATGCTCACGCTTTCTTCCCTCCGGGGGTAGGCAGAGACAACAGCCCGCCATCTGCCTCCGTTCTTACATACTTCACGCGCTTCCTCTACTGTCATTAAGCCTTTCATGCAAGCCCGCCGGTTTTGTGTGCTTCTGACCTGCCCTTTTTGCAATAATTCTTTAATTTGGTCAGTGTAAACTCTGCGAGGTTGACCCCGGCTTGCCTGCCTACATATTAGGTTTGTCATTCGCTCAGTATTCATTCGCTCTACGTGGTCAAACCACCTTAGCATACCCTTTTCAATTCTCATGTGCCATGGTGAACCTGGGATCGAACCCGAGACCTCGTCTCAGCAGTCCATTACCCAGACCACTAGGCTACCGCGGCCTGTAGAAACAAAGAGTGAACACATCGCACCTGTTCCAGGTACTCCTGTCGGGAGAGCCAGAAGTTGTCCCTGTTCTTGCACACCTCGGCCAGCACGGCGCCGCCGATGAACACCATGTCCTTGCGGCGGGGCGGGTCTTCCACGCGGATCTTGAATTTCTGGTAGAGAGAGGGGAAATTAGTATTTAGATAAAGGCGGCATGATTTAGATGAAGCCACGGTAACCGCTTCCGCTGAGTTTCTTGCCGGAGTCTTCTCAGGTCTGGGCCGCGTTTCGAACCGGTGATTCATTTGCTTCTAGTTTTAAATATTTATAAATTGGACGTTTTGTAAGTGCCGCTTAAAATGGTCTATACAGAATAAATGATTTTTGACTTTGATGGTAATCATTTTGACGTTCATAAGTGTTACTCTATCATCATATAAATAAGCTATTTTGACGCTCATAAGTGTTACTTTATCACGTACCACCATTTTGCTTACCATCAGGCGAGGTGAAGTCATTTTGACGTGCCCTATATATAAAAAAAATACAGATAAGCTATTTTGACGTTCATAAGTGTTACTCTATCACATACAAATAAGCTTTCCACCTATCATCCCCTGCTATCCCGTTCTGGATCTATAAACACGAAGCTATTTTGACGTTCATATGTGTTACTTGGTGACCTAGCTACATGAAGTACTAGCTGTTGCCCGCGGCTCCGCCCGCGTGGATGTCGGTTATCGCGACCAAACATAGCCTATGTTCATTCTCGAGGTCTAATCTACTCCTATACCAAATTTTATCAAAATCGCTTCAGCGTGAAAGCGTAACAGACAGACAGAGTTACTTTCGCATTTATAATATTAGTATGGATATTTGACTTAACAGTTCCTCACCGCAAGTTTATCACAGTCGTTCTTGAGCACTCTCTCCAGGTACAGCTGTTTGATCTCCCTCTCGAGGCGCGAGGGCAGGCCCGGGTACATGGTGGAGCCCCCGGACAGCACGATGTGTTTGTAAAGCTCGTTTCGCATGTCTATATCGGCAGCCTAGAATATAAACACATACACACATTCACTTAGAACATTATAAAGACTGTCCTGGCATGCTAGTGGTCTGGGTAATGGACTGCTGAGAGTCTCGGGTTCGATCCCAGGTTCACCATGGCACACACCAATGAATCTATGCTTTTCGAATTTATGTGTGTATTTATCGCAGGTTTATAAATGCCCGGTTAATGGCAATAGGCTCGCCACCTATTACATTGGGACCTAAACATAAACTGGCGAAATGTGGGTGCTAGCACCTCTGCCTACCCCTTCGGGGATATAGGCGTGAGTTTATGTTATGTCATGACATGTAGTTTTCCCCTTGACGTTTCTCTGCTCAGTTGAACCATTTCCAAATGGGTCAAAGGAGCAGGAAAACATTTTAAGGTTTAATGACCCAAGGTAGGACACGGACGGACAGACAGACAGACAGACAGACATGACAAATCTATAAGGGTTCCGTTTTTTGCCATTTGGCTACGGAACCCTAAAACGGCGGTTTAATGGTTAAGGAGCCGGATTTGCGGTACAGAGGTACCGGGTTCAAATCCTTTATACAAATATTTGCACCAATTGGGAATCGAACCGCAACCTCCGACTTTGTAATCGAAAGCTCTACCACCGCTACACCACACATCTTGTTGTTTTTTTTTCTTTTTAGCAAAATATTTGTAAAAATGTTTACCTGTATAGTATTGAACACGAGTTCTGCGATGCCCTGACCCTCGACGTTGATGAGATGCGGCTGGAACAGCGCCTCCGGAGCCTCGAACCTCTCACCTCCCACTTTGATGACTCGACCGTCGGGAAGCTGCGAATTATTTTACGATTTTTAATTCTAGTCAGTAAAATGACATTTCGAGTGTTGCAGGTTTTTTGTATAAAATAAATAGTGATGTGGTTGAATCGAGTTTTATAATCATAAGTTAGTCAAGATTATATTATTTTATTAAATAGCAAACTGCGTTTAAATAAATAAAAAAATATTATAAAAATCAATTTCTGTTCGTTAGTCTCGCTAAAACTAGAGAACGGCTGAACCGATTTGGCTAATTTTAGTCTTGAAATAATCGTGGAAGTCCAGAGAAGGTTTATACGGTAAGAAAATATGGAAAAATTGCAAATTAAATAAAACTGCGATGAGGTTCTTTAACTGATAAACTTCTATGAAAAATACTTCCGTCGTGTAACGTACTAGGCGAGCATAAATTGCAAAGAGGTTCATGCTCTGATAAAAATAAAGAATGACTAAAGTGTCTAGTCTATTGATTGCCGAACATCACTATTGTAGCGGGTCACCCTTTTTTGTATCAGTTACTAAGAAATATAAATTACTTTTCTCAAAAATTTATTTACAAAATCTGAAAATGATCATCTTCTTATGAAGCTGACTATGTATACGTACAACGTAGGGCTCCACAAGTACGGTGGTCTCCCACGCCAGCCTCTGTTCCTGTTCAATGTTGTACCCGATGTAGCAAAGCTTCTCCTTCATCATGCGGACGGTCTCGAAGTCTGCGGAGTGGTTGAAAGCATACCCTCGAAGGAGCAGCAACTGAAATGGTCAAAGGAAATTAGGATCGCGGAATACGGTTTAAGGTTCGATTCCAGAGTTAATTAGTGTTTTTTCTGTTAGTGGTTTCTCGATAGCACCATGGTCAGGAAGCCACTAAATAAACTCCAGTTCTACTCAACCGATTGTGTTTTTTTTTATACTACTTAGGTGTCAGACAAGCACACGGCCCACCTGATGGGAAGCGGTCACCGTGGCCTATGAACGTGTGCAACACTAAGGGTGTCACACGCGCGCTGCCTACCCTGAAGGGAAGGGGGAGGGCTGGGAAGGGGTGGGGAGGCTAGGAAGGGATGGGAGGAGGAGGGATACAGTGAGCTCTAGCTACCCTACTTACCGGCCTTACTTACGTAAATCGTGGTCAAACATAAGTAAAATTTTAGGTCTGACCAAAAGCTTTTAAACAAAAAAAACCGCATTAAAATCCGGTCAGTAGTTTTTGCTTCCATCGCGCACTAACAGAAAAGAATTCCAATATATATATATATCTTCGTGTTCAGAATCGTTCATATAACATAACATAACATAACATAAACTCACGCCTATATCCCCGAAGGGGTAGGCAGAGGTGCTAGCACCCACATTTCGCCAGTTTATGTTTAGGTCCCAATGTAATAGGTGGCGAGCCTATTGCCATTAACCGGGCACTTATAAACCTGCGATAAATACACACATAACTTCGAAAAGCATCGAAAAGTCATTGGTGTGTGCTATGGTGAACCTGGGATCGAACCCGAGACCTCGTCTCAGCAGTCCATTACCCTGACCACTAGGCTACCGCGGTTCATATAACATAATCATAAGTATTAAAGTAAAGGTAAGATCAAACCTTAATGAGGTATCTGGTGATGTCCCTGCCAGCAATGTCGAGTCTTCTCGTGAGGTGGGGCAGCGCGAACTCCTCGTATACGGGGCAGATGTGGGTCACTCCATCACCTGGGAAAAGTATCTTATTTATATTGTTAGCCAACGAGGGGACGATCTCCGTAGCATGGCGGTTGAAAATTGCTCAGTGCAAATATTTGTGTGCATGAATATGATTAATTGCATTGATATGGGTGTTTTTCATAGCAAATCATGTTAAATAAACCTCTTTAGCGTTCTTTAAGGGTAGTTGGAGCCCTAAAAAGTCCCACAACTGTCCCAACTACAGAACTTCGATATCGCCAATATGTTGTGGAGGTTAGATGGCAGTTGCTTCACGAAAAATATCGAAGTTCGCTACGTAAAAGGCTCGGAGCAGACTGTTACAATTTTTTTTATATAGGACACGTCAAAATGATATATGAGCCATGAATATATAAGCCACCATTTTGTAGTGGCGGCCATTTTGGATTTACAATGATACAGAATATATTAACTTGTATTGCCACCAGAACTAAAATATGTATCAGAACAACGGTTTTGACTCAAACAAATAGGTCAAGTTAATTAAAAGCGTTTAAAAAAGGATGTATGCAGTCTCTTACCTGAGTCGACAACGACCCCTGAGATGAGCCCCTGCGCGTACAGCGTGAGGACGGCCTGGATAGCGATGTACGCGCTGTCAAACTCGTACTTCTCGAACATGACCTGCACACAAACATACATGACTAGCGACCCCGGACCCGGCTTCGCCCGAGTGTAAATTCCAGTTTTCTTTGCTATAAACCTCACGGAGCCCGAGACCTTTCCAACGAATGCAAAACCGTGGAAATCGGTTCGTGCGTTCTGGAGTTATAGCGTCAGGAAGGAAAATTAGATTAGACTAACGTTCGAAAATTCGTCGGAATTCAAGCATAATCGTTATTAAAATTTCGATGGAAAAGTTTGTGACGATGTTTGGATGTCTGTTACTCAAACACACTCTAACGGCGAAACAGGGCCCTTAGCCAAGTGGCAAAAGTCTAAATCGCTATCGAATAGAATAGATTAGGTCGACCAATCACACTCCAGCTCGTGATTCCGCCGCGGCGCGCGCATCGTACGCCGGTGACGAACTTGAATGTGATTGGTCGACCTAATCGTTTCTATTCCGTAGCGATTTACGCTATGACACTTGTCTACGGGGCCTGGTCTGTCTGAAACTTGGTACATGGATAGATTACCTATAGTCTGGAAATACACATATACGAATATATTTTGATTCCTGGAATAAGTTGCCAATGGGAAGCATGAAGCAGGAACGAAATAAGAATCCCACGCGGGCGGGCGGCTAGCGGCTAGTATACAATTGTGGAGGAACGGGATGTGACGTCCCTCTAACACAAAGGAGGATCCTTCGACCAGGCAAGGTGATCACGCCGGGCGGGCCGCGGCCCAACGGTTATCGTTGAGATCTTGTATATATGCTACACCAGCGCGCGAACTGCACTTTCGCGATTCAGGATCGTAGTGACGTAGTTGTGACGTAGTTGTAGTATCGAAGTAGTTCGTCGTGCTGTCACTAGATGGCGCTGGGTATTTGTGGTATCGCCACACAATAAAATTATCTTACCTCAATCATCTTCTCCCTGTTCTTGGTAGGATTCATGGGCGGCTCAGTCAGCAAGATCTTGGTTTCCTTTGGGTCAACATTCATTTTGCTCGGACCAAAGGTGTAATCCCAGACGTGGCACATGTCTTCCCAGTTTCGGACTACCTGTAATTAAAATAAATGTTCTAGAACACATTACATAGTGTCATCTACACCCGAATTAAGCAGAGCTTGTCATATGGGTTCTAGATCATCAAAATCATTGCGTTGCGTATTTTAAAAAAAAGAAACTTACCCCATTCTCCATAGGATAGCTGACTTCCAGCATAGACCTTAGTTTCGACGCTTCATCTCCCACCATCAAATCCTGGAAGCATATTTTTTTTATATATTTATATAAAATTACTTTTCACGACAATAACAAAACGTATTCATAAAACTGGGTCAGCCATTGCAGCATTGTTATGGTAAATATTAGTAGAACTAAAAAATATTTGGAAAACGCCACGAAAATGCTATTAGGTTATAAAGCTATATTACAATACAATTTATACAGAAAGGCGACTTAGTCAACTGCAATAATGTGAGAGGTGCATCAGACTACAGTAAGTAGAAATGGAAAAGAATAATCGTGTGGGTTGAGGTCGTTTTGGGTGCGGGGCGGAACCTCCACGCGGTGCCGAACCTCACTCGTAGGGGAGGCGCTGCTGCCTGCGGAAAATGCCGGCCGGAGTGAGGAGCAAGTTTGACCGGGTAGGTTCTTCGAGCGCAGACAGGGGGTGACAGGACAGCCGCTAGTCACCCTACGCCCCACCGTCGGCAAGGCGGCGTAATGCTCCAAACCACATAACATTTTTTCTTTTTTTTTTTACGTGTGGAAACCCTCAAAGGATACCACCTCACCAGGGCCTCAATTCTGCTAAAGACAAACCACTGACACTCTAAAAAATGTCATTTAATTGTAGACTTTATTGTTATCATGTTGAAGTCTAAAGTCAAATGATATTTGTAGAGCGAATGAAAAAGTTAAATAAATTATTTTCATTTGATTTTAGACTTTAACTGTATAATAGTTAAGTCTACAATTAAATAGCATTTTTAGAGTGTCAGTGGTATTACAGTGGTTTGCCTTTAGCAGATCAAGGCCCTGGACAAGTGAAGTAGTTATGTCAGGATTGAACTGAAAACCATACGGTGTGCCATTCACTTGAGTCTTTGACCAGGGACCCGGGGATATCCTAAGAAGGAACTCCCCAGGAATCTTGGGAGACTTTGACCACTGGTCATAACACAGGTAGTCTCGCCGTGAAATTTGAAGGTTATTCCTCTTCATACAGAACTTGTCATCATACATCACCGTTTTGGGCCTGGTTCTACTAGAGCGACTGGCAGCCCTACCGTTCGCCCTCAGGCCTCATATACCACGTAACTAGAATTTTGCAACTAAGCTAAATAGCCTGTGTTAGGAGTGTACACTACTACCTCAAGTACCATTGCTGCTAATTCTGTTGTTACATCTCTAAACTTAAAATTCTCTAAAATTTTCTAACTGTATCTGGTTTTTTTATTATCAGATAGAAAAAGACAGATGATTTTACTTAAGTTAAGACCGTCAAATTAAGACAGCGCCTTGTTGGTGCGTAGTAAGTTAAGTCGCATGTTCGTAAGATGTCGACTAAAATTGAGGGTACCGTCAAGGCGCTGACTTAATTTGACAGGTGTTCACTAACATAAATCATCTGTCCTTTTCTATCTGATAATGAAAGAAACAGATGCAGTTAGAAAATTTTAGAGAATTTTAAGTTTAGAGATGTAACAACAGAATTAGCAGCATTGCCTAATTACACTACTGCTGAAAAAACTAACTAATAAAAGTATTTATGTACAATAGTTACAGCAAGCAGTGATAGTTTTGTATGCCGTGGTATGATAGCTATTGCTTTAACTAGAATACATAGCCCCACAATGAGAAGTTTACCTGGACTGTTTCAGGGTAAAGTGCCTGGATTGCGTGAAATATATACATTACGAATATAAGATTAATCTTTAGTTATAAAATTTATTCAGGATTTAAGAAGGAGGTAGGACACGACGGTATCTTCCGTCCGGAATGAGCTGTCCGACTGGGGTAGTACCTCCGCCCTACAGAAGACCGCGGCCATAATAACCATCGTGTTGTGTTCCCGCCGGTAAGTAGGGTAGCCAGAGCTCGCTGTACCCCTCCTTCCTCCACCCCTTCCTAGCCCTCCCTCTTTCCCTTCAGGGTAGGCAGCGCGTGTGTGACACCCTTAGTGTTGCACACGTCCATAGGCCACGGTGACCGCTTCCCATCAGGTGGGCCGTGTGCTGTTAAGGCCTGCTGTGTTAGGTTATAATGATAATGGTGATATCACAGCTAAAATTGTGTGAATTGTAGTTAATGTTATATCCAACCTTCGTCCTTTTAAGGGCCTATGCACATCACGTTTTTTTAACGCGCCGGTGAAGCGCGCTTGTAGCGATACAGACGCGATACGCACGCGAGTCAGACGCAGGCTTTAGTAGGCCATAAGAGATTCTAATTTTATCTACATATATACAAACATGTACTTACGCCTATATATACCCCTAGAGGTATATATAAGCATAGTTTGTACACTGCGTGAGCGGTAGGATATGGCGTTTCTTTATTATTTACTTATAGACTTTCCAATATGATGTTATTTGAATTAGAGGAACTACTTTTACAGTCGAGTCATTTGGGTACTGTGGCTGTAGGAACATCAAACTGTTCTCTTGAACAATTACAGGCAATAAGATATAAGTAGCTTAAAGCTCTGCACACTACACAACACACAAATATTCTCCCACTCCGGATCGTAGCTGGCGCAAAGGTTGGCCATCGCCATTCAACGCGGCAATGCGGCAAGCGTAAAGGCCACCTTAGCGTCGGATACGGTGAGAGGGGGGTTGATACTCTGAGTTGGTGCTTAATTATTTAATAGTTATTTAAGTTAGTAATAACACACAAATTAGAAAATTGTTGACAAACAAACTGACTGTTGACTGACAAGTATAATACAACAACTAATGTTAGTATAAACAATTCAATCATCTCCATATTATGGTTTTAATCGACAAGGAAACTACAAGTTTAATTACTTGATACAAGTCATTAAATAAATCAAGGGCAATGATATCTCTCTTTCGAATGGCCCCAAGCCCTAAACATAAAGGTTTTTAAGGAGGTAGGACACTACGGTATCTCCCATCCGAACGGAGCTGTCCGACTGGGGTAGTACAGAAGACCGCAGACATAATAACCATTGTGTTGTGTTCCTGGCGGTAAGTAGGGTGGCCAGAGCTCACGATCCCCCTCTCATATCCCAATCCCCTCATCCACCCTTCCCAAACTTCCCAACCACTCCACTCTCCAGGGTCAGCAGCGCGAGTGTGACGCCCCTGGTTTGATATCTGATAGAATTAATACCACAGTAATTTCTTTTAATTGCTTGCCAGCAAAAATTGGTATAAACAACATAATGATATATGTATTTCAGAACACTATACTCAAATAGAGCTAGAGTCAAGTTTAAAGACACACATAAGTAATTAGTAGACAATAAAAACTGTTATAGGTCGAAACTCATGCATATATTGAATAAGACTTACTCCAATACACACATCCTGCAACATAAATATAACTTATAGACTTCTTTCAAAACTTTAGGGTCCATAGTGCACATCTAGCAAGCATTGTTCGCTCAAATTATGCTACTCAAGCCAATTATTGTAATATTACCGGTATGTATTTAGATTGAAAAAATATTTATAAACAAATTCTTGGCAGAGTCTTTTCAGGAATTAATACTTGTGTGTATACTTTTTCTGTGTATTACTCCTAACATAATCTAATCATTAGGAGCATTTAGAGCTCCGTAACTCTGAAAAACTACTATCTGGCTTTTTTATAAGGTAGAATTATGGAAGTAGACAACATGACTGAAAAATTTATACTCTCTCTCTCTCTCTCTCTACCTTATGAAATTTCCTATTTTTTGAGGGCAATGAAGCAGAGCCTCATATGAGGTATCTTCCTGTATTAATAAAGATTTTTCTGATATTTATAGTGAATTAAAAGTTCCTAATCGTACATTTAAAACAAGCCACGTTAAGTTTCTTCAAGAATTTAAACAGTTTCATTTTTTAAGTATATGAGAATATTATCTCATAGTTCTGGTTGACTGGCGAAGCAGATCTTTCGAAACATTCCTAACGTAACATACCTTAACATCAATATCTCCGATTTTATTTTCCGCCCTGATGATCGGCCTGCCGACCATTGACGGGAATATGAAAGCGGGGAAGTTACTGCCGGCATATCCGCACTTCACAAACTAAAAACAACAATATATCATGAGGAAAAGGATGATTCAACTGCTTATCACAACCATCATTTTAATTCTATATTTTATGTGAACTTACACCAGTTCCGTTGTCACAAACGATAACTTTCCTTCCTTTTTCATCCATGTCTCTTAATTTATATAAATTTCACTTTTAGATGTGTTTCTGTTCAAATAAATCGAGATAAATCTGAGAAACAGAAACACGTAGCCCCCCGCACGGCTGTGCTGTCTGTCATTTTTTTTTCCTCAATGACAAATCGAAGCTAATTCAAAAGGAAATTAGACCTTAAATTCAGAGCAATAGAATTCTTTATTGTAAAACAATATAATATCCTGTTTCTGACACACCTATGAAATGTAGAGCTCTGAATAAGTAGGTTTTGGCCTGTTTTAGAAAAATGTAGGTATAAAAGTTCTATTGCCATAAGAAGTAGCTATAGGTATCTTATATAATTTATGATGAATTTAAATTTTACATTACGAAAGTTGCAAAAGATTATTGTTCTAGTCTAATAAACGAAAAAATCCAATTTTTTTCATAATTCCTACACGACACGACCAAACTATTACGATTATTAGTTTCTGCACTGATAGAAATCTGCCTCTTGTCAAAGACGTCAAAGTCATCAAACAAAATGTCACTGTAGGACAGCGAGTTTTCTCACGTGTTTTTGTTATTTTTAATTAGAAACGTTTATATTAGCATTAAAGACGCAAAAATGAAGCATAAAAGGTTCGAAGAGAACATCCTAGTCGATGAAGCGTACACAAATTACGGACAGGTGGACAAAAATGCCGACCAGAAAAAGTCCCAAGGCATTGCTAAACATTTCGCTGAAACATTAGAATATGAAGATAAAAAGAAATGGTATCATCAGGTAAGAGTTATTTACGACTTATTTTATACATTTCAAATTCAATAAACATCCATATTACACAATATACCTACTTCATAAAATACTGAAACATTAGTAGACATAACCATAAATGCGCTTCTTAACGGGCCATGTCTCTCGGCAATTGTATGGATGCAATACCGGCACTAATTGCCCGGCCATATCAATTTTTTTTTAATATGCCCAAGCAATCACGACCGGGCAACATGTCGCAATATGTCTGAAATAGGTAGTATGGCTCTTGATGCAGATTCTTAAACGGGCTACACAAACCGGCAACAATGGCTGACGAAATCACACAGGATAGAAAAGGATAGACTGTGTCATAACAAAGAGAGTGACTGAAACAAGTATAGAACTGGCCGAGAAATACTGCAGTAAAATCGATCGTCCAGCAATATATCCAGGCAATATCCGCCATATGTGGCTACACATGTTTGGCTATAATGGCTGAGCCATTACTCAAATATTGCTGATATTGCTGGAAATGTTGCCGGGCTACAATAGCCGGCTACATATTGCCAAAAAACATGGCCTGTTTAGAAGCACCTTAACTATTGATATACCTCTATAGTGTAGTGGTTGATTACTGTGTTGGAGGTCGCAGATTAGATTTTCGCTCAGTGCAAATAAATGTTTAATTTCACATTTGGTGTTTCTATGTGAAGGACTCATATTACAAGCTAATTAGCTATACTTGCTTTTAGTGGAGATAACATTGAGGGATGCTGTAAAATTATATACAAATGTTTTTTTGTTCTAGTTACCCGAGGAAGTTAGTACAATATCAAAGACACTAACCCAGCAGCAGATAGAGGAAATAAAAAAAGAAGCAAGCAGCGCTTTACATGGAGACACTATGGCATATGAAACAAGTTAGTATTTCTTTACTATAGTAGAAATTATAAATTAGTTGCATCTGTTCATCAGACATATAAAAAAAACTTTTTAACCAACTTGAAAATGAGAATCACTGCTTGACCTGTATGTTCGTCTGCGATTATCTCAAGTTTTGTTGAATTGATTTTGATGCAGTTTTCAGAAAATTATTTATTATATTCTGGAAAAGGTTTTAGTATACTCAACCAATTAAAAAAAGATTTCTTGGTTATATTTTTTACTTAAATGATTTCGTTTTTTTAAGGAAAATAATGGTGTTATTAGCAATTAGCATCTAAGTGTAATTGATTTTATGTTTCAGAAACTAACCGCAGTGGTTCTTCAGACCACCAATGGGCTAAAACTCTGCTGAATAAAGGTGCGATAGGGGACAGAGTAGCCGCCGCTACTATTCTTATTCAGGTCTGTATCTTATCGGCTTGCCCTTTTTTTTTTTTTTTTATCGTGCGGGAATCCCCATGGATACCACCCCCGTCGGCCATCAGGGGTGGTTATGTCGGGATCGAACCGACTAAAACCGCACGCCGTCTCGGGCCTTAGTAACCGGGGTGTAAGGTTACCCAATGGGCATATCCCTCGCACCCCAGCTGACCCCGGTCCATCTATGGTTTTAAGATGGCCCCCTCGACCCCCCGAAAGGGGGGGTGGGGCGAGCATCGCGCCACTTCGCCGACGGTGGGGTGTAGGGTGACAGGTGACAGGAGGCTCCCCGCTCGCTCCCCACTGTGCCATCTGCTAGTCAGAGGGACACGTGGAGAGCCTCGGAGCAGCCCTCTAGAGGGCCACTCCCACCCCGGCCGGATTGGCCGCAGGCAGCAGCGTCTCCCGTGGCGAGTGGGAGGCGCTGCTCGCCTCCGTTGCCCAGGTGCACCACATGGAGGTTCCGGCCCGCACCCTTATCGGCTTGCCCTGCTCAATTTTAAGAGTCTAGTACCATTTAAATGCTCATCAAAATAATTTTTAGAGCCCAGGACTAAGTAACAATCAAAATTTATTTGCTCACGGCATGGTTGTTAAAATGATGTAAATTGTGAAATAGAACCAGGAATATAGAATCGATAGAGAGTGGCTGCTGAAAAGCAACTGCAACATCAGAAACAAATAAATCGCAATAGAATCTGTTGAAATTGTTTTTATTTCAATAACATATTTATATTTTTTTGTATATACGTAGGTAGCAGAAAAGCGCACGGCCTACCTAATGGGAAGCGGCTACCGTGGCCTATGAACATGTGCAACACCAAGGGTGTCACACACGCTGTCTACCCTGAAGGGAAGGGGAGGGGGTGTGAGGGAGGAAGGGTACAGTGGGCTCTGGCTAGGGTAGCCAGAGCTTACCCGCGAGAACACAACACAATGGTTATTATGTCTCCTTCGCGGTCTCCTGTAGGGTGTAGGTACTACCCCAGTCGGACTGCCCAGTTCGGATGGGAGATACCATCGTGTCCTACCTCCTTCAATCCTCCTTTAATTGGTTTTTTAAATTACAGGATAATCCAATTTACAATTTGAGCGCACTAAGGAATCTTATCAACAATGTGAAACCAGCTAAGAAGAAGGACGGCATCATCATCATTGGTGAGTTCTTGAAATGCAAACTCAGAAATCAATATACACATGACCCTTCTGATGGCAAGTACATAATAGACTAGCTGTTGCTCCACACACGTGAAATACTGATCTCATTCCCATGACCCACAGGAACCATTCCCATTTCCGGGATAAGTGTACATCCTATTCTCAGACTTTACAGAATATACATACATAATTGCACAAGAATCATTATAGTCATTTCTCAGAAGGTTTGATACAAACACTGTGTCATGACAATTTTATTATTATTCACTTTATTTTAAACTAGCTGTTGCCCGCGGCTCCGCCCGCGTGGAATTCGGATTTTGTTCCAACATTTTTTCGTGCTATTAGTAAAGATGTATGGAAATCTGCCCGATTTATTGACATTAATGCTCACTGCTCCGCTCCCTTTGGTAGTAGCGTGATGATATATAGCCTATATTACTCCCAGATAGTGTAGCTTTCTATAAGTGAAAGAATTATTGAAATCGGTCCAGTAGTTTCGGAGCCTATTCATTACAAACATACAAAAATAGGTACAAATCTTTCCTCTTTATAATATTAGTATAGATAGTACTAGCGACCCGCCCCGGCTTCGCACGGGTGCAATGCTGATACTAAATTAGCCTTAGTATATGATGCATGTATTATACATATAAACCTTCCTCTTGAATCACTCTATCTATTGGAAAAAACCGCATCAAAATCCGTTGCGTAGTTTTAAAGATTTAAGCGCACATAGGGATATAGGGACAGAAAAGGCGACTTTGTTTTATACTATGTAGTGATGATAGATATATAGATATATACACATATAAATTACATTTTTAAATATAAAAAAAAAAATATATATATTTTATATATTATTATTTAATCAGGCAGGCAGTTGCTAGAATTGATAGTTGCCTGTATCCAGTTTCTAAAACTTGTTTTCTTTCCTTTTGTTTTAAAGTGTATATCCAGCCTGTGCCCGTAGCCAAGTGGAAAAATTATTCTATTCGATCGAATCGTATCGAATAGAAACGTTTAGGTCGACCAATCACACTCCAGCTCGTGATTTCGCCGCGGCGCGCGCATCGTACGCCGGCGACAAGCTTGGATGTGATTGGTTGACCTAATCTATTCGAAACGATAGCGATTTACGCTATGACACTTGTCTACGGGGGCTGTTCTTAAATTGGTTGATGGTTTGTGCTGAAATGACGTCATCGGGTAGCTTATTCCACACTCTAACCACTCTGTTACTGAAGAAGTGCTTGTGGGGGTTGTTTTATATATTAGAAGATTAATTGTCACAAGATCTCCAGGCCGGTACAGCTTTCCTGTCACAGTTGGGAGGCCTGCTTTCAGAGTAACAAACCAGGGTTTCTTTAGTCAACTAACTGGCATCCTGTTTCCCCAGACGCTCTATCAGAACTGCTAATTTCGGAGCTGCTGATCCCGGATGTCAAACTGCGTACGTTGGAACAGCATTCGTTGGGACACCTGGATGAGATGACTTCAGGCAATAAGCAGGCACGCAGAAATATACTAAAGCTATGGTATTATGAGGATCAGTTGAAGGAATTATATGGAAGTGAGTCAAAATCATTGAATTTTTTTTTATGAATATTGTTTTTAGCCAACTATTCTCAATGTATAGATGTTTTTATCTCTGCAGTGCTTATAGTTTAGTAACCTATCTGGTACATTGGGTGTACAGTAAAGTACGCCACTGTCACTCCACTGACATTTAAAAAAAATGCCATTTGATTTTAGACTCTATTATCATGTGGTTATAGTCTAAAGTTAAATCGTATTTTGTAGAGTGAATGAAAAAATGTAAGGAAGTCTTTCCATTTAATTTTAGACTTTCGATGTATATGGGTAAAGTATATAATTAAATGGCATTTTTAGAGTGTCATTGGCTGACAGTGGTGTGCTTTAGCAGGATCAGGACCCCAGACCTAACGAATTTCATCTTCAAGCTTGGTTACACTTACTGATTCACGGACGAGTAAACCTTTGTGAAGAACGATACTCGTTATTACATAAACATATACTCACACCTATATCCCCGAAGGGGTAGACAGAGGTGCTAGCACCCACATTTCGCCAGTTTATGTTTAGGTCCCAAGGTGGCGAGCCTATTGCCATCAACCGGGCACTTATAAACCTGCGATAAATACACACATAACTTCGAAAAGCATCGAAAAGTCGATTGGTGTGTGCCATGGTGAACCTGGGATCGAACCCGAGACCTCGTCTCAGCAGTTCATTACCCAGACCACTAGGCTACCGCGGCTTTATACTCGTTATTATGAAGCTCTATTAGTTGTTGATTCGTTTTGTACCATCTAATGACTCTTAATCTACTTGGAACCTTTTCCAGCATATGTGGAAGCCTTGAACAAGTTCGCACACGACTCGGTAGATGCTAACAAGGAGAAAGCAGTGAGCGCCATGTCCTACCTACTGATGCACCACCCTGAAAGAGAAAAGGTATGTACCAATACCCAATCACAATTTTTACACGCAGTTTGGTTTTAAAAGTCTAGTGGGGAATTTTTAGCACTTTATACTTCTAAGGTAGTAAACACAGAAAAGAGAAGTAAGTAGAAATGGTAAGTGGGCGTGGCACGCGTGTCACTGGTATGCGTTGGTTCGCAAGGTTTGCATAGTTATACTTTGTCTAATGTAGGATGATAAAAATGACAGCTCTAAGTAGGGTACCCCATATAGTATAATCGAAAATGAATCTTTCGATTTTCGATTATTGTTCCCATAGAATATAGAATCGATATTTACAAAAACACAAAAACTTTTTATTTTTTATTATTTTAGATAACTTACTTCAGGATGACAAAAGAGAAGTTTTATGGTATAGTATTTATGTTTCGTATCATATTTATCTAATTATATCACAAAAAAATTAGTAGAATAAGTACTTAATAATTCCAATAAATTATTTTAAATTCGATTCATTCGATTCATTTGTGTAGAGTCAATTGTGCTATATTCTTGCAAGACGCTTCACTATGACAAGTGGGCGGGGCTTGTCTATGTATTACCATAATTTTAGGGATATAATTTTGTATAAAAAAATACGATACTTCATAGACACGAACTGTCATTTTTATCATCCTAAATTAGACAGAGTATAGTATTGGTTAGTTTATAGAGAGAGAGAGAGAGAGAGATTATCTGAAGTTTTTCTTAAGTCAAATTTGTTTGATTCCAAATACGAAACGCCGTAAATTTTTTTTTATCTATAGCAAAGAAATCTCTAACACGAACTAGTAAGGTGTATTTTCGTTTTGCGGTATACATAATTTAGGCTAATTTGGTATGGAAGATATGCGACAAATCAAAACATTTGTTTACTAGTAGTGCAATGTATTATTAACTGGTTGTATGTGTGAGTTTGGCGACAGCGGTTCCCCTTATGAATAAGTAGTATCACACTTCCATTGTAGTAGGTATTCTTTATTCCGTGGGTCCATCCCAGAATTGTAACCAGTGTTGGTGACAATTGAGAAAGCAAAACGACAAGAATATGATTTCCGCCCAAAATTAAAGAAAATAGGGTCGGGAATGGTTCCCACTTCCAAAACCCATAGTTTTGAACTGTGAACGGACCCCTAAAATAAATTTCAACTATATAAATTATCCGCAGATGTTACTGACCAATATAATCAACAAGCTGGGCGACCCATCGCAGGCGGTGGCCAGTAAGGTCATCTACCATCTGTGTCAGTTGCTCTTTAACCATCCCAATATGAAGAAAGTGGTTTTGAGCGATATTGAAAAGATGTTGTTTAGGTAAGCCTTTTTTATCTGTATCTATATTAATAGTCTGCCTGCCTGCCTGCCTGAGTCTGTATTTCCGGAAAGCTACAACCTGGGAGTCTTCAAGTCTAGAGTGAATAGGTTTCTTCTAGGCAAGCGTGCTCCACCGTCGACCACATCATCATTTACCAACAGGTGAGATCGTGGTCAAACGCGAGCCTATTACCAATAAAAAAAAAAAATGTACATGTAATGATGTACATGTAATGGCCTCAGTGGCGTAGCGATAGTGCATGCGACTGCTACGCAGGAGGTGCGGGTTCGATTTCCGCTCATTTGCATTGGTATGGGTGTTTCCATGTATAATAAGTATGTATTTACAAAAAAAAAAGTATATAAGTATGTTTATCAGCATTCTAGAACCCATAAAATAAGCCAGTTAACTAAGCTTACTTTGGATCTAGGGAGCGATGTGTAGAATGTTGTAGAATATTTATTTATTTATTATTTATTTATTATTTATATGAACAATTCTGAACACAATAATATTTTTTTGTTATTCTTGTCTGTTTGTCGGTTTTTCTTTTTTTTTCATTCATGATAGGTCTTTATCACACCTGTTGGTAAGTGAAGATGTGGTCTACGATTCACATCAGAAAGTACGTAAATCGGTTCTATTTTGATACCATCACATACAATCTTTTTTAAGTTTGTAACTAAAACCTTCTCTGGAATGTAACAAATAATTTCATGAAAATTGCATCAATATGGGTTCCACAAAACATGAGATAATCGTGGACATTACACATTACATACAGGTCAAACAGTGACCCTCCTTTTGAAGTCGGTTAAAAGGAAACTTGTTCCAGGTCCAACATTTCGTCCCGGGCGCAGTACTACGGTATCTGCTTCCTCAACCAGTTCTTCTTGGGGAAGGATGACTCGCAAATAGCTGAGAATCTCATCAGGATATACTTCTCGTTCTTCAAAGCTTCTATTAAAAAGGTATGTACAGTAACCGCGGTAGCCTAGTGGTCTGGGTAATGGACTGCTGAGACGAGGTCTCGGGTTCGATCCCAGGTTCACCATGGCACACACCAATGACTTTTCGATGCTTTTCGAAGTTATGTGTGTATTTATCGCGGGTTTATAAGTGCCCGGTTAATGGCAATAGGCTCACCACCTATTACATTGGGACCTAAAACATGAACTGGCAAATGTGGGTGCTAGCTCTGTCTACCCCTTCGGGGATATAGGCGTGAGTTTATGTTATGTTATGTTATTTACACAAAGTCGCCTGCGTTGTCGCACAGAAACTCTCTCAACCCGGGGATTTTCGCACGTGAATAAAATAAAAAGGACTCGAACCGGGGCCTCGATTCTGCTAAAAAACCACTGTAATACCACTGACACTCTAAAAATGCTATTTAATTGTAGACTTTACCGTTATACAGTCAAAGTCTAAAATCAAATGAAAAGAATCCATTTAACTTTTTCATTCGCTCTACAAAATATCATTTGCCTTTAGACTTTAACATGATAATAATAAAGTCTACAATTAAATGACATTTTTTAGCGTGTCAGTGGTATGTTTTTAGTAGAATCAAGGCCCGTGTCTCTTTCGATTGTAAAGTCGTCTGCCTAACCCCTAACCTTCATTTTTTTCCAGGGTGAAATCGATTCCCGTTTAATGTCAGCCATTTTGACGGGTGTGAAACGCGCGTACCCGTTCGCGAATAAGGAGCGCTTGTCAGAGACCCCGACGCACATAGATGCGATACACCGGCTCGTGCACCTCGCGGGAATCAACATCGCTATACATGCGCTTGCGCTGCTGTTCCATATCAGTGATGCGTCTAAAGGGACAAGTGATCGGTGAGTTACTATTTATAATAGTTAGGATTTTAAAGAAGGTAGGACACGACGGTATCTCCCGTCCGAAATGAGCTGTCCGACTGGGGTAGTACCTCCGCCCTACAGAACACCGCGGCCATAATAACCATCGAGTTGTGTTCCCGCCGGTAAGTAGGGTAGCCAGAGCTCAATGTACCCCTCCTCCTCCCATCCCTTCGCGTCCTATGTTGTTGTCTCTCTTCCCTATACACAGAATTTCCGTTACGTCAAAAAAGAATCGCGCGTGAAAGATTTAGTTCACTATGAACTTAAAAACACAATCGCGCACGATTGCGCGTACGAGCATTCCGTCGCGCTGGACACTCTTAAAACGCG
Source organism: Lithosia quadra (assembly GCA_963576445.1). Classification (NCBI taxonomy): domain Eukaryota; kingdom Metazoa; phylum Arthropoda; class Insecta; order Lepidoptera; family Erebidae; genus Lithosia; species Lithosia quadra. The sequence goes on along the minus strand of OY754900.1, from coordinate 2,857,635 downwards.
CGATAGACAGCCCGTGTACAGCCGGCTATTGAGTGACCGTGTAAAGTTCGCTATTGACACAGGCGGAGTCGTGTGCAACAGCTAGTATTAATATATCTCCATTCCAGATACTACACCGCCCTCTACCGCAAGTTAACAAATGCTGAAATCTTCAACACAACACACTCAGCTCTCCTCTTCTCTCTCATATACAAGTCGTTGAAGCAAGACAAGAATATACCGCGGGTTAGCTCGTTCATCAAGCGGTTACTGCAGCTGTGTTGTTATATGACTCCTGCGCAGGCCTGCGGGATGCTGTTCCTCATATCTCAAGTTCTTAAAGATGGGGAGAAAAAGGATTCTGTGCAGTTGGTGTGGACTAAGAGAGAGATTAAAGAGGTAATAATTATGAGATTTTTAACCAACTTGAAAAGGCTTGACCTGTATGTTTGTCAGCGATTATCTCGCATTTTGTTGAACTGATTTTGATGTGGTTTTCAGAATGTATTTTTTTACATTCTGGAGATGGTTTTAGTATACTAAGGTCTATCCACACACATCAGGGACGTGACTGGGCCATGCCCGTACTTAGGCAAGGCAAGGAAGCTGGGTGCGGGCCGGAACCTCCACGTGGTGCACCCGGGCAACGGAGGCGAGCAGCGCCTCCCACTCGCCACGGGAGACGCTGCTGCCTGCGGCCAATCCGTCCGGGGTGGGAGTGACCCTCCAGAGGGCTGCTCCGAGGCTCTCCACGTGTCCCTCTGACTAGCAGATGGCACAGTGGGGAGCGAGGTGAGCTGATTGTCTGCGCGCCGACGGTTGGGTGACAGGACGGCCGCCTGTCACCCTACACCCCACCTTCGTCGGGGGGTCGAGGGGTCCATCTTAAAACCGTAGATGGCCCCGGGGTCAGCTGGGTGCGAGGGATATGCCCATTGGGTAACCTTACACCCCGGTAACGGTAACCTGTTAGGAGTGGGTTTACGTCGGTAGTGTAATGACCTGGATTCGAACCCGGGGCCTCTCGATCGTAAGGCGGACTTCTTAACCACTAAGCTGCCGCTTTTTCTCCTGTTTTAAACAATTCTGTATCGCAAACAAATCTTTATAAATAATATTATAGATTACGAATGAGTCAACAATTTTATCGATATCGATACTTTTTTAATTACTTGTTTGGAATCCCTAGCTATTGAGTTGTCATTTTTTTGACAATTCGTCACCCAATCACAAAGGGCGAAACGCATTCTCTCCCCGCCGCGAATTGGTGACTTTGATTTAGAACAAAAACATGCCCATACTCTCTCCACTGGTTATTGTGCTCCGTGGGTGCGAGGGATTTGCCTATTGGTAATTAAGACCCGAGACGGCGTACGGTTTTAGTCGGTTCGATCCCGACATAACCACCCCCAATGGCCGACGGGGGTGGTATCCATAGGGATTTCCGCACGATAAATAAAGGCAAGGCAAAGAAACTCCGTCGCCGGTCCGGACACGGATGTGTGTGAACGGGACATAAAATGTACACACTGATATTTTTTTTATCCCCTGACGGGACACGGTCCATCCACGTCCCGGGCACGGCCCTGATGTGATAAACCTTTAACCGACTTTAAAAATAGGTAAGTAAGTCGGTTCTAGTTTTGTATTACAATTTTAAAAATTCGATTCCGAGATTAGTAGTATTAATGGGTTTTAGAACACTTCTGCTTGCCCCTTCTGGGGTATTTGTAAACATTTTTTTGCCCCAATTGCTTTACACACCGGTAATTAAGACCCATGGCGGCGTGCGGTTTTAGTCAGTCCAAATATAACTACCCTCAATGGCCGATAGTAGCGGCCCGCGTGGGATTTCCGCCAGAAAAAAAAAATTACGATCGAATATATAAATTATTTTATTTCCTCATCAGGAAATTAAAGATGAACCACCCGAAACTATAGAAGACGACGAAGAAGCACAGAATGCAGAACAGAGCGATAAAGAAGATACCATTACTGAAGTGATCAACACAATAGAGAGCATAGAAGATGGAGAAGTTAAAGTGCAGGAGAAGAGAGTTGATCTTCTGCATGGTGATAAGAAGGATTTATTGTTGGGTAAGATGTTGTTAATATTATAAATTAGTTTAAATAACCACGGTAGCCCAGTGGTCTGGGTAATGGACTGCTGAGACGAGGTCTCGGGTTCGATCCCAAGTTCACCATGGCACACACCAATAAATTTTCGAAGTTATGTGTGTATTTATCGCAGGTTTATAAGTGCCCGGTTAATGGCAATAGGCTCGCCACCTATTACATTGGGACCTAAACATAAACTGGCGAAATGTGGTTGCTAGCACCTCTGTCTACCCCTTCGGGGATATAGGCGTGAGTTTATGATATGTTATGATGATTAATTTTCAGACGATGATGAAGACGAATCGTATGTGGACTTGAAGATCGATAACCAGGGCAACATACGGCCGAAGAAGCGTAAGCAGTCCACCGTGACACCCGGCTGGTTCCACGCCAAGGTGAAGAAAGAGGCCGTCGTCGATGGAGACGGTGAACAGGAACCTGAACAGAAGAGCAAGGATCTTGAGGCTAAGATACAGTTGAAGAAGACTGTCAATATGGATAAGGTAAAATTAAATTTAAAATTTAAAAAACCCCCGACTCACAAAAAAGAACCTGCAAAAAGTAAAAAATAACTATTACATTATGACCTATCTACCCTAAGTATTCAACCTTTATTATTATTATAGGTAAAAATTAACTATTACATTATGGCCTATCTACCCTAAGTATTGAACCTTTATTATTATTATAGGTAAAAAATAACTATTACATTATGACCTATCTACCCTAAGTATTCAACCTTTATTATTATTATAGGTAAAAAATAACTATTACATTATGACCTATCTACCCTAAGTATTCAACCTTTATTATTATTATAGGTAGCTATATTATTTACGTATACATATTTTTAACTAACAGTTTGTCTCGTCGGGGACCGCTCACCTAATCATAACCTAATCGATGCAACGATTTGTCTCGCAAGATCTAAAGCGGTCCCCCCAGGGTTAAAAAGGAAAAAGTATATAAGTATGCTTATCCGCATTCTAGAACCCATAAGCTAATTAAACTATGCTTACTATGGTGCGAGAGCGCTGTGCAGATTGCCGTAGGATATTAAAAATCCTTAAGATATGCCTATTGGGTAACCTTACACCTCGGTAATTAAGAACCGAGACGGCGTGCGGTTTTAGTCGGTTCGAACCCGACATAAACACCCCCGCACGATATAACCCCCCTTAGCCGCAGGGTGGTATCCGTGGAGAGTTCCACACGATATTACTCTTTACCGCGGTAGCCTAGTGGTCTGGGTAATGGACTGCTGAGACCAGGTCTCGGGTTCGATCCCAGGTTTACCATGGCACACACCAATGACTTTTCGATGCTTTTCCAAGTTATGTGTGTATTTATCGCAGGTTTATAAGTGCCCGGTTAATGGCAATAGGCTCGCCACCTATTACATTGGGACCTAAACATAAACTGGCGAAATGTGGGTGCTAGCACCTCTGTCTACTCCTTCGGGGATATAGGCGTGAGTTTATGTATGTATGTATATATGTATTACTCTTTACAAAATATGCTTAGATTGGGTCCAAATTGTGTTGTGTACAATGTCCTAAAATATTTATAATCTGTTTTCCGCATCCGCAGGAGATAACGGAATACAACCCGTTTGTCCGCAACCCTGCGTTCGCCGGCGCCCACTGCTCCGCCTACCTGGAACTCATCAGCCTCACCAGGCACTTCCATCCCACTGTCAAACTGTTCGCCGAAAGAATCATGAATCGTATGTATGCCCCCCCCCCCACTTTTTCCGTTGCAAATCCCCATGGATAATACCCCCGCGGCTTGCGGTAGCTGTTATGTTGGGCTTGAACTGACTAAAACCGCACGCCGTCTCGGGTTTTTGAGCGCCGGGGTGTAAGCTGGCCCACCCATTTCCCCATCCGCTTCCCATCAGATGAACCGTGTGCCCCCTCCCCCCCCCCCCACCAAGATCTTCAGGGACTTGACGGGTGATATTCTGGTATAAGCTTTCCTCTTTACAGTCGCTCCCATAAATAAATAATAAGCGGGTTCACTGTTTGTCCTAGAGAAGGTTTAAGTATACTTATCCGCCTTGAAAAAAGGAGGTATATTAATTTTATGTTTGAATAAAGAATGTTAGTGTTTCTTCTCATTCGTACTCACTTTCTTTTCAGAACAAGTAATTCAATACAGTGGCGATCCGCTAAAAGACTTCGCCGGGATTCGATTCTTGGACCGTTTCGTGTTCAAGAACCCTAAGAAGCGCTCCGAAGATCAACAAGACGAAGGAGTCAGGAAAGTGAAGGGGTCGCATCCCAAGTTCGCCGTTAGGAAGAATTATGTTGCCAAAGGTATTATAAAACTGGATAGGTCTATAGCACACTAAATATATGGAAGTAGGACACGACGATATCTCCCGCCCGAACTGAGCAGTCCGACTGGGGTAGTACCTCCGGCCTACAGAACACCGCGCCCATACTCCCCAATCTCTCCCCTCCAGGGTCGGCAGCGTGAGAGTGACACCACGGTGACCACTTCCCATCAGGTGGGAGGTGTGCTTGTCTGCCACCTCACTATTGAGGTGGCAGACAAGCACACATTATAAAAAAATAATAATTGTATAAAACGTGATTATACTGCATTGGGGCCTTCGATGGTGGTCGCGATTTGATTTTTAAAAAAGGCTATTTCTACAAAAGTAATTCAGAATTAGAGGAATAATGACGTTTATTGGGTTTTTTGGGGATTGGGGAGAATTGGGACCTAAACATAAACTGGCGAAATGTGGGTGCTAGCACCTCTGCCTACCCCTTCGGGGATATAGGCGTGAGTTTATGTTATGTTATGTTATTACGAAGTAAATAACGACTCGCTATATGATTAATCGAATGAATCATATTTACAGATTGATAAACCTTATATACCTACTAATTAAATACAATATTAAGTGGGGTTACTTGTCTTGACGACAAGTATCACATCTGTATTATTTGCAGTCTTGCATCTATCAGATCAGCTTCCTAGGAGGAATGTGCTCTGGGGTTGCATGACCTGATTCCTCCAAGCCCCTTTCATCACCGAACGACCAGACGTACGGCGATGCGCCATCGTTATATGGTGGACATTCCGCTAATACGCACGAATCGCTTCAGCAATACGTACAGGTGAACCACATTATTATAAGTCGCAAAATTCGCCTGCACAGAAGAGAACAACCTAACGCCGATAAATTACGATTGCCAACACTTTTGAAAAATCGACTTTATTGCGTTAAATTAAGATTGAAAATGCAATAAATCCAGAGAGTAGTGCCACCTCGCTCGCTGACTGACGCGGCAACGCGATTCTACGGGCATCCAACATGGCGCGCAGGTGGCAGCCAATAAGGGTGCGGGCCGGAACCTCCACGTGGTGCACCTGGGCAACGGAGGCGAGCAGCGCCTCCCACTCGCCACGGGAGACGCTGCTGCCTGCGGCCAATCCGGCCGTGGTGGGAGTGGCCCTCTAGAGGGCTGCTCCGAGGCTCTCCACGTGTCCCTCTGACTAGCAGATGGCACAGTGGGGAGCGAGCGGGGGGCGAGCTGATTGTCTGCGCGCCGACGGTTGGGTGACAGGACGGCCTCCTGTCACCCTACACCCCACCGTCAGCGAAGTGGCGCGATGCTCGCCCCACCCCCCCTTTCGGGGGGTCGAGGGGGCCATCTTAAAACCGTAGATGGCCCGGGGTCAGCTGGGGTGCGAGGGATATGCCCATTGGGTAACCTTACACCCCGGTTACTAAGGCCCGAGACGGCGTGCGGTTTTAGTCGGTTCGATCCCGACATAACCACCCCCGATGGCCGACGGGGGTGGTATCCATGGGGATTTCCGCACGATAAAAAAAAAAAAGGTGGCAGCCAATAAAAAAATGCCATGTTTGGCGCGTCCATGCGGAGCTTTGTGATTGGTTAAGATTTTTTCGCGCGTTTCAAATATCGGACTTCTGCGCAGGTACATCGGCGTAACTTATAAACGTGGTACTACTCTACATTACGCTAAGGAGTGGAGTGCCCTGCCCGAGTCTGTGTTTCCGGAAAGCTATAACCTGGGAGTCTTAAAGTCTAGAGTGAACAGGCTGCTTCTAGGCAATCGTGCTCCATTGTCGACCACATCGTCACTTACCATCAGGTGAGATAGTGGTCAAACGCGAGTCTATCGACTATAAAAAAAAGGAATCACGTAGAGATTGTGACGCGCTACTACATGACTACACGTAACTATCATAGTGTTCATTGGGAGAGACCTATGTCCAACAGTGGACTGATTTATTAAAGAATTGAATTGATTTTTTATAGGTCTAAAGAGTATACCAGTAAACTCCTCGTCCTATCTGAATGAAGACGCCAGCAAAGTGCCTGTCGATGAACGGTTCTTATACGAGTAAGTATATTTTTTGTGCCGGGTCTGGGAAGAAATAATGTAGATAAACAATGTTACTGAAATAAGACTTCATTTTAACGTTAAAAGCAATTTAAACTTTAAATGAGTATTTTCGAAAATCACTCGGTAATCGTACCGGCTAAAATCCGCTTATCGGCGATTATCGCTTAACGTAATTTTCTGCCAGGCAACCTTTTTATTTAATTTATTTATTTTAGAATATAATCGGTACAGTCTGAACTTCACTCGAAAAAGGAAATTGCAAAATTAGGACATTAAAAGTTTATTTTTACGTTTCGTTTGTTAAAAAACATTATGACGATCCGTTTTACGCAGAACGTTATAACATTGAAACAATAAATCATTTCCATCAAATAAATGGTTTATACGCTCTAAATTAATGAATCTTATTCACAACTTTATTCAAAGTTAAACTGCATTACATACCCAAAATGAGCTTATTTATTTTTGTAGCTTTCTACAAAAGCGCCGCGACCCCGGCGCGGAGGACAGTGACGACAGCGATGCGGACTCCGTCAATAGTGAAGACTTCGAACAGTATCTGGATTCTGTTACTGGGTCTAAGGAGCTAGGTAAGTGTCGATTTTGACACTACTTCGAAAAAGGAAAATATTTTTTTAAGTTTGTTACCTCAGGACTTTCGACTGGGTGGACCGATTTTGACGATTCTTTTTTTATTTGATAGCTGGCGCTTCCAGTGGTTTGTTTTGTAAGAATTATTTTTTAACTTGTGGAATCCCTCGACGGTATCCATGGGGATTTCCGCACGATGAAAAAGAGGGACCCCGGGTATACCCTTTTTTATCGTGCGGGAATCCACATGGACACCACCCCCGTCGGCCATCGGGGGTGGTTATGTCGGGATCGAACCGACTTAATTACCGGGGTATAAGGTTACCCAATAGGCATATCCCTTGCACTCCAGCTGACCCTGGGCCATCTACGGTTTTAAGATGGCCCCCTCGACCCCCCCCCCCCCCCGAAGGGGGGTAGGGGCGAGCATCGCGCCACTTCGCCAACGGTGGGTTGTCAGGACGGCCACCTGTCACTTAACCGTCGGCGCACGGACAATCAGCTCGCACCCCGCTCGCTCCCCACTGTGCCCTCTGCTAATCAGAGGGACACGTGGAGAGCCTCGGAGCAGCCCTTTAAAGGGCCACTCCCACCCCGGCCGGATTGGCCGCAGGCAGCAGCGTCTCCGTTGCCCGGGTGCACCGCGTGGAGGTTCCGGCCTAAGAAGGAACTTCCCAGGATGTATCCTAGATTTGTGAGAATTCTTATTAATAGCTCTTTATTTATATTAGCAGCGGAATCAGATGACGAACTGGATTACTTGGCGGACATGGCAGCGACGAAACAGAAACGCGGCAACAAGAAGCAGGCTGATGATGATGAGGTGCCGCTGGGCAGTGATGATGATGGTGATGACGGCGACGAGGATATGGAAGCGACTGGGGACCTTGAAGACGCTGATGGTGAGTAGCCTACTACTAAATGTCATTGTCGGTGTATGTAATGGGGACATACTTCCTTAGACTTTATCTTCAGATTCAGGGTCGGCAGCGCGTGTGTGACGCCCTTGGTGCGTCCATAGGCCATGATGACCGCTTCCCATCAGGTGGGCCGTGTGCTTGTCTGCCACCTACGTGGTATAAAAAAAGCTTACCATCAGGCGAGGTGAAGTCATATTGACGTATAATGGGTACCCTCTACCTGAGACTTTATCTTTAACTTACCATCAGGCGAGGTGAAGTCATATTGATGTAACCGAAATAAAAAAATGTGGAAGTTTGTGAAGATGTTTGGATGTTTGATCAATCACGCTCTAACGCCTGCACGGATCTGGCTGAAATTTGCTACAGGGATAGATTATAGTCTGGATCAATTTTTTCTAAGAAAGACTTTTATACCTAGAATGGGTTCCCACGGGAAACGGGAATGGGAATAAACTTCTACGCGGGCGCACTAACCCAAACTTGTCCTTGATTTCTTTGTTTTACATTTTTTTAAATTTACCCGATTCGTTGACCTGTATGATTACTGCTCCGCTTCCCTGGGTAATAGCGTGATATTACGTATAGATTACGCTTACCACATTCCTTTTTTAACCCGTAGTAGTCAGTATTTATGTGGAGTGGCGATAGATCATTACAGCAGCAGTTTATTAGTTTTTGTAAAATTAAAATCAAATATAATTATTTGTTTCACAGATAGCGACGGCGAACTAAACATATCTGGAGACGAAGATGAGCCAGCGCTCTCTGGCGACGAAAATGGTGAGATGTCGTTTTTTTTTTACGATGGTTTTTTAGGAGAGGAGCTTTTGAAAATAGATTTTCACACAATCCATACTAATATTCCAAATGCAAAAGTAACTCTGTCTGTCTGTTACGCTTTCACGCATGAACCGCTGAACCGATTTTGATGAAATTTGGTATAGGAGTAGATTAGACTTCGAGAATGAACATAGTCAGTTAAATTCTGATGACAATACAATTTAAAACTGTTTAACTTAAAAAAGATTTTTTCATAATTTATTTAAAATATCGACGTGTATGTGGATGAAATAAGTAATGATAGTTCGTATAGAAGTCCACAGACCACACCAACAAAAGATATCCACGCGGGCGGAGCCGCAGGCAACTGCTAGTTTTATATAATAACCAATTTTTTTTTAAATTACAGAGCTTTTGTTAGAAGGTAGCGATGAGGACGACGATAAAATCGACGTGCCCGGGGCTAAGACCAGCAAAGGGAAAGGCAAACTCAAGTTAAAGGGTAAGTACCGTACAGAAACCCCCCCTTCTCTAGATCTCTCATATGGTGCAAACAATTCCATAAAGAACCAAGCGGTTCGGTGCCTCTTTCCTTTGCCCCACCATCAAAACCTGGAATTCTTTACCAGCTCACGTGTTTCCTTCCTCATACAGTCCCGGGTCCTTTAAGCGGGGCGTGAAAAAGCATTTGATGAGGCCGTCAAGCTGAGAGCCACCATTATGGCACTATCGGTGTTTGCAATGGTGACTCCCATTCTAGAGACTTTGCCTCAGCTTACCATCAGGCGAGCTGAAGTCATATTCATGTGACCGATATAAAAAAAAATCTTCGAGGTCTGCTGAATCCAACATACTTATCAATAATAACAAGCGAACGTTTTGATTCTCCAGACTTTGGTCGCAATTGAGAAATCACTGAGAATGTTAAATAATAAATAAGAAAATAATCTTATTAAACATTGAAAAAAAAAAACAATTTTCAATATAGGGTTCTGTCGCGATTTCATTGAAGCCGACGTTTTAGTTGATTTTCAGCAGTCATGGAGAGTAATAATAACTCCAAATAAATCGCTATAGAATCCAATGAAAATAGTTTTTAACCGACTTCATAAAAGGAGGACCTCAGAACTTTTCACTGCGTGAACCGATTTTGATGCTCCTTCTTTTAAATTGATAGCTAGCGCTTCCCGTGTGGTCCATTACAATTTAGTCCGTTGAAGTCGATTTCTTGTATGAATTATATTCATGTGTGAACTTCCAAAACAATCTTAAAAAAAAATATAATTGTTTATATTTCTCAACAGGCAGTGACGATCTTGGCTCCCTGTTCGCTTCAGCCGAAGAGTTTTCTACTCTATTAGAAGATACAGCCACTAACAAAAAGCAAGGGTCAAGCCAAGCTGTCGCCAATACAGACAACTCAAGCACGAAGCAGCTAGCTTGGGAAGAAAAACGGGACAGGTGGATAAAGGGCTACAACAAAAACATACTAGGAAATAAAAATAATAAAAAGTTTAATAAAAATAAAAAAGGTAACTTCAAAAAGTCGGATTCAAAAGGTTTTAATAAATCTGACAAGAAAGGTGGGTTTAACAAGATGGCCGACAAAAAAGGCGGGAAACGAAAAGGTGGCAACATGGACGGCGTGGGTGGTAAAAAAAGAAAATGAAATGATTTATGAATAAACTCTTCATGTTATATATGCATTATTTTATTTCACTGCAGCTACCGTTATAAGTAAAGTGGTCAGGTTGTTTGGAGTTTCACTAAGATCTTCAGAGTCTCAAGTCAAAGACACCTCTTTCTCTGTGGTCACACGTTATTTGGGACGAGCTTATTGCCGTCGTCAACCCGAGCACCTTTAGGTTATCATCACGCTACTACTTACTGGGTGGGCAGTGACATATAAATCAACAAATCAGACAAATTTCAATACATTAGTTCAAAACAATAAATTACAGGCATGTATTTGTTAAATAGGTGCCACGCGGACGAAGTAGGTATGGGTGAAGCCGGGAGGGGAGGGGGGGGGGGCGGCAATTTATATAATAAAGAAGATTCCACCTATAAGTCCATAGTCGACCACATAATCATTTATCAACAGGTAAGTCAATGGTCAAACGCGGGCCGATTAAATAAATTAGATACCTCAAGGTGTAGGGTAGGGTATTTACCATTATCTATGACCAAAATTAAATAAACCGTTGCAAAATAGTGATGTGGTAAAGTTATGTTAACAAAATTATGATCACATTAAATATCGATTATGAAATCGTGCGACCTACCAGATTGCATTCTTATATACATACTTAATAGAAAAGTAATATTAGGTCTAATTAGGTAAGTATTTATTCCGTTTTATTAAATTAATACCTCGAATACGAAATCACGTTATAATTTGCTGGGTTTAATAAAAATAACACATCATATTCATATACAAACACAAGAAACCTATCTGTATAATACCTACTGCGTTATTGTTTGTTATGTAATTGTCGTATTGACCTAATTCATCTTAAAAGACAATCGATTGTGGTTCTTATACAATCCAATAACTCAGACTTATTCTTTTAGCCTGAGTCCAATAAGTAAAACCCAAATTAGTTTAACTTATCTTGTCCAACGCTAATGAAATTGACCTTAACATTAGATATTCCTCGAAACGTACATAATAATAAAAACAGTGTCTAAGTACCTATCAAACATGATAAAATATGACGAAACCACTTGTTTGACACTGCCTATGTTTACAATGCGCGCGTTTGACGTTCCACAGATTAAAAACAATAAAATTTTACACAGATTTTGTTATTAGAATATAATACGAATTAACCAAATAGGAGAGTCTAATAAACAAGAAATTTAATAAGTTTCCTTCTGTGATGTTAATGTGTTATCAAAATATTTATGCAAAATAGTCCTGTCCACGCAATGGACAGAGCACTGTGCAGCGTAGAAACCTCTTGTTTGTTGACATTTCCAAATCTTGTAGTTGTATTGTGGAACGCACTATCATGCCGTATCCAACGTTTAGAGCGCGAAATAAGCAATTTCAACTCTGAATATACACGAAACATAAACTGTGAAAGACATATTGTGAACTAATATACATTACTGAACAATATTTACAATTGTTTTTGTGACTGCAAATGGAACAAAAAGGCGGGCAAAAATCAGTGCGCGAGTGAGATTACCAATCTATTTATAGCCGGATCTTTATACTGCGATAAAACGTAACTGGAGGCAAAAGCAACTTCATGAAAGTGTTCTAGTTGAAGGTTTTATTGTAAAAATACATATTTGATTTCATATAAGACTGTTTTAATTGAGTAGATTGAGGAAAACGTAGCCGCGAAACTCGTTTAGTTTGACAGCTCACGTATGCACACAAATAAACAGGAGCGCATTGCGCATGTGTGTGTATAAGTGATGTGAAATTCTTATGTATTCGCTTATCGATTGGCAAGATAAATTCAAGGACATACTGTAGGCTAACGTATGATTTAGTTTGTTACAAGGTTAATTTTGATAACAAGAAAAACTGGACTTAACTATAAAATATGGAGTCTCCTATAGTTGAGAACAAAACTCCTGAGGTTACCTTGAACGAGTCAACAAGTTCAAGTTCCAACCAATTTGTTTCCGATAACATTGAGCTCCCAGATGATGTATTCCGTATGAGTTTAGATAACTACTCTATGATTGGCGAAAACGTCACAATAGGGAGGGAGTCATCAGTCGATACTACTCCCGTGGTTTCTGTTCCATATACTCCTTCTATGGTACTAACTACCCCTGATGTTGAAACCCCACCGCCTGATTCAACTACCAAAGAGTCCCCTCCTATGTGTGAAAAACCTAAACTGTTGACTTCGACGCCAGAAAATCGGAGACCACCAACGCTCCTACAATTATCTCTAACGAAGAAACTCGAAGATGATATATTTATTAAACCGTCTCCCGTACAAGAGGTCATGTCACCGGCTAGGATGTTACAGTTCGAGATTGAAGCGAGTAGTGCAACGCCCACTATGAAAAGGGCGGCCATAGACTTTGATTTCTTCAATAAAAATAATTTTGAACAATATTTTGAAGATGATTCAGAGAAGAAAGGATCTGAAGATCCGACAGATAGCAGCACTTACAAGGAAACAGCAGTCATCGTGAAGGCCGACACTGTCCGTCACGAAATTGGCTTTGGTAAGTTGATTGATGGACTCCATGGGTTATAAAAGCAAGAGGAAGTGCTTCCTAACTTTCGCTGGTAAAGGTTTCAAATCTATATAATTTTGGGTGAGCGCGCTTATCTGCCACCTAAGTGGTATAAAAAACATTCGTTACGCGAGCATTTCCGATTAATTTTATATGCCATGGAGATATCCTTTATAATAATATTGGTTTTGTATTTTTCCTTGATTTAAGGGTTTCAACTCGAAACCACAGTACATAAATGCTTTATGTATGTACTGTGGTCTAGGTTGGAAGGAATGCATTACACCCCGGCTGCGCGCGCGTCTGAAGATCCGGGCAGCGCGGCGGCGGCGAGCGGCGTGTTGTTTTTATGGGGGTTCTCACCCGATAAAAAAATAAATATCAATTTGGCTCTATCCCGAAGGTCTTGGAGGAACTCCAAAGATTCTATTTTAGCAGATTATAATAATATAGTTACGCTTGTATAATACCAAACCAAAACAGCTGAAGTAGCGGGAAAAGAGTTCTGGAAGTAGGATCGTATGGACACATACGACGACCTTCAGTGGTGTGCATTTTCCAACCGTTTATGCCAATATTATTATCTATCTGTAACTTGACTAGGTATTGTTTTTTAAAAATGTTGAAATTATGCGACGTAGGTACTCTGTGGCAGCGATGGCGTAACGGGGTACCTATTGCAATCTGCTGTTGCGACATGGGGTGCGGGTTCGATTTCCGCTCAGTGCAAATATTTGTATGCATGAATATATGTATTTGCATTGGGTGTGTGTCTATCAATCTCTATGTATAACATGTATGTATTTAAAAAAAAAGTAGTATGTTTACCCGTATTCTAGAAACCATAACACAAGCTTACTTTGGGTCTAGAGAGCGCGAAAATGTCGTAGAATATTATAGGTATATTACATCTTCGATTAGGTAGGTTTCTACGCGCAACCCTACTAAGTACTGCTTTTTCTTCGTTCAAACCAGAGACGATAGACAACTTATAAAGATAGTTATCTATCGTCTTTGGTTCAAACTATCCTGCATACACTCATACATATATGCATTCATAAAAATACTGATAATTTCACATTACAAATAATATATACACTTCAATTTTATTAATATGTATAGATATATGAAAAATCAATACGCTGAGACGCCTCCTAACAATCTGTGAATACTAAACGCGCTATGTCTAGATAGGTCTAGATGTTGAGCTCGCTCGCCGTGTCAAGGTCTTAACGATAAAGTCTCCATCCATTAAACTAATTACCGAAAACCAATCATTACGGATTATTCCACTTTATTTCCGAGGTGGTCGAAGTAGACTAATCAGTTCCACTTTGTTCACCTAGGTGATATCACCCAGGTGAACAAAGTGGAATAATCCATCATTACCGATGGCGTAGTTCTATTGAGTAGGTATTTAGGTAATTGTTTACAGTTTCATGAAATGATAGTTGATATGGCACCCTTGTGTACCCAAAATGTTCTTTCATAAAAAAAGTTAATTTTTCAAGTAATATCGTGAGATACCTCGACCCCGTGGCATTTATTTAACACATACATGTCCGTAATTTCTTAGTTTAGCAATAATGTATGAAAATTTGCCCGGTTCATTGCCATATAAGATTACTACTCTGCTCCCCTTGGCAGTAGCGTGATAATATATAGCCTATATAGCCTTATTCAATAAATGAGCTATACAACTCAAGAAGAACCAGTAGTTCCTAAGATTAGCGCGTTCAACCAAACAAACAAACTGTTTAGCTTTATAAAATTAGTATAGACCGATTCCAATCAAATTTTCTTAGGCCTACCAGACTTCGTAAATATTCTAAATAGAACTCTTAGCTCTTGTTGAGCCATTAAAAATCTTTATTAGTATAAGTTCACAAAACTTTTATTTCTAAAGATTTTTAATCTTTTAAAAGTAAAATAAGTGTTCCAAATTTCTTAGAATTATGTTTTATTATCGTTCCCAAGCTGTTAGAAATTCCTTGGCGATAAGCCGGTCTATTGTACTAATTCGTTTTTGAAACAATTGTTAGTAATGGCATACGGGTGTATTGTCTGTCTGTATGTTCGGCGGAAAATTCCATTCCTGGTACCACAACCTTTATGAAACTTCTTTTTGTTTCGAAAGGAGTACAATTAGTACTCCTTTCGAATAAGATCGGCATTTTAGAAATCGGAAAATATATTTGGTAGAACATACATAAAAAATCTCATTGTTACATTATAATAAAATTACTAAATAATGTAACTACTTCATACTCTTCATAGACTGGAAAGAATTTTTTTTCATATATAGGACACGTCAATTTGACTTGACCTCGCCTGATGGTAAGCTGAAGGTAAAGTCTCAGGAAAGAGGGTCACCATTACATACACGTACCATGTTATGCCATGTTAACATTGGTGGCACTCAGCTTTACGGCCTCATCAAAAGAGGATTGTCGTTGCAGCACCGCGTGACACCCACTGGTCCCACTAGTGCTTCGACCACATTCCCCTCTTGCTGGGCTATGCACTTACTGACCCCTGAACGCAATCCAACTAAGGTTGGATTACTATGGAGGGTTTTTCGCAATCGTGCACGGTGGTACCTACCCGGCCGAATTTTGTGACAAATTTGTGCCATCCAATTTCTACCACCCGTATCATCAATCATCATCAATGTAACTACAGTTATAAGCTCAGTGTAACGAGATGGAAATGACTGAATCTAGAGTTTCGAGACCGAGGTTCGCTCTCCTTCTTCTCTATAAATTAGTTTATTTAGTTTTTACGGAAGTGACTCTAAAAGTCAAGAGAGAGGCAATTTACGGAAACGTCTAACCTCCCAAAGTCGAGAAAACCACCGCTAGAACCTTTGAACGAAGAAGAAGAACAAGCATACGGGACACCTGATGGGAAGCGGTCACCGTGGCCTATGGACGTGTGCAACACCAGGGGCGTCACACTAGCGGTGCCGACCCTTCTAAATGTCCTTCTTTAAGAACCTCATATTGTAGCCGCCAGGGAAAACCACAGCAGGGAGATCATTCCACAGCCTAAGCGTGCGCGGAATGAAAATTCTTTCATACCTTACAGTACGCACTGCAGGCGGATGCAACTATCTCTCATCTTTTAATCAAACCCTTGGCCATCGAGGGTGGCTATGTCAGAATCGAAGCAACTTAAACCGCACGCTACCTCGGGTCTTAATTACCGGGATGTAAGGTTACCCAATAAGCATATCACTTGCACCCCAGCTGACCTCGGGCCATAACGGTTTAGAGATGGCCCCCTTGAACCCCATTAGGGGGGTAGGGCGAGCACCGTGTCGCCTCCCCGACGACGGTGGGATATAGGATGACAAACCGCCGCGCCGTCCTGTCAGTCCGCCCTGACAGCAGCAGCTTGGACCCTGAAGATGGTCTAGATGGTCTATCTACTAGGTGGTACAATTTGATGGCACAAATTTGCCTCAAATTGGGCCACCACCGTGCATCTTGCGATGCGAAAAGCCCTCCATAGTAATCTAACCTCGCCTCGGTTGGATTGCGTTCAGGGTTCAGCAGATGCATAGCCGAGGCTTGAGGTGATGGTTGTCGCAGCACTTGTGGGACCAGTGGGTTTTGGCACTATTGGCGTAGTCTAAACCAATATCTGCGCTTTGTCACGCAGTGCTACGATGACAATCGCCTCTTCTATCATGAGGCCGTCAAGTTGAGGGTCACCATTATGTCACTACTGGACTCTACCTTTAGCTTACCATCAGGCGAGGTGAAGTCATATTGACGTGACCTATATAAAAAATATTCTCAGGGATTTATACATCCAGTACCTAATCACTGGCATAGGTACTTATAAAGTAATTTAGTAATCACTTAATGTCACTGTAAACAAGTACTTTCTAAGTAGTTGCTGTTTACAATTTCATTAACTAATTAGTTGATCACCTTCTAAGTAGGTGGTTAGGTATAGGTAATCTGGAATAACATACAGGCTACTTTCTGTAAAATATGTAGCCTAGTGGTCTGGGTAATGGACTGCTGAGACGAGGTCTCGGGTTCGACCCAGGTTCACCATGGCACACACCAATCACTTTTCGATGCTTTTCGAAGTTATGTGTGTATTTATCGCAGGTTTATAAGTGCCCGGTTAATGGCAATAGGCTCGCCACCTATTACATTGGGACCTAAAACATAAACTGGCGAAATGTGGGTGCTAGCACCTCTGCCTACCCCTTCGGGGATATAGGCGTGAGTTTATGTTATGTTATGTGATACGTGTTTTTTTATGTCTTTGTTTTTCCCTCTGGGGTAAAGAGATTTATTATTATTATTAAGTATTATTATCCCGGGAACAGATTCCCATGTGTCGCGGTAGCGAGAACAGAATTTCACGAGAGCGGAGCTAAACTTGTATAAAAATAGAGAGTGCCGCGGAAGATAGCGCAAGATTCGGGTGAGGGCATGGCCCTTGTTATATTCTGACAGATGCTGAACTCTGTGTCTGGTTGTGCCTTTCTTATAACCATCAACATAACAGTTCGATCATCGGACAGTTTGGACAAAAATATTCCAAGTAGTTAGACCAACTTTTTGATTTTGAATTCCACATTTAATGTTCACCTTGGTTTTTGTTTGATTTTCTGCTTTATATTTCTGTTCCTGGCATTGTTATAAATAAATGCTTAAATAAATGATTTATTGTATTGTAACCCCTTCGAAACAAAAAGAGAGATGGTAAAGGTTGGGATACCTGGAAAGGAATTAACCGCCGCACACACAGACAGACAATACACCCGTATGCCAGTACTAACAATTGTTCCAAAAATGAATTAGTACAATAGACCGTCTTATCGCCAAGGCATTTCTAACAGCTTGGGAACGATAATTAATCAAAATTCTAAGAATTTCGGAACACTTTCATAAGATTAAAAATCTTTAGAAATAATTTTTTTAAGAACTTTTGTCAATGTAAGGTTTTTTTATTAGCTCAATAGCTCAATACATCGATCGAGCTGGCTCAATAATAGCTTATTCTAGACGGTCTAATCTAGAATGTTCTACAACACAAGAATGATTGTTTAAGAAATTGACAATGGTATCTAACCACTAGATTAAATTAAAATGACCACGTGTGATCCATGGATTAGATCCAGGTCAAAATTAGTAGCTATTATAATCTTTGATAAAAACTAAAGTGAACTTATTTGTAACTAAAGTAGATA
Organism: Lithosia quadra; assembly: GCA_963576445.1. NCBI lineage: Eukaryota > Metazoa > Arthropoda > Insecta > Lepidoptera > Erebidae > Lithosia > Lithosia quadra. The sequence continues at coordinate 2,839,428 of OY754900.1, read as the reverse complement.
CCTAGGAATTCTTTCATATGTTTCATAAATTGAGAAAAAATTAATTATATTATTAATTAATTAGGTTCATTTAATTATACAATTAATCAAGTGTTACGTACAGCACGAAAACCTGCCAAGTTCAAGTTTAGAAGTTTAGATGATTATGATCGATTTAAAAGTGCATCTAAACTTGGCATTGGATTTCAACCCTTTTTTAGGCGAACAATTAGTCGATAGGAAGTTGTCCCCCATTTTAACAGGTATGTTTTTGGTGGGATGTAAATCTACATAACAATTCCAGACCATTGTAATAGACTTTATTTCTTACATAAATTGTACCTACTTATGTATTTACAAAGAAGTGATTTTTGTCCACATTCTAGAGTCCATATTAAAAACTCACTTCTAATTCTAATTCTAATCCTTTATTCTACACACAACAAATAATTATCATACATTACAATATAGTTTAATGTACAAAGGCGAGCTTACTCAATATTGAGTTTTCTCCCAGCAAACCTTTTATTTTAATTCATCATTCTCTGAACCTTTTTCCCAACTCAGTTGGGGTTGGCTTTTCCAGTCTAATTGTAATGCGGCTGAACTTCGATATTTTCCGTGGAGCGACTGCCATCTGACCTCCACAACCAATGGTCATTATGACTAATGGCGATATCGAAGTTCCAAGTTAGACTGGTTGGACTTTTTGTGGGTTCCAACTACCCGTAACGACTGCCATAGATGTTAGTATGGCAACCGGGACCGACGGCTTTACGTGCTCTCCGAGGCACTAATAAACCTGCGATAAATACACACATAACTTCGAAAAGAATCGATAAGTCATTGGTGTGTGCCATGGTGAACCTGGGATCGAACCCGAGACCTCATCTCAGCAGTCCATTACCCAAACCACTAGGCTACCGCGGTATTTTAATTATATATCGTATTTACTTTTTATTTAAATAGCGCAGTAATGTGTTAAAAATATTAGCTTTAACCAGTTAATAAATTCAACAATCAAAAATCATCATTCTTCATCTAAAATAGTAAAAAAATATGTTTCTTTGGCATTGTAAATATCAATTTTATTGTTCGACTCCAAAAGGTCACGAAGTCATGATGAACAGGATATGCATTATATAATTATTCCTAATAGCTGATGCCCGCGACTCCGGCCGCGGAGAACTCAGTTATCGTTTTTTTGGTCATATCTCCGGTTCTACTCAACCGATTTTGATCAAACATGCCTAAAAGTCTAAGTCTGACCAAGACCTTTCAAACAAAAAAACTGCATCAGAATCCGTTCCGTAGTTTTTGCGTCACAGATAAACAGACAGGAATTCCAAAAAATATATTTCACGTTCAGAATCGTTCATTTAACATTACCCAAGAATTTCTTTTTAATAGGTATCTCCAATGTACAGACACAGCTACTTTACAATTTTATTATTTAACTAGCTGACCCACCCCGGCTTCGCCCGTGACGTATAATTTCGAACCCCGATGCACCCTTTTTAACTCACATAATATGCTCATAAGTTATCAGTTTTCCTAAAATGTATGGGAATCTACTGGAATTGTTCACATTTATGATTATTGCTCCGCTCCCTTGGGCAGTAGCGTGATGATATTCAGCCTATGACATTCACGGATAATGTGGCTTTCTATTGGTGAAAGAATTTTTAAAATCGGTTCAGTAGATCCCGAGATTACCCCTTACAATTTAACAAATATACAAACACACAAAGTTTACTTCTTTATAATATTAGTATAGATAGTATAAATGGCTGATGCCTGCGACTCCGGCCGCGAGGCGGTCAGTTGTCGTTTTTTGGTCATACCTCCGGTTTTACTCAACCAATTGCAATCAAACATACGGTACATTATAAGTCTGACCTAAACCTATCTAAGTATACTATAATAATTATTGTAAAGTAGCTGTGTCTAGGTGTAAATTGGAGATAAAAAGTTGAAAAAAATACTTATGGTTATGTTTGTACTCGTATGAACGATTCTGAACACGATAATATTTTTTTTTGAATTCTTGTCTGTTTGTGCGCGATGGACGCAAAAACTACTGAACGGATATTGATGCGGTTTTTTTGTTTGAAAGGTCTTGGTCAGACTTGAAATATTACGCATGTTTGATCAAAATCGGTTGAGTAGAACCGGACATATAGACAAAAACGTGAAAACCGATAATCCACGCGGAAGTAGGCTAGTACATGTATACATAAAAATCACGCCTTTTCTCCATTGGGGTAGGTAGTCTGACCTAGACCTTTCTAATAAAGGAACCCCATCAAAATTAGTACAGTATTTATTAAGTCCATCACGAACAAAATACAAAAAAAGATTTGAGTTCAAAATCGTAGGTACATTTAGGTAATTTTTTTTTAAATATCTCCAATGTTGCCCGCGGCTCCGCCCGCGCGGATTTCGAATTCCTTAAATTTTGAAAACAATTTATAGCCTATGTTACTCCAAGATATTGTAGCTTTCTATAGGTGAAAGAATTATTGAAATCGGTCTAGTAGTTTCGGAGTCTATTCGAGACAAACGAACAATCAAACCTTTTCTCTTTAAAATATTAGTATAGAAGTATAGATGTACAGACACAGCTACTTCACAATTTTATAATAGTACTTAAAGATTAGATATCTATAAGGTTTATAATTTTCTCATTATAACTAGGTACCTACATAGGTAAACATTCAAAACAGTGTGATACTGATAAGGCTTGTAATGATTTCCGGATTCTCTTTATTTACGTGTGTTTTCGCGTTCTTAGTAATGGTATTTAAATCGGTTGCTAAGTGCCGGCCACCTATAAGCAAATGCCAAAGCCCTAATGATGGTTGAATCATTAATTTAATGGTTTTATAATTAATGTTGATACCTATTGATGTCGATTCTGTTCTATATTTTTGTTAAACTTAACATTTTTTTTTAATTTACTCAATTGTAGCACAGAATAACTAATAATTACTGCTATATACATTATACACTGTAGCTTTATTTCAAGCAAGCCGTGGTAGCCTTTGAATATATAAATGTCAAATGAGGTGCATAGTATGCCTTAAAAAAGTTCTGAGCTAAGAAAATCGGGATGAAAATGTCGGTATAAATAACACATGGCTTACTTTTTATCCCTGGGTGAAATAGCAGGCAAACAGGGCCTCGATTCTGCTAAAGACAAACCACTGATTTACCACTGACACTCCAAAAACTGCCATTTAATTGTAGACTTTATTCATATCAGATTAAAGTCTAAAGTCAAATGATATTTTGTAGAGCGAATGAAAAGTTAAATGAATTCTTTTCATTTGATTTTAGACTTTAACAGTATAAAGGTAAGGTCTACAATTAAATAGGTATTACAGTGGTTTGTCTTTAGCAGAATCGAGGCCCAGCTTGTAATACCGTGATAGGTTCGTAAGCAAAACTCACTACTTACATAATTAATTAACACTGTATGCCCGCGATTCCGTCAACGTGAATTAAGATTTTTAAGGTTTTAATTTTTTGCTTTTTCTATTTCTTATATTAAAAGTAGAGAATGCAGTGAGAATCCCGTCAAAGACGGTCCAGCCGTTGCAGAGATTACTTACCTATAATCACTATAATACAAACTGTCAAAGATTATAAAAATTGCATTTTAGTTATGTATATAGTACCTAGTGCTGAGACGAGGTCTCGGGTTCGATCCCAGGTTCACCATGGCACACACCAATGACTTCGATGCTTTTCGAAGTTATGTGTGTATTTATCGCAGGTTTATAAGGCTCCCCACCTATTACATTGGGACCTAAACATAAACTGGCGAAATGTGGGTTCTAGCACCTCTGCCTACCCCTTCGGGGATATAGGCGTGAGCTTATGTTATGTTATGTTATTGCCCACACTTCAATTGTATTAAGTAATTTGTATAGATAACCAAATGCTATTTCAGCATTTTGAACAAGGCCTAAGTAGTTACGTGCTTTTCGTCCAACTCTGCCTGATGTTCCACGAAGGTCGAGCCGTTTCCGCGTCTCGGACGGCAATATCTTCCGTGTTGTTAGCTCGAATCGTTAACTCGCGATAATTAATCGACAAGCGAATTATTGAAAATAGTGGTAAAAGATTGTCGCTCTTTATGGGCAATTCTAAGAAATTTGCTAGCGCAGAGACAAGCGCAAGACGTCTCATGGCTTGTTCACTGTTTCCAACTGTTTGCGACTGTTCAGAAGTTATGAAAAACAGAAAATGATAATAGTGTAGTACCTTTTTTTTTTTTTTTTTTTTCGTGCGGAAATCCTCATGGATTCCCACCCCGCGGCCAGCGGGGCAGGTTATGTCGGACTCTAAAACTAAAACCGCACGCCGTCTAGGGTCTTCTGACGCCAGGGTGTAAGGTGGCCCAAAGAGCATTTCCCTCGCACCCCGGCTTGACCCGGGCCATCTCCGGATTCGAGATGGGAGATGGCCCCCTCGGGTTTGGGAACCGCGTGGTTAGTTGTTCAGTTACAGAAAAAAAGCTTCAATCCCGGGTTCTTTCGTGTATTCTCTTGCGTTTCTTCAAGCCTGAAGGATGTGTGCTGGTTCCTGTACACCACTCCCGCGGTTATGGCGGACCCGAAACCTTATCAGGGGCCCGATTTAGTAACTAGGTCTGCGCTCATGGAGGACGGAGGTCGTTCAGCTAGAGTTTGTCTAATGAAAACTGAACCACGACATTTATTGATTTGCAACACCAGTAGACTATAAATGTCACCTCCTGTCATTTCTCTGTGATTGCGCGTTTACATTATGATTTTGATACTTTGAATGTATCCACATCAAATATTAACGAGATCAGATGAGATATCTAAAAATATTCGCTTCTGTATTAGATGTTTGCACTTTTCGACAATATTTATTTAATTATTATAATTAATTATAAGTGTGACTGATGATGGATCAAGCAGCTCGAATGATGGTGAAGAATATTGGGAATCTAATTTTGATTATAATTAATAATATTTTTTTCTAATAAATGAATTTCGTCTGATTCCTATAAGCCCGCTTGAAGATAGTTTTTAGTCTGGAATAACACAGGCAATATGTCTTGCACACGCTCATAGGCCACATTTTGTCCGTGAAATATATTCCCAAGGGTAGCGGGAACGGGATCATAATTTCACGCAGTCAACAGGCTAGTCTTAGTCTATATCTTCACTACATCTGCGGTTTTAGTCGGTTCGATTCCGACATAACCATCCCCAATGGCCAACGGGGGTGGTATTCGTGGGGATTTCAACATGAATAAACCTGCTACCTTTTCCCCCGATATTCCCACATTACCAAGCTCCCACGCAGGTGAAGTCGTCGGCAAAGGATAGTATTTAATAAAGAAATCAAAATATAAATAAGAATAACACCAAATAAAGCGCAATAAAATTCTTTAAAAATATCAGTTAAACTATAATAGGTACATACTTTTATTTCACGATCAAAATGTTTAAATCCAACTATAACTGGTGATACCTGCCCTAATTTTTTTAAATTTGCCGCGGTTTTGTTGGTCCAGCTTTCATTAGACAAACTATAATTATGTCTGTGTAGTGGAAAATGAAAAATGCAGATTTACTTAAAAATATTTATTTTAGGTATACATCTTATCTTAAATCTAATCTAAATCTAATCTAAATCTAATCTAAATCTAATCTAAATCTAATCTAATCTATCTATCTAAATCTTATATATAAATCTCGTGTCACAATGTTTGTCCTCAATGGACTCCTAAACCACTTAACCGATTATAATAAAATTCGCACACCATGTGCAGTTCGATCCAACTTGAGAGATCGATGGGTCCTACGTATACTGGCGTAAGTGAAAAAAATAGATTTTACAGGAGAGCGATTTTAGTTGCCAGAACCATATTTTTGGGTCATATCTTCTGACCTACTTAACCGAATTTAATGAAATTTCGCATTTAGCTTTAACATGTGATACTATTTCTAGGGTTGTTAGCAATTTTCATGCATTATTAGTACTTTTTGAGATTTTACACATTGGCCCTTTTACATCGTCATATTTCTGTGATTTCACGTATATATTGTTCAACGTATAGAAACTTAAGTGATCTTTCGCCCTTTTACTAGGCTTAATCTAAATAATGTTTTAAGCGAACACTGTCTTTATTTATGCATGTAATTATTTTATATTGCTATCACGTATTACTTTTAATAAGGATCAGTTACAGAATGTTGCTTATTGTATAATATATATAATATATAATATATTGTATTCGTTTTAATGCAAATACGCCCTTATACTGTGCTCAAATTTAGTTAGGTCTTTAGCATAATGTGTCCTTATTTATAAATAAAACAATTCGCTAAACATTTTCAAGGTTTTATTTAAGATTAATATTATATAAAATGCAATATAATGTAAGCAACTGCTCGTATAGTCGTACATAAATGGCAATATAATAAGTAGGTTCAATGATCTGATCCTATTTTCTGAAGCAAGTGAAAAATCTTAGTTTATAGAATATACATCATCGATGGTTGCTCGTCGGACAAACTGTCGATTAATGTTGGCTCCCTCAGGGGTCAGTACTCTCTGCTACGCTATTCCTGCTGCACATCAACGATCTGCTCATACAGCCTTATCCGGTCTCTTCGAGAGGGTATGTTCGAGCGTTTGAACTTGTCCTTGGAGGCGGTCTCCGACTGGGGTGAAGCCAACTTGGTCAACTTCAACGCAACTAAGACTCAAGCGTGTCTCTTCTCTACTAAATGGAGTGAATTCCAACCGAGCCCTACCTTTCGGGGTATATTCCTACCGATAACCGACCACCTTGAGCTTCTTGGCGTGAACCTTAATTCTACCCTCAATTTTGACCCATACTATGAGGCGAAGGCTCAAGTAGGTGCGACAATACTTCACGCCGGAACAGCTCCTCAATTTATATCAAGCACAAGTCTGGTCGTGCATGGAGTACTGTTCGCACCTCTGTGATGGCTCAGCAAAATACCACCTGGAAGCGCTTGAGTCGATTGAGAGACGAGCCAAGAGGCTCATCAACAACAATGCGCTGGTCGAAGCTAGGCTTCAAAGTCTGGAGCATCGGTGCAGAGTTGCTAGCCTTTCAATTTTTTATTCGTTGTACTTCGGAGAATGTGCTCTGGGGTTGCATAACCTGATTCCTACAAGCCCTTTTCATCACCGAATGACCGACCAGAAGGACGGCGATGAGCCATCTTTATATGGTGGACATTCCGCTAATACACACGAATAGCTTCAGCAATACGTTCATTATGCGTACCTATAGCTAAGGAGTGAAATGCCCTGCCTGAGTCTATAAAGCTATAACCTGGATGTCTTTAAGTCTAGAGTGAACAGGCTGCTTCTAGGCAAGCAAGCAAGCTTCCTCTATCGTCGACTACATCGTCTCTTAACATCAGGTGAGATAGTGGCCAAACGCGGGCCTATCGAATATAGAAAAAGAATCTGTGTGAGTGAGAAGATCAAAATACAAATCTTCAACTGTATATTCCGCACCATAAGGAAGAGGAGATACTGTTACTGGAACCAAAGATACTTCATTACTAAATTTATATATTTTGAAACATCACTTAATGATAAACTATTTTTTTTTTTATACCACTTAGGTGGCAGACAAGCACACGGCCCACCTGATGGGAAGCGGTCACCGTGGCCTAGGGACGCGTGCAACACCAGGGGCATCACACTCGCGCTGCCGACCCCGCAAAAACCTTCTAATGCCCTTCTTGAAGAACCCCATATTGTAGTCGCTAGGGAAAACCACGGCAGGGAGATCATTCCACAGCCTAAGCGTGCGCGGAATAAAATTTCTTTCAAACCTTACAGTGCGCACTGCAGGCGGATGCAATGTGTGAGGATGAATTCCCTGCCTTATGATTTATCTGCACCGATGTCAATAATCAGGCATGAATAGATATAAATGTTGTGAAAAACTTAGCTAATTAACAGCATTGAACTGATGCTACCCGACGTCTCAATAAAAGTAAAGCTCTTACGGTAAACAGATCGTCATAGATAAAACAATTATTACTTGGTAAACATTAATTTATCTAAGTATCTATGTACAGGCGTGTTGTTAGTAAACAACTCGCCTGTATATACTTACTTACGCCACAGTATGTTATTTCATCACGATTAATAATCAGGTAATAATTTAACTAGGTATATATTTCAGGTGATAATTAATGCTTTAAATAAACAAAAAAAACTAAGTTGCATTTTATTTGCTGGCAAAAATATCATTTTAAAATTAAAGTCGTAAGTGATTTGTTTAAAATCAAACTACGTAAACAGGCGTAAACGACGTCTACGCCTTTTTACAATGTCGCGCCACGTCCCTTCCTGACAACTCAGCGCTGTAAATGGGCGAATCGTGCGATCGGGCTTTATACGTGAGGTAGTTTTTACACATACGCCTATTTGCCTAAAATTTTATTTTGGATTTAATTGAAAAAATTTTTTTTTTATTTACTAATATTATAGAATAGAGCAAAGTGAACTCATTGCTCAAATAATTGGAAAAAGGCGTAAACGGCAGTTTCGCCTTTATACGTAGGACCCATCGAGATAGGATAGTTTTTGAAACGGATTTCGACATCCACGCGGGCGGAGCCGCGGGCAACAGCTAGTCTTAATATATATAAATCTCGTGTCACAATGTTTGTCCTCAATGGACTCCTAAACCACTTAACCGATTATAATAAAATTCGCACACCATGTGCAGTTCGATCCAACTTGAGAGATAGGATAGTTTTTGAAACGGATTTCGACATCCACGCGGGTGGAGCCACGGGCAACAGCTAGTACATATATACATTGATACAAGTTATCTACACTTTTTGGCACCTCCAAAACCGGAAAATCCCATAATTTGTGCTATTTCTGATTGTGCTGGAGCATCGTCATCAGGGTCCTCAGATTCCATCAGCTTACGTTTCTTGTCCCGACGTTTCTCTCGACGAAGTTCCTTTACTCTGGCTTGCGCCTCTGCAATCTCCCGTAAACGTGTGTCCAGTTCATATTCACGTGGTTTTTCTTCTAACTTGCGTTTATTGAGTGCAAATCGAGCTTTCACCTAGAATTAATAAAAAAAATAATTAGGTAGGCACCTAGGTAACTTGTTGGGTATGTTGGGCGTCTGGACTATGCGGAGATAACGACAATGATGGGGGACGGAGTACGGTATGGTAATGGAAAAGGTAAGCTGAGGGGGCACGTGTAATAAATGATTACCTAATCATCTTTTTTGATCGGAAAAAGTGAACGTCTAGGACGGGACCTGAACCCGCGACCAGTCCCTTTACAGGGGGAATGCTCGATTTTCTCTGATATATTCTACGGCTTAGGGCATCGGTGGAGCCATCTACCGTAATTCATTCGAACTACGGAAACGATTCTCAGAATTACATGGATTCACCGTGCGGTCGCCGGGTCTATGGCGTGGAACAGAGAGGAACCCTGTGACGGTGCCTGGGACTTGCGAGCTAGTAGGTTTAGGGTGGCCACCTTGCGACGCGTCAGCGCTCACCTCCACCGTCAGAGGTGTTCACCCCTCTACCTATCCAGATTTGGTACGGTCCTATCAATGCCGTTTTGGATATTCAATTTAAGCTTACTGAAGCTTTTGGTTGTTTTTAGATTCTCCACCCTATTAAGCAATGAAATTTTAAAGCAATTAGTATACTAACTACTAATGTGCAACACAATCCTCTTAATATTACTATATTTATACTATTGTGAACATTCTCTTGAACGCACTAAATAAAGGCTTTGTAATTGAAATTGAAAAGTATACTAACTATTCCTAATGATCTTTTTTGATTGGAAAAATTAAAAAATCCGACTGCGTAAAAAACTAAAAAGAAAAAAACAAGCACTCAGATGTCCGGTGGTCTAGAAACATAACAACTTAACAGTCGGGATCCACTATTCAACAGCCAATCTTATTTTTCAATGGATCCCGACTGTTAAGTTGTTATGTTTCTAGACCACCGGACATCTGAGTGCTTGTTTTTTTCTTTTTAGTTTTTTACGCAGTCGGGTTTTTTAATTTCTATATTATATTTTTTTATTTTATACTTTTTAGTTATAAGTGTCCTAGCTAGTTATTTACCCGATTGGACTTTCTACTGTCTAATAAAAACCTATGAATTGTGGTTACGCAAAATCACTATAGATCCTAAATGGTCAATGGAATCGAAAAATGTTGAAAGGAAACTAAAAACGAGGAATTGATTGACGTGTGAATCATGAAAATCGGCCCAGGCGTTTGGTCTGTATAGTGCTTCAAAGGAACATACATAGGTACATACATACATACATAGGCTGTTAAATACATTACCACTCCTTTGCGTTGCGCAGTCGGGTAAAAAGTGAAAAGAACATAGGAATAGTTAGCGTACTAATTGCCTTAAAAATTTCATTGAAATGAGTAACCAGTTAATGACAAGTATATTCAGCAAAATTTAACAAGTGTGCAAGTCAGTCGAGGTTGACGTTGCAGAACATAACATAAACCTCAACTGACTTGCATAATAAAATGAGTTCATTATTACATACATACACATACATACAGATTACCTACCCCTTTTTCCCATTGGGGTAGGCAGAGACAACATCTTTCCACTTGCTACGATCTTGGTATACTCCTTTCGCTTCTTCAACTTTCATAATTGTTTTCATACACACACGCCTGTTGCGGGTACTCTTGACCTGGCCTTTCTATAAAAACGTCCTGGATCTGACTAAAATATGTACGCCTAGGCCGGCCTTTACCGGGTTGCCCATTCACCCTTGCCTCATATAATATCTGTTTCGTCATCTTCTTTCATCCATCCTCTCTATATGTCCGAACCATCTAAGCATCCCGTTCTCTATCTTAGTCACTACATCTTCAACCATACCGCAACGTTCCCTTATCACACTGTTCCTCACTCTGTCCATCAGTTTTACTTCAGCTATGCTTCTTAGACTTCTCATTTCTACAGCATTCAATCTACTTTCATGCTTCCATAGGTGTGAGAACGAGACCTCCTCTATGTACAGCCAGTCATGCCTCCTTAGACACGTTCTGACTGCTCATAAAATTATGCAGCGCCCCATTCACTTGATGACCTGCCAAAACTCTTCGCTCAATATCGCAGTCATATTTTCCATCTCTCGTAAATTTTGAACCCAAGTATACAAACTCTTTCACTTGTTCCTCATTTTCTCCCTCAATTAAAATTGTGCAATTGGTCATGCTTTCTTCTCTTTCAAAAACCATTACTTTCGTCTTACTTACATTTACTTTCATTCCTTTGCTTTTAAGAGTACCATGCATAATGTTAACCATCGCCTGCAGTTCCTGCTCCGACGATGCCAATATTACTTGATCATCGGCATACAGGAGGCATTTGATGGTTAAGTCATTCATTCTAATAATAAATCTTTAGGGTCAAGCCAACATCATCTGAAAGCCTGTACCTACTTCTGATCATTGACAAACAAAGTCATACAGCAAGTGCCTACTGTCTGATCTTTGGTCATAAACAAATATGTAATAATATTCAATAAATATCTACTTACTTGATCTAATGAACTCCTTTCAATTTTCATGGACATCCCGCAATTTCTTTGATGTTTCTTTCCATTAATGTGGTCCAAGAAGCTGATGGAAGTTTTGACAACACAGTCACAAACATTGCAGTAGTATCCTCCTGATTGTGACGTTGGCGTGTTCTTTCCAATTACCACGCTCTTGTCTAGTTTAGAATCTAAATCAACTTTGTAGTCCCGTTGCTTGAGGAGCTCCCGTTTAACAGGAGGGGCTTTTTTCTTTGGTCTTTCTTCTTCCAATTCCGCTTTCAATCGTTTTGCAGCAATTTTTTCAAATTCATCTTTATCCCACTTCCTACGGTAGTCTTCTGGCCTTAAACTCATGATGTAGATATAGTATTACCGTATTAATAGAGAAAAATGTCTTAATACGAGTACTTAAACTTGCTATTTCTTTGTATATTGTTCATGTATATCAGAAAAATCACCACGACAACACAACACAAAACAACATGAACAGTGGAATCGTCCGCGTCCTCCTCGCTTGACTGCCATTGACTGAATGAGAATGACTGATTATACCGAGGTATAATATATATATATTTAAAGGGTTGCCATCCCATTGCCAATGTTGCCATTGCTTTGATGAAAGAATGAAAATGATTTTTTTTGGAATTTTATGAACTGGTAGCTAAGACCTTTCAGGTCAAGTCCTATTTTTTATTTATTTACATCATTCACTTCACTATTTACATTTATTAAAAAATGAAAATGAACGAATAAAGAATAAGGGCTGTATATGTACTGTATATTTTTTTCCTTATATAATCTTTTCAAAGATATTTCATAAATGTATGGAGTCTAGGTCCAAAATTGTACAGTAGGTATTATGCTTAGAAATATAGCCAGTAGACCAGTGCCGATAGTCTTTGAGACAAAATAAATTTATAGTAGGATGAAAAGGATCAGAATATAACAAAAATGAAAGGAAAAATAAATTACGGGCTATCTTAGGTCGGGAAGTGGGGAGGGGGGTGAGTTTTAAGGGTAAAAACGGTTTATCTCGATTGCCGGCAAAACTACAACTCCAATGGAAAAAAGTTAAACGACAAAGTTGTAGGTAATAAAGAGACAACTTTTCTATTGACACTTTTTTCACATAACCTCAAAATATATGTGAAAAATTAAAATAATCAAATTTTGGGTTTTTTTTATTTTTATCTTAAGCAAAACAAATTTGTTTTCCACGAAATTTGGTGAAAACTTAGCTTTTTATCTCCCAAAGACACTGTAATTTTTTATTTGAAATATTCTTTTTTTCAGCTTATTTTTACTAAATATCGAAAAGCCACCCTAATTTTCAATCGAAAATTCTCACGTCAAAATATCAGCTTTTTAAAAAAAGTCAAAGAGTTTTTTGTTCTTTGAAATCTCTTCTTTCTGATAATGTAAAAATATAATGATAATGAGAAAAACTCGAATTCGAAATTTATATTTTTGTATTTAGTAATTTCTTCGCTGAGGTGGGATGAAAAGTTACTGCACTATAACTTCATGGTTGCACTCTAGTGCAAAGATTTTTCACCTTGTGCTCCCTTGTCTGCCACCTACGTAGTATAAAAAAATATAATACAACTACTACTAATACGTAATATAAAAATAAAGCGCAATAAAATTCTTTAAAAATATCAGTTAAACTATAATAGGTACATACTTTTATTTCACGATCAAAATGTTTTTTATCCAACTATAACTGGTGATACCTGCCCTAATTTTTTTAAATTTGCCGCGGTTTTGTTGGTCCAGCTTTCATTAGACAAACTATACCTTTGACGAAAAATATATTTTTTTTATTCCGTAACATTTGTCAAAAGAAAACTATCTAAGTTTTCATGAGGTTATTTTATTATACAGACGTAGTCGTAGTCCCTAAGAGCATCACTCCTAGTTTGATTATTTTTTTATTTACATGACACTATTTATGCATACAAATATTAGCACTGGGTGGGAATCGAACCCGCACCCCCGGTCATAACAGCCAAATCCACTATTGCTACGCCAAAGAGGTCTCCAGACATGTTAAACCAATTCTAATAATATCGAATCGGCCAGCTTGTAATAAAAAAAAGCTACCATAAAAGATAATTATGCGAAATTCTTTGAAATATACTCCATTAACACACTACACACGAAAGAAACATATCTTTAAGTAACATTACAAAGAAATGTATGTACACTGTATTGTTTTGTGGGCTTTTTTACCTGCGAATGTTTGAATGCACCCGCATAGGATAAGATTAGCTCACAGAATAGACAATAGAGTTAAATCCATACGTCTTGCAGTACTGTCCCCTTTTTTTGGTAACGGTCAGGACCAAAAACTATCTAGATTACTATTTATTTACTTAGATTACTTGAAAGAAGGGGCTAATATGATAGTAAAACAATATAGAATCATGATTTATTACATTTATCACTTGACTAAACCAAGAATTAACCAAAATATCTAAAACAACATCTGGTAACGTTCTTTCACAGATAGGTAGCAGTTTAAACGAAAATGCCCATATTATAAATGCGAAAGTAACTCTGTCTGTCTGTCTGTCTCTCTGTCTGTTACGCTTTCACGCCTGAACCGCTGAACCGATGTTGATGAAATTTTGTATAGGAGTAGATATAGGCAAGCCGACCCCAACACTGATTTGGGAAAAAAAAAGGTTCAGAGAATGAATGGATGAGTAGATTAGACCTCGAGAATGAACATGGCTATGTTTGGTCGCGATAACCGACATCCACGCGGGCTGAGCCGCGGGCAACAGCTAGTTAAGAATAAACCTATTATAGGTCCGTGTAAAGTAGGTACTTACCATTTTGTTTCTTTTTTTTATACCACTTAGGTGGCAGACAAGCACACGGCCCACACTGATGGAAGGTGGTTACCGTGGCCTATGGTTTCTAATAATGGTTTACCATTACAAGGGTGCAGATTAGACAATACAGTAAAATTCTGTAAAAATAAGCCGGTAATAGGTCCAACTAAGTACTTACTTAGTTACTGCTTCGTCGTTTCAAGGGTTCAAACAATAAAAACGCAGTAAAAATGTATTATGAGCAATAATAGTGTCGAAGATAAAGGAGGACACAAATGTGTCGGCACAGAACTGAGAAACTTTTATTGTTTTCTGTGGTTACTATATCGCCGGTTCTAATCAGCCGATTGTGATCAAATATGCGTAAGATGTTGAGTCTAACCAAGACCTTTCTAATAAAAAAACCCGCATCAAAACCCGTTCAGTACTTTATAAAACAGACTTGCTTGTCTTGCTTAGACTAAAAATTTACCGTATGTATGTTTGTTTGTTTGCTCCGCCCGCGTGGATTTCGAATTCCTTAAATTTTGAAAACAAATTATAGCCTATATTACTCCCAGATATTGTAGCTTTCTATGGGTGAAAGAATTATTGAAATCGGTCAAGTAGTTATAAATAAATAATAAAAAATAAAATAGTTTTTTGTGTCTTTCCTCTTTATTGGTATAGAAGTATAGATGTACAGACACAGCTACTTCACAATTTTATAATAGTACTTAAAGATTAGATATCTATAAGGTTTATAATTTTCTCATTATAACTAGGTACCTACATAGGTAAACATTCAAAACAGTGTGATACTGATAAGGCTTGTAATGATTTCCGGATTCTCTTTATTTACGTGTGTTTTCGCGTTCTTAGTAATGGTATTTAAATCGGTTGCTAAGTGCCGGCCACCTATAAGCAAATGCCAAAGCCCTAATGATGGTTGAATCATTAATTTAATGGTTTTATAATTTTATTAATGTTGATATTGATGTCGATTTTGTTCTATATTTTCGTTTTTAATTTACTCAGTTGTAGCACATAATAACTAATAATTACTGCTATACACTATACACTGTAGCTTTATTTTTCAAACAAGCCGTGGTAGCCTTTGATTATATAAATGTCAAAGGTGGTGCATAGTATGCCTTAAAAAAGTTCTGAGCTAAGAAAATCGGGATGAAAATGTCGGTATAAATAACACATCTTACTTTTTATCCCTGGGTGGAATAGCCGCTCAAACAGCTTGTAATACCGTGATAGGCTCGTAAGCAAAACTCAATACTTACATAATTAATTAACACTGTATGCGTCTAGTCTTAAAAAGTTCTTAAGGTCTAGTTAGAACCTAGGTACTATTGCTGAAACCTAGGTCCTCAGAATAGCCATTATAGCCTGTGAAGTTTCGTGACGCTATATATAAGCTGTTGTTCCCAATAATAGGGAACTTCGTACCGGCTTAAATACCGGACCATCTTATTACCGGCTGAATTACCGGCATCGCACCGTACCGGCCCAACGTCGTACCGGCATCGACATCAGTGCAGCGACAACCGGCGGACCTGACTAGCGGCCGCGACGCCTGGTGAACTCCTAGGGAAGACTACATCACCCTCGCACGGGACCGTCCCGGACCCCAAGTTGAGTGGATTGCTCAGCCTTCCGCTGATAGTGGCGTGTACTTGTACCCCAACCGACACTCCACTTAAATTAATTGTGTGTGATATAATAAACCGGACCTACGGAATAAAGTTGTGTTATTCATTCTTGACCCGTAGGGCCCCGTATCATTGGCATGTGTATGCTTTTTCTATTTCTTATATTAAAAGTAGAGAATGCAGTGAGAATCCCGTCAAAGACGGTCCAGCCGTTGCAGAGATTACTTACCTATAATCACTATAATAGAAACTGTCAAAGATTATAAAAATTGCATTTTAGTTATGTATATAGTACCTAGTGCTGAGACGAGGTCTCGGGTTCGATCCCAGGTTCACCATGGCACACACCAATGACTTTTCGATGCTTTTCGAAGTTATGTGTGTATTTATCGCAGGTTTATAAGGCTCCCCACCTATTACATTGGGACCTAAACATAAACTGGCGAAATGTGGGTTCTAGCACCTCTGCCTACCCCTTCGGGGATATAGGCGTGAGTTTATGTTATGTTATAGTACCTATGGAAGGTATTGCCCACACTTCAATTGTGTATAGATAACCAAATGCTATTTCAGCATTTTGAACAAGGCCTAAGTAGTTACGTGCTTTTCGTTCAACTCTGCCTGATGTTCCACGAAGGTCGAGCCGTTTCCGCGTCTCGGACGGCAATATCTTCCGTGTTGTTAGCTCGAATCGTTAACTCGCGATAATTAATCGACAAGCGAATTATTGAAAATAATGGTAAAAGAGAAACGACCCTCTTTATGGGCAATGCTAAGAAATTTGCTAGCGCAGAGACAAGCGCAAGACCACAGATTACCTAGCAAGACGTCTCATGGCTTGTTCACTGTTTCCAACTGTTTGCGACTGTTCAGAAGTTATGAAAAACAGAAAATGATAATAGTGTAGTACCTGGTAGTTGTTCACTTACAGAAAAAAAGCTTCAATCCCGGGTTCTTTCGTGTATTCTCTTGCGTTTCTTCAAGCCTGAAGGATGTGTGCTGGTTCCTGTACACCACTCCCGCGGTTATGGCGGACCCGAAACCTTATCAGGGGCCCGATTTAGTAACTAGGTCTGCGCTCATGGAGGACGGAGGTCGTTCAGCTAGAGTTTGTCTAATGAAAACTGAACCA
Source organism: Lithosia quadra (assembly GCA_963576445.1). Taxonomy (NCBI): domain Eukaryota; kingdom Metazoa; phylum Arthropoda; class Insecta; order Lepidoptera; family Erebidae; genus Lithosia; species Lithosia quadra. The sequence continues at coordinate 2,822,224 of OY754900.1, read as the reverse complement.
CGACATTTATTGATTTGCAACACCAGTAGACTATAAATGTCACCTCCTGTCATTTCTCTGTGATTGCGCGTTTACATTATGATTTTGATACTTTGAATGTATCCACATCAAATATTAACGAGATCAGATGAGATATCTAAAAATATTCGCTTCTGTATTAGATGTTTGCACTTTTCGACAATATTTATTTAATTATTATAATTAATCATAAGTGTGACTGATGATGGATCAAGCAGCTCGAATGATGGTGAAGAATATTTGGAATCTAATTTTGATTATAATTAATAATATTTTTTTCTAATAAATGAATTTCGTCTGATTCCTATAAGCCCGCTTGAAGATAGTTTTTAGTCTGGAATAACACAGGCAATATGTCTTGCACACGCTCATAGGCCACATTTTGTCCGTGAAATATATTCCCAAGGGTAGCGGGAACGGGATCATAATTTCACGCAGTCAACAGGCTAGTCTTAGTCTATATCTTCACTACATCTGCGGTTTTAGTCGGTTCGATTCCGACATAACCATCCCCAATGGCCAACGGGGGTGGTATTCGTGGGGATTTCAACATGAATAAACCTGCTACCTTTTCCCCCGATATTCCCACATTACCAAGCTCCCACGCAGGTGAAGTCGTCGGCAAAGGATAGTATTTAATAAAGAAATCAAAATATAAATAAGAATAACACCAAATAAAGCGCAATAAAATTCTTTAAAAATATCAGTTAAACTATAATAGGTACATACTTTTATTTCACGATCAAAATGTTTAAATCCAACTATAACTGGTGATACCTGCCCTAATTTTTTTAAATTTGCCGCGGTTTTGTTGGTCCAGCTTTCATTAGACAAACTATAATTATGTCTGTGTAGTGGAAAATGAAAAATGCAGATTTACTTAAAAATATTTATTTTAGGTATACATCTTATCTTAAATCTAATCTAAATCTAATCTAAATCTAATCTAAATCTAATCTAAATCTAATCTAAATCTAATCTAAATCTAATCTAAATCTAATCTAAATCTAATCTAATCTATCTATCTAAATCTTATATATAAATCTCGTGTCACAATGTTTGTCCTCAATGGACTCCTAAACCACTTAACCGATTATAATAAAATTCGCACACCATGTGCAGTTCGATCCAACTTGAGAGATAGGATAGTTTTTGAAACGGATTTCGACATCCACGCGGGTGGAGCCACGGGCAACAGCTAGTACATATATACATTGATACAAGTTATCTACACTTTTTGGCACCTCCAAAACCGGAAAATCCCATAATTTGTGCTATTTCTGATTGTGCTGGAGCATCGTCATCAGGGTCCTCAGATTCCATCAGCTTACGTTTCTTGTCCCGACGTTTCTCTCGACGAAGTTCCTTTACTCTGGCTTGCGCCTCTGCAATCTCCCGTAAACGTGTGTCCAGTTCATATTCACGTGGTTTTTCTTCTAACTTGCGTTTATTGAGTGCAAATCGAGCTTTCACCTAGAATTAATAAAAAAAATAATTAGGTAGGCACCTAGGTAACTTGTTGGGTATGTTGGGCGTCTGGACTATGCGGAGATAACGACAATGATGGGGGACGGAGTACGGTATGGTAATGGAAAAGGTAAGCTGAGGGGGCACGTGTAAGAAATGAGTACCTAATCATCTTTTTTGATCGGAAAAGTGAACGTCTAGGACGGGACCTGAACCCGCGACCAGTCCCTTTACAGGGGGAATGCTCTGAGCAACTGAGTTACCTGGACACGTAACTCAGTTGCTCAGAGCATTCCCATGAATCTGGATGCTCGATTTTCTCTGATATATTCTACGGCTTAGGGCATCGGTGGAGCCATCTACCGTAATTCATTCGAACTACGGAAACGATTCTCAGAATTACATGGATTCACCGTGCGGTCGCCGGGTCTATGGCGTGGAACAGAGAGGAACCCTGTGACGGTGCCTGGGACTTGCGAGCTAGTAGGTTTAGGGTGGCCACCTTGCGACGCGTCAGCGCTCACCTCCACCGTCAGAGGTGTTCACCCCTCTACCTATCCAGATTTGGTACGGTCCTATCAATGCCGTTTTGGATATTCAATTTAAGCTTACTGAAGCTTTTGGTTGTTTTTAGATTCTCCACCCTATTAAGCAATGAAATTTTAAAGCAATTAGTATACTAACTACTAATGTGCAACACAATCCTCTTAATATTACTATATTTATACTATTGTGAACATTCTCTTGAACGCACTAAATAAAGGCTTTGTAATTGAAATTGAAAAGTATACTAACTATTCCTAATGATCTTTTTTGATTGGAAAAATTAAAAAATCCGACTGCGTAAAAAACTAAAAAGAAAAAAACAAGCACTCAGATGTCCGGTGGTCTAGAAACATAACAACTTAACAGTCGGGATCCTCTATTCAACAGCCAATCTTATTTTACAATGGATCCCGACTGCTAAGTTGTTATGTTTCTAGACCACCGGACATCTGAGTGCTTGTTTTTTTCTTTTTAGTTTTTTACGCAGTCGGATTTTTTAATTTCTATATTATATTTTTTTATTTTATACTTTTTAGTTATAAGTGTCCTAGCTAGTTATTTACCCGATTGGACTTTCTACTGTCTAATAAAAACCTATGAATTGTGGTTACGCAAAATCACTATAGATCCTAAATGGTCAATGGAATCGAAAAATTATTATTATTATTATTATTATTATTATTATTCAATTATTTATTTTAGTTCTTAAGTCTAAGTTTTTTTACAATATATCTATAAAAAACAAATTACAAAAATATTATAAAAAAACCTATTATTATTATTATTATATTGTTAACAGGCAGGCAGTCGTTACGACTGATAACGCCCGTATCCAGATTCCCTTATTCTGATTCAGTTGCCAGTTGATTTGTATGCATCCAATCTGTTCTTGAACTGTATGATGCTGTCAGCCGACACTACATATTCCGGAAGCTTGTTCCACATTCTGACCACTCTGTTGGTAATGAAATGCTTGTGCGGGTTGTTTTTAGAGAATGTGGTGCACAACTTCAGATGGAAAAATGTTGAAAGGAAACTAAAAACGAGGAATTGATTGACGTGTGAATCATGAAAATCGGCCCAGGCGTTTGGTCTGTATAGTGCTTCAAAGGAACATACATACATACATACATACATAGGCTGTTAAACACATTACCACTCCTTTGCGTTGCGCATTCTAATAATAAATCTTTAGGGTCAAGCCAACATCATCTGAAAGCCTGTACCTACTTCTGATCATTGACAAACAAAGTCATACAGCAAGTGCCTACTGTCTGATCTTTGGTCATAAACAAATATGTAATAATACTCAATAAATATCTACTTACTTGATCTAATGAACTCCTTTCAATTTTCATGGACATCCCGCAATTTCTTTGATGTTTCTTTCCATTAATGTGGTCCAAGAAGCTGATGGAAGTTTTGACAACACAGTCACAAACATTGCAGTAGTATCCTCCTGATTGTGACGTTGGCGTGTTCTTTCCAATTACCACGCTCTTGTCTAGTTTAGAATTTAAATCAACTTTGTAGTCCCGTTGCTTGAGGAGCTCCCGTTTAACAGGAGGGGCTTTTTTCTTTGGTCTTTCTTCTTCCAATTCCGCTTTCAATCGTTTTGCAGCAATTTTTTCAAATTCATCTTTATCCCACTTCCTACGGTAGTCTTCTGGCCTTAAACTCATGATGTAGATATAGTATTACCGTATTAATAGAGAAAAATGTCTTAATACGAGTACTTAAACTTGCTATTTCTTTGTATATTGTTCATGTATATCAGAAAAATCACCACGACAACACAACACAAAACAACATGAACAGTGGAATCGTCCGCGTCCTCCTCGCTTGACTGCCATTGACTGAATGAGAATGACTGATTATACCGAGGTATAATATATATATATTTAAAGGGTTGCCATCCCATTGCCAATGTTGCCATTGCTTTGATGAAAGAATGAAAATGATTTTTTTTTGGAATTTTATGAACTGGTAGCTAAGACCTTTCAGGTCAAGTCCTATTTTTTATTTATTTACATCATTCACTTCACTATTTACATTTATTAAAAAATGAAAATGAACGAATAAAGAATAAGGGCTGTATATGTACTGTATATTTTTTTCCTTATATAATCTTTTCAAAGATATTTCATAAATGTATGGAGTCTAGGTCCAAAATTGTACAGTAGGTATTATGCTTAGAAATATAGCCAGTAGACCAGTGCCGATAGTCTTTGAGACAAAATAAATTTATAGTAGGATGAAAAGGATCAGAATATAACAAAAATGAAAGGAAAAATAAATTACGGGCTATCTGAGGTCGGGAAGTGGGGAGGGGGGTGAGTTTTAAGGGTAAAAACGGTTTATCTCGATTGCCGGCAAAACTACAACTCCAATGGAAAAAAGTTAAACGACAAAGTTGTAGGTAATAAAGAGACAACTTTTCTATTGACACTTTTTTCACATAACCTCAAAATATATGTGAAAAATTAAAATAATCAAATTTTGGGTTTTTTTTATTTTTATCTTAAGCAAAACAAATTTGTTTTCCACGAAATTTGGTGAAAACTTAGCTTTTTATCTCCCAAAGACACTGTAATTTTTTATTTGAAATATTCTTTTTTTCAGCTTATTTTTACTAAATATCGAAAAGCCACCCTAATTTTCAATCGAAAATTCTCACGTCAAAATATCAGCTTTTTAAAAAAAGTCAGAGCTTTTTGTTCTTTGAAATCTCTTCTTTCTGATAATGTAAAAATATAATGATAATGAGACATAAATGACATAAAATACATTGCTATGGTAAATGTTCTCAGAAAATGCAAAGAAGAAAAACTCGAATTCGAAATTTATATTTTTGTATTTAGTAATTTCTTCGCTGAGGTGGGATGAAAAGTTACGTGTTGCACTATAACTTCATGGTTGCACTCTAGTGCAAAGATTTTTCACCTTGTGCACTTTTGATTCCCTAGTCTGCCACCTATGTAGTATAAAAAAATATATAATACAACTACTACTAATACGTAATATAAAAATAAAGCGCAATAAAATTCTTTAAAAATATCAGTTAAACTATAATAGGTACATACTTTTCTTTCACGATCAAAATGTTTTTATCCAACTATAACTGGTGATACCTGCCCTAATTTTTTTAAATTTGCCGCGGTTTTGTTGGTCCAGCTTTCATTAGACAAACTATACCTACCTTTGACGAAAAATATATTTTTTTATTCCGTAACATTTGTCAAAAGAAAACTATCTAAGTTTTCATGAGCTTATTTTATTATACAGACGTAGTCGTAGTCCCTAAGAGCATCACTCCTTTTTGATTATTTTTTTATTTACATGACACTATTTATGCATACAAATATTAGCACTGGGTGGGAATCGAACCCGCACCCCCGGTCATAACAGCCAAATCCACTATTGCTACGCCAAAGAGGTCTCCAGACATGTTAAACCAATTCTAATAATATCGAATCGGCCAGCTTGTAATAAAAAAAAGCTACCATAAAAGATAATTATGCGAAATTCTTTGAAATATACTCCATTAACACACTACACACGAAAGAAACATATCTTTAAATTACATTACAAAGAAATGTATGTAAACTGTATTGTTTTGTGGGCTGTTTTACCTGCGAATGTTTGAATGCACCCGCATAGGATAAGATTAGCTCACAGAATAGACAATAGAGTAAAATCCATACTAATATTATTATTATAAATGCGAAAGTAACTCTGTCTGTCTGTCTGTCTGTTCGCTTTCACGCCTGAACCACTGAACCGATTTTGATGAAATTTTGTATAGAAGTAGATTAGACCTCGAAAATGAACATAGGCTATGTTTGGTCGCGATAACCGACATCCACGCGGGCGGAGCCGCGGGCAACAGCTAGTTAAGAATAAACCTATAATAGGTCCGTGTAAAGTAGGTACCTATTTACTACTTCGTTTCTAATAATGGTTTGCCATTACAAGGGTGCAGATTAGACAATACAGTAAAATTCTGTAAAAATAAGCCGGTAATAGGTCCAACTAAGTACTTAGTTACTGCTTCGTCGTTTCAAGGGTTCAAACAATAAAAACGCAGTAAAAATGTATTATGAGCAATAATAGTGTCGAAGATAAAGGAGGACACAAATGTGTCGGCACAGAACTGAGAAACTTTTATTGTTTTCTGTGGTTACTATATCGCCGGTTCTAATCAGCCGATTGTGATCAAATATGCGTAAGATGTTGAGTCTAACCAAGACCTTTCTAATAAAAAAACCCGCATCAAAACCCGTTCAGTACTTTATAAAACAGACTTGCTTGTCTTGCTTAGACTAAAAATTTACCGTATGTATGTTTGTTTGTTTGCTCCGCCCGCGTGGATTTCGAATTCCTTAAATTTTGAAAACAAATTATAGCTTATGTTACTCCCAGATATTGTAGCTTTCTATGGGTGAAAGAATTATTGAAATCGGTCAAGTAGTTATAAATAAATAATAAAAAATAAAATAGTTTTTTGTGTCTTTTCTCTTTATTGGTATAGAAGTATAGATGTACAGACACAGCTACTTCACAATTTTATAATAGTACTTAAAGATTAGATATCTATAAGGTTTATAATTTTCTCATTATAACTAGGTACATAGGTAAACATTCAAAACAGTGTGATACTGATAAGGCTTGTAATGATTTCCGGATTCTCTTTATTTACGTGTGTTTTCGCGTTCTTAGTAATGGTATTTTTAAATCGGTTGCTAAGTGCCGGCCACCTATAAGCAAATGCCAAAGCCCTAATGATGGTTGAATCATTAATTTAATGGTTTTATAATTAATGTTGATATTGATGTCGATTTTGTTCTATATTTTCGTTAAACTTAACTATTTTTTTTAATTTACTCAGTTGTAGCACATAATAACTAATAATTACTGCTATACACTATACACTATAGCTTTATTTTTCAAGAAAGCCGTGGTAGCCTTTGATTATATAAATGTCAAAGGTGGTAGCATAGTATGCCTTAAAAAAGTTCTGAGCTAAGAAAATCGGGATGAAAATGTCGGTATCAATAACACATGGCTTACTTTTTATCCCTTTTTTTTTTTCGTGCGGAAATCCCCATGGATACCACCCCCGTCGGCCATCGGGGGTAGTTATGTTAGGATCGAACCGACTAAAACCGCACGCCGTCTCGGGCCTTAATTACCGGGGTGTAAGGTTACCCAATGGGCATATCCCTCGCACCCCAGCTGACCCTGGGTGGAATAGCGGGCAAACAGCTTGTAATACCGTGATAGGCTCGTAAGCAAAACTCAATACTTACATAGTTAATTAACACTGTATGCCCGCGATTCCGTCAACGTGAATTAAGATTTTTAAAGTTTTAATTTTTTGCTTTTTCTATTTCTATATCGAAGGAGGTAGGACACGACGGTGTCTCCCGTCCGAAATGAGCTGTCCGACTGGGGAAGTACCTCCGCCCTACAGAAGACCGCGGCCATAATAACCATAGTGTTGTGTTCCCGCCGGTAAATAGGGTAGCCAGAGCTCACTGTACCCAAAACTGTACCCATCCTCCCCCTCCCCTTCCTAGCCTCCGCCACCCCTTCCCAGCTCTCCCCCTTTCCCTGCAGGGTAGGCAGCACGTGTGTGACATCCTTAGTGTTGCACACGTTTATAGGCCATGGTGACCGCTTCCCATCAGGTGGGCTGTGTGCTTGTCTGCTACCTACGTAGTATAAAAAAAAAATCTTATAATGAAAGTAGAGAATCCAGTGAGAATCCCGTCAAAGACGGTCCAGCCGTTGCAGAGATTACCTACCTATAATCACAATAATACAAACTGTCAAAGATTATAAAAATTGCATTTTAGTTATGTATAAGTATATAGTACCCTGAGACGAGGTCTCGGTTTCGATCTCAGGTTCACCATGGCACACACCGTGACTTTTCGATGCTTTTCGAAGTTATGTGTGTATTTATCGCAGGTTTATAAGTGCCCGGTTAATGGCAATAGGCTCGCCACCTATTACATTGGGACTTAAACATAAACTGGCGAAATGTGGGTTCTAGCACCTCTGCCTACCCCTTCGGGGATATAGGCGTGAGTTTATGTTATGTTATAGTACCTATGATAGGTATTGCCCACACTTCAATTGTGTATAGATAACCAAATGCTATTTCAGCATTTTGAACAAGGCCTAAGTAGTTACGTGCTTTTCGTCCAACTCTGCCTGATGTTCCACGAAGGTCGAGCCGTTTCCGCGTCTCGGACGGCAATATCTTCCGTGTTGTTAGCTCGAATCGTTAACTCGCGATAATTAATCGACAAGCGAATTGTTGAAAATAATGGTAAAAGAGAAACGACCCTCTTTATGGGCAATGCTAAGAAATTTGCTAGCGCAGAGACAAGCGCAAGACGTCTCATGGCTTGTTCACTGTTTCCAACTGTTTGCGACTGTTCAGAAGTTATGAATAACAGAAAATGATAATAGTGTAGTAGGCATCTGTAGTTGTTCAGTTACAGAAAAAAACTCCAATCCCGGGTTCTTTCGTGTACCTATTCTCTTGCCTGAAGGATGTTGGCAGGTTCCTGTACACCACTCCCGCGGTTACGGCGGACCCAAAACCTTATCAGGGGCTCGATTTAGTAACTAGGTCTGCGCTCATGGAGGACGGAGGTCGTTCAGCTACCTCTGACGAAAAATATATTTTTTTTATTCCGTAACATTTGTCAAAAGAAAACTATCTAAGTTTCCATGAGGTTATTTTATTATACAGACGTAGTCCCCAAGAGCATCACTCCTAGTTTGATTATTTTTCTATTTACAAGACACTATTTATGCATACAAATATTAGCACTGGGTGGGAATCGAACCCGCACCCTGGTCATAACAGCCAAATCCACTATTGCTTCGCCAAAGAGGTCTCCAGACACGTTAAACCAATTCTAAAAATATCGAATCGGCCAGCTTGTAAAAAAAAAAACTGCCATAAAAGATAATTATGCGAAATTCTTTGAAATATACTCCATTAACACACTACACACGAAAGAAAATTATCTTTAAGTTACATTACAAAGAAATGTATGTACACTGTATTGTTTTGTGGGCTTTTTTACCTGCGAATGTTTGAATGCACCCGCATAGGCTAAGATTAGCTCACAGAATAGACAATAGAGTAAACTCCATAATACTAATATTATAAATGCGAATGTAACTCTGTCTGTCTGTTACGCTTTCACGCCTGAACCGCTGAAACAATTTTGATGAAATTTTGTATAGGAGTAGATATAGGCAAGCCGACCCCAATTGAGTTGGGAAAAAAAAGGTATAGAGAATGAATGGATGAGTAGATTAGACCTCGAGAATGAACATAGGCTATGTTTGGTCGCGATAACCGACATCCACGCGGGCGGAGCCGCGGGCAACAACTAGTTAAGAATAAACCTATAATAGGTCCGTGTAAAGTAGATACTTACCATTTTGTTTCTTTTTTTTTATACCACTTAGGTGGCAGACAAGCACACGGCCCACACTGATGGAAGGCGGTTACCGTGGCCTATGGTTTATAATAATGGTTTGCCATTACAAGGGTGCAGATTAGACAATACAGTAAAATTCTGTAAAAATAAGCCGGTAATAGGTCCAACTAAGTACTTAGTTACTGCTTCGTCGTTTCAAGGGTTCAAACAATAAAAACGCAGTAAAAATGTATTATCTATACTTATAATAAAACTGTAGAGAGGTCAATTCTGTACATTGAATTTATTTACAAAATAACTATTGGGGGATGATTGGTGATCGATACTAATGCAAAAAATGCAATCAGTAAATTTTTTGTCTTTCTGTCTGTCTGTCTGTCTGTCTGTCTGTCTGTATGTGCACGCATGGATCAAAAACTACTGGAGGGATTTTGATGAAACTTGGTAGGATTATAGCTCATACTTCTGGGCAACATATAGGCTACTTTTTATACAAGCTGATACCGCGGCTCCGCCTGCGCGTCGTTTTTAAGTAGGTTATCGTTTTTTGGTCATATCTCCGGTTCTACTCAACCAAATGCAACCAAACATATCTCAAATGTTAAGTCTAAGCAAGACCTTTCTAATAAAACAAACCGCATCAAAATCCGTCCAGTACTTTTACGTCCATCGCGATTAGCGATGGACGTAAAAAGTACTGAACGGATTTTGAAGCGGTTTGTTTTATTAGAAAGGTTTTGGTTAGACGAGTGGAGACCAGTGGAGTGGCGAGTGGAGAGGAAAGTGGTATGGAGTGGAGTGGTAAGTCGAGTGACGAGTCGTTTTATTAAATAGACTTGGTGGCGATACCGATTTCCACGCGGGCGGAGCCGCGGGCGGAAGCTAGTGAGCAATAATAGTGTCGAAGATAAAGGAGGACACAAATGTGTCGGCACAGACCTGAGAAACTTTTATTGTTTTCTGTGGGTGCCGACAAACATCTGGAACAAAAGTCGAAAATTCGCACATTTATTTATTTATTTATTTATTACTAGCTGTTGCCCGCGGCTCTGCCCGCGTGGACGTCGAGTTTCGCGTTTTTTTACTATATCGCCGGTTCTAATCAGCCGATTGTGATCAAATATGCGTAAGATGATGAGTCTAACCAAGACCTTTCTAATAAAAACCCGCATCAAAACCCGTTCAGTACTTTATAAAATAGACTTGCTTGTCTTGCTTAGACTAAAAAATTACCGTATGTTTGGTTGTAATTGGTTAAGTAGAACCGGAGATATGACCAAAAACGACCTAAAAATGAAGCGCGGGCGAAGCCACGGGTATCTATAAAAAGTAGCCTATATGTTGCCCAGAACTATGAACTATAATCGTGTCAAGTTTGATCAAAATCCCTCCAGTAGTTTTTGATTTTTGACAAAAATTCTAAAAATCATTGTTTTGGCATCTATTACATTCATAAAGTCCCCTAATAATTCTTTTTCTCATATATCTTCCATGTACAGACACCGATCAGTTACAGATTTATTATATGTATAGATATATAGATTACCGTATTACAAAATCATTACAAACATTGTTTTATAGTGCATTAAAAAACCACTGAGGTTTGTAAAAAATGCAACCGATTCTACATCAAGCCAATTAGTTAGGTAAGTACATCAAGTTCAATAATCTAAGGCAGTTACAAAATACATTAAGGTAGGTAGATATTCCCCCCTATTCCGGGGGCATGACGGGAACACCGTGGTTCCCAAACCCGAGGGGGTCATATCGAATCCGGAGATAGCCCGGGTCAAGCCGGGGTGCGAGGGAAATGCTCTTTGGGTCACCTTACACCCTAGCGTCCTAGACGGCGGCGTGCAGTTTTAGTCGGTAAGAGTCCGACATAACCTGGGGGTATCCATGAGGATTTCCGCACGGAAAAGAAAAAGGTAGGTAGATAGGTATATTTGACTTTGTGTAGGTAGCTTAAAATGGCGCGGAATAGTGAAGTGAACTCCAAAACGATAACAAGGATTTGTACTACCAAGTCCGAGTATAATGGGCAAATTAAAAAAACAATAGATCATCTAATGACTATTCAATCTATTTATCTATCTATCTGCAACGGGTTACAGATACAGACATACAGACATAACTATTTTATTAAGAATTTTATAATCCATCTGAATATCTATTACAAGTATCTGTGTCTGTATGTCTGTCTCTGTAGCCCGTTGCAGATAGATAGATAATTAGATTAAACACTGATACATGATACATGAGCGGTTCTGAACAGAGTATTTTTTTATTTTTGGAATTACTGTCTGTTTGTCTGTTTGTGCGCAATAGACGCAAAAACTACTAAACGGATTTTTATGTGGTTTTTTTACCTACCTATATGGAAAAAATTTGTACAGACTTAAAATGTGCCGCATGTCTCATCACACTCGGATGAGTAGAACCGGAAATAACATATAACATAACGTAAACTCACGCCTATATCCCCGAAGGGGTAGGCAGAAGTGCTAGCACCCACATTTCGCCAGTTTATGTTTAGTTGGAGCCCACAAAAGTCCAACCAGTCTAACTTGGAACTTCGATATCGCCATTGGTCATAATGATCATCGGTTGTGGAGGTCAGATGGCAGTCGCTCCACGGAAAATATCGAAGTTCAGCCGCATCACAGTTAGGCTGGAAAGCCGACCCCAACTGAGTTGGGAAAAGGTTCAGAGAATGATGTTTAGGTCCCAATGTAATAGGTGGCGAGTCTATTGCCATTAACCTCGTCTTAGCAGTTCATTACCCATACCACTAGGCTACCGCGGAACTGGAAATATAGTTAAAAAAAACCGAGAAAATCGACGCCCACGCGTCATAGGTGCATAGGATAGTTCTAGCTAGTAGAATAAACTTCATTCTACTAGACTAGCCTATTGCTCGGGACTCGGGACTCCTCTCGTGTGATTTATTCAATAAATTACACATGTTATGCATAGTATACGCTTCCTTGTGCATAAGTTTCTATCTTCTTATCTTTATCTATTGCACGATCTTTAGAAACATGACCTCGTCACAGAGATTAATAAATAGTTACTACGTAAACCTCGTGGCAATTGTGGAAATGTAGCAAATTATGAAGTGCATTTTCATCTCTTTTCTCAATTACCGGGATGTAAGGTTACCCAATAAGCATATCCCGCACCCCAGCTGACTCCGGGCCATCTACGGTTGTAAGATGGCCCCCTCAACCCCCCGAAGGGAGGATGGGGCAAGCATTGCACCGGCTGCTTGCCGATAAAGACGGTGCGTGGGATGTAGGGTGACAGGCAGCGGTCCTGTCTTCCCCGTCTGCGCTCGGAGAGCCAACCCATTCCTCGCCTGCTTCCCACAGATACTTGGAGAGCATAGGAGCAGCCCTCTAGAGAGCCGCACAGGCAGCAGCGTCTCCCCTGGCGAGTGCGAGGCGCTGCTTGCCTCCGTTGCCCAGGTGTACCGCGTGAAGGTTCCGACCCGCACCTGGGCCTCGATTCTGCTAAAGGCAAACCACTGTTATGCCATTGACATTCTAAAAAATGCTATTTGATTGTAGACTTTACCATTATACAGTTAAAGTCTAAAATCAAATTAAAATAATTCATTAAACTTCTTCATTCGCTCTACAAAATATCATTTAATTTTAGACTTTAACCAGATAACAGTATAGTCGAAAATTAAATGGTATTTAATTTAATTTCATTCTTATTTTTTTGAAGTGTCAGTGGCATGAAAGTGGCTTGTTTTAACAGAAGCCCCGGGCACTGTATCCTGTCGGAATCTTTAGCGTTAGCGTAATAATATTAATCATGAAAGATAATAAGTCTTCAATCAATCGTCCCAAGATTTACGAGGCCAGCCCACCTCATCTGCAAGGTATTACAGTACACCTGCTGTCTTAGGCTTTTTACTCAAGGTTCGGAGGTCAGGCGGCGGTCACGCAGGCTCTATATCACAAATAATGTCAAGTTTTGAGGAAGGCAACCCATCACCATCCATGGTGCACACCCTACACAACATCAGGGGACTCATGTATTACTAGCTTATATCTTTTATACATACCTATACAAATCTGTGTATTTTATGCAGTTCACAACTTTATTGCTAGCGTGATAATTTATAGTCCGAGCGTTGATTTATATAAAGCACGAGTTCTATCGATTGTGATATTATTGAACTTAGTGAACATGAAAGTAGAACCTAGTATGATCTATAATAGTATGAATTAAATAATCCTGTTAATATTTTTAACTAGCTAATGCCTGCGGCTTTCCTCGCGCGGAGGACGGTTATGGTTTTATGGTTATATCTCCGGTTCTACTTAACCAATTGCAATCAAATAGGTATACAGCAGATTTAAAATCTTACCAAGATCTTTCCTAACAGAAAATTTCGTATTAATATCTGCTTAGCAGGTTTTGCGTCCATCGCGAACAAATTGACAAGAATCCAAAAAAAATATTCTTGTGTTCAGAAACGTTCATTTAGTTACCTATCCCTAGTATTTTTTTATTTAATAAATTATCTCTAATATATTGACACCTCATTAAAAATTTCATAGTATTAGAGATGTAAAAGTCTGTTGAAGATGTCTGTAGGTATGTTTGCATTATGTAGGGACTAACGGCTAAACGAATCAGAGATCATAGTCTGGACTAACACATAGGCTACTTTCGACACACTAGTTAGACAATAAATATCAATTGATATAATATCCACATAAATATGGCTCGATATTATTACCACGATTCTTAAATATCTAAACTAAAGCAAACCCTAGTCTCGATCCACCAACATCACACGTGGTTATTATTTTATTTTACACAAATCGCCATTATAATCTTAAACCGTGTATTATCTATTCATTATTGTACACACCTTTCGAGAAACCCTATTGTCCATAAACATTTTCGATTGTTTACGTATTTCTAATTATTTTACTGCCCTTTTTAAAAACCTTTTCAGAGCTACGTGCAAAAATCTTTGCGATAAGACTCTATTGTAAGAGTTAATTTCTTTAAAAAATTGTTACTTTTGGCACAAATAACAATAGTTTTTTTTTGTATATTCGCCGGTAATTCTTTTCAAAGTATTCCAATTTTGATAAGATCTTTTTGTTGCAAAAGGGGTACAATTAGAGGTACACGATTTGAACTGTCTTCCGTGTTGTAGGTGGTCCTATTATAATCTTTTGCATGTTGTAAAATCTAGATTCCTAGAAAAAATGAAAAGTATACTAAGGTATGCTAAAAATGCTGATTAATTCTTCCATCTTATTAAAGCGTGATATTTTTGTGAATCATATCTGTTTTAGAGATCGCAGGGCAGATATCGCTTAAAAGACCTCAGGCGAAGTCGTGGGCAAAACTATTACCTATGTCATTATGCTAATTATGTCAGGCAATTAAATAATGGTATTATTTGATATCGGAATAACAATTTAGGTAACAAAGAGGAAGGGTCATTAGCTAATTACCTGCCTAGGTATTACGCACACATTCCAAGAGTTATATTTATTTTAAAACTTAAAACATCATCAATTAAATAAAAGCTTCTTTTTAACCGACTTCAAAAAGGAGGAGGTTCTCAATTCGACTGTTTTCTTAATGCTTGTTACCTTAGTAGACCTTATGAATTTATGAACCGATTTTGAAGATTCTCTGGGTCTTTCTTTTCCGAGTAACTATTTTTAATATAGGGCCAAAATTTTTCTAAGAATAGTTAGGTAATTGATCTATTTTCAAGTAAGTATTTTGAGGGACCCAAACTCTGAAATTGCAAGGGATTTCTTTTTCATACGAACAATTCTATCTTACTCTTCTAACTCATGATGGGGCTAACCTGGGCTAACATATTCATCCTCATTTTCGAGATTATTCCAGTTGCACCAGAAAAGCTTTCATTTCTGCATGTGGTAATTAGCAAGCCTTACGCCCGCATGATACCTGCCTAACAACTTAGCACGTGTTGATTTTTGGGCAATAGGAAAGGGTGAGGTGCGTAGGGAAAGGAAAAACTGCATATTGTCTTTCTTTTATTTGTCTAATACCTACCTATTTATATTAATAGGTATGTATGCCCTATTGGGTGTATGGGCTCATCTGAAAGCCGTAAAGGTAAAACTGTTGCAAAACAAACAAATCAACTGGGTACCTACTAGGGAATTGCATACCTACCTACCTACCTACTAGGTAGTACATAGTAGGTAGGTAGGTACTGAAAATGTATACGCCTAGTTGTGGCTTGTTAAACTGGCCAACAATTAGTTATTCGGAGCATTATTACTAATTATCATATCAATAATTAGACATCATTTCTCAATCCATTATTTTAAATCCATGTTCAACTCGACGGCTGTCGGCTTCACTTCACGGTCACTCTGCAGCAAATCCAGACAGGGATCGAAATATTCTGCATCGCATTCTAACAATTTCCTTCTCGCTCTGTATAATAGATAAGCGATAACCACGTCTCTTTTTATTTACGTCCATGAAATGCTGAGTCTGTAGTATATGCTAGATCCGAAGATTCTCAATTTCAGTCAAATACCACACAAGATCATTAATAATAAGTCAATACATTTACCTAACTTCTTGGAATGTAAGCTTATCAAAAGAAAGGCACAAAATATGAAAGAGACAAGAATAAAAAAATATCGATTCATTGTTTTGTCTGTACGTTTCGCATGCACTATGTGGCCTCGTAAATCGTAAGTGGTGGGGGGAGCGCGCCGCTCGCACACCGCCGGCCGCACGGTTTCTATTTTGCCTTCACGCATTCAGTTACTTTTGAGCGCTGAGCGAGGTCGGTCATTCGCGCCAGCATTTTTTAATTTATTTACTTAGTGTACATAGATGTTTTGTAGAGAAAGACGATTTATACGTAGTGCTAGTGAAATAAAACAAAATAGCGAACGGTGGCAGTGAGTGTTACGAACTGTGCTGACAGTGAAGTGAAAATTTTTACGGAGTTACAAGGAGTACCTGGTTTATTGTAGCTTTTGAACCTTGCGTAACTGGAAGACGAAGAGGCTGTGATTTGGATGTTCAATAATTTTTATCAAACTTAAATAATAAATAGAAGACAAACCTAAGATTTTTGACGTCTCAATAGTGTGAAGTTAGTTACATGTAGAAGTTGTATCGACCAATTTGTGTTGACATATCGAAGTGCGAACGGAGCATATTGCTAGGGACCTCTCGGATTGGGACGGATTATATCATATTGCAGCGCCATCTGCGGCTTGACCACCTTGTGAAGTTGTCGCGGAAAACGGTAACTACTCGCGAAATGCTTTACGTGTCGCTTGTACTTTCGCTGAAAGTTGAAGGAATAGTTGCAGTATAATTTATTTGCGTTCTCATAATAGTTTGGGACGGCCAAACTGGCGGAATAACATTTGCGTATAGCCAATATTCGACACTGTAATAAAATTGATGAGCTGGTGAAGTGGAGTCTTCGTCTTCATGTGTTTGGTGGACAGCTGAGCCATGGCCACCGCTGAGATGAGCCTGCCTGATAAAAAACCTGACCACGAATCGGGTTACTACGAAGGCAGCGACCAAGAGGGCAGCATGGAGTGCAGGAGCTCTTCACCTGCTAGTTCTCGGAACTCTTCGCATTCGACTAATTTGAAGCGCCGTCACAGCGCTCAGAAACACAAAAAGGTTCCTTGTAAAAAAGCGAGGACGGAACCTCCCGAGAATGGTGTCTCTAGTGTAAGTAACAACAATGGACTTATGGACAAGAGTGTGGAAATAGTGGAACCCAATGCAAGTGCGTCTTCATCGAAGGACTCGAGGAAACCTGAGGAGGTTCCTCCAATACCTGGACCGAGCTCAAAGAGGAGCAGCTCTGTGGAACTCATTGGTGGCACTGTGCCTGCTCCAGCTCGGGACTCAGTTGATTGGAATTTGGTTGATGCTAGTAAAATTAGGAAAAAAAGCAAAGGTGAGTCTACATTCTTATGTTAAACAAAGTGATATAATGAGTCATTATCAAACTTTTCACTCCCTTTTTACTTAACCTTGCCTTTCAATAAACTTTTTTATTTTCACCATGTACTATGTTTAATCTTATGGTCTCACTATGTTTTTGATCTTAATATCATTAGTGAAGGATGCATCATGACTCCATTATATTACAATCAAAATTTATTTTAGCATACAATTCTATAGATAATTCTAGAATTCATTTATAATTTACATGGTTGACCTATATTTGTACTAAAATTTCAATATCTTTATATACCTACACCTTTAAATTACAATATTTGTAACATTTTATAATTTTAAAACATTTTAAATAAAGAAGTACAAATGTAGGAATAATCATATTTATTGCAAATTTTATTTCTATTAAGTAGCTTTCATATTTTTCTTTAAAAAATATCATTAGAATATTTTTTGTTAAAAAGGTTATTCAGGAACATCACAAAAAAATATCTAAAAAAATACCACACTGTAACTAAAGATTCATCCTTAATATTGTGGACTTCTCAAAATATATCCAATATGTTAATAATTCCCCAATTAACCATCAACTCTTGCTTTATTAATTACACCTAATCTAGTTTTCCAATTACTAAACATGAGTTAATGCATTTAATGATATTTTGAAGCAAAGGATCATTAGTAATGAGTTTTTGTAGTCTTGAGGTCTAATTACTCATAATGACAGTTTTAATGCCAATGTCATTAAGTATTGCATAATCTATAATACATTACAGGAATGTCTCAAATATTAATGACCTTATGCTGATGAAATAAATTAACATAATATATCTCCAAAACCACTACTTACCATTACATACCAGATATGACATTCTTGGGACCAGACCAGTATGTCAAAAAATACCTAGTTGGTTCAAATAGATCAACATGAGACTATTTCTATGTCTTGTCATAGAGCGAACCCCAGGCTTCAAATTGCAAACTTTGAATGCAACCGAGATTGGCACTTGGATAAAAACTAGACAATTAATAAGCTTACCATCAGGCGAGGTGAAGTCATATTTACGTGACCAATATAAAAGAAAAACAAAGGGGAATCTTTAATTCATGTAGAATTGTCATGTCAAAATTTGTTGCATTTTACTTATGAGCTTATGATATAAAAAAATTATCATATCACGCATAGGTACTCTCATGGAATGGTATTCACCAAGAAAACCACTTCCACAATCGGGAGTCTTGAATTCCTATTTAAAATAATATTGGCTGTACCTATATAGTTTTAAATAATATGTGAAAGCTGTCGCATATTACGATTTTATTGTAAAGATGTTAGAAAGTTGTTTGTAAAAGGATCTAAACAGCCTCAAATGTTCAAATATTGAATTTTTGGCATCTTATTCATAACTGATAACAGTAGTATAGCCTTAAAATATACTAAGGAAAACCAACAATAACTAAATATAGGTTGTCCAACAAATACCTTGTCATCTTTGCTCGAATCCAACAATTCTCCGACACTCCTCGGAATCTAGGGACTGCACTATCTAACAAATACTTCTAAATGCCTAGAGGTTGTGAGAATAATGAACAGTATACCACTGACTGATAAGGGATGTTCTACATTCATTAAACCACAATTGACAAACTTTAAGTTCTGTTGAATAATAATATAGGAAAAACATTGCAGTTCTTCCTAGAATACAGATGAACATAACTGCTTAGATTCATTATTTTTTGTAATTTTTTTGTAATACAATAAAAATGTTTTCATAACCTGAATTATTATTTGAACAACATTCCAATAATAAAGACTTCTGAAGAAGAGAATGTTAAATTTAATGATAATTCTAGAATACTTGATGTATGTTAATGCCGTGGGAATAAAATGATGGTTATCAAATTCAGGAAGTCCTTGGTGTACCATGATAACTGAATTTCTTATCAACTGTTGATATACAAGACCAACTATTGTTTTAATTGTATTTTAAATACATATACATACCTACTTATTTTAAAATGTGGTACCTAGTTTTTATCTATAAATAATGGAATTGAATCCCAAATTCTACCATAAAGTAAAGTTTCTTACTTCCTTTGATTTAATTTTTTTTATTACAAACCTATTCCTACCCTCCTAGGTTTTTGTCAAGTTCTCTATCAAGGTCCAGGTCTACCATTATTATAATATTTATTTTTGAATAATATTCCACAATTTTACACTACATTATTAGGTTTTTCCCCTTTATCCATGCCAATAGAATAAGAGGAAAAACTGTACTGAAATACCCAATATTTGATTTTAATTTGGTCTCATATATCGTATCTTTGTAGATTACACTAATTCTTTAAAAAACCGGGTTAACAATTTGTGAGTAATCCCCAAATAATAATTTACCAATCATAATTAATGATGTATTTACATTAATTAGCTTTTCCAAGGATCAGATATTTACTTAACACAAAAGTGTTTAAAGTCAAAGAAAATTCTTCGAACGACTAATTAAAACGTTTCGCGCTAATTGGACTTAAATATTTTACGAAAGTAAAATCGAGAATATTCTAAATTACTTCGAACAAACCTACTCAGTTAACTAATACAACCAATTTAATTCTGAAAACATCAACATCTATGAGCCAGATACAATAAAATTACACCATTTTAAAACGTTCATATAAAAAATATGCTCACGCCTTTCCCCCTGTGGAGTAGGCAGAGACAATAGTCCGCCCAGCGTCTGTCCTTGCATACTTCACGCGCTTCCTCTGTTATTTTAAAACATGTGATTTCAAAATCGACGAAAACTTCTAAAATTATAATTTCAAAACTACTTATAGTAATAGAAAACGCAATCAAAATTGGATTTAATCTGAAGGTTTAATAACCTCACGAAAACGTAGGTAGGTTTAAGAAATCTAATAAACATTATTAATTCTCAGTATTTCGAATGATTATATGTACCTACCTACCTACCTATTTATAAAAAACCAAATGTATCTAAGCATGTTTATCCACATAATAGAACTCATAATACAAGCTAGGTAAGCTAGCTACATAGTGTTGTATAGAATTTCCTATAGTAGGTATTTACTATTATTTAGTAAACGATGAATAACACTATAATTACAACTCGAGGGTTTACAATACAAATTATTAAATGGTTAAAACAAATAGTAGTTCGACCTTTAGAAGTATAAAATTACTAAATATTAGGTCGTCGTACCGCCGACATTGTCAATGACTGCCATTTGTCTGCCTCGGTTGATATAGCTGTTTTCGTACCTAGCATTGTAAGTACTATACAGGTGGCCGCCTGGCCGGTATCGTCTTTACTGGTAGTTTTAGGTTGATTGCCCCATTAATTATTGTAAACCTGTGATTGTAAAAGTCTCGTTAAATGATAACAGTTACTTAAGCAGTCGTTTCTCCTCGTAATAAACCGGTTATTTGCCGTAAACCGTTCAAGAAAAGGTTACTTCCAGTAGATATGTCCTTTCGTAACATCTTTTTCGTTGTTAACCTATAAAAAAACAAGTGATTTGATAAAACTGTTTGGTAATAACCACGCGGTTGAAGGCTGGGGCTACGGCTGGTATTCTATATGTTCTGGGACATACTACATAGCGCTATCTAGACCTAAACTAAGCTTAGCTAGTAGTCTGGGTTCTAGAATACGGAATAGAATATTATGCTTTCTAGCCTCATCCTTCAATCAGCAGATTTAAATTTGTATATGAGACTGGCTTGGACCCATACACTTACGTTATATAAAATCAATACTCCGGAACTACAAATTGTAAAAAAGAACGACCGCCATTTTCTCGAAAAGTACTTTTATTTTTGCGCACCAATGTCGCCAATTAAATAATTACTGTTTAGTGTCAACGAACCTTTGACTTTGCGGAGGGAAAACATTACCGCTGTATAGCTTGTTTATCGCCAATTCTTATGTAAATCGTTATCATAGCATAAAGCATATAATATATATACGATAAGAGAATCACTGTCATCATAGTTATAATGCTTGTTTTTGTTATTGAACCACTCCACTTAGTTATAATTTCGTGTTTCAGTAATTATCTTATTAAGCTAACAATCGCCAGGTCCAAACTATTTATGTTGTATGTATTTGTGTATGATATGGTAGGAGTAGCTGATATGTTTGACCTATCACTTGATAGAACAGCGATTCGAAGTAATTCTCTTTGCATAGTCGTTTGACCCACGTTTGACCACTATCTCACCTGTTGGTAAGTGATGATGTGGTCGACGATGGAGCGCGCTTGTCTAGACGCAACCTATTCTCTCTTTAGTTGAAGATTCCTAGGTTATAGCTTTCTTTAAACAAAACTTGCTGCATCTTCAATTAAATTAACTAATTAAAACTAACTAATTAAGGGTTTAAAGATTTGCGCGGTTTAATTAATCCTTTCATTGGGTTTTTCTTGGTCCTTAGTAGATAGTCCGTAGTGCACAATACGAACTGTCCGACTTTTGTTCAAGATGTTTGTCAGCACCTACATAATCTATACTTATAATAAATCTGTAGAAGTGAAAATTCTGTACATTGAAAATAAAAAAATAAAAAATAGCAGGGGGTGTTACTAGACTGACACCGAACCCAAATATGTGATTAAAAAAAAATTTGTCTGTCTGTCTGTCTGTCTGTCTGTCTGTCTGTCTGTCTGTCTGTCTGTCTGTCTGTCTGTTTGTTCAGGCATCACGCAAAAACTACCGGTTTGATTGCGATGAAACTTGGTATAATTATTCTTCAATATCCTGGGCAGCACACTGAATACTTTTTATCCCGGAAAAGTACATACAATAAAAGACAAATTTAATTTTGCGGTTCAATTCTTAGACCAGATTAGTGTACCAACCGCAAATAATAAGTTTGTCGTAGGTTATGTCATCCACAGTTCAAAATTCAAAATTCAAAATTCATTTAAAGGTCACAAGTAGAAGATGTTGTCAATTACATAAAAGTATCACCGTAGCATGTCTGATAAGACGTACAATAGTATTATCATATGAACCCCATCACACTAGGTACAAATTAAATTTTGAAATATAATAATTATAATTATTTAGATGAAATTATGTTATTTTATGAGTAGGTCAATTTTTATGAGTGGAGTTCAAGAAGATTAGTGGATAGTGTTATTAGTTTTTAGGGATTTTGATTTTTTTTTTTTGTATTTATTAACAAAAATATTACATTTTGAGTTTAGATTAGTTATCATCAGAAATAGGTGTATGGGAGTGGGAGCGTGCGTGGGACTGGTGGTGGGGGTGGGCGTGGGAGCGGGGGTGGAAGTGGGAGTTGGAGTATGCGTGGGAGTGGGAGTGTGCGTGGGGGCGGGAGTGTGAGTGAGAGTGGGGGTGGGAGTGGGAGTGGTAGTGTGCGTGGGAGTGTGGGTGGGAGTGGGAGTGTGCGTGGGAGTGGGAGTGTGCGTGGGAGTGGGAGTGTGCGTGGGAGTGGGAGTGTGCGTGGGAGTGGGAGTGTGCGTGGGAGTGGGAGTGTGCGTGGGAGTGGGAGTGGGAGTGTGCGTGGAGGTGGGAGCGGGAGTGGGGGTGGGAGTGTGAGTGGGAGCCGGAGCGGGAGTGGGAGTGGGAGTGGGAGTAGGAGCTGGAGCGAAAGTGGGAGCAGGAGTGGGAGTGGACGCAATAAGCGACTTCCACGCGAGCGGAGCCGCGGGCAACAGCTAGTATTTGCTAAAATCATTGATTCATTAATGTATTTGCAAGTCGTAAACGTAACGTTGGTGTGAGTTTGCCGATCTTGAGATGCACATCAAAGAGTCAAGTGCGCAATACTCAAATGCGTCGTCTACTCCACACACTGGGTAATGTCTTGACTGCGTTGTTGACCTGTACAAACTTGTGAGATTGTAATTGCCACAAACACGCGTACAATTACGAATATTAATAAAATTATTAACTACTAGCCGATATCCGCGACTTGGCCCGTACGGTTTTTGGTCATATCTCCGATTCTACTTAACTAATTGCAATCAAACATACAGCATATTTTAGGTCTGATCAAGACCTCTCTAAAAAAACCAAATCAAAATCCGTTCCCTAGTTTTCCATCGCGAACAAACATCTTTTTTGTGTTCAGAATCCTAAGAGTTCTTTACAATATTTTGGTAATAAACACTAGAGTTAGTTTAGTTAGTAGCCTTTAGGCATTTTAAGACTCGGCTATACTGAATATCAGGTATTATGGTATCAGTTAAAAGAACGTTGACACCGTGAGATCAAGCATTCTGAGATTAGGAACTACCTACGCATCGAAATATGAAAACACGTCCGTTGACATCGATAATAATCGATTTCTGGTAATACAAATATTTGACGTGCTATCTGGTTCAAAGTCTTTATTGGCATCATTTAATTTTTATAAAATACTAGCTGTGCATACTTCATAGCATACTCATAGCATACTTCGTTCCCGTGGCAGGATGAAAGTATCCTATGCCCGTCTCCTAGTTCTAAGCTACCTCCCCATCAATTTTTGGCCAAATCGATCTAGCCGTTCACGCGTGATGCCGTGACCAAGGGAAATAGGCATTCATTTTTATATATAAAGTTTAAGTGAATATGGTACACAATAATCACGGAGGTCTTTGAATAAATTCCTGTCAGATATCAATCTCTGTCTTCTGTCATTGCCATCCCCTCTTGCACGCAATCCACCTTTTCTTGCGGCTGCCTCTACTACTAAAACCCTCTACATTCATACTATGAACCCTTCTAACAACAATAGACACTTGTTTCTCGTGCTATCTCCATACCATGAGAGACGCTTACGTTCTTTAATATTAGGAATATTCAACCACAGTACTAAAGATCCTACCAACACCTTCTAAAAGACGCGCTTGGTGAACTGACAAGGGTCTGACGCAGGAAGCTCTCCGGGTTGGGAGGTCGGATACCAGTTGCCATAAAAGCTGTATTAAGCCAAATCAAAAAGAGGTCCAAGTTGACCCCGGGCTCCGAGTTGACAAGAACATTGCAGGCTAAGATGATGATGATAACATCAGCTCACTTAAAAGCGTTTTCATAGGTTAAAATTAGGGATATTCATTCAGTCACATTACTAGTAAGTTAAATGGTTGAAAGCTAACACCATCGTGAGACAAGATAATGGTGAATTCAAAGC
Organism: Lithosia quadra; assembly: GCA_963576445.1. Classification (NCBI taxonomy): domain Eukaryota; kingdom Metazoa; phylum Arthropoda; class Insecta; order Lepidoptera; family Erebidae; genus Lithosia; species Lithosia quadra. The sequence continues at coordinate 2,797,593 of OY754900.1, read as the reverse complement.
CGGGCCTTCGGTAAAAGTGAAATTATTCCGACGTAAACATGTCTCTAACGCAATAACGGTATTCATTACACCGCGCACAGTTAGTTTAAGTACGCAGTTTTTATTTCGTGTTATGTGCTTTGTAATTAAAATACCGTAAATTGTTGGTTTTTGAATATTAAATTTGTGGGTATCAATGACTTGTGTGGATATTGGCAGACAAGCTGGTTAGAACAATAATTGTGTTACGGTTCGGGTAAAGTTGCGCGTTGGTTGATAGCAATGGTTAACAAAATTATTTGTTTATTGGCTCGCTGCACTGATGAATACTATCTCAGCGTTTTCCTCCTCCTTTGAGTTTGACTTTTATAGAAGCGACTGCTTGTAACCTCCCAAGCCCCAAAAGGAAGGCTACTCCAGAGTCTTGTTCGTTAAGCAGGTTTACGTTGACTTGGGTCGCGAAAATCTTGGAGGTTAAAAACCCCTGCACGGTTGAACAGTGGTAGCGATAAGTCTAGGTACTTTAATTGTGTTAGTCGCTTCATAAAGTCCAAAACTAATTTAATTCATACTATAACATCAATGAGTTCTACCCACACACACTAAACTCGCTCTTTTGTCAACGTATAATAGTAATGTGGTTTCTTTGTGGATATGTGTAGGTAAATCTGTTGTTCTTGGTCTCTATGCCAACTTATTTATAGATATTGGCGTAAACAAGTGTTTTTGAAGCAATTATGTAGGTAATAATTGAATTATAACATCGAATTTCAAAGAATATTTACAGAAAGAACAAAAAGTTAGTTTCTATAACTCGGCCATCACTACAAAAAAAAACTAAACTACTTACTAAATTAACCAAATTTCACAGATGATCATCTCATTTTTTAAAGACATTTTTTGAATTAAAAAAAAATCGTAATTCATAATCTTGACGTTTTAGTTGTCAAATTTTGTTTTAAATTTCAACTGTCACCGAATCGTTAAACAAATATAAAAAGCTAATAAACCAACGTGCAGTTAAAATAGCTGATGTAAGATAATGGTGTTTTATTAATTACCTTAAAAAGCTATCAAAGATAACATTTAAGTTATGGTTTACAATAACCATTCAGTTTGACGATGTCTTCACTTCTTTACAAACTTAATCTAATCGATCTAATCTTAATAAATGACGAGTAATTCTTGTATAATTCATGTACCTGTAACCATAGACTTAGGAAAAGTATGGACGGAGTGCCTAGAGTAACTAGTCTGTGTCACAAAATGGCGGGCATCAATCATTGTGTGAGTGAATTGTAGGGATGCGAGGTTTTACCTAAATTTCCCCATTTTTTTATATTTTAGTTGAGGAATAGGGAGAATTATTTGGTTAATTTTAAAATATATAAATGAACAATCTTTAAGGGTGATTCGTGCATTATTATTAAAAATATTATTTTCATCATAAATTAATGATAATAATATTTTAGTTATTTTTTACATTATTTTTTTCATTATACCTGTATAAAAAAAACTTACATGGATGGTAACCGTGGGGAATATTCACACGATTAAACTAGGCACATAATTAACAAAAAAAGTTAAAAAAATCATATTAGTCACAATTTCTATTTTTGCGATTCCTAATCCCATGTATTTATTAAAAAGAAGTTAAATCACTACGGTTATCAGTACTAATAAATAGTTTATGCTATTTCATCATAAAGCCACACAATTTACAGATTTCCCCAAAATATGGGGAAATTTGCACACTTTTATGTTGGGATCACTGGTTTTGTACCGAACAATTGAATTTTGTTTTGACATATTGAATGAACATTTATGTATAATTATTAGATAAACATTGATTGACATATTGATTAACCTGTGAAATGTGATCCCTGGATTTATTTTCTTCCTGTCACTACGGTTTTTACACCATTTCACTGCACAAGACATGTTGTATTTTTTTTTTTTTCTTCCCGCTTAAACTGACAGATCGACCGATTCGGCCGACGTTTGCCGCGAAGTGGCTGACTATGATGTGAGAGTGTGCGTGGCGACTGTATACGCATACGAAAGTTGGCTGCTATGCAGCGTCACTTTTTTGTTCCCATGGCTCCGTCCATAGTTATTCCTAGGTCCATGCCTGTAACCTGTAAGCTTAATAAATTCAAATTATGAAACGAATAAAATATGAAATACCAGTACTAGTAAACGAAATTACTATTATTCTCGCTAACTCCTCCAACTATGCTAAATTGCATGTGTTAGAAATGGGTTCAAGTTGATAGTGTAATGGCTAGAATTTGAACCCAGGACCTCTTTGATCGTAAGTCTGACTTAGTCAGCCTTACGATCAAAGAGCCACAGATATGTATTCCTTATTAGGTCCAAAAATCGTTTGCAAATATTTCAGGGTTAATCAACTTGAACAAATGTTTTCCCTACTCTATTTATAAAAAAAAATGTAATCAATATAAGTTTTTTATTTATTTATGTCTTCCTGAAAAAAGTTACTTTACATTTATTTTTTGATAAAAACCTCTTTTCTCATATTGTAACGCCATCTCGTATATCTTTAAGGTACTTGCGTCTTTAGTATTGACGTTTTCGTAGTGGTGCCTCAAAATCTACAAACAGGCGTTCATAACCAAAGCTGTATAATTATATCATTAACTAATTATGTAAATGTTTGTTACAGTTAACCTTAACGGCGCATCAAAAGTGGACATATCACACTTTGACTTGCTCAAAGTACTCGGCACTGGTGGTAAGTAAATTAAACGTTATGTTTATTACTTACTTAGTAACTTTTTCATTGTAGCGTTGGGTTGATAGCTATTGACGATTCTTGTATACTTACTAAGTCCCAGGTTCGATCCCTGGGTCGCTATATGACATGAATGTTTTAAATTAAACCCGTAATCACTTCTCCAAGTCCAATTATATAGCTATCATGCCAACGCTGCTTTACTAGAGTATTTTCTTTATAAGTATAGTTATAAGTTCGCGAAAAATATGTACGGCTTAAAGATAAATTATTCAATTTTACACAATGACAGATTGGGTTGTATGGAACAAAATTTGATATCGCGAAAGACTCATCATTCTCTGAACCTTTTCCCAACTCAGTTGGGGTCGGCCTTTCAGTCTAACTGTGATGCGGCTGAACTTCGATATTTTCCGTGGAGCGACTGCCATCTGACCTCCACAACCAATGGCGATATCGAAGTTCCAAGTTAGTCTGGTTGGACTTTTGAGGGCTACAACTACCCTTACAGCGGGTATTACAACTTTCCCGTTCCAAATTCAAAATTATTGCCCGCCTCACCCGGGAACTATTTTTTTTTTTAATAGCTTGTCTAGTTTTGTCATTTGATGACCTGCTAATACTTAAGATTTACTTTAAGATGTTCACCTTTTACAATTGTCAGCATTAATATAACCTCGAATAGATTGTTATCTTGTCCCTTTAAGTACCAACGTAATGAGTTGGAGAAATTGGTCTAAGAATTTTGTTAATAGTTTACTTCCTCTGATGCGACACATAGACAAACATTGTGTTCCGTTTTCGAATTTCCAACTTCATTTTGTAGTCGTCAGTTCTTTTTTTTTTTCATAGATATTTGTTCCATTTTCAAATTATTAATACTTTCGTTCTGTAGGTTGTGTAGGTTCCAAGTTCCAAGCCCTGTTCATCTTTCCCTAGGGTTACCTAAATGTCATAACTGTCTTTTGTAGCTGTTAAGCCTGGTTTACAGGATTTACAGTAAAAATATATCTCAAGAACCTTTACGGGCTAACCCTACCCGCAAAGGTTCCTAAGGTATTTTTTTGACATTATGTAGCGAATACATAAATCCAATGTAATTGTCAGCTGGACTAGCAGATGCAGTATAAAACAATTAACCAATCATCACCCCGTGAACAGTGGGTCGTCGACCTCACGCTTGCCGGACAGGAGCCGCGCAGGAATGTAGGCTAGCGGTATATTCACGAATTTTTACTTAGAAGCAACTTGTTTCATATACCATTTTGTTTAAATACCGTTGTCGTTGGTACTCAGACACAATATTGTATATGTTGACCTAGGTATGATTTTTACATACGTCACAATAGGTATAAGGCAGTAGGTATATGTTATCTGTGTCCTGCGACTTTATCCACCAACTCGTTTTTAATTCAGGCGGTTGACTTTTTTTCGTTTCAGGGGTTTGGCGGTTCCTGCTTTCTGACCTGGAGGATGTAGTCTGATGTTAGATTAGCTTATAACCTTCCTTACGAATTGGGTTATCAAATTAAAAAAAAAAACAAATCGCACATGTAAAAAATCAATGATTGAGGACAAATTCTCAGATTATCGTAATTTTAGCACTTCATGTGCAACTCACTACAAATAGCTAGATATCTCTTTCTGTATGTTACGTTCTATCACATTTGTTGTTGCAATCTAGGTGTGCATAGGTTCGTCTCTTCTCTGCCTTATTGGGCCACATACACCTTACACACACAACACTTGCGGTTTTGGTCGGTTCGACTCCGAAATAACCAACCCCGCTGGCCGTTGGGGAATTCCAGCGCGAAAAAACAGCTTGTAAAGCTGTTCAGTACAAAAGTAACTCATCTTCCCTTAGCTTGTCAACGTTGAAGGGTATTTATATAGTCCCTTTATATGCCATCTGAACACTTGATTATAGCTTTTTAATTCGTAGCCATTTTTGTTAATATAATAGTAATAAAATGTTTATCTTATCCATGCAATTTGTATAAGTTTCTTGTCCTTTTCGAAACATATTATTTCCTTGCAAACGTGTTATTAAAACGCTTCCTGTTGTCGTCAATTCGCTTTTTTTTATAGTTGTAAGGTCGTAGACCCTTGCAGTTATATATTGCGTAAAGTTAAAGGTGTAAAGCCTTGTACGGGATAACCGTAATCTAGGTATGTTCAATACGCGTACAGGCGGGAGTCGTTACGCAATGCTCAAATTGTATACGCTTAATGTTAGTACGGACTAGGGTTTCCAATGTACGCGTAATCGAGTATGCGTACATGGGAACGCTTAGTCCGTACATAGTGTAATTCACAATATTATGAAATTATAAGTTAGCTGTGTCTGCATTGGAGATATTTAACAAAAAAATACTTGGGTTTATATTTAAAAAAAATTGAATTCTTTTTCTCGGTTTGTATGTTTGTTCCCGGTTGGCTTCTTAGTCTGCCGTATATTTGATCGCAAATTGGTTTCATTTTGCCTTCTTCATTCTGAAGCCCATTCTTGTACTCCTCCTTTCCATAATTTGGCTTATTTATTGAACCAGCCTCGTCCGTTAATCAGCTGCAGGTGTATTGTTGCATTTGTTTTGGTCTAGCTCTCGGTAGATGTTGGTGGGGTCCCATACGCTTGTTACTTGCTTAAGACTTTTATTACTTTATTTTAATCTTGCATTATTAACAGTAAGATTAAAATAATGTAACTAAAACTAAAATAAAAATATATTTTTCTTAAATGAAACCAAATTACAAGAAAAAAATAATAAATGGGATTATTTTTCTATCTTTTTTGCTTTGTTGTTGTCTTTTCTTTTTGTTTTTTTTTTCTTTTTATTGTTGTCAGTTGTCTTGTCTTGTTTACTTTTGTATGTTAATGAATGAATGAATATTTTTATTTCGGACATTTACCCATAATATAACAATTAAAATGCAAAATTAAAATAATGAAACTAAAACTAAACATCATTTTAATTGTAACCAAATTACAAGAGAAATGAATAAATGGGATTATTTTTCTTTTTTTCTTGTTTTGTTGTTGTCTTTTCTTTTTGTTGTTGTCTTGTCATTTTTACTTTGTATCTTTTGTGTTGCACCAGAATAAAATGGATTTTCTTTCTTTCTTCATTAGCACAATCAAGTTCTATTGCAAATTATAAAATAATAAAATAATAATGTAAATAAAATGAACACAAAAAAAAGAAAAAAAAAATACGTAATGTAAACCAAATTACGAGGGAAAATGAATAAATGGAATTATTTTTCTTTCTTTCTTGTTTTGTTGTTATCGTTTTTCTTTTTTTTGTTGTCTGTTGTCTTGTCTGGTTTTTTTTTTGTGTTGTATTGAAATAAAATGTATTTTTCTTTCTTCATTCATTAGCAAAATGAAGTTCCCTTGCCAATTATAAATAGTAAAACTAAACTAAAATGAAAACAAATTACAAGGGAAAATTAATAAACGGGATTATTTTTCTTTCGTTTTTGTTTTGTTAACTTTGCTTTTGTCTTTTCTTTTTATTGTTTTCGGTTGTCTTGTCTTGTTCACTTTTGTAATGAATGAATGATTTTTTTTTCAGGTATTAAAATGCACGATTAAAATAACTAACTAAAATATAAACAAAAATAAAAGGTTTTTAAATAAAACCAAATTACAAGGGAAAATGAATAAATGGAATTATTTTTCTTTCTTTATCGTTTTGTTGTTATCGTTTTTCTTTTTTTTATTGTCTGTTGTCTTGTCTGTTTTTTTTTTGTGTTGTATTGAAATAAATGTATTTTTCTTCCTTCATTAGCAAAATGAAGTTCCATTGCAAATTATAAATAGTGAAACTAAACTAAAATGAAAACAAATTACACGGGAAAATTAATAAACGGGATTATTGTTCTTTCGTTTTTGTTTTGTTGTTGTCGTTGCTTTTTGTCTTTTCTTTTTATTGTTGTCGGTTGTCTTGTCTTGTTCACTTTTGTATCTTTTTGGTCCCACTAAAATAAACTGTAGTAGTGGTCCTTAATGAATGAATGATTTTTTTTAAGGTATTTACTCATGTTATGATTAAAATGCACGATTAAAATAATAGGGCTAAAACTAAAATATAAACAAAAATAAAAGATGTTTAAATAAAACCAAATAACAAGGGAAGATGAATGAATGGGATTATTTTTCTTTCTTTTTTTTATTGTTGTTATCGTCTTTTTTTTGGTTGTTGTCTGCTGTCTTGTCTGGTTTACTTTTGTATTGCATTGGAATATAATGTTTTTTTCTTTCTTTCTTCATAAGTAAAATGAAGTTCCATTGCCAATTATAAATAGTATAACTAAACTAAAATGAAAAAAATTACAAGGGAAAATTAATAAACGGGATTATTTTTCTTTCATTTTTGTTTTGTTGTTGTTTTGCTTTTTGTCTTTTCTTTTCATTATTGTTGTCGGTTGTCTTTTCCCCTTAAGCTTAAGGGGAAATTTTAAAAATCATGATAAGACCAAGTGCCGTCTTGTATGGATCGTCATGTCTGGCCTTGAAAGCGACGGATGAAAAACAAATACATGTTGCGGAGATGCGAATGTTAAGATGGATGTGTGGTATGACAAGAATGGACAGAATAAGGAATGAATATGTTAGAGGCAGTTTGAAAGTTGCATCACTATGTGAAAAATTGAGAAGCGAGCGACTGTACGTATGGACATGTTATGAGAATAGATGAAAGTAATGTTGTTAAAAGGTTCAAAGTATGAATATAGATGATTTCAGGGACAGAAGTAGGCATAAGAAAAGATGTATGGAATGCGTGAAAGACGATATGGAAAGAAAGGAAATGACTGAGGAGATGAAATTTGACAGGAATGTATGGAGGAGAATGACATGTTGCGCCGACCCCAAATAATTGGGATAAGGGTAGGTGGGTGATGTCGGTTGTCTTGTCTTGTTCACTTTGTATCTTTTGGGTCCCACTAAAATAAACGGTAGTAGTGGTTCTTAGTGACTGAATGATTTTTTTCAGGTATTTTCTCATAATGTTATGTTTAAAATGCACGATTAAAATAATAGGACTAAAACCAAAGAGAAAACAAAAGTAAAAGGTTTTTAATAAAACCAAATTACAAGTGCAAATTAATAAACGGGATTATTTTTCTTTGGTTGTTGTCTTTGCTTTTTCTTTTCTTTTTATTGTTGTCGGTTATCTTGTCTTGTTCACTTATTATCTTTTGGGTCCCACTGAAATAAATGGTAGCAGTGGTCCTTAATGAATGAATGATTTTTTTTTCAGGTTTTTACTCATAATGTTATTAAAACTAAAATGAAAACAAAACTAAAAGGTTTTTAAATAAAACCAAATTACAAGGGAAAATGAAAATATGGAATTATTTGTCTTTCTTTCTTGTTTTGTTGTTATCGTTTTTCTTTTTTTTGTTGTCTGTTGTCTTTTCTGGTTTTTTTTGTGTTGCATTGAAATAAAATGTATTTTCCTTTCTTCCTTCATTAGCAAAATGAAGTTCCCTTGCCAATTATAAATAGTAAAACTAAACTAAAATGAAAACAAATTACTAGGGAAAATTAATAAACGCGATTATTTTTCTTTTGTTGTTGTCTTTGCTTTTTGTCTTTTCTTTTTATTGTTGTCGGTTGTCTTATCTTGTTCACTTTGGTATCTTTTGGGTCCCACTAAAATAAACGGTAGCAGTGGTCCTTAATGAATGAATGATTTTTTTTAGGTATTTAAATGCATGATTAAAATAATAAATAGGACTAAAACTAAAATGGAAACAAATATGAAAGGTTTTTACATAAAACCAAATTACAACAGAAAATGAAAAAATGGCATTGTTTTTCTTTCCTTCTTGTTTTGTTGTTATCGTTTTTCCTTTTTTTATTGTTTGTTGTCTTGTCTGGTTTTTTTGTGTTGCATTGAAATAAAATGTATTTTTCTTTCTTCCTTTAATATTATAATGAAGTTCCCTTACCAATTATAAATAGTATAACTAAACTAAAATGGAAACAAATTACAAGGGAAAATTAATAAACGGGATTACTTTTCTTTCGTTGTTGTCTTTGCTTTTTGTCTTTTCTTTTTATTACTGTCGGTTGTCTTGTCTTGTTCACTTTGGTATCTTTTGGGTCCCACTAAAATAAACGGTAGCAGTGGTCCTTAATGAATGAATGATTTTTTTTTGAGGTATTAAAATGCACGATTAAAATGTAAATAGGACTAAAACTAAAATAAAAACAAAAATAAAAGGTTTTAAAATAAAACCAAATAACAAGAGAAAATGGAATTATTTTTCTTTCTTTCTTGTTTTTTTTGTACCACTTAGGTGGCAGACAAGCACATGGCCCACACTTATGGAAAGCGGTTACCGTGGCCTATGGACGCGTGCAACACCAGGGGCGTCACATTCGCGCTGCTGACCCTGCAAAAACCTTCTAATGCCCTTCTTGATGAACCCCATGTTGTAGCCGCCAAGGAAAACCACTGTAGGGAGATCGTTCCACAGCCTAAGCATGCGCGGAATGAAATTTCTTTCATACCTTACAGTACGCACTGCTTGTTGTTATCGTTTTTCTTTTTTTTTGATGTCTGTTGTCTTGTCTGGTTTTTTTTTTGTGTTGCATTGAAATAAAATGTATTTTTCTTTCTTCCTTCATTAGCAAAATGAAGTTCCCTTGCCAATTATGAATAGTAAAACTAAACTAAATGTCTTTGCTTTTTGTCTTTTCTTTTTATTGTTGTCGGTTGTCTTGTCTTGTTCACTTTGGTCTCTTTTGGGTCCCACTAAAATAAACGGTAGCAGTGGTCCTTAATGAATGAATAATTTTTTTTCAGGTATTAAAATACACGATTAAAATAATAAATAGGACTAAAACTAAAATGAAAACAAAAATAAAAGGTTTTTAAATAAAACCAAATTAAAGGGGAAAATGAAATAATGGCATCATTTTTCTTTCTTTCTTGTTTTGTTGTTGTCGTCTTTTCTTTTTGTTGTTGTATGTTGTCTTGTCTGGTTTTAGTTTTCTTTCGTTGTTGTATTTTCTTTTTATTGTTGTCGGTTGTCTTGTCTTGTTCATTTTGGTATCTTTTGGGTCCCACTAAAATAAACGGTAGCAGTGGTCCTTAATGAATGAATGAATGATTTTTTTTTTAGGTATTAAAATGCACGATTAAAATAGTAAATAGGACTAAAACTAAAATGAAAATAAAAATAAAAGGTTTTAAATAAAACCAAATTACAAGGGAAAATAAAAATATGGAATTATTTGTCTTTCTTTCTTGTTTTGTTGTTATCGTTTTTCTTTTTTTTTATTGTCTGTTGTCTTGTTTGTTTTTTTTTTGTGTTGCATTGAAATAAAATGTATTTTTCTGTCTTCCTTCATTAGCAAAATGAAGTTCCCTTGTCAATTATAAATAGTAAAACTAAACTAAAATGAAAACAAATTACAAGGGAAAATTAATGAACAGGATTATTTTTCTTTCTTTGTTGTCTTTTCTTTTTATTTTTATCAGTTGTCTTGTCTTGTTTAGGTACTTATTTATCTTGTGGGTCCCACTAAAATAAACGGTAGCAATGGTCCTTAATGAATGAATGATTTTTTTTCAGGTATTTACTCATAATGTTATTAAAACTAAAATGAAAACAAAAATAAAAGGTTTTAAATAAAACCAAATTACAAGGGAAAATGAAAATATGGAATTATTTGTCTTTCTTTCTTGTTTTGTTGTTATAGTTTTTCTTCTTTTTTTGTTATCTGTTGTCTTGTTTGGTTTTTTTTTGTGTTGCATTGAAATAAAATGTATTTTCCTTTCTTCCTTCATTAGCAAAATGAAGTTCCCTTGCCAATTATAAATAGTAAAATTAAACTAAAATGAAAACAAATTACAAGGGAAAATTAATAAACGGGATTATTTTTCCTTCGTTGTTGTCTTTGCTTTTTGTCTTTTCTTTTTATTGTTGTCGGTTATCTTATCTTGTTCACTTTGGTATCTTGTGGGTCCCACTAAAATAAACGGTAGCAATGGTCCTTAATGAATGAATGAATGATTTTTTTTCAGGAATTTACTCATAATGTTATTAAAACTAAAATGAAAACAAAAATAAAAGGTTTTAAATAAAACCAAATTACAAGGGAAAATGAAAATATGGAATTATTTGTCTTTCTTTCTTGTTTTGTTGTTATAGTTTTTCTTCTTTTTTTGTTGTCTGTTGTCTTGTTTGGTTTTTTTTTGTGTCGCATTGAAATAAAATGTATTTTCCTTTCTTCCTTCATTAGCAAAATGAAGTTCCCTTGCCAATTATAAATAGTAAAACTAAACTAAAATGAAAACAAATTACAAGGGAAAATTAATAAACGGGATTATTTTTCTTTCGTTGTTGTCTTTTTTTTTATTGTTGTCGGTTGTCTTGTTTACTTATGTATCTTTTGGGTTCCACTAAAATAAACGGTAGCAGTGGTCCTTAATGAATGAATCTTTTTTTTTTTTTCAGGTATTATAATGCACGATTTAAATAATAAATAGGACTAAAACTAAAATGAAAACAAAAATGAAAGGTTTTTAAATAAAACAAAATTACAAGGGAAAATGAAAAAATGGCATTATTTTTCTGTCTTTCTTGTTTTGTTATCATTTTTCTTTTTTTTGTTGTCTGTTGTCTTGTCTGGTTTTTTTTGTGTTGCATTGAAATAAAATGTATTTTTCTTTCTTCCTTCATTAGCAAAATGAAGTTCCCTTGCGAATTATAAATAGTAAAACTAAACTAAAATGAGAACAAATTACAAGGGAAAATTAATAAACGGGATTATTTTTCTTTCGTTGTTGTCTTTTCTTTTTATTGTTGTCGGTTGTCTTGTTTACTTATGTATCTTTTGGGTCCCACTAAAATAAACGATAGCAATGGTCCTTAATGAATGAATGATTTTTATTTCAGGTATTTACTCATAATGTTATTAAAACTAAAATGAAAACAAAAATAATAGATTTTTAAATAAAACCAAATTACAAGGGAAAATGAATAAATGGGATTATTTTTCTTTCTTGTTTTGTTGTTGTCGTCTTTTCTTTTTGTTGTTGTCTTGTCTGGTTTTTTCTTTGTGTTGCTGTGGAATGAAATGTTTTTTCCTTCTTTCCTCATTAGCAAAATGAAGTTCCATTGTAAATTATAAAATAGTATAACTAAAATAAAACTAAAATAAAAACAAATAATGTAAACCTAATTACAAGGGAAAATAATAATGGAATTATTATTGTTCTTTCTTTCTTGTTTTGTTGTTGTCGTCTTTTGTTTGTCTTGTCGAAAACAAAAAGAAAAACAAATAATGTAAGCCACATTAAACGAGAAAATGATTTTTATACAATTTGGTGTCAGGCAAGCTCACGGCCCACCTGATGGGAAGCGGCCGCTGTGGCCTGTAGACGTGTGCAACACTTGTGGGGTGACGCGCCGATTTTTCTTTCTTTTTGGTGCTGTCTTTTCTTCTTGTTATCTGTCGCCTTTTCTCGTTTCCAGTTGTATCTTTTTGTGTTGCAGTTGAATATAATGGTTTTTCTTCCTCCATCAGCAAAATCAAGTTCCATTGAATATTTTAAAATAATATATCTAAAATAAAATGAAAACATAAATAAAACAAAAAACAAATATGTAAACTAAATTACAAGAGAATATTATAAAATGGGATTTTTAATATACCACTTAGGTGGCAGACAAGTGCATGGCCCACCTAATGGGAAGCGGTCATCGTGGCCTATGGACGTGTGCAACACCAGTGGCGTCACACTCGCTGAATGTTTCTTTCTTGTTAAGTTGCTGTCTTTTCTTCTTGTTTGAATGAAATTTTAAGCAATTGCATGCTAACTATTTACAATGATTTTCTGATCGTCCCGTCCTGGATGATCATTTTTTCCGATCAGAAAATCATTTTCTTCTTGTTGTTGTCGGTCGTCTTTTCTTGTTGACTTTTGTATCTTTGGTTTCACTAAAATTAGACCTTGTTTATTTATGTATGTTTTGTTGTTGTCTTTTATTTTTGTTGTTGTCTTGTCTTGATTACTTTCGTATCTTTTGTGTTGCATTAGAATAAAATGGTATTTCTTTGTTTCTTCATCAGGAAAATCATGGTCCATTGCAAATGATAAAATAAATGTAAACCAAATTACAATAGAAAATTTTTGAATGGGATTTTTATAAAAACTTGGTGGCAAACAAGCTCTTGGCCCACCGTGAAACGGTCACCGTGGCCTAAAGATGTGTGCAACACCAGGGGCGTCACGTTCGCACTGAATATTTCTTTCTTTCTTGTTGCTGTCTTTTCGTTTTGTTGTTGTTTGTTGTCTTTTCGTGTTTAAGTACTTTTTTACTTTATTTTTTGTATAGTTCTAGATTAAAATTGTGTTTCTTTCTTTCTTCATCAGTAAAATTATATTCCATTACAAATTATAAAATAATATAGCTAAACTAAAATAAAAATAAAAAAGAAATAAAAATATAAAAAAAGACAAATAATGTAAACCAAATTAAAAGAGAAAATTTATGAATGGTATTTTTATATACCACTTGACAACCGCACGGCCCACCTGATGGGAAGCGGTCACCGTGGCCTATGGACGTGTGCAACTACAGGGGCGTCACATTTGCGCTGAAATTTTCTTTCTTTCTTGTTGGTGTATTTTCTTCTTTTTGTTGTCTGTTATCTTTTCTTGTTTACCTTTGTGTTTTTTATGTTGCACTAGAATAAAATGAAGTTTCTTTCTCTCTACATTAGGAAAAGAATGGTGCGTTGCCAATTATAAAATAATATAACGAACCTAATGACAGCAAAGTAATTAAAAACAAATATGTAATCCAAATTACAAGGCAAAATTTATAAATGGGATTATTTTTCTTTCGTTTTTGTTTTGTTGTTGTCTTTCGTCTTTTCTTTTTCTTGTTGTCGGTTGTCTTGTCTTGATCACTTTTTTATGTTTTGTGTTGCATTAGAATAAACGGTAGCAGTTGTCCTTAATTACCGAATGAATATTTTCATTTCAGGTATTTACTCATAATATTATTTATAATTAAAATGCACGATTAAAATAATGACTATAAAACTAAAATAAAAATAAAATATTTTTTAAATAAAACCAAATTACAAAGGAAAATGAATAATTGTTGTTGTCGTCTTTGGTTTTTTGTTGTCTTTTGTCTGGTCTGGTTTACTTTTATGTTGCATGCCAATAAAATGGTGTTTATTTCTTCTTCATTAGCAAAATTAAGTTCCATTGCAAATTATACAGTAATATAACTAAACTAAAATGAAAACTAAAATAAAAATTTTAACCAAATTACAAGAGAAAATTAATAATTGGATTTCCTTTTGTATAAAAACTTAGATGGCAGACAAGCACTTGGCCCACCTGATAGGAAACTGTCGCCGTGGCCTATGGACGTGTGCAACACCAGGGACGTTATGCTCGCGAGAATTTTTCTTTCTTTCTTGTTGTGTCTTTTCTATTTGTTGTTGTCGGTTGTCTTTTCGTGTTTAGGTACTTTTTTATTTTTTTTGTGTATCTCCAGAATAAAATCGTGTTTCTTTATTCATCAGCAAAATCATGTTCCATTGTAAATTATAAAAATGTAGCTAAACAAAAATGAAAAAAATTACAAGACAAAATTAATGGGATTTTTTTATATACTACTTGACAAGCGCGTGGTCCACCTGATGGGGAACTGTCACCGTGGCCTATGGATGTGTGCAACACCAGGGTCGTCACGCTCACGCTGAATTTTTCTTTCTTGTTTTGTTGCTGTCTTTTCTTCTTGTTGTTGGTCTGCCGTCTTTTCTTGTATACTTTTGTATTTTTTTGTGTTGCACTAGAATAATATAGTTTTTCTTTCTTTCTACATCAGGAAAATCATGGTGCATTGCAAATTATAGAAACATATAAATAAACTAGAATGAAAACAAAATAATAAAAAAAATAAGAATAAATATGTAATCCAAATTACAAGGGAAAATTTATAAATGGGATTATTTTTCTTTCGTTTTTGTTTTGTTGTCTTTTGTCTTTGCTTTTTTTGGTGTCGGTTGTCTTGTCTTGTTCACTCTTCTCTCTTTTCTGTTGCACTAGAATAAACGTTAGCAGTTGTCCTTAATGAATGACTATTTCTATTTCAGGTATTTACCCATTATTTTACAACTATAATGCAAGATTAAAATAATATAACTAAAGTCAAAATTAAAACATTTTTTTAAAATGAATCCAAGTTACAAGAAAATATTAACAAATGTGATTATTTTTCTTTTTTGTTGTTGTCTTTTCTTTTTCTTGTTTCATGTGTTTTCTTCTTGTTGTTGTCTTGTCTCGTTTACTTTTGTATCTTGCACTAGAATAAAATGGCATTTCTTTCTTCATCAGCAAAATCATGTTCCATTGCAAATTATAAATTCCTTGCCACCGCAAGTATCCATGCGTTTTAACAAAACCGTTATGAATAAAAAAATTGCTGTTTATGTGTTCATTGGATCGAATGCCCTGGGGTTGACCAGGGTTAACAATACCTGTTATGTCGGTGTTCAATAGTTTTTGCATGTTTTTATATTAATGAGATAGCACTCACAGTAAAAATCAATCAGCTGGTGAAACGTATAAGTTTGTTTTAAGCCTTTGAATATTTTTGTGTGATCTTTAATTTCTTTTCTTTTATTTATCGTGCGATATCGTAGGGATATCCCCCCATGGATACCACCCCCTGTCAGCAGTCGAGGGCAGTTATATCGGACTTGTATCGAATTTCCATGGATATTAAAAACCAATGTGTTTATTCCAGACTATGATCTATTCCTGTCCCAAATTTTAGCCGGTTCCGTTCGGCTATGTTACTAATAAAAACAATCAGAACCATCAAAAAATAATTTAATAAATAAACAAATCAAGTTTTATATACTAACCTAGATACAAGTGATACTAACAAATATTTGTTTTGAGTAAAAATTATTCATTCATTCATTTTTCGAAAATGATTTTTAGCGTTGATTGTCTGTCGGTTGATACTGGTTCCTTCGCACCTGTATATTTATAGTATTGATTGCGTGCAGGTTACGTGATAAATATTTTGTCTGCACTAAAATCGTTCAATCATATATAAATTAACATTGGCAATTTTATTGTTAAGCTTTCCATCGTATTATTTTTTTCGGTTGATTCCCACTTGACCACTAGCTCAACTGTGTTGTCGATGGTGGAGCGCTCTTCCTGAAACAAGTTTTAGGGGTGGTACGAGATCAAAGTAGCATAACAAAAAAATATTATTTTTAAGAGCACATTGAAAAAAAATATCTTGAAATAAATTTATCTTCTGGTAAATTTTGGGTGTCATGGTTTTTGTATAGTTGTTTCTCTTTACGGTTTTTTTTTGTATTGTTTTGTTTTGGTTGGTTTGGTTTCTTTATATTGTTTTTTTTTGTTTTGGTTGATTTGGTTTTGAAATAATTATATTAAATATAATAGTTAAGCGTTTAAATTTTAAATTATCCATTTATCACAGAATCGAAATAAAAAATACACATTTCAAAATAATTTCAAAAAATTTCACTATTTTGATTTATGAAACCATATCATCATCATATTATATATGATATCATGATGAGCATGTATCATGATTTCATAATAAAATAAAAATTTTAACCTTCTAATTATCGTTGTTATAATGGGCATCATGGCATATCGTGTCCCAGATTACATCCGGACGCGGCACAGCCCTACTAAGGACGGTTACAAACGTGACTCCGGCCATGTTCACGGCGACCGGAGTTAACTAACTGCACGTGTTCTGATCCACTTTTGTGCGGACACGTTGCTAATGGTGTGACGTTTGTTGTACTTTGAATTTTCATTTCATATGATATGTCAAAGAAAATAACTTGTCTTTTTTCTTGTTAACCCTTGCTTGTCGTTGATTGTTGGGTGTTGATTTTCGGTTCGGTATTTTTTTGATTTTTTGTAGGTGTATTCACACGGAGTACTTCCTTATCGTTTTTTTTAATTAACCCAAAATTTGTATAAAACACAAGTAAAATATTCTCTATTATCACTTAACTATCATGTCCGGTTATTTTATCGCTTGACTAACCACAACTCGCTTAGGTCGTTTTCCATATAGCAGATGCACATTTTTATCGTGAAACAACACAAAAATGACAGGAATGTTCGGATAACGATGTTTGACTGATAAATGTGACGTACTGGTTTGTTATTTGATGCCAAAACTGTCGAAATTGTGTGACTGTCCAGCGCATGGGACCCTTGGGATAGATAATGTTTGGGATATTTAATTTCATAGCTGTGGTTATTGTAAGGGTTAAAATTGTTCTAGTTGTTGATAAACATGTTATTACATATTTTATTAACAATTAGAGTTGGTAGGTGGTAGTTTAATAGGGTGTTTTTATTATTTTTTATTCTAGGATATTGAAGGATGTTCGAAGATTTATGTTCATTTAATCACAATCATTTGCGTAAGAGGTGTTAATATTTCTGATTATAGTAGATAGGTACGTCATTATACGATCATTACTGACATTCGGCGTCATTAAACGTAGCGCAACACAAACATATGACGTATAGTATATCAATACGTAATGTGCTAAATGAACTATTCCGTTTAATACGTGATTGTTTGTCGTCCTATTCTTATTGCTAGTTACATAAGATATGTACGTCATATGACGTTGAAAAGAAGGTAACAGTGATTTCTATGCCGGTATCTTTTCGTACTTTTTTTTTCTTTTCGTCTCGTCTCTTCGTCGTTCTAGCGCTATATCACTGGCCGACTTCCTTAAGTATATCTTAGTGTCCTTACCATCGTTCTGTAAGATTTCATTCCTTCCTTCATTGCTTCGACTCCGAAGTTGTCACCCAGGATAAAAGTCCTATATTCAAACACTATCGTTATTGAATAATGCTCTTATTATTACTATTTTCTTGCCAAATATCTTTGCCAGCATTGTCTTCAAGATCGTCCACACCTCTAGGGTGGCCGTACAGGAAATAAGTTCTCATTTACCCTTCCCCCCACTCAAGTACGCGGTTATGTTAATGCGATTTTGGCTGGAGGTTTTATGGACGTAATTTTCTTGCGTTTTCGTCTAGACCACTTCGTTTTATACTGGCTTGTTTTGTATTGATGGCGTGCAGACAAAGTGTTCCATTAAACTTTTTGTTTTACTTTATTCCCTCCAGCAATGTTCGTTGTAACTTAGGAATTAGTTTATCTTATAATGTATGAAGTAATTATTAACCAATTAAAGTCTTGACTGAATATTTTATTTTATTGTGATTGATGGCCTCGTTTGTCTCATAGCATAGGTTTAAGTTTGCATGCAATCGTTAAGTCCTGGATTTGATATAGATTTATAGAATAGCATACTAATTCCTTTGCTTCAGAAAATTTTCTCAAAATAAATTCTTTATAATCACGTTGTCACTAGTATGCGATGTACCTAAATATAAGCAACCCCATCTGTATTATATGTATAAGGGAGACTTAACAACCCGTTTCGGGTGTAAATGTTTCTAGAATAGGGGTGCATTGTCTTAACGGTACGCGTTTTACGGCACTTCGAAAAAGTATGCTGCAATTTTGATTTGAATCTGCTCCTTTCACATTTCAATACTTATTTAGATAATGATCTAGGATAGTGGAGAAAGGTAATGGCTGGTATCAGATCTATGGCTCCATTATTGAATGTAGTTAAGTGTGCTGGCTTTCGTTGACTATTTATTTGAGTGCTTTTGCAGCTTTGGCCAATTGCCATGTTGTACTTTTCTCAGGGGCTTTATAATACCTATTGCGCTCTAAAGCACTTTGTTTTTACATTTTCGTTTTTTATTGACTTTGCTTTGAAAACGCACTAGGGAATAACCCATGTGCAACAGGTGATTTATGGAATCCATTAAATTTGTTGTTAGTTTATGTGCGCAGTCGAAACAATAAAAATTACACAGTAGATATTTCAGAGTGAAGTTTAATACTTAATTCAATTGTAATCAAAAGAGAGTTTACAAGAATTTAAGCGGCTAGGTACCAGGCTGGCATGTTGTCGTAGAGGCCGTCCCAGGACGCCGGCCGCGGCGGGTCGTCGACCCCCGAAACTGGCGCGTAGCGGTGCCCGGTCGTTACCCGCCCGTCCTTATACGCTCTCGCGACCTATACCCACCTGGTACTTCAGAAGATTTCTGCGCAATTTCTATTACGTTTTTTATTACAATTTGAATTTATAAGTCGTTTCCAAGTATTTCTTCGTAAAGATATTATTAATATCTGTTACAATTTTCCGATTAAACTTGATCTTAAATAACCTACATCTAAAAATTATTTATATCATTTCGTAGCATTTTCTTAGAAATTTCAAATGATGTCCGACATAGTATGTGAATTGAATATCTATCCAAGATATTTAATTTCACTTATTTTCAAAGCGATTGACCTTCACGCGAAAAGTCTATGCTCGCAGCGGCGGTTTGATAACGCTTGAATTCGCGGTTAATAACCCCAAAACCTAATTGATCCACCCATACAAATCAATCGTATCAATTCTTTATAAAAATCAACGTACGTGTAAGCACAGCAATTTGTCACCATCACTGATGGCTATATAGGAATTCGTTAGATTAATGTTATCATTACTCAACGCTTTGTGTATAAGTATCATCATTATAATCATTATCATTAAATCATTTAGTTATTGATGTTATTGAGCTTATCTCACAATCTGTTTATAGTTGAGTATTCGGCTACTGATACAGGAAATTTAACATTTAAGTGTAATACGGATATTATGTATAATGTTCGCATATTATATAGGATTAAAATAATGTTTTTGCTGTTAAACCTGTTGGTATTTATACTCTTAAATTAGTACTGTTGTTTACCAGTTTTGCAAATATATTTAACTAAATGAATGGTAGAAATTAGAGGAATCTTAAGGTTAATACCTTGATTCCGGTATATTTGTGAATAGGTAGGGAGGTGGGGCACGACGGTATCTCCCGTCAGAACAGAGCAGTCCGACTGGGGTAGTACCTCCTCCCTACAGATAACCGCGGCTATAATAACTATCGTGTTGTGTTCCCAGCGGTAAGTAGGGTAGTCAGAGCTCACTGGAGACCAGTCTCCTGCGCTGACAGCACAGGTTCTGACCTCTGCTATCAGCTCACGGTCATTCAAGTCGTAATTATCATTTTAAACTTGGAAAATCCAACGAATGGGTTACACAAAAGTTCCTCACGATTATATTCTATCCATATCGGGGCGTAGATCATTGACACCGGTGTCAGCCCACCCATATGTGAAGATAAGTCACCCCAAGCGAAGCTTTCAATATTATTTGTTTAGAGTTGTTACTCTGCCCCTGCTTTATTTAACTCATAATCTTTCATTTCTGTTCCATAAATATACACAATACTTAAACCTTACATTATCTTGTATCTTAAAGATTTTAAGTATTTGTGTGGTTACATCCATGCCTTAATATCTTTTTGAATTCGTTTGGTTTTTTTATTCAAATTATGTTTTGAAGTTTATTCTGCTTAGACCATTAAAACGGAATTTCCAATTTTGTAGGGATTCGTCATAATATATCATCAACAATGTCAAAACCCTTTTCGTGAAAATTTCTGAATTTTCTTACGGAGTTGCTACTTTAATTCTTTGCCACTTCTATTTATACTTTTTTGAACTTAAATTCAAAAAAGTTTATTTTGCTTAGACCATTAAAACAGCATTAAAAAACGTCAAATAAAATCTGCGGTCATAAATTGCAGATTTTGATAACACGTTTCTAGAAATGTCAAATCTTGATTTCGCTCTTGCAGCATTTAAAAAACTAGGTTATCAGGTCGAGTATGATGAATTGTGTTGGCGTAATAAATTTAAACCAATTTAATAACAAAAGTGTGACATGCGGTGAAAGGCACCTTTGGAAATATATTCATGAATATTCACCCTTTAATACATGGGCGAATATAACTAGTTAGCATGATAGGGGCTTATACAGCTATTTCGCAAACGTGTAAAATCACCTCAGTCCCCCCATATTCCACATCCGCTAGGTTGCGTGTCTGAGTCTGGAATGCATGCAACGGACGGGACGGGCGGTGAACCACCACCTGTGCGCAAGCGCAACCGTTGTATCTTGACCTGTATTGTCCTTGTCGTGCGATTTTTTGCAGAAATATATACCTACTATCTTTTTTTCGAGTTATTTTTTACAACTAGTTTATCCCTAAACCTCTCCAGCGAAGCTGAATCACTTGTTTTAGGAGTGGGTTCACATCGGCAGTACTCGTAATAATGGTTACTGATGAAATCCAACTTAGATATGTCTTCGTTTAACTATGTATTTAGTTTTTGCGTTACAATCTTTCAAAAACCATAAGTTAGTCTACGTCATACAGGTTTGTTTCCGTTGGGCGCACACCCGCAGCCAGGTGGCATATTTTTTTATCCCTCTACAAGCAGATGTTCACCTTTTGGGGCCATTTACCTCACTAGACTACTCGAACCGTTTCTGAACATTTTAATTAAATATTTGAACGCCTTTGAGGCTAAGTTCACAGTCCCTATCGCCGTCTAGGTCGTTTAAATTCAAATTAGCTTAAATTATTTGAATTTTATATCAACATTTTTGTTTTTTTTTTTCAGTTTGTTTTAAACTTAATGATTTCGTTTACTTTCTCAGTATAATCCCAGTCTCATGTCGATCTCCCAAATGTTAAAAAAAGATATGCTATTAATTAAAAGAATACCTTTTTTGCATTTGGCAGATATTGTCCCTCCTTTCCTTATAACCAATCCAAAATGGCGTTCGCCTAAATTTTTAAAGGTTTTCGTGGTATTTAAAAACTACACAGTAAATTACTATAATAATAGTCATTTATTTTATGTCCGTATTGTATTTTACAATAGGTGATTGTTTACATAATGAAGTTGAATTTGATTAGGTAAATCACCAAAGGCCATTTCTATGCTGGTATTTTAAAAAAAAACTATGTTTTTTATATAATTTACTCATACAGTGTTGTTGGAAAACTATAAACTAGGAAAGACTGTCTCGAGTCAATAGGTTCTTTCTAGGCTAGCGTGTTTCATCGTAGACCAAATCATCACTTATCAACAGGTGTTCTTTTTCTTCTCTTGTTATTTTTTTTTCTTTCAGCATTTGAACCGGCAAAGCTTCCGTCGATTTCCTTTCGATGTTGTTACTCATACATAATATTCATTCATTGATTCCCTTTATCATGCCACGTCACATAATTTCGTATGTGTTTCATAATAAATATATATCGCTGTCTCCAAGTAGTTTTCATTGTTCATGTCACATCGCCCAGGTCGATAACCCGGGCTAATTACGTTAAATTTGCATTTTATCAGCAGTGTGAGTTGCCTTTACACAAACATTAAAGCTTCTAATCGTTGTATTCAATTGGAAATTTGGATTTCAATTGGGCGTTTGACACTGTAGTTTAGGCGGTGAACTTTGTTAAATTTATTTTGGTACTTATTTCAGCTTATCAACCATGATAAGACCTGCCGTCTTGTATGGATCGTCATGTTTGGCTCTGAAAGCGACGGATGAAAAACAAATGCATGTAGCGGAGATGCGAATGTTAAGATGAATGTGTGGTGTGACAAGAATGGACAGAAATTAGCATATAATATATTAGAGGCAATTTGAAAGTTGCACCAGTAAATGAAAAATTGAGAAGCGAGACATTGGCGTGGTATGGATATGTTAATATGAGAAGAGATAAAAGCAGATGAAAGTAATCTTGTTAAAAAGGTTCAAAGTATGAACTATGAATGAACTAAGAAAAGATGGATGGAATACGCGAGACGATATGGAAAGGAAGGGAGTGACTGAGGAGATGACATCTGACAGGAATGTATGGAGGAGAATGACATGTTGCGCCGACTCCAAATAATTGGGACAAGGGCAGGTGGATGATGATGACGACTTGAATATATTGAAATTTCTTGTATCTCAAATTTTTTCCTAGTTTTAAAGTATTCGTTGAATTTCAAATTCATAATTTACTAACCCAAATATGATACGATTTACATAACATATTCAATATTACTCAATAACTTATGTATGTGCATATCTAGTGCATCATGAATTGATTTAATCTAGACGCGGCTTCTAACTTATCCAAGATTATCCTATTATTGCTAAAACCTACATTTAGGTAGCTCAGCCGGACATTATAACGAAGTTAAGCCTAGGTTAGTTGTTGTTAGGCTATTCGGATGATTGAATCTGTTTAGAGCCATGAGCTCAGTCTAGACACGTACTTTATAAATGCTAATGAGAGTCGCATATCCTCAAAATGAGTTCAACTAAAGAATTTCATTGAGTACATCGTGAGAACTGAAATTACATCTTTCTAGTATGCCAACTTTTCCTATAAATTTAAATCGGAAAATGTCAACATCTAGGACTCAGCTTGACCCTGCGACTAGTCCTTTTATAAGGGTTTTTGGTCAAAGTTTTTCCCCTAGAAAGCGTTTGGTCGCGGGTTCATGTCCCGTCCTGTTTGTTAAATTTTCCCCTGATTGATGTCGGATATTGAACTTAAAAGAGATTTCGCTTTACATAATCTCGTTTATTTTTTCGGTCACTTGTTACATTTTATATCGCGTATTGACCTGAGCTTCAAGGTCGACCGATGTCAACAATGATACGAGTGTTATGTTTCTTTCGATCATGATAACTATTATTATGTTGCATTAACTGGTTTTTAGAGTTGCAACAATGATGTTATCAACTTTCATAGAAAAATATAAGCTTTCTTTCGAGATCGGGGGGGTGGAGGGCGGTTTTTAACCTTTGGGGCTCAAGTCAACCTCACCTGCAAGCCAGTACACCTGCTGGTTGATAGATAAAGCTCTGGCGCGAGTTTTTCTGTCTGTGTTTAGTGGTCAGATGGCAGTCGCTTCCATATAAACCAAATAATAACAACCCCAGGCTCCAAGGTGAAAGCCTCAATCGGGAACATCACTAAAATAATTGTTTAGTTTTTGAGTCGAGTCTTTTCAGAAAGTATTTCTTAAAATCCACTTTTGTCCAATTCCGATAAGTGATTAAACAAAAATGTTGAGCTGTTATTCGTAGCTGGAGCACGTAGAGAATCAATGAACCGTTTGATACGGCTCTAACCGATTGACATGGGTCTGTGAACTCCTAAAAGTAACGTTATGAGTAAGTTGTGTCAGAGACAGTTTTTCACATTTTTAGAGTTAAAATAACCTGTGAAAGGTTCAATTGATAGGAAACTTATATCTCTTAGTAACAATCAGTAGGATTTGTTTTCTACGCAGGCGAAGTCGCAGGCAGCGGCTAGTCTATAGTATAAATAGGTATAATTCACTAAGTGGTTGTACTTCGTTCACGACAAGTCATTGACATACATGAACTTGTTTTTCATTTACTTTTTTGGACAACCTTGTCTCTTTAAGAGTCCTTCAATTCGATTCTTGTAGTCTTCAGTAGAGGATAAAAGAATATTATATCTAGACCGTAGAAATATATATGGTTATATCACACAAGTCATAGGCTACATGTTATAAGTAATGTGTACAAATACAGTCGAGAGGCGGGTCGAAATTTGTCATTTTGCCAGACTAGTCATAACCTATCTTCTGCCAATTGAGACAGCCCTTTCCTCAGTCGATGTTTATTATTACGAGTCTGTAAGTTTTTCTTGAACATAATAATAATTATGTTCTTCTGTTCCAACTGAACAAAAAAGGCGGCAATTGATTTTGCAATGTTAATTAGGACAAAAGTTCACTAACGTCTCGTTCAATGTAATCGTAACAAGCGTCGCGGGAATATTTGTTTGTCATTCATCATTCATCACCATCATTATGTAGGTAGTGATGACCTTCGATGCTCAGACTTTACATTTAGCTTACCATCAGGCGAGGTACAGTCATGTTGACGTGACATGAAATGCGCCATAGCCTGTCATCTATCTGTGCCATTTCATTCATTGGGTCTGAGAATAGTCGGCAATTTATAATACCCCTCGTTGATCGGGATCAGAAGTTCCCGCGAGTGGAACCGCGGGCATCAGTTAGTCATAAATAAACTTAGAAAAACAAATCAAAGAGACTGAAATTCGTCAGCATTGAAACGCCCGATCACAAGTTCAATGCACTCGAAGGACGTCTACAGCGTAATATGGGCTTCATACATTTTCCATTATATTGTAAAGCTCCTATTTTTTGCTCCTTACGATTTGATTATAGGAAACTCATTGATGAATTTTTATTATATTTTCCATTGTGTTGTAAATTCTCTATTTTTGTTCTGTTCTGTTTTTGTTGTTTAGGGAACTCATTGATGTTACTTTATCGAAATGTTTTTACATTGTTTTTTTTTATAGATAGATTTAGACCGAAAAAGAGAACATAATGACGAAATGTCTCGACCTCCTGTCATAGATATTTTCTTTTCTCCAATCTAAATCATAAGGAAAAGTTAGCATACTAATTGCTAAAAATTTCGTCATTTAATTAAAATTGAAATAGTTTTCACGAATTACCTACTCAATGAAACTCATTGGTAAAAACATTACCGTCCTTTCTTCGGCAGTCGGGTAAAAACTGAGATAGTCTACTTAGAGCACCCATTCGAATAGCACCTAGCCTAGTCTGATGAGTGCTCTAAGTTGACTACCTACTTCTGAAAAATGGTGCATCTAGTATTAGTTTGTTGTAGGTCAATGCCTTTCTGGAATCGTATGATTTCATATAAATAAGTTATATTCTTATGATCTACTTTATCTATTACCGACAGAGACGAATAGAATGACTCATGAGAGTCATGAGTCAGTCTATTATCGTATATTATCATATTTCGACCAGGCTTATACATGTCTTGTATGGAAGGTATTTTTATATTGTTTGTAACGGAGCTCTAGTCACGGGGTCCCCCGTGGTCACAGCCACTGAAAATCAACCGAAAATATAATGACAAAATCCATTATGAATACTTCATTTCAATGTGCAATAAATATTCGAACTTCCGACAATAGCACTTCCTCTTGATTTTATTCGCAAATTCGAAATTTGAATTCTTATCTTTCTGGCTCGTTATCAGTTCACAATATTTCCGTAACTTTGAGATTTTTTTCAATATAATTACGTTAGCATAGAACTATATTCACCTAAACAATGGATGTCCTTTGCTCGTTCGAATAACACGAAATTTTTCGCCGTCTGCGGCTAAGTAGGACATCGGCATTTGTTTGTTTTGTTTCTATTTTTGTCTGCACGCTTGTAGGTAAGATCTCTGATAGCTACAAAAATACTATCCAACGTTATAAATCAATCATAGCAGTCGCATTATTTTTAAAACGGCTTTTGGATTGGCACATCGTCGTAAAAAGAGTGAGCGTTCGGGACAATTACCACTTGTCCCCTTAATTTGACGTCCACTCGTCCCCTAAAGTATCGGTTTGCTTCGGTTTTGTAGAATTCTGTCTTTATCGTAGTTGACAGTTTGATACGTTTAAACTTTTCTCGTATTAAGCTGTAGACGTGCGAGAGAGAGAGGGCGCTCTACAAAACCGAAGGAAGCCTGATCTTAGTAGGCCTCTCACTCTTATTCCCGAGGTGCCTAATCAAAATAGTGTAGTACATTTTCGATTATTGACTTAGGTAAACATTGTAGGGGGCATCGACCGTTCTAGGTCGTTTCTGTATTCGGACCTGGAATGTTCGGAAACGCCCCCGTTTTCAGGATGTTTACGATATATTCTTGTTTCAGTGTTTTAAATTGGATTATATTAGCTGCGGTTTTAGCTTATTTATATTTAGAGTAAATACATGTGGTTGTATTCTCTATATTGTTATACAAATTGTACTTGTTATCTTTTTCTTCGTCTGCCAATTACGGTTTGCATCAAAATGTTGCACTTTGGAGCCCACGTTCCGCTTTCCTACTCCTACTTTTTTTTTGTTGATTTTGACGTTATTGGTACTTACCATCTCTTATGATGTGATAAAACATTGTTACAGTGATAGAGGGAACTCACTGTAGCCTACGCATGTTTAAGACAACAGAGATGTTGCAAACACGATTCTGACTCAAAGAAATTTAGTTTAGAAAATATAAATTGTAGTAGAAAATAAATGGATGAAGCTTTCAGATTTCTCTTTGTCAAAATCTTTCAACGATACGATAAAACTTTTCAAGCTGGCGTTACAAAATCTATTAAGAAACTGAACGAGATTAGCACAGTTGTGTGGTTGACCAACAAACCTTTCAAGAGACTGCACTGACGGGATGAGGCGATAAAAATAGTCATTGGCATATGACAACAAGAATACGACACTATTAATCGTATTGTATTCTTTTAATTATCACTGCGGGATTATAATAAGTATCCAGTAATAAAAATAGTTGTATTTAATAATAACAATTTTAATTGGTAGCAATAATTTGATTATATCTATACTTCTATACTAATATTATAAAGAAGTAAAGTTTGTGTGTTTGTATATTTGTTAAATTGTAAGGGTAATCTCGGGATCTACTGAACCGATTTTAAAAATTCTGTCACCAATAGAAAGCCACACACACATTATTGCTGAGTGTCATAGGCTATATATTAAGTACCTATCTATATACTATTTATAAATTAGTGGTAATTTTAGTTCATAATTATTCTCCCATATATCCCATGGTCACAATGTGACGTATTAGAACACCATGATGTCGCTACGCAGCTGTTCCACGGTAACTGGATACGTCCGGTGCGCTAGTGGCTACCGCAAACAAAAGGCCCCACCATCATGTGAGGATACACCTGATGCAAACATTGACCTTTATCGTAGGACTAGGAGAAGAACCGACTAATTTTGACGGAGTACTTTTTTATTATAAAATGAATGTGTGATGTGACAAGAATGGACAGAATTAGGAATGAGTATATTAGAGGCAGTTTGAAAGTTGCACCAGTAAATAAAAATTAAGAAGCGAGCGACTGTCGTGGTACGGACATGTTATGAGAAGAGATGAAATAATGTTGTTAAAAAGATTCAAAGTATGAATGTAGAGAGGGCTTCAGGGGCAGAGGTAAACCTAAGAAAAGATGAATGTAATGCGTGAAACGTGGGACAAGGGCAGGTGGATGATGAAGTTTCTCAGAGTAGGTATAAATTTAATGGAGAATATCACTAACCACACTGTTACTTTTGTTTAATATTTGTTGCAGTCTACTGCTGGTATTTCTAATTCTTCGAATTTACTTCTGATTATTTTTTCTGGGACGTCCCTAGTGTCATAGCTTGGTGTATTCGTACCGTACGTTTCTGCAGTGTGCTTATAGACTATGTACTGGCCAGGTGGTCTACCAATTCATCAAGTTCGATGTGATTTGTCCTCAGAAACCGTAATGGTACAAGTCTGCCTTAATCTTTTTCACGAATTCATCTTTCAATGAAGTAATACCAACAAAATCTACCTAGTATGATCCTACAATTAGTATTAAAGCACATCCAGTTGTTTTTTCTAGTTCGTGAATCCCGCACAGGTACATATACATTTGAAATACAGCTTAATGTCAAGTAATTATAATTCATTTAGGATAACAATGTTGTGGTTAATGGAAACTAGTTGGCGTTAATTAGCCAGTAAATTACAGAGGCTAATGAAACCACGACGCCTAACAAGAAATATTTATCGATGATGGAATTGAATTACAAAATGTGTATACATGCTTGAAGTTTTATAAGCTGATAGAAATGTTACTACTGAAAATAGTCTTGAGTATTATTTTGTAGGGCAGTAAATCGACTACTTATCAACAGGTGAGATAGTGGTCAAACACGAAACGCAAAAATTTGTACCATGAAACGTATTTATCCCGAGAGCTGACCCAAAGTTGGCATCTGTCTCTTCGTTCGGCCTAAACCCTACCCAAAAAAATCCGTGGGCACATAATTGTCTTTTATTTGTATTTCGGACTCGAAGTTTCGAATGTATTGTTAGATTGATTTTTGATGTTCATACTCATTTGTTGTATTCGCATTCATCTGAGCACCAAACCCAGTTGCATCCAAAGCTTACACTTTAAAGCTTACGGTCCACTCTCTCACTTGCTTCACATATTTTGATTGATTTAATCTTTTATGGTAGCGACCTTGGTAAAGTACCGTACTCATGGTATCCATGAATCTTGTTACTCTAATATGCAAGAATCAATCCAAAAAAGTCGTTTAAACAAATTGCATAGGTCACTTTCTTGTTCTGTCAGTCCTTCAAATTCACCTCAATGTTGTTCCTTCCGTCGCCTATCCAAAGATACAGCTCGCCTACCAAATCATTGTTTTCCATCGCACCTATTGTTATCCTTGCATGCCCACTTCCCATAACAACATTGTTAAAAAACGGAAAGGAAACTGCTTCGCCTTGTTTACGCATTTTTTTTAAACCAATAAACTATCGAACAATGGTGTTTCGTTCTTTGTAAATCGGAGAAACAAAGTGATCTGCTTTAGTGAATTTTGTATCGGCTTCATTTGTAGACGCAGTTTCATGGTCAGGCTTTTTTTGAGTTGTCCGTTCCTCTCTGTTCATATCTATACTTTGTACAAATTCCAATTTCTATTTCGAAGAAAACGGTTACGGAGATTTTGAAAGAATTAGTTGAATATTTGTATCTTAAAGGAATAGGGATGATCTTTACAATATTCTAAGTGAATTCTCTCGATATTATTCAATACTAGAATATTACTTAATATTATGTTTTACACTTTCTTTTAAACTATTTATGTATGCCTAGTTGTCATTGTTAACAAAAATAAACTTCATTAAACGCTTTCATGGCCTTAAATTACTAACAAATAAAGTCGATTAATCTTGCCCATTTATACTAAACACATTCTTTGTTGAAAGATTAACGCATGTAGAAAACCCACTATATGTTTAATAGTATAACTATCATCATAATCACTCTTTTGTTCTAACTCGACCCACTTGTCACATGAGAGTGACCCATAAAAAGCTATTGTTCATATAATAACCTTTTCTAGCTACATTAGAGTGAACCTTGTTGGGAACATGATTGCTTTTATTATTTTTTGTGCCAATCGAGGGGGATAAAAGGAAAATCCAGTATTTGTTACTATTATGTTCGGCAGAACAAAAAGGAAATCGACGCTTCAACGCAAATCGTATTAACTCTACGTGTATTCTGTTTGCTTATGCAATACAAGTTATAAGATTATCTATGACTTGCATTGCATAAGTGAACTTGTACACGTTGATACTCTAGTATAAAACTAATATAGGTTTTTCTTTTGTTACAGCTTACGGCAAAGTATTTCTAGTTAGGAAAAGATGCGGCGTCGACGAAGGAAAGTTGTACGCTATGAAGGTGTTGAAAAAGGCATCGATAGTTCAAAAACTTAAGACTGCAGAGCATACAAGGACGGAAAGACAGGTAAGAAAAAAAGTCCCTATTCATAAAATGACGGTAACAAAATTCTTCAAAGATTTGTTAAGTAAAGTAGAAAGCGTTATGCTTAAAGATTTGCAGGTAACATTTTGACGGTGCGCACTTTAAGAATGTAATTTCGCAGTAATTGTAATGTTGACAACTTAACAAAGACTTTTGAGACAATAAACCATATGAATCTGTTCAATCTGTTACCATCAGTTTGTTACCTGCGTATATCTATTCATTAATATTACGCTGTAACCAGAGTCTAGAGAATAGTTATCTCAAAAAATAATGTATGTAATATCCAATTCATTCAAAAACTTATCAAACCAATCTCGGTGTTCAATCGAGTACCGGATAAAAATCGTATCAAACTTCCGTATGCTAAATTGAATGTATTCAACAGGTCCTGGAGGCAGTAAGGCAATGTCCGTTCCTGGTGACACTACACTATGCCTTCCAAACTGATGCGAAATTACACCTTATACTCGGTAAGTAGAATACATTTTCCAATATTTATGATTACTCTACAAGGTTGGAATAACATACATTATGTCATCAAGAATCAAGTTTCATGCGGAAGGTGCATTGTTATAGTTTTAATTAGTTACTGATTGTGTTGTATATTAGTAATGGGTATTACTTGGTCTTGAAAGTGTCCGGTTGCCGGTGATAGGCTCGTTCGTAGGACCGAAAAACATTTAGATGAAATATGTTGATAGGCCTACGTCTTGATAAACAACCATACCTTATAGTTCTGATGATAATTCTGATAAAAAGTTGATGATAAACACGTAAATGATAAATGATCAACGACTAAGGAAAACCTTAGAAAACTCTTGTGTTCTTTAAAATCGTTAAAAAATAATGCCTTATATTTGCATCAGTACTACGCGGAGCCGCTAGCAGCATCTAGTATATTTATAAAGGTTATGAATTGTATTGTTATATTATTATCAAACGTTCGCAGTCCAGTGTACGAGATAGGGTAAACTATTTTTAAACGAGACCTCGTTACACCTTATTAACAGTAAATTTTAATTGAATTATGGATTCTAGAATGCGGATAAACATACTTGGATACATTTTCTTTGTAAATACTTACATATTAATTATTATACATAAACACCGAGACCAATGCAAATATACATATTCATGCATACAGATAATTACACTGAACGGGAATTGAACCTGTACGTAGCATTCGAACGCTCTACCGCAATAGAATCTCGCTCCCCAATCTAACCTCCACATAATTCTGTTCGTAAGGGGTACCTACCTGCTTGCCGTTAAGCGGGCCTTGTATCTAGGTACGGAACTTTCAGTAAGAGCCAGACACCCCGAAATCGATACGCCAAAGTGACCCCATCCGTTCGAGACCTTTCGTCCTCCGCGTCCGGACCCCAAGGTCTTTCAACTGTTACACAAGCCAGGGTTAAAGACCCTGCCGACCCCTGAACCTCATTTGAACTTCATGAGGGTAATATTTATATAATTCTGGATACAGCGGCCGCGCTGCGCCTTTCATATTTATAGGAAAATTTCAAACTGTCTGAATATTTTCTTACCGTAATCAGAGTTTTTGTTTTGAAAGCAACTTATGAGAAATTGCATTTAATTAGGTATTTAATTTACCGTCTTTTGAAGGGTAAAATAAAATAACCTAACAAAGTCAAAATCACAATCTACTTATCCTTTTTTTCGTGGGGAAATTCCCACGGATACAACCCCCGTCGCTAGCTTGGTGGGGTGGTTATGTCAGAATCGAACCGACTAAAACCGTTCGTCGTCTCGTCCAGCGCCGTGGCCACCTTTCCTCAAATACATAAACCTACGTGGCACGTTCATTTGGATTTACTAATCATATTAACACTCTGTATAAACAATATTCCGATGCCATGGAACGCATCGTTTTTAATTGTAAATATAACGCCATGGCCTGGATACCGTTACAAATAAGATTCCATATTTGAAATTCAATTACTGAACTTACCCGTCTACTTTTCATTTTGAACTTAATTTTTTTGAAGGTTCATCGCTCTCAAAAGTTGCTCAACTCTAAAAATGAGACGGGTATTTTAGACCCTACTGTTATTTGATTGAAATTAGCGTCAAAAATAATTTTAAAACTTAAAACATCCTCAACTTTAGAATGTGTATCAAAAATTCACTCAATACAGACACTAAGGGTCTAAACCAGTAATTTATTTTATTCATGAATATTTTATTAGTACTACTGCAAACATTATATTTATCGACATCTCACTAACCACCCAAATTACAGTAGTCTACAATAAATAATAGCTGTGAGCCTTGAGGTTGAATTTTGCTTGACAAGTGGCGTAATATCTGTCTCGGCTCGGCAACCGAGTGTTGGGTTCTATGGGACAATTATGTGTTGTGTGATTCATTCGTTTTTCTGTATGAGTGTACTAGGTTTATAAGCTTCCCAGACAGGTCCATTTAGAACTAAATATATTGATTAATCATGATTTTGAATTATCTGTCGTTACATTTTGATGATTATTTGACCGGATGATAGAAGATGCAAAAAAGGCATTTAATAAAATAATCTAAAAATGTTAAGAATAAAATAGAACCGACTTCAAATCTCTTTTTTATTTTAATGTAACACAATGCAATCCTTTCCTGAAAGCAGCATCAAAATCGGTTCAACCAAACGCGAGATAATCTCGGACAAATATACGGGTTTAACACACTTCCTTTTCAAGTCTGTTTAAAATGTACTAACGCAAAATGAAATCACACAGGTGAAAGGTTAAAAAGATGAATTTCTAGTACGGTCCGCGTGTAGAATGTCATGTCACGTGATCTTTTTTTATTTAATCCGAAGCGACCACTTTCTAAAGCGTAAATGTATAGCGAGTTTTACTTTTACGTATTATCCTACAAAGCGGCTATGACTAATTGTCTCGATTCAGTGTACGAATCTAACTCGCGCAACTGTGTCAAGGTATATGCACGCAACTTACGCAATTATACATAATCGTTAACTTTCAACCTTATTTGTATTGTTTTTAGAATGTTATTTACACGGCATTTATGATTCGCGGTTTGTTCGAATCGATTTATCAATCGAATCGAGTTTGGATCGGTGAGAGACTTATTTTTGAAGTTAATATAGTGCGTATACTAAAAATAGTTTTCCAATCGATAACATTTTGCGAAATTACTTAGATCGTGGGAAGAAGAAAGATGTTATCTCTGCCCACACCAATGAGATAGAACCGTAATTGTGCATATAAATATTTAAAATGTTATAGTTCATATCGATTAGAAGCACTAAAAATTGAAAACTAGTTGTTACTGACTCGTTGTCTACTGCAAAGGTCGCGGAAAACCGCCTGGTTGCTACACACATCCAGTTTTACCGACCCTGGCTGCATCCGCCATGATACGAAGTTGGAGCAATTCGGCTCATGTGCTCACTCAAGCATTTCTTTGACTATTGTTTGTTGGACGCAACTTTCTTTATAAAAACCTGGAATTGAGACTGGACAGGTAATGGAGTACTTTCTCTGAAATGTCGCAGATTCGATACTCACATGTTACTCTATATTTTGTAGTCTTCACAACACTTCTACAAATATTTGAAATGTGAAAGCTTGTGAAGATTTTGGATGCTTGTTACTCAATTATGCTGAACGGATCTAATTAGTTTATAGTCTGGAATAATACATAATATCCCTGATTCCTATGATTTGCGTGATTAGAATATAGAAGTTAATGATTCATATTATCTTCAGCAGACAGAGAATCTTCTCTAAAACAGATCCACATTTTGATTTGAAATCAATATGCTATGATAACTGCCTCAAGCGTCACATAATAAAAGACAGAAAGACACACACACAAGACAGACAAGAAATACATGCGATTGCGGATGATAAAGCATTTTCTCATTATTATGTCGTTCATTAATGAATTGACGTTTTGGTGGAGCTGTCAGCGTCTCTCCAAGAGTAATCAAATACTTGACCTTTTTGATATCTACATACCGGCAAAAGTGATCAAATATGCGTAACGTGAGAAAGTTAAACGTGCGTACGATGTACCATCTACCGACATATAGGAAGTTGCGTCTCGCTCTGAACATAACCAATTCATTAATGAGGAAGCGAGAAATTCATTAGAAACTAACCGAGTACAGAGAGATAACGATGGCGGTGATGTATGTGAAAAATGGCTGTCTTCATTATTTTGCGACGTCATGCTAGATTTGGCATTGAAACTAGAAGTCTTATTTTATGTGCGTATAATTACATGAATCTTCCCACAATTGACATTTTAGTTACTGAATCATTATGGTAGTATATGATCCAGAGATAGGTTTGAATATAATATTTTGGATGGATTTTAACGGGTATGATCAAGAGTGGCAAACTAGATACAGATTGAATGAGAGCGCTGTCAATTTGGACGAATTTT
Source organism: Lithosia quadra (assembly GCA_963576445.1). Lineage (NCBI taxonomy): Eukaryota > Metazoa > Arthropoda > Insecta > Lepidoptera > Erebidae > Lithosia > Lithosia quadra. The sequence continues at coordinate 2,762,934 of OY754900.1, read as the reverse complement.
GAGCTGGACAGATTTAGAAAAGAAAATTGCCATAGGCTACGAAGAAAACGCATCGGATAGATTCTGAAGAACCTCAATTGTATTTAAAAATAATAAATAAAAACATAAATTCATTAGATAAACAAAGAAAACTGAATGAGATATACATGTAAATAAACGCCCTTGCAGTGTAAGACTTCTGCAAAGGTCGATACATGTCTTGAATCGTAAACAGTTCCTCACCGTGTTGTTATTCCTACCAAGCTTTGGTTCACTTAATTACATACGTAATCCGGTAATCTAAGACGTACTTAATAATATAGAAAATAAATACTTAAAGCAAAGTAGTTAATGAAGATGACACTTGCACTGATCATTAAAAGTCGTCGATAAGTCAAAACTAGATTGAGAAAGAGTTGCAATAGATATCATAGTTTGCACATCTCTGCTCTGGCACTCGATAGAGCTGACCTCCATTACGTTAATAAATTCAAACGGTACGAAGAAATTTAGACATGTAACAGCATATTACGGTTATTTCAAAAGGGTTTGTACCAATGGATATTTAGAATTACACAATAACAGGACCAAAGCTGTCTTAATAGTAAATACGCAAAAAATGTCCTACAAAAATCTCTTGAGGAAATTGTTGTTTAAAATCTACATGTAAAACAACATTTGGATGCAAAACCAATTATTTTTAATAACATTTAAAATGACTTTACAACATAAGTGTGCCAAATTCAAATGATTTTTCTGAAACTTGAACATGACATTGCAATAATGTCACGGCCGTCGAAAATTGACTACACAACAACATTAGATGATTTGTAAAACGAAAATTTGCAATTGTAACTACTGACATTTGTGAATTTTGACAAAGAAATCATTCAAAAATAATGTTTGTACAAAACCGCGGCCATTATTTAACACCGTTTAACTGCGGCCGCGAGGCAAAATGAAAACGCACTTACGAAATTGACGGTGCCATCGTCAAGGTTAGAAAGTTATGAAATACATAATGCTTTAGTATCGTCTGAAAGTAGTCAAAAACTAACAAAAGCCGCCTTTATATAACGAAAAGTGGTGATTTTCATCCTCTAATGTCCTATTGTTGAAGTATTTTAAAAAGTACGTTCATAAAAGTAAAAACATTATCTCGTGAAATTAAATAAATTTTAGCTTTTTTTTTTCAAATTTTAGAATCATAGAAAGAGAAAACACGATTTAACTTACTCGAGTACTGTTAAGATATAAATAGAATGATTGATTTACTGTCGTAATTTCCTTAGGTAACTTTATTCTTTCGAAGACAATCAATATCCTAATTCAACCTTCATTGTCAACCATCTGTTAGCAACAAAATTCATGCTTGTATTCTACAAACATTTTCTCTTCACAAAATAAACAGTGTTTTTCTTATCCATTTTCGTCTAAGCAAACATTGTAAATGCTATTTCCATAAATTAATAATGATGCCCCGTAAAATGTTTCCAGTAGAGGACTTTTGGAAGTGTTTCTCCTTTAGCTTCGAATTTTGGCCTTTGTGTCACATTTAATGATCGTAATTTCTCAGAAATATTTAAATTACTTAACGTACTCAGTCTCAGCAATAACGCCCCAAGTTTTATGGATTATCTTGCCATATTTTACTCAATTATACAAAAGTAATCTGCTTGCAAATTGTTACTTTCATGTATGTAACGTTTCACTACGAAACTTAACGTACAAGATGAAATAGAAAGTATCTTATGTATGTTCATATTTACATACACAAAGTTCAAAGTTGAGATTGCCAAATAGTAATAGCGACACGGCAATACTGACACACTCAAATGCATTCTCAAATCCGTTCTAACAACGGAATAGTGTCAAAACCTCAATCACCGTGGACAATACTATAATTACGCGTAGTGAATATTTCTGCACATTCAAAAAAAGTATGGCATTTACCCGCGAACATGATTGCCAAACAATATGGCGTTAAGACCTACTTTTGCACCACCTTGACCTACTGCACCAACTAAATAAAATCTAATAGCTCACGCCTGCTCACACTTTAATAATTAATTGCGAATCTCTTCAAACTATATAAAGATTTAGTTACAGAGCTTGTAAAATGTTACCTTGACACACGGGTTAGAATCTTCATTGTCTTATTACGAGGTTTCACCTCCAATCATATCTCCATCTGAATCTAGTATCGAATGAGTTAAAACATATTGATAATATATATATTCTTAATTTTCAAAGGTTGATAGCAATATGTATTGCTAATGTTGCAATGGACTTGCAATTTCGAGACCTCAATATGTCTCGACGATTGATTTATATTACATTCACCTTGAAAAGTTATCTAAGAATTTAATGGCGACTACGATGTCTTTTATCACACATTGAGTGACTCCTCACCTCTGACAATTTACTCCATCGATACGACAACAAACAACTTCGTTTTGAATTGCACACCACTTTGTAACGTGTACTTCTTATTTATTAGATTATTATCTTCACCACTCTCGCTTGTTAGATGTTCCGTTATATTAATTACAACGCCAACAGCCTCTCTCGAAGCAACTTTCCTGGTTTAAATTTGAATCTCTGTAAATATTGTTATTGTCGAAAGTTTAAAATAAATTAAGTCGTTATATCAATAAGGTATTTCAGAATCTCATTAAAAATGTACGAACTGAGTTTAGAATCTTTGCGAATAATAAAAACTCCACAAATGTTATTTGTTTTTGGTCTTCAATGTAGAAAAACTTCTTTAAAAATGTATTACTATTAGCTTTGTTATGAAATTACGCGACGTCATTTGTTTATCAGTAATTGGATTATATTTTCATTCTTGTCTGCGATGAACTTGACAACGTTGTTTATCAATCTTTTTAGGTTACATGTTTTTCAGAATAAAAAATCAATATCAATACAATACAATACAATGGGTGTGTGGTTGTTTTCTTGCTACCTTAGTTACTATAGGCAACCTATAAGAAGTGATTTTATTCTTTCTAAATCCCTACTAATTTTTATATACATTCAAATGCTCATCATTTGCTTCCACCTTTACAAACTACACCCACTTCCTCTATTTGTTCTAACAACGTGCTAATCTTGACTTTGTCTTTTCTCTCAAAACTTTACAGTCCGATTGGTTTTCTGCTAATAAAATATCTTTTACATTACTGTAATATCCAAAAGAAAAGTTTAATTCCCACGAACAACTCGTACTAAGTTGAGCCCTCCAATCAATTGCGTGGTCGTTAAATTTCGTTGTACCAGAACTGTACTAGGTTTCATAACTACGCCTTGACCTGTTGGAAGTTTGTGATTTTTCCCTCAGCAGCCCGTGGTCCTATTGTTAGGTGCACGTGCAAACCATTGGCTACTGTGTAGCCTGTTCTCACTCAATTGTTTTACTTAAATAACTACACTTGAGTGTTTTCTTTCTATTATTTATTGCTACTTATCAGAAAAGCTTTTCAACAAAATGTTTTATGGGCAACTTATTTCTGAAGCTTGCATGTATAACTTGAGTAGGTCTTCATTGGTTGTAATCAAATCAAATTACGGAATATATAAAAAACTCTTGTATGTCTCAATGTTATGAAGAAGTTCAATATAATTCGCTTCGGTTGACATTTCTCTTTTCTCTTGGTTTTCTCTTGAATCCATTCGCGTCACTCTTTTGTGTGAGGAGCTTTGTCATAATATATGCTAGAACTTCTTTTTTCATACATCTAATAGTCTGTCATAGCCGAACATTAATTAAATCAACGGCGGTGATTGTCTCAGTTGCTTTCATTGCCCATTTATAGGACGGATACGATTAATGTCAATAATACAACGTGCTGCACGATACATATTTTTACCGGCACACCTTTCGTTTTATTTTTATCTTAACACTTTTAACAGAATGTTGATAAACAAATTGAATGCTTTTAACCGAACTTAAAATCGACGAGGATCTCGATATTAGCCGTTAATACTTAATTTATAAACTGACCTAATTTTCTTTTCTATTTTTAAACGACTTCCGTTAGTAACGAATCTGATGAAAATATCTTTTGTTGAAATCTTTTGTTATTTTATTATATTTAATTTACTCTTCTTATATTAGTTAGATTATACAACCCTTTATCGATAAATAGATGACTGGTGCCATGATTTATATAAGTGGAATCCCGATCCCGTTCCCGCAACTGATGATAACCTGGGAAGGAACATTCAAGGATAAAAGTAACCCATGTATTATTTCAGACTGTATTCTATCTCTATATGATATAATTTCTGTCAGATCCGTTGAGCAGTTTCAACGGGATTGAACAACAAACATTTTGAATAAACACAGTACTAGTACTGCGTAGGAAACGCCCGACATGTCGTTTATAATAACGGTGCTGATACCTGACACGGTCAGGTTGTCGCGAAAATTGTGTTTGCTAATGTAATTATGTCTATGACTTGTGTACATCGTAGATATATTTACATAACAGTGTATAAGCTGTCGAGATGTTACGCCAAACGCTGGGCCTAAATAAGACCCTTGTGGGACCCCGTGGGTGTAGCCCGAGATAATCGAAAGGTTTTGCTGAAAAAACTCAATAAACACAAAGTCTGTTTAATATTCACGTCTGGCAATGTTATTTTCCCAGCGTAGCCTATAAATAATTAAAGGAAGAGGTTTTAATTCCCTAATAAAACGGTTTCATAAGATTAACAGGAAAAACAAATTGCGAATTTTATATCAAAGGAGCGCGTAGATATTTTATCGTAAATATTGATGAAGTAAACTTGGGAGCTAAAAAAACGTGTCACAAACACGTCACAGTCTGACGTCAAGGCAGTTTACTGAGAGTTCTCATCTGTATGACATTTAATTAGTAAGGGTCATGACTTTTAATGCAATTTTTCTGCCGAAAGAGAAATTGCTACTTAATTCAAAAGTAGTTTTATTTTAGTCCCACTAAGCAATATGGGATTATTGCGTGGTTTCGGCGCAAAATAGAAATACGCAATATACGCATACGCCTACTTGTCTGTGACCTTCTTAGAAATTCCCTAACACGTAAATAAGATTGAAAACATTGTCAGATCCTTAGCGATTTGTACACTCTATTTTAGAAATTATTGAGACGGATTTAGCCCAATTTCTGTGTTGTCAATATTGTTATTCAGCACGAATTATCTTATTAAGAATGAATATAATGAAATCTTATAATATTAGATGTTAGCATAGAATACTTAAGACTATAAGGATCGTATGTTATGCATACGTTTGCAGGTAGATCAGCTCATTTCTTTTTATAGGTCATCGAGAGGTTTGCACGGTCCAACGGGGGGAAATCCTTCAAAGAAACTTCAAACATATCTTTGTGGGCTTACCCCACCGTTACTGTGCCCTCATGAAAATACACCATGAGCATCCATACATACAATGTACCCATTAATACAGACAATATACGTGTTTCTTTTCCAAAATATAGTTCATTATACGCTTGAACTTCGATCAAGGGTAATATTATTTATATTATACAGTTTTATACAGACATCTGTCTGTGACCTATTATACAATCTACGAATTTGTTACGAGAAATGTATTTACAAATACGTTTTGACGTTGTATAGTATTCCCATAAAGGAGGTCAGACGTGGAATTAACCGTCCAGTTCTTCTTTAACCCGTGAATTTATACAACCAGGTAGATCCACTACTAGATTGCTACCTTACTAGTACAAAAAAACTTGCTCTCGTCCGCAACTTCGCTTATTGACATAAATTCTAATTACATAATACCCCGAATGACTTTTCAAATTGCGTCGCTCATTTCCTGTATCTGCGCCCCGTTTCCATAAAGTTATAACAAATGTACAGGGTTTTTCCTTCTCTCTCCCTCTACGGCAATAAAATAGGTACGTTCCATCTTATTTCTTCTTTGTTTGAAAGGTATTTTACCTACGTTAGAAGTCGTTAAAACTAAAGTAGTAATGTTTAATTATATTTTATGAGCTGCTGTCCATCACTCTGCTTTGTATATACCACGTTCCTTAACAATTTTCTTAATTTCCCTGTTCGTAGAAACCTACAAAGTATTGCAAAACTTCAAAATATTTCAAGTTTTTAGGTTGAATTGTCACTAAAATTTAACAATAAATATTTCACTAAAACTTTAACAAAAGGCTAACATCAAAAACGAAAATCTTATTACCTCCTTAACATCAACCGATAAAATATCATTCCAAAGTGTCTAAATTAAATTGAAATACTTTAATTGCTGTACTCAGTGATAAGCTTATGAGTTGGCAACCTGCCACCGAATGTTGCACTGCTTCTTCAGTTAATCAACATTCCAAATTGCAGTTTAGTCAAAGCATTTCATGTTCTTGTACCATTTAACTACTCTTTGAAACATTTTATTTCTATTAACGTTGACAACATGCTCTTCAAGTTTCATTCTTCCTCCGTCACCAACAGAGAGAAAAATTACGTTTTTAAATAAAGAAATAAGAAGCTGTGCAACATCTTGTGATGTCAGTATTTCTCGTATATTAGGCGCCGCTTACATAATTCTTTTATGAAAACAGTCTAGTATTCATCTCTAGTACTTTTATTATCGTGGGCTTCTGTAAGTGGGTCAAAGACTTGATATTTCGACCTAGATACACGAGCCGTGCGCCCGGTTGTTTCAGATCCATTTCAAGTTCAAATATTTACTCGTTTCAGTTACATATTTTTGTGTCATTGTTGTTGATTCCGTTTAAGTGCCAGCATTGTGATTAGATTGATATAAAACAAAACGAAATTCAAATCCTAAGAATATTACTGCTGATTTTGTACTTATTTCTACAGCGTCCTCTTTACGATTTTCACTAAATCAAGTCTGAATTTTAATCTTGATCAGATCTTTGTAGTCTCTTTCATTATCGCTTAGGGTTTTCAAATCGAAAGGCATTCGATTTAAAAGCGTTCGGCAATGATAAAAGCTAAATAGATCATAAAACGCCCCTTAGTGTTAAATATCTTTGTATGTATGTGCAATAACAGGAAAATGCAATGTTATTATTTTGTATTTTGAAAGAGAAACTAATCATTAACCACTGTAAGTGTCATTATTTTCGGCATTATTGTTCATAACATAACCAACTTGTGCGCAAGTCGTATTTAATGCTTCTAAATGACTATTGCGCGGTTCCAAATGAACTACGCATCATGAAGTATTGCTACTGACATACATAAACTATGAATAATAACTGCCAATAAAAGAAATTGGTAATGTCTGAATTTCGTGGAAGTTGGTCGAAGTACTACTAAGTGTTGATGGGTATTTGATTGCCAATTATGGTGATCGTGACCTTTGTCGGGCTAAAGAGGTTCGTGCTAAGATTCTAGTTAGGGAAATTAAGATGGTTAAAGAATTATTGAATGCTGTATGCCTCTTTGTGTCAGTGGGTCACTATTGTTGATTCTTTGAAAGAGTTACAATTGAATATTGGTATACACGCGGATGCGCGCCGTTTTGAAAAATTATGATTTGATAGCTTTCGATGGTTGTTGTCCGCATGCGTGGAATTCTTCTGATTCCCGGAACCAATAGGAGCATATTCCAAGGATAAAAAGTAATCTACATTGAACATATTTCGTTACGAGAATTGACCCTCGGATGGATTCAAGACCAGTAATGTATTAGTATGCAGCGCAAGTCAGTCACAGAGTTCTGTGCTATTATTTGTCTACAACAAAAGCCTTTTATGGTTTGCTTTCAGTAATGTGATTGTTGACCCGCGTGTGTAGTGAATTTTAATATTTAACTTTGTTATGAGCACCTTATACGGTCAATATCAGTGTGTTACTGTACGAATAATCGCTTTGTTCACTTTCATTATTGGATGCAACAACATCGTCATCCTCATAGCGATCTCCAGTTGCATTCAAATCTTGCTCTTTGAACCCCACTCCCACTTAAGTTGGTATGCCAAGGTTTCCGGTAGCGGCTGCCCTCTGACCTATGTGGGACCATAAACACCCTATGGATGCAACAAAAAGAAGTTTTTAGGGAGCTTAATATTTACAGAACCTTCTCTAAATTAGAAGTTATTGTAAGACTATTGCACTAACTCTTGATTTTAGAATTTCATGCAAAATATTACATCCTAATATAATGTTTCTTACATCTTATTTTCTTTGTTCTAGATTACGTCGCTGGTGGCGAACTGTTCACCCACCTTTACCAGCGAGAGCACTTCAATGAAAGCGAAGTCAGGATATACATAGCTGAGATAATACTCGCCCTCGAGAAGTTGCATAAGGTACGTTAATTTTTTCCTTAAGATTCTAATGACGTCCGTGTTCGTTGGTATGCTTAGACAATCACCTTCTAGAACGGTTATAGAAACCGTCTGACCTATACAACCTGATCTGTTATGATTCACTCGCCCGTTTATCCAGGTGCTCAGCACATTACTTTCGCAGAATCAACACACAATGATTTATAAGACAGCTGCAAATGTTGTAAAGTTAATTGGAATGGCATGAACGGGTTCATTGACTTGTATGCACTTATGTCTAGCCTAGGACGTTCTACTTAGGTACATGTTTTGTACACAAATTCAAAACATTTTATTCGCCCACGTTCGCCGACGTACTAAGAAAGTCGCTTCAAGAGTCCACAACTGGCGAGTGTGTATGAAAACAATTATCTAAGTAGAAGCGAGTAGTGTATTCCTGGATCATGGCAAATGGAAACTTTGATTTCTGCCTATCCAAAAGACCTGTAACGCCTAAGGAAAAGACGTGTAGACGTAATAAGCGGCAAAGTCTTCGCCGTTAATTTATCATTTATTTCCTAAATTGCCGCCCTAAACTGTAGCTTTTCTAACAATAAATGCCTGCTACGGGACGAGCAATATTTACAAAGGCTTTAAAAGCTTTACATCCTGGAGGTGGAATTGAAAACGACTCCTTACCCTGCCCCACGCTCCAAAAAGCTCTTGAAATCCTACTCAACATCAGACATTATACTTATATTTGTATTTTTTCCCACAGCTCGGTATAATTTACCGCGACATTAAGCTAGAGAATATCCTTCTTGATGCGGAAGGCCATATCGTGCTGACAGACTTCGGTCTATCCAAGGAGTTCTGCGGCGGTGAGAACAGAGCCTACAGCTTCTGCGGTACTATCGAGTACATGGCGCCAGAAGTCGTGAGGAGCGGCAGTCAAGGCCACGATATTGTAAGTACTTTTTCTAAATTTCTTAAGGCGAATCTCTACCGGTCAAAAGTTGCCGACTTTTATGTTGTGAAGTGGTGTTGGTACAATGGAAACAACAGTTGTGAACACTGAATTTGCCAACAGTTTCGATAGAGACGCACCTTTGCCTGCTACAATTGTTTTAAATAAGGTTTTGCGGTTGTATTTTTAGACATAAATAAGGGGGTATTCTATTACGGGATTTCAGTGGTACAGTTTATAATTTTATGTGATTCCGTGAATAATTTCTGAAAAGTAACAAAATTTCTGATAAGTTCTGTTATTTCCTTGTAGTTATAAAGGAAATTAATACAGGAAAATTACCGAGGTCTACTAATGAGTTTTCTCCTAGCAATCTTCGTAGGCTTGTGTTATGTGTTCAGTGATCTTGACGAGTTAGTTTTACGTTTAGTGCTTTTTTAATTCAATTTCCTGTACAATTATCTTCGTAATAGGATACATAATTTAATCCTCCATTTTAAGAGATCATCGCACGTCCTAGATCTCTAACTAGATCTATTATTGCAATTAAAAATACTTCAGACTAATCTCGTGTATGCGACTCCTTCCGCGTGGAGAAACTTCTATTCTCGTAATCTATAGGTTTCCTGATCCTGGGATATTCTATTCCCGGTTGGATTTTTACCTGTGTGCAAAATTTCAACTAAATCCATTCAACCGTATTTACGTGAACTCCAAATAAACAACTTAAAATTCGTGGTATTTGCCATATTTTGTAAAATAGACTTCCTGTTACAAACGCTATGATGATAAATGCCGAATAATAATACTATCGAACTAAAACCTTTGGCATTTAAGATACGATTATAATATTATTATCGGTGATCAGTTCTTCTAAAAGCAAAATCAGAACAGGTGCAAAGAATGTGTCTAAAGTAGATAAAAAAGTGCGCACAGGCAACCGATGACTCAGTTATCGATATCTGCAATGAGTTTGTCAATACATTGCTAAACGATTGCATAACCTGCCCTTATTGTGCACGCCGTCTTTGTTATGATAGTTCAACTTGTTCTACATACTCACGAGGGCTACCATGAAACACCAATCCGAAACTTCGAACTTGCACGAAAGACAAACGATGATGAAGTTACTTTGGGTTTCTTTGGGTGAATTAAATTTACAAAAAATTACGGATTCTGTAAATACGACAGTGATTTCCAATAAAACTCGACTCCACCGCGGAAAACTGATCCGTGACTCACAGGAAGTTATTACCGGGATGAAAAGTAGCCTCTATGCGTGAGCTCACTTCTAGCATAAGCATCTTAAACTGGAAGCGGGGTTAGCGGGGACAAAAGTTATTTGGGTTACTAGTATTCTTCAAAATAATTTGTTAAAAATTTCTTCAAATAGGTTATGAACGAAATAAACAATAATTTGAACTGAAAATTAAAAAAGTAACGATACACGTAGTAACTGTTATCTAATCTATGGCAAAACAACATTCCAGGTGGCCCAGTATAAGAATTATATATCTTACATTAATAAAATCCATACGATATTGCAACCCAACAAATTCTTGCAATCAGCTGTTCGCATTCGCACTGAATGAAACCGAACTGTAGAAAGTCAAACAAATTCTTATATCACCTGTCCAGGCTGATATATTACCACCTTATGTTGTAAGAAATAAGGTTTATATTTGCGTGTGATATGCTCGTGTCATGTTTACTGCAAGTGTATACGTGTTAATTGGATGATTGCTTACTTACTTTATTGCTACGGTTAGTGGAATTTTTTATTATTCTTGGTTTTTTAAATTTTGAATGTTTGTAATTGTACTCACATTTTTTTTTTTCGAATTGGCGAACCACAACATACGACGATAAGTAGCCTTTACATTCTTAAACCACGCAAGGTACAAAAAATTATAATGTCCCATCGGTCGTAGGTACCCGTAAAGTTTCATTTTCAACACACAAAAAAAATATTGCACATATTATGTGAGAAAAAAAAATTAAAAGTATATCACACGACGATTCCTCGTACCTACTTTAATTTGTAATTAAAATTTTGTATGTATTTGTATTTAAGAAAATATAAACTTAGGTACCTGTATATTTTTTTTTTCAATACATTTAATACCGGCTTTCTGTAATTTCCTAACAGTATAAAAAAGGTGTTGTTTTGCACACATGACTCACTATTACGGCATAATGTAATTAACTTGACAAACACCTTTTAAAACAAATTTTAGAACAGGTAATATTCGCTTGATAGAAACCTGTACGCGGCATCCTCCTTCCTTGTCGCGCGGATGTACGACGCGTATGCTCCGTCCCGCTCGCACTACAGACCGTGACCTAGATGATCGCGCCGATGTTGCGCTGATTCCGCTATCGTTGTTGGTACATTTATTTTGTATATCAAACAATTATGTGCCCAAGTGACAGTTTTTTTTCTGACGTTACCTTGGAATAGTTTCGCGGTTTTGACATTTTTAGGGGGCGTCCATCCATCAGTTACGTGAGTGGATTTTTTGACCCAATTTTTTTTTATTTAAAAGGATTTTCAAAATAGTTTTGAGTTAAACTATGTAGGTATATCCTGTGTGTACGTAGCATCCTATTAGTTCTAATTTCTTCTAATAATTATAAAATGTGCAAGTTCGTGAAGTGTTATTCAATCACGTTAAAAAAACTGAAGGGATCAGGCTGAAGTATGATACAGATGAAAATTTAAGTCTTATTAGTCTAAAAAGTTTTAACTTATTTTTAACATGAATTTTTGAACGACTAAAAGTAACTCAACCGACCATAAGTGCATTCGCAAATGCAAATGAACACATTGTATATTCTATTGGTTATATTTTAATAAACGTATTCGTACTGTTCTTAACAAATGGAGTCGTTATTACTTATGAGTTCTTTGTCTCATCAGTAATAACGACTCCATTTTAATTAGCAAATAATAATAATAAAAAATCCATGTCTAATACTTCAAAACTAAAATTGTAAAAAAAACTGGCGGAAGGCGGAAATTTAATAACTAATCTAGGCCTGCGTGAAATATTGATAAACTGATTTCCGCTTGTACTCTACCTGCTTACAAAACTATTGCCAAATGCATCCAGCCGTCTTTGCGTGATTGAAGTAATAAACAAACACATCAATTTCGCGTTTATTATATTGGTCAATTAAGGTTTTAAAAGAGAAAACTGTAACAGGTACACTAGCGATTTATCGTTTACACTTCATCGCTAGAAGCTCAATACATTTAAATGGATCAAACTATGATACCTTGCGGTACCTCTTTCTAACCAAAAAAAAAATTGAACCGTGTGATAAAGTATTATCGCTGAACATAGATAACCAAGTTCTGTCAAGTTGACTATCTTCAGGAAACGCACATGTGTTTTTTTAAATGCATCACTAAAAATGTGTCATTTTTTATTAGGTTCACATAAATTGTAATTTACTGTAGTATAAAGGCCTACCCCAAAAGGACAAAGCTATGAGTATATTTATAAATACGTAATGTAATTATTATGAATGTAGTATAAAAGTATTTAGGGCACAAAAGGACACTACGAGGGTATCGAACGCTTTCCTGGAATCCGTTGCTCATAATCTTATAATAAAATAATTTTCATCAATGAGCAGACATAGTACCGTTACCCACGTTAATTTTCAAGTTTATTAATGTGTCACCTTCGCTGCTCGTGCGCACGTTAAAATAGAGCGAGATGCTATTATTAGCGCATAACTGTGTAAGCGAGATGGTGATAGTGTTATCGTTTTGTATGTGTAGTGAGGTTGATTGTTTTCTGTTTATCTTTAGTACGAGAGCCGACTGAAACCAAACTATGTATAACAGAACAGCATCCTAGCTTAATAGATTGAAATTATTGGTATTTAAATTCTTAAGTGGTTCTAGATTGTGCTAGTATTTCCGGTATAATCGTGTTGAATGCAATTAAATAATCATCTTCCTAACGAATACTTGGAATCATTATCGTGGTATAAAATTTTCATGGATATACTACACAGGCTATCTAGACCTAATAACGTAGCATTACTTGTAGATACTTTGAATTCTAGGACTTTAATAATAAATTAGAATTGTATATGCACGTAGGCCTTGAGAGGTAGAGATAAGTGTGGTAGGTGTACAATCAAATTTCACCAAGTTGAATAAAATGTTACATGATCTATTCGCAGATATGTCTTATATATAAACAGACTTTACTCATTAACTTTTGTCATTATCAACATCATAAATATACCAAGATATCTAAGTCTAAATCTCGACAATACTAGTAACTTGTCCGTCGATTCCGGAATCAGCAGAACGCGCTCGCAAATCCGTTACGCAATTTAATGAAATCTCACTAACTACTTCCTTGCTAATCTTGTTATTATCTCTAATTATTCTTTGCATCTAACAAAATTATTCATAACTGTATAAATTGGCAAGCTATTATTAATTAGGAACTTTTTTCTTAAATCATTATTAGAAACCTTATTTCACGGCACTAATCTCACATTCATTCCCTCTATCTCTCTGTGATAATTTCATCCACAGTCTTGATCGAGTAACCGATATTTATCCAAACTTTCGCGTTTAGTATGATTAGAAATTTGTTAGTTGGTAGTAGATACTAAAAAAAACGAATACGTTTAAGGTTTTTCTACTCATATGCGAAGTTTTATTAACGCTCCTGACTAAGCTAAATATTCTATACTAGACTACTAGCTTGGATTAGAATGAGACTGCAACTTTTTAATTGCGTGACGAATTCTCGTGCATGAAGCTATGTTATAATTATTATATTAACTTTAATTTTGCAGAACCGACAGACGTCCTGTCTGATCGGTTGAATAACATTTTTAGAATCCGATTGAAGCGCCACCTTTCGGGTCTAACAGTAAATATAAAGCAAAAGGAACCTATTTAGAACTTATTTTAAAAGGAACTAAACTAAGGAAGTTTGGTCCAAAAAGTAATAAGGAAAATTCTCGAACACGGCACCTCGATACACCACGGGACACTAATGAATCGTAAGCCATTAAGAGATCTACTGAAACACACAGGAAAATCGGTTCTACCCTTCTCAGTTAAATATTTACTTGTAACTGGCAGTTGTAACGCAATTAGGTCTCCTGTTATCCGTTCTCTTCAATGTACAGATTTCACTTGAGTTTCTTATAATCAGGCTTAGTGAACTCACATTGATGTGCTCCATATAAAAATAAACGTAATAATACAAGACAAGTAAGACTTGATTACGAGTATTTTTTTTCCTTCTGATTAAAGAGATGTGATGTAGTTGATTTGGTATTACGGTTATTAAGTATAGCGGTATATTTTCCTTTGAGCATTAAAACTCCCTTGCACCCTTTTGCCTTTCAAACTTTGTAGTTAGAGATTTTTAGCTACATCAATAACTCAGTCTGCCCGAATTGGGCAGCATATTGCGAGTCGCTTTCACAATATTGTTCAGCTTATGGACTGTGATTCACCGATTTGCCATCTCGAATTACCAACTCTCTATATTAGTGAATTGATCTAGGTAATATTAACCGAAGAATAACTCTCTCAAAATTCGCAAAATACGTTCACTTGAGAGACCATTCACCAATTTTGGTGTCAGTTTTGATTTATATGACCTAAAGATTTTTTAGTACTGTAAGCAATTTATTTTCTTGAATACTTACTTATGTGTAACCAGAAATTTTGATCTTTATAATTTGAAAATGTCCTTTCCTTACAACTTTTCATCCTTTATTTTACCTCCTTAAGCGATGAAATTCACAAAAATCTCATATTGAGGCTTTGAACTTAAAAGGTACTTTCAAATTTTCAAGTTTACTTTTTATACTGTTTAGCCTCTACATTGATGCTTCAATCAGGACAAGTACGTATGATAACCTATATATAAAAAATGCAAGGGGAAAACACTGATGATTCAGAACTGCCAAATAATACTAAAATATCAGTAATTGTCTCATAAACAGGACAATGGTCAGGTATATGTTATTATATCTGTACCAAAATAACAAACATTGAAATTAGAATATTCATTTTCGTCCATTTATACTGAAAACTGGCCATGATTCAACATTTTTACTCTAAATTATATAGTTCGATTCTGACTAACAATATAGTTTTTATTGCTCAGTGGCAATTGCGATGATAATCTCGTATACAGTCAAATATTAATAGATTCAGTAGAAAGTATTGATTATATTAGTTAGTTTGTATAGAAGAACTAAGTTACTTTAACAAAGGCTTTTATTTCTTCGAGAATAGTTGGCAGAGAACCAAAAAACTCAACGTATTTTCGTTGCTATGTGCACTTTCTATACGGAAGCGAATTTGGCTAAATTATGCAAGATACTAATTTAAACAAGTTAAAGAAAGACAAAAACGTGTCTGTATACGTATAACAGGAAGAATAGGTACGCATAAGAATAAAGTTTTTATGGTGGCGGACGCAACCCACACACTTAATTATTTTATTCAGGCCAAACTTCGTCATTTAGAATTATAATGTTCGTAATGGCACGTAACTAATCGCATTATTTTAACTATCGCCGTATTCCATCTAACATCTACGCAATTTCAACCTAAATTCTCAATAATAAAACGTATTGACCAACCCTAATATTTGTTTTAAAGCACACTCAAGACCATGTTCCTATTTAAATCAGCTCATATGTGTGATTACACCGCATTAACAACTGAAATGACCCCAAATCACTAATATATATTCGAAAGGAACCATAAAACTCGTTAAATAAACAAAAAAAGAAAACACGGGTGCAGATAAGCCGGGTATCATGTGAAATGTGCCACCAAAACCGGCGCGCGCGCAGAATATTCAAAATGGCGCCGTTGTATGTGGGTCACGGCGAGCAGTGGCTTGATGCTTACTCTTACGATTTTTTTTAAACCAAAACCTTTTGAGAATGATTGCTATGTTTCCTTTGGTTTCATTCATGTATTTTAAAAGTTGTAGTTGTTCATCTATCTTATAAACTTCTCAAGGGCAGACGATATAACTGTGAATTCAACATTGTAGATGATAGGGATTGTAATTAACAAAAAAGTATATTGTGATTATTGTAGTCGACGGACCGTTTAATTCTTTTGTAACAGATCCTTACGTAAAAACACTTAGCCTTGACATTCAAAAGAATAACAAAAAAAACTAACGGGACATTTGAATGGTATCTAGGTGATGGAATAGAGGTCAGATGTTATTGAAAGAAAAACCGTACTAGGACGTAAAATTGCGACTGTGTTACTGTTTGAACACATGTCTTTACAAACTCTTCCTTCCGATGAATGGTTACTGCCTACTTTTGGAAAGGAGTTTAGCTTTGCTTTTGAAACAAGCACCATGGGGATAAAGACTTACAGATTTAGCAAATCGTACCTAATTGGAGTCTTCTGAAAGTTTCATCTATCAAAATATTTATTAGTTACTGTACAATATAAGTTATCCGATCTAAAGACTAATTGTTGGTGTAAACCGGCGATATACATCTTGATTCCGTATTTCTATTTGTACATTTCGTTTTTGCGCGAAAAACGTAACACAAAACGTAAACAAAACTAATAATATGCGATAAATAATAAGCGAATTTCACTAACCAAGCTATTCAGCGTTTTACAGAATTTACGATACGATGTTATATCGTGAAATGAACCATTTCCACACAAAATAAACACATCGTCTACGTAAAATACATAATGTGAACAGTTTATCTCTGTCCCGAAGTATTAAAATATGCTTGCCAAGGGCCCTAAATATTATTTATATTTAGCAAGAGAAAAAAAAGCTTCTCAATGCTTTTATTGCCAAGATGAAAACGAGGTTAAGGGACATGAAGACGTAAAAGCATGTAATATTTGGGGAAAGAAAAGTGAAAATACTCAAATTGTTGGTGTACGATGATTCACTAATGACTGTTTTCACCTCAACATTCATACAACGTTACGATCATATCTTCAAACGTATAAAGAGTTAAAAAAATTGGTAAAAGAATAACGTTAAATAAAATACCAGTAACAATAATTTAAATAACTGAAACATATTTCGTCCAAGACAAGTAACTACAATTGTTAAAGCTAATAGTGTACTGATAAAAGAAGACTTTACACGTGATAATTTAGTAATTAGGTTGAATAAATTAATCGAAGAATTTTACTTGCGCACAATAACAATCATACTACATTAATATATGGCTATATTAAATGAAGAAATTGCATTTACGATGTGGGATCATGAATGCAAATGCCAACATTTGAAATCAAACTAACTTTACCAAGACAATCCTTGAAGTAAGACTTTCGAGAGATTAACTTGGCAAGTTTTTACTGCAGTGACCTAAATAGTTTACTCACAAAGACTCGTCGCAGCTTTGAGCAGCCTGCATTTGCAAAAAAGTGCTTTTTGATGAATATTTAGCATTCTTGGCTGTGGATGTTGAACACTTAACGGATGTTAAGACTTTTGCTTTACACCATTTTCAATATTGAATAATATATAAAACATGCTCTAAATCTTAGATAATGTAGGCACTCATAAAAATTAATGGTTCATTGTAACTATATCATTGAAGCAAATTCAACTCAATGTCTTCAAGATATTAAGTAATATTGGTAATAAAATGTTTAGTAAAATCGTACTTCTGTTCGCTTGCTTCAGAACGTACGCAGCTTAATTTTTTTCCAAAATCGATTAGTAAAGATTTCAAGAGAAAACTTCTTTTAGAATGATCCAATAGTATATAATTTCACTGTGATGATAAAAATATCCATTCATATAAAATAATATTAAAGTATTGATTTCTATACATAGTCATGACGAGTAATAAAAGAAAGATGCATACGAACGACTTGCCTCGTGCTCAGTATTTCATTTTATGGTTTTGTTTACGTTTAGTACACAAGACCAAGGTGATTGGACTTGTAGTAATAGCTATATGTATGTTAGCAGATAATATAATTTATTCTGTTGCAACGGAAAATTCTAAAGTTATTTTATCGTTAACGTGTCAAACGAAACTTCGTGCTGAAATTTATTTATCGGCATAATGTGATGCAGCCACGCACGTTCGTTCGTTAGCTGTCAGGTCAAGAGTAATAAAATCTGGTCTTGTAAAGCAAAAGATAGAAGAGAAGCAATCCTCTAGGGAGTTAATTAAAGCGAGCTAACACTTTCGTATTGCAAATTAGGGGAGAAACGCCATGATCGTTTCACTGGGTACAAATTCCGTTAAATCTTCTATCAGCCCTGGGCTGCTTGTTAAATCTTAGTTTGTATTACTACTCCAGTCCTAATGTAGAAAATTCTAACTACCAACGTAACCCTGTTTTGTGTTATCTAACTAGAAACTTTTAATTTTAATTTCACACTTCTTTATCTCCTCTGGTTGTGAAATCATCATCAAATTACAAAGTAACATAAATATGATATTTAACATTGACGCGTAAAAGTGAGAGTATATTTGATTACATTGGCTTCACAGCACATTAATCTCGGTTTTATCAACTTTTGATTTGTTGACAGCAATCTGTTTCCAACTTGTTTGATTGGGTATTTCTCGGTACGTCGTATTCGTTTGTTTTCATTTCATATTTGTGGATGATGTGTTCACGATTTTCCACGAACAGGAATGTAATTTCTGAACTTATAATCATTTTCTTCGTATCTAGAATATTATAATAAAGATACTTTTTCATTGGCTATAAATCTTATTTCAGTATGGCATTTAAGCCGTCGCCCAACAATTTCAGCATATGGCAGTTCTTTTTCACGCGTGTTATTCAAACATACCAAATCAATCATTCACGAAGAATGTGTCCCTATACGCTTTTACCCAAGACGGTCTCAAGTTTCGTATCAATAAAATAATTGGGCGTAAACAAGCCATTTTGCAGTGTGAGTGAATTATTTATCAATTTATTATATTATTCAGTTGCTCAACCGAAACTATTTTAAATTCTGTTACAAAACAAGTATATTGGCACTCGGCTAACAACGGTTCGCGAATTCCTTTCCCAGAGAAGTGAAAGTCAACCAAATAATACATTTATCAGAGCAGAACGCTTTTCGTCAATGAAGTACTTTGACAAAACGGTTAGTACCGTTCTCTAAAGAATGAATATTAACATTGCGTATAGCTGATGTTATAATGATTTATTTTCGCCCTGCCTCCCAACCGTTCTCTTACAAAGACGCGTGCGGAATGAGGTCGCTGTGTTCCAATTTTAAATTTCGATTGTCAGTTTGATACCTAGAACTTTCACTGAATGTTTTTTTCATCAGAGCCTTAGTCTGTTCATTGCGGTGGAAAGGTTCCGCTTACAGTTCCGGTTAGGCTATAATCACGAATTCATCTCACCCCAAAATCTTTGTTGTCCGTTCTAAACAAGTTCGTTACTTGTGTTATACACAGTCTCTGGTAGCGTGTCTATATCATTTTGTTACTAATTTGAATTTTGTTTAAACTATTTATACAACACGTTGTTTATTTTCTAAGGAAAACAAACAACACGTGCATTGTTGAACAAAAATTGTGACTTGTTTGTAATTTTTTCTTTTTCCGTTCGGTGTCATGAAATTATAGCAATCTTTCAACACCTGAAACTTCATTGTACATTTTTTTATATTTCGATATAATAGGAACTTGCTTATCATCCTTTAAACTGTAACCTAGATGACACATTCGCGGTCCTGTCAATACTCTGGTATCGCATCGTACCAATTATAAATAGAGACTGATAAGTTCCGTTACTCGAACATTTACTGTCTCTCTCTCGCTTGTAAGAATCATGAAGTTAAGATATGAAACAGATATACAAACGGACCTGTCTCGGTGGACTCGCGTGTCGCAGCTCGGGTTTCCCCGTATCATAAGGCCACTTTCCTTCAGCAACATGCGAACTGATCAATCTTAAATAATAAGATTTGACTCTTAGATTATAAAGGTCAGTTTCTATCAATCTTTGTTTTAAGGGTGTTTATTATACCCTCTATATCTTGCAAATTTGTGAATGCACCATGCGATAACTTCTCAAGTTGGGTTATGGCTGCAGAGGAATCTTTTAAAGGATTTATTAACTGTAAAAATTTACTGAACGAATATACGAGTATAACCCATGACACCATTAAACGGCGTCTGATTAAAATTGTCACATGTATTGCATGTGAACTTTGCTTCATCATTTGACATTTTGTATGTTCTTATCGTAATTAATATATAGTAACTTATCAATGAAACTGAACTCGACTAATAATTATTTATTGCTAATAGTTTGCTGCTCATTAACGTTATCCTACTCATCCTTCGTAATGTTTTATAGGTTTAAATCCCCATATCTTGTTGTTTTGGAGTCGTTTAAACATAGTACATTACAGTCTCACAATATTTACTTGCAATAGACTCCAATTATTAATTACAATTGTCATTATTGATAGCCTTATCTTAATTAGTATTGTACTTATCGCCATACTTCGCATTATAATCGTTATTCTAAACGCATTCAACAAGTAATACTTAATCAATGTATATAAAGATAGCTTCCGTTTTAAGGAAGCTTTCATGAATTATAACGGGGTCAAACCGGTAATCGTTCGCGGATAGTCTTTCCCGTTCACTTGATGTAAAAATATTTACCGGGCCGTGATATAACGCTCTGTAAGCATCGAACACACTAAGGTCGAAACTATTCATGTCATCCGAATTGCTATCGTTTCCGTTTCCAACTAATTTGAATTCAATACCATTTGTTTATTGTTCTAATCGACTATAATCTTGACCTGTACATTACGCATCTATTTCATAACCAACACGTTTTTTTTATATCTAAACCCTACTGCTTTATTTATTTTGTCATTCTCATTTCTATGATCCATTTGCATATCAACCGAATTAAGATTGATCGAGAATAAATAATGATCTGGTTAGTCCGTGATCCGCATTCGTCAGCGTAACATAGCGGTCCACAAACGTAACAAGAGTTTCACCGCTCTGTAACGGATGACACAAGCGGTTACGGTACCCGAGTCCGAGCGGTGGGGCGCATTCGACTTTCAAACTCACGCGCACGAAAGCCATTGCTCCGTCGCTCGGCGCATGCTCGGCTTGTCTTCGGCCAATATCGGCGTTTACTTCACAATCATGTAAATCCATTCTGATCTTTATTCCAAAACTGTTATGTCTGTATCTCCTTTGTCGTCATTTTTATATTCTAAAATGTATTATATACGGAAACATTGGCAGTAAATTTTGTAGTAAATACATTGAGATTAGAGTCTGTATTCGCTTGTAATTCAAGCGTGGTACGCTCATACCGTTGCCAGTGAAAGTGCTTGGGCAAAAGTGAAACGGATGGTTCGGAGTGGCGCAACTTGCTCGAGATTACCGTAAAAAATCGCGATTGAGGAAATGTGAGAGGTGACAGCCGGTTAACCACTCGAAAACTTGTCCGTTTTTTTTTTTTTTGATAGTTTGTGTTTCGTAGAACATGATGATGAGCATGATGCAATTTAGTACCTAATATATTATGGTAGGACCGGGGTATCTCTAGTGCGACGAGGCCGGCAGCTGTTCCGGGCCAAGGCCTCTTCAGAAGTCAGAGGAAACTATTCCGCAAAGGATATGTATACTTTGCGAAATGGTTTCCGCGCCTCCAGTCATAGGCCACCATCAAGGTTATGTGTCTCACAAATTTAATATTTAAAAATTGCTTAACTTATCATTTTATTACATTACCGAGGTACCAAACAATTACACGTCTCACTTGACGGTACGTAGTTCCTATAAATGATAACAAGATAAATACATTTACGCAAGACTGATTGCACTAATCAACCACGCAAGTAATATTTATTACGGTTTTCTTTATGGTGGACTTCCCCAGTCAGATGGCTCCAAAATCGAACGATAAATCGACCGAAAAATCCGTTATGCTCTACTTCATGTTAAGTATAATGACACTTTTCAACATCTTTTTCTGAATTCTGACTTTCCAATGTAGATGCCATCTGAAAATTTCCTTTCTAAAAGACAAGTTTCAAATATCGCATAAGCACTAAACAGATATCTATGGTGATGTCATTATTATTTGCCTATCAAACGGCAACCTGTAATTTCTTTCAGTATAGGTTGGCCGATAATTGAACTAAAACAACTCATTACCCTGTAGAACTGCAGAATAACAACTAACCTAATTTCACCCATCGATTGTGAGTGTATGTGGCACGGATGTGAGTGTATTTTCTTTTTGAATTGTCACTCCAGTACCTTATATGAACCAAATACAAAATCTAAAATCCTGCTTTTGATATTTTGTTTCTTTGACTGACAACAAAACGAAACTGGAATGGAAACTAGTAATGTGATTGCGAAAATATTACTTTTGTCCTGTGAGCAATACAGAAAGAATAGGTTTTACAATATTATATTTTTTTAGTAACCAACCTAATCCAATTGTATCAGTTTCTGTAAATAAAGCGCTTATTTTTCAATTGTGTCCAATCCAGGATTACATTTGAAAAGGTTTGTCCCAGACGTAATTTATTCTTCAGGGCTGAATGTGTCCATTATAAGAAATCCAGGGACCTTTTCACAACCTTGGCCTTGTCTGGAACTGGAGAAAGAAAGCTATTTTTCGCAAGCAGACTAATAAATTATTATAAAGATCGATTGAAAAACTAGAGTGTTAAGATTGTACGAGATCAATCCAACTTTAATATCTGCAATTTAAATTGTGTGATTGGTATATTAGTTGTAGCATCTTACTTGCATATATAATTTGTTAACATTCATTGTAAGTTTGTCTTTGCGGTTTTATTTGCTAGAATCTTTTCTTATAGGCTGTTTATCGCCTTGCAAATCTAGCTGATTTGTAGTAAAAGCATCGGTATCGTGTTCTTCGGTGTTACATTGTGATCTGAACGAGTAAAGATTTAGATAAGGCGATCGTGAAAATTTATGAAATTAAATTTGTTACTTGCGGATTCAATTACTTTCTTAACATTTGTTTTATACCGTAACAAGTGGTATCAAATAATATAATGAAGCATCAATAGGTGTAATGAGAGCGGTGGCGACAGCACGCGTGCGTATCTGGGTCAGTTGGTCGCAACCTCGCGTGGGGCCTCCACGTTGGGTTAATCTTGATACTCGGTAACTAATACTAACTTATTGCTTACGTGCACAGGACCTGTAGGTCCCTATCTTGTCCTTAGACTTGCGAAGAGTTTTTTATTGCACTCAAAAAAAAATCGATTTATCATTACTTTGATTTTATGTTCATCGATATTTTCTTTTTTCTTTATAGTTTCTTTTCCCATAGATTCCTGTTTAAATATTTCTTAGTATTTAGGTATGCATTACTAACTACGATTAAGTCTACGACTAAGTCTACAATTTTAGATATAACATCACCAGCTTCTAAATTGGCAAGACTCCCTTTATTTTTTCCTTATCATGGCTTTTTGCTTCACAGAGCTGATATTTGTTTGCTGAATTAACGAATTGAAATTATGTTTACCAACCGTTTTGGTTGTATTCCGAAAGAAATGTCAGCAACAGGATATTTTGCCGAAAATGTTTACGAGAAAAGGCAACAAGTCAATTTCGCAAATAATACTTCAGAAGGCCCCTAAGGAACTGAGTGCCTAATAAAGGTTGGGCTGACTTAAGCTTAATGCAATTGTATACGGGCATAACATTAATGGACTCTTACCCTTCACCTATTTGATGATGGTATATTCCAAAGAGCTTCTTTTTTTTTCATAGGACATTCTCGAAGGCACAATTTTGCTGGAGATTACTTGTCTACTAGTCTCTCTCAGATTGATTTATCACGAACATGTGAATTTATAATCAGACTTTTATTACCTAATTCATCTTTACTGTCATATTACATAGGTTAATAGTAGGTACAATAAACAATAGGACAGATAATATTAAAAAATGTATGGTACATAATTATGTTTGTCTTTATAGCCTTCATCCATCGGTAATCAATCTGTTCACGTTTTTACAATTAATTTGAATTATGAAGATATATGCAAAAGACAATAGGAGAAAATACGTTGTTCATATTATTATATAGGTGACCTAAAAATACGATGGCAATTCTTAAACCGCCGTACCGATCGTGGGCGTTGTCATTTAAACCGAGTTTATTTTTAGACCATCCCAAGCTTGTGACAGCCCTATTTTATACAGGTTTGACGTCACTGCTACCCTGTTTGCTTAGTCTTACTTAATAGGTAACCCTATTTCCACTTGCGTTCCATATACCATCTAATTTATTTAGAAGTCATATTATGACAGTGGTGCCGAATCTGTTGCTCATCTCAGTAAACAAAACTATTTCTAAATGTTTTTATTTGAGTTCTATTTGGCGTCGAAACTTATTGAGGACTGTGAATACTTTAGTAGGCCCTACAATTACTGTGGATTTTTTACCGGTAAATAAGCTGTACTTTTACCGGTATATTAAATTATTGGTAATACTGCTTTTCTATTTTTTTTTGAAACGGTAAATTACCGAGAGTAACAATTGATGGACGCCTTCTGTCTCGGCCAGGTCAGACAGCAGTCGCTTCCATAAAAGCCGTATAATCCAAATAAAACCTCTTGGACCTTGAGGTGAAAGCCTCGGAAGTAACCGGGAACAACGCTATGATGTTGATGATTGATGGTAATTAAAGGTCTGTTTAATCAGTAATTTTGCTCGGCCTTACCTTACCAAACAAATAATTAAACGTTGATGAAAATCAAGAGCGCCTGTGTTTTTATCCTCGCTTCTTTAACAATGAAATATCAACGGTAACACTTTGAAATAAAGATACTATTTGAATAATACGGTGAGCGTTAGAGGCCGCCTCATCTAGGTCAGTAGGCCGCCGGTAAGTGTGCCTCGCGGATCCGACCGGTCATACTCATACAGCCCTGAACTTGGTCTGGGATTCGCTATGTTATTATATCATACACATGACATAATGCACCAATCAAAATGAGATAGTATTAGAAAAGAATTTAATTATTTTTTTTGTTGAATTTTTTTATAATGCTAGTTAATAAATTTTAATTTGAGGATTTTTTTTACATGTATGTCATGGCAATGTTATTTAATCTCGCCTGAAGCCCAGGAATGAGGATCACCTTTACAGATGCTAATAATTCTACAATAGTGGCCCTCAACTCGACTTTTCCTGAGTCGCCTAAAAGAGCCGGATTGTAAAAAAATATGACTGAAAAAAATATGAATATTGAGAGGTTGCGAGTTCGAATCTCCTGCAGGTTAGCAAATTTTAATTAATTAATTTCACATTTTCCCTGGTGAATTCCAGCATTAATTTTGACTATTCAGATATAGTTAATAATATTGTTATGGAATGTTTGGGTCTAGATAGAGACCCAAACTTGTGCCAAATAATATTAGTTTATCGTATCGAGTTCTGGAACACAATAGATGTCAACAAAATGAATGAATAATGAACTTATTGACAATGATGATTCAAATATACAGTACACCACAACAGACAAGCATATTACGGTTATTACATTAATAATAATATGTAAATCAATTGAAGCCTTGGACCACGCTAGAGGATGTTCTAGGCTGTCCGTTCAACAAGAAAAAAAAAACAACTGTTTTTTCCTATTGACGTTGACATAATATATCTGTGCGGTTATTTCTGCGACATGACAGCGTTTAAATGAAAGATATTTGTGTTGAGTGATGGACCAACAAGCTCTAGTAAAATAATTAAATTTATATAAATAAATAAATGTTAAAACTTTTAAACTGTGGAGTAAATAATGCATCTGGGGTTTATGTAGCACTACTAAAATCTTCGCGCCTCAAGACAACTTTACTGCCAGCCCTGCTGTTTAAAGAACGAGACTCTGGCGCAGGCTTTCTTCCGATAGTTACTACCGAAAAGCCAAGAAAAGTCACATAAGGAGTAGAAAGCGAAGGGGAGCGGACCCCAGGTTCCAATGTGCAAACTTTGGGTGTAACTGATTATGGATGATGTCAAGTAATTACAGCTGTTAAAAATGTAGGGCGAAACCGTACCAACCAACCTACTTTTAAAACTATTAGTCGTAAAAGAAAGATTAGTCGTTTTGTCTGTTTTATACAATAACGAATATTAATTAATCAGTGTGCCTACGCAGTGAGGTAGCGGAGTGCCTTTTTTTCCTTTACCGATTAATCAACTACAAAAGATTCAAACGATCACTTTCTCTTACCATCGTTATCAGCAAGAAAATCATTAACGAAGATTGACATTACTATATTAACTATTAACACATTGCAAATCGATACTTTCACTATTGTCATGACAAGTAATCGATTTGCAACCGAATCTATTAGCTGTGTCGTAATGTCGATTCGATGTTTCTCAACGTTTTTGTTGTTACGTTCCACTCAGAAGGGCAAACCAATTATTGTATAATATGACAAAGGGGTTATTGGGAAAGTATGTATACTGAAACTCCAAGTGTTAGAGATGTATTACACCCAAAGAACTCTCGTTATTTGGGCGTAATTTATTTGCGTTGAACAAGCTCTGTTCTGTTTCATTATAACTTAATGCTACTCGTATTATTGGTCCATTCCATCATTAGATAAAAATTTTAAATCAGATTTTTTTTCTTTGTTTTTATAGGTATAAGCAGTTTTCCACATAAAACCATTGGTTTAGGCGAGTGGTTTTAATTGTTCTAACCTGACGAATGTTTTGAACAATAAAAAAGTTAAATAACTCAAGGCGTTGCGTAATAAATGTCGCATTAATCACTAACTGTGTAATTAGTTACCAGTAAATGTTTCCAATCGTTCATTAATAAAAATATGTACGTTTAACATCTCCCTATACAATTGCCAACGCGGTAAACATTACCGGTTATAGGTACCAGTTAACCGGTATATAGACTTGAATTTTAGTTATCCATTTAAGTCTGTAATTGTCTGATATACCTTACGAATGTTTTGAACAATAAAAAAGTTAAATAACTCAAGGCGTTGCGTAATAAATGTCGCATTAATCACTAACTGTGTAATTAGTTACCAGTAAATGTTTCCAATCGTTCATTAATAAAAATATGTACGTTTAACATCTCCCTATACAATTGCCAACGCGGTAAACATTACCGGTTATAGGTACCAGTTAACCGGTATATAGACTTGAATTTTAGTTATCCATTTAAGTCTGTAATTGTCTGATATACCTTTTGATGTAGAAGTAACCTCGTTACAGTTTTATAGTTTTAAGTGTTTGAGGAGGAATTTAGTTTTTTTTATCTTGTGTACACCAAGGTTAATTATGAATATTTACCTTGATGTTGTTTTAGCAATTTGATAGATACCTACACCCCCATCTTTTAGTATCGTTAGGACACGTAGTATCCCCTTGAGGTAAAAATCCTATGAGAGCAAAATTGAGGGAAATGGTTTGGAGTGTTTGGACACTTAGAGAGTTTGCATATTTGTGCGCATTACCTCTTTTATAGGTAGTTTGCCTAATAATATGGAATCAATAGCTCCCTTGGTCGCTAATCCATATTCGTAGTACGAGTACAAGAGAAATCAATCAACACTTCAAAACACATTTCTACCTAAACAAAACAATCAATATAACACATAGACATTGTGTAAGTTTGTTCATGTAATATTGTGTCTGTGTGCGTACACTTAACTCACGTGTCTGGCTGCCGGTCACGTGGGTCTGTCTGTAAACAATCTTAATAACTTAAAGTTTTATTAAAATGGCGGACGATTCATTTAACATGATTTCCTGACTCCGTTAAAAATCAATATTAAGCTGAAAATATGTAGACGCCCTGCTCCAATTGGTTAAAACCACAGAAATAATAAGATAGTGTTATCGCTAGCGTTTTTTTACCAAATACGATGTCACTACTTTCTTGCGATTGCAGCAAAAACTCATACGGATCTTAAACTTCATAAAATGCCTGTTTGAGCGACCCATACCTAACGGACGCGAATCTAGGAATGCGCGATAACCTATAACGGAATTAGTATTACTCATTAATTAATGGATGTCAGACGAAAGGCCTTTACAACACGTATCGCATTTCTATTCCTTAGATGTAACCTCCCTTAGATGCGAATTCGTAAAGAATATCTCAATAGTTCCACCTACTAATAAAACTTTATGTTCAGAAATCAACCTTGTCGCTATAAGCCATGGCAACCATTTATAATAAAAGTTAGTTTCCTGGGGAAACCATAATTTTGCACAAGGAAGCCATTTTGGTATAATATTGATATTAAGCCTAAACAATTACGATAATTATGTAAATAAAATTATTTTTTATTAATGAAATCTTTTAAATGTGTAAGATGCAAATCTATAATAGCTGAAGTTTCTTTTGCGGACGCACATAGACCCGGTAGTCGTCAATAGACTAGCCTCCGACAATTTCTCAAAACCAAAACAAAATATGTATTTCGAGAACTAGCCATAGACAACGCTTCTTCCTTACGTGACTGGGGTAATTCCTGCAAGCCGCGTTAAAGAATTCCGTTACAAAAATAAAGGCTTTGAAATATTGGTCTAGGACTATGCCTCAGAGGGTGTACACAGACCCCTACTAATACATTTGAAGCCTAAACTAATCGCACCTGCTAAAATCGGACGAAGCTCTGGCACAGACTCTTCTCTCAAGATTAGGAGATCAGACGGTAGTTCTCGGAAAAACTGACATTCCCAACATGAGAATGAGGATCACACCTCTACCTATTCCCTTGAAAGCTATACAGGTGTGGGTGTTTAATCTTATACGTATATTAAAATTCCTATGTCTAATAACAAAAACTACTTATGAAATCATCTTCCGCGTTCAGTAATAACATAACGGGTTTAATCGAAACTATTTATTTATGTACCAAGTGATTTTACAATTTAGAGAGTTCCATTAGGGCTTTAAATAGATGTACGTTCGTAAGCTATGAGGCAATGGGTCCGTGGAGTGAGAACACGTGCGCTGCTTTTTTGTTTGGACACGAAATTGAGGCGGCCACGTTGAAACGGAACGTGCATAGTTTTGCGCGAGAAATTTTTGTAATTACGGAAGTTTGTATGTTGAATTGTGTTTTTAACTTGATCACGTTGAAATTGTGCGCATAAATCAACCTATATCCTGAAAAAACCATGCAATGGTTAAAATAAACCTATTTTTAACGGATTTTATCGTGATTTATAACGTAAAGAGTAGGTTCTTAACATTTTTCGAAGACTGTTAAAAGGAATTCAATGTACCAAATATTCAATAAATTAAGTAATTAACTTAATTCAACATTAGTTCGCATTTAAACGCGCAGTAATACATTTACTGAATCTAGTTTATGCAAACCAATACGACCTACTTCTGATATCCGATCTAAATTAAATTTTAATTATACTAGTATTTAGGTTTGTGTGACTGCCCTAAATAGTGGACTAACGGTACACGCGAACTTACAACTACGAAGTTAGCAAGGACTTTGAACTTCGGCCATCACATAAAAGTATAAAACACCAATTCCACTAA
Organism: Lithosia quadra; assembly: GCA_963576445.1. NCBI lineage: Eukaryota > Metazoa > Arthropoda > Insecta > Lepidoptera > Erebidae > Lithosia > Lithosia quadra. The sequence continues at coordinate 2,733,147 of OY754900.1, read as the reverse complement.
TGACAACGTTGTGACCAGTTATATTAGTTAGGTACTTAATAACTATTTATTAACTAATGTGTAACGGTCCAAAAAGATCATCCCCATATGGAGCCTCACATCAGGCTGATTAGCGTTTGGCAGGTGAGAACTTTTTGAAGATGAATATACATTTTGCGTACAAAGTGTACCATTTTGCATGGCAAATTTTAACTAAACTATACATGCTCTGTTACACTAGTTCATTGATTATTTACCATCAGGAAGGTCGTGTGCTTATTAACTGCCATAGTAATAGGTATATAATTAAAACTCATATAAATATTAAGGTCACTAATAAAAATGAACCGACTAACAACCAAAAAAGATTTCGTATTCATATTCCTACAGTATACTTGTATATCTTTTACAGTTATTCACCCAGACAATCCCGCCATAAATAATAAAAAAACAGTAACATCTCGACAATTTGAGGAGGCGTAGTAACAGCCCGACCTTGTGGTTGCGATAATTTCATGAAACAGCCGTTTCAATGTCATGCGAAACATTGTTAGGGCTCGCCCACAAACTGAACTAACGGGTCGACGTGATTTGCGATATACGGTAACCGTTTCAAAATTTAGAATACCGGTACGGTATTCTAAATTTTGAGACGGTTACCGTTACTGTTTTTGAATTTTTTAGTTTGAGAATGTACCTATATCAATATTATTTTATCAGGATTTTTTATGTTAGCTATTGCCTAAAGCTCTATCCGCGTGGAATATTGAAATAGTTATTCGTTTTTTAAACTGTTAATTGTTTTAACTTTCTTAAAATCTTCTACGCAGTATTATTACGTCTAAATGTTAATAAATAATAATTTATGCTGACATTTTGGTTCTGATATAGTGGGTATTACGAATCTTGAGCATAAATTGTAATTTAATTTTATTACTAGTGTGTTACCCGTGACGACTTTCAAGAGTGCTACTTTTATTTTAACGATAAAGAAGCATTTGCACTCAAGAATTCATGTGATATTTCACATTCATTACTAATTCAGTTTCACCTTCGATTTGCGAATCACTTGAAAAAAATCAATATGACACCTAGAAAGTTCTCTCCACTGTGCATTACCCATCCTTGTAGCAAATATTTTTTTTCAAAATATCGTACATTATTACGTTATTGGGTAGTTCACAAGAATAATGCTCACGTTCGCAAGCAATGTATAGCGAAATGCTATTTGAAACCAATTTGCATAGTTTTACGTAAATTAAGAATGTTAAAACAGCACAGATTTTACGAACGCTCATTAAACTCGCATTCATACGAATATTTTTCAAGTATTTAATATACTTTTTGTAGTCAGACAGAACTTCTTGATACTTTTATCGGTTAATTCTTCTGTTCCGTATTTAACACAAATGTAATTCCCATAATAATTTTATGCTATTAAAGTAAAATGTAAATTATTTTAATCACATGCCAAGATTCAGATTGTTAAGTTATGCTTATGTATTCATTAACGTTGGTATAAATTTGTTTACCGAACATCTGAGGATTAACGGTGTGGGTTGTGAAATTAAAACGCTCTCCAGCATAAAATATGCCTGTACATCACTAATTTATATTTAATACTTAGGTATCGGTTCTCAGACTCAATTAAAACTATATTAAGAACTAGGTAAACGCGTCAGCCGTTATTTAAGAGTTGACTATTTATGAACCAACGGTGGTAACGTTTTATGACAATCATGCTTAAATTGTTGTCCCAAAAAAGCAGTTATTCACTGACTATCATGTTTGAAGTATGTGCCAACAGGTATTTCGCCATCGTAACAATTAATAAAACAAATCTAAATAAAGAATGACACTTGAGGGCAACAATACACCGTATTTAAGTTTATTTTCGTATCATTAACATAGACACAAAGGTTTTTGTTGACCAATTATTTCGAAAAACGAAATAGAACGTGTATTTTGAACCAATTATACAATTTTATATAACCATACTCTACGTCTCATTTGGTAATTTTCATTGAAGTCTAAGACAGGTCTAGTAACGAACGATAGTCACTTTCGCATGCCTATAGTGTTGATTACATCAACTTTCACTATTCTAGAATCTAACATGCTGTATCTATTTGAGATAGTCTACTTTAGTCTAGATAGCTTATCGCAGATTGTAAGAAACGTGATTAATTTTATTGTCATCGTTGTTTTTTAATATTCCAAGACCCCAAAGAAACAATCCACCCACGATTCATCTGATGCTAGATATATCACTTGTGCGTTACCACCTACATAAGAGGTATGGTGAGAAAAGAATAAGAGAAACAGACTATATTGATGTGGCAGGGCAAGATAGGGCTTTAGGAAGAATGTGTAAAGCAAAGATCAAGACTAGGACATCCAATTTTTCTATCGGATGTAATATAAATAAGGTCTATTTTTGTTTGACTTTTGCAAGTGATAGCTATGTTAAGCTGTGAGATGGGAATCAAGCATGCAGTTTGATCGACCCAAGTGGTGGAAACGTCCATACAGTTTAAAAACAAATCGGAGCGACCTTGTTTGAATCGGGGAAGTCGTGTCGAAAATCAATTTTGTATAATACGGATATCATTCTGAAGACTTACATAAACTCAACCGTACCAAGTACCATTTGATATGCAGTATATTGCAAGCAGGTTAAAATAATATTTATATTTAGTAGCAATTACCATAAAATATTTATCGTCATATCAAATCAAATTTCTCTTGATAGCACAATTTCGAACCCAATGATTTTTAAGATGGTGGAATAGAAATCTCTTCTTCATCACGGTTGTATCCAGAGTTCGCGTTTTGGAAGCCAGGGTCCGCTCGCCTGCTTGTATTTTTTTACTTTTACTAGAATGCTTACTGTATGATCCCGCAAACCCGAGAGCAATACCCAGGTCTTTCCGTCAACCAGCAGGTGTACCGGCTTGCAGTTGGTAGGACCATATACATCAAAAAATATTACTAAGCAAGTAAGCTGCCAAATATCAGCTACCACAAGTGACCCAGATGCTATATCTCAACATAAGAAAGCACTTTAAACTTTATCTGCCTTGATATACGGTACAAAGTTGCTCCAGAATTTACCATTTCAACATTTCATAGAAATATTGACTTTGAGTATGAATTCTATAGAGTTTACTATCGAGTACGCAGTTGAAATAACCTTCCACGAGTCTGCCGGTGCGACCTCGCTCTTGGCATGTTCAAGGTTCGATTCCTATTAGCTGCATGCAAACCATTTTCTACATAAGTTTTGGTGTAATAGAATATATTTTATGTTAACTGAGAAGATTTGTATTATTTTAATTAGTAATGATTTTAAAACACGGCAACAACCAAAAATTTAAAAGAAAATATGATAACGTTGTCTGTGATAGAGGTGATTTAGAGGCCTTGGAGATAAATTTTCACTTCCCTATCTTTTTCTACAGCCAATGTAGCAAATAAACATGCGACCTGCCTAGTAACCGGGTAAAACTCATTACTTCGATGACATTTCCTCATATTTTTATATTCTATGGTTTAATTAAAACATCCAGATATAACTGTTAGTTGATTAAACAAAGTGCACTTGCACTCGATAGGTTCGCAGTCCGGACACATGTACTTGAAAACATTTTCCATACACGATTTCCTCATTTCTATCTCAATTAAGAGTTACACACCAAATCTGTTTAATACAAAGAGGTTGCTTTGATTAATACTTAGTTGAAATTAAAATAATATACAATCGAACACGACATTTCAGTCCTCAGATTTAAGATTTCTTTTGATGAACGATTACAGAGAACTAATGACAAATGATCTCATTATGTCAAATGTTCTCATAGTTATCAAATAATGTCTGTTGCAAGTCAATGATGCAATAGCAATGATATGGTTCTAACAACCGGTGGGATTGAGCAACATTGTCGCAATCAGACAAAGAGTACTCAAAAAGTTTCTTCATACCTCAAAGCTGCTATTGATCTCGGTTATTTATTTAATAATTACAAATTAAGGTTAGGAGAATATCCAAAATTTAAAAAAAAGGAGCTAGAAGGGGAAGACTGGTTGCTATGGCGTGGATTAGGAGAGGTATATGTGCGGAAGTAGACTACAATTCAAAAACACATTCTTTCGAAGGCACATTATCTTTTTTACATCTGATATTCCACTTTGCAACTGGACAAGTTATTGATGCTAGCTAATAATTTTGAGTAGATGTTTCACAGATTGTATAAGTACCTATTGTAAATAGAAATCAAATAGTATTCGCTTATTTACATATCTACAACATACCTATATATAACCATACATTCTTATCCTCTTATCTAAAGGACAAAGCATAGAAAGGTCGCAACGGTGAGGAAGGTTAGGAAAAAGTAGTCAATTATGTAGATAAAATCTGGTTGACTTGAAAAAAATCACAAAATACAGCCAGATTCGCAAGATAATTGGTACAGCCTGTATATCATGTAAGTCTTTAACTATTGCCTTGCGACTCTGGCTGTATGTAGGAGCAATAATCTTGACAGTCATAAGTGTTACTTTCTGATTATGACATATTAAATATTAATGACATAGTAATTAAGACCAAAGAGAAGATGGATGGACTGCGTGAAAGAGTACCTATATGATAAAGAAGGGGATGAATGTTGAGATGAATGAAAAAGCACACAACATGTTGCCCCAACTTCAAATAAATTTGGATGAAGGATGATTAGAACAAATTATTTTAATACGGTTGTTAAAATATGATTTAATATGTAATATAAAAAGTTGTATACAATACCGTCGTAATTTGTAATGTACCAGGCGCTAATATCGGTCGCCAAGGTTAGGTTTCTCTCGCGGAAGCCGGTGCGAGCGCATGATCGGCGTCGCTCGACAAACATCGGAACTGATCGGCTGTACTCGGCATAACGTGGAAATAAGACATGTCTTGGGAAAATATTTTCCACGTAACTTTTCACTGTCTATTTTAAGTTTTGTTGGGACGTGACTCTGCCGAATTGTCTTCTAGCAGACTGATAATCGTATCTTTATTTACATTCTAATACTTCATCACTTAATGTTTTGTCGTGTTAGATAATATTGAAACGTGTTATATGGAAATTAATTTTGCTGCTGCACGTGTTGTTATTCACATAATTAATGTATGATTATAAATGCAGCTTGATCTTGCTATGAAATCTATCTACAAATAGAACCATTTAGAACCCGACAGGGGTCTTGTACCATAAGGAAAAAATTATCAAGTCAAGACCAATGCGTATATACAGTTTAGCAAAATTTTTTTTATACCACTTAGGTAGGTAATGTCTATTCTATAATGATTTTCTGATCGGACAGATTGTAAATAGTTAGCATGTAATTACTTAAAATTTCATTCAGTCTATTCTATAGTTTCTAACACTAGTATGACCTTCTCTCAAGGTTACCAAAGAAATGCCTCTAAGATCTATTCATAAACGTTACTTATGACTACATAAAGTAACGTTTATGAATGTCAAAAATTAAGGAATACCAGAATTGGTCTTCCAAATTTTTTGACATTCAATGACGTTACCACGTTACCATAATATAAATTTAATAAATTTATTTCCTTCCGCGAACTTCCTAGTATTGCATTCTTTTCACTCCAAGATTTATATTGATAGCATTATCTTCACTCAATAAGTAGATATGTCGTTATCAAAGATGTGTAGCACAATCGTTTATTATCAATGTTTTAGTATCTGATTATCTAAAGGAAATGGACCGAAGTTTCTCATTTATTTTGTCCAAGGCCATTATCGATCACACACTTAACTATATTACTGTTTTCCAATGTGTTAAGTGACAAAGACAACTTTATAGTGTATATGTGACTCTAAAATAGAACTGACAAACAAAGTATTAGCGAAATGTCCAAGATGCAGGCAATATAGCCTAGTTTTGCAAACTGCAATAAATCCTCCGGAGACAATTTAAAAAGAAATTGTATTGGTGCAGTTAGAAAATACAGCAGCAGTTATAGTCTGGTATAATTTTCTGATTGATGGTAAAAGACTGATTGAATATCTTCAAAGCATTAAATCAATTAATCAATCTAAGTCAATTTCTTAAGACTACTAATTGCCATCAACCGGGTAGTTTTACCAGATTCCTTGTAGCCTATGATAATTAACATGATTGCCCACCCCAGTTATCGCATAATTACAGCTGCATTATTAAAGCATTATTCAGCTTATTATGGACTTTTTTTTTCTTCTTCTATGTACTAACCTGCTATGTCTCTTTGTTCCAGGCCGTTGACTGGTGGTCAGTTGGAGTCCTGACCTATGAACTACTGACAGGAGCCTCACCCTTCACCGTGGAAGGGGAGAGGAACACCCAACAAGAGATAACTAAACGTATCGTGAGGTGCAGTTATCCTGTACCTCCAGATGTCAGTCCTGCAGTGCAAGATTTTATTAAAAAGTAAGTAACGGAATATCCAGGTTATCTTTTCACCACGACGCACCGCCACTCTTTTTTTGTGCGGAAATCCTCACGAATACCACCACGGTGTTCCTTTCTCATGTCTCTGGAAATGGGGGGGGGGGGAGTGAGGGTTACGCGCTTCGCCACCCTTTACCTGCTTCTGCTAGGGTGATGACTACCCTCAACCGTCACCCAAGGTCTGCTTTTATGGAAGAGCTTACTTTAGGGTAAATTTGGGTTTGCAAAGCACCATGGCTCATCCCTTTGGCTGATATAGGCGTATTTATACAAACAAAACCTGGATTCTGGTAGTCGAAATAGGTTATAAGGTCAATTGACACAACTTAATTTCAATAGTGATCTCATACAGGATTCGCGTTATTAATAGATGTATAACAGGAAAATGATGATACATTGTTTAGCTTTGCGTGGTTCGAATATAAATAAAAGTTCTGTTCCTAATGGTCATTGACCTTTAATTACTAGTACCTTTGAAAATAATACTAGCTGTTGTATCAATTGTAATGTTTCTAATATTTCAATTTTTCTACAGATTGTTGGTGAAAGACCCTCGTCGTAGACTCGGCGGAGGTGCTGGAGATGCTTTGGAGCTGAAGAAACACCCATTTTTCCAGGTTAGATAATGTTTTTTCACTTAGAGAGTAAGCATATATCAGTTTTGCTGGAGTAGGTAAATTACCTCACATCTTTGACATGGTCAAAGTCGTCCTTATTTTATTAAATCTAACTAGTCTAATCTATTTTTAGGTGTATACCTTATGTTAACTATCTTATTTCTATATAATAACAATAATAGCAACTCATTTATGTCCCACTGCTGGGCATGGGTCTCCTCTCCTCTAACGAGAGACTTGAGAGGGTTTAGACCTTGATCCACACACGCTGGCCTAATGCGGGTTGGTGGATCGGACATGTCCTTAGAATTTCTTCTAGGACATGTGGGTTTCCTCACGATGTTTTTCCTTCACCGTCCGCAGATGGTAAATTATGTGATTAGCACATAGAAATCCCACAAATTTCATATATTCAGTTAATTTTTTTTGTTAGAATGTACATACTTATTTGAATTTCTTCTAGTAACCAGGTGTTAACGATGTCTATATCTATCCTCAGGGGTTAGACTGGGACGCGGTTGCCCGTCGCGAAATCCGCGCGCCGTTCGTACCGGCGTTGTCCCACGCCGCCGACACCTGCAACTTCGCTGAGGAGTTCACACGCATGCCCCCGACTGACTCTCCTGCGCAAGCGCCTAAACACCACGATAAATTGTTCCTAGGTAAGTATCTTTATTGTTTGCACGTAATATAGTTATTCATTTATCATATATACAAACAAGATCCAAAGATGTTATTTTTAATGCATGCATGCATGACACTCACGAGACTCTGTCGCCTTAAGTTTAATTTTCTTTATCCTTTAGAAGCTTATCACTTTTGATAAGTAAACCTAACTTACCATATAATAATGTTGTCTAATCTAGACTATCGCTGTACCAAATTTCAGCCAGATCTGCTCAGCTGTGAGAGTGAGATTGAGTAAACTTTCACATTTTGTAAGTAAGATATACCACCGGCCAGGAATACATAAACCAGGGCCTCGATTCTGCTAAATACAAACCACTGATATACCACTGACACTCTAAAAAATGCCATTTAATTGTAGACTTTATTGTTATCACGTCAAAGTCTAAAGTCAAATAATATTTTGTAGAGCGAATGAAAAAGTTAAATGAATTCTTTTCATTTGATTTTAGACTTTAACTGTATACAAGTAAAGTCTACAATTAATTAGCATTTTTAAAGTGTCAGTGGTATTACAGTGGTTTGCCTTTAGCAGAATCGAGGCCCTGATGATCAGCGGACAGTTACGAGGGAGGTCTTAATCTTCACTGGATTTTCACTAATCTTGTACATCTCATGCTAAAGTTAATGTACTCACTTACTCATGAAGTGTCTACATTCAATTACAGATAAAAACTATTTTGCAGGCTACTCGTATGTGGCTCCCAGCATCCTGTTCTCAGAGAACGTTATCTCCGATCAGATATGGATGCAGGCGACCGGACAGAAACATGACAAACTTAAAGGATGGGTTGCTAAGGTATGTTTCACACTTATTTGGTTGTATTAGTAATAGGGTCCCCTTTTTATACTACTTAGGTGGCAGACAAGCACGCGACCCACCTGATGGGAAGTGGTCGCCGTGGCCTATGAATGTGTGCAACATTAGCGGCGTCACGGAGGAGCTAGGGTTAGGAAGTTGGGGAGAAGGGGGTTTGAAGTAGGGGATTGTGAACTCTGGCTACCCTACCTACCGCTGGGAACAAAACAAGCTCTGAAGAGGTTATCTCGAAAACAGATGTTGACCTTAGTTAATTGGGGTGCGAGGAAAACGCTTTATAAGACCTTAGCCAGTTTCGAAAGGTCCATCTCAAAAATTAAATGACATTTTATCAGCTGGGGTGTGAAGGAAATTCCATGTAGAACCACTTTATACCCGGCATCAGAAAACCTGAGACGCTGTGTGTTTTTAACCGGTTCGAGTTCGAGAAACCACCCCCACTGGCGGGCTTGAAAATTTTTCTAGCTCATTGCAGCTCTGTATTGCAGTAGAACCAGGCCTATTAATTAATTAGTTCTGAATAAAAAAATCTTATTTCCTGTTCTTTCTTTCTATATTAACATTCCTCTATCTATCTATCTATCTATCCATCCTCGGGTTCCAAAGTGTAATTGTACGCAAATGGGAATTCACTTATGATTTTTTTTATACAACTTAGGTTTTTTATTTTAATTTTAAATTTTAAATTTAATTTTAAACAGATAGTTCAATTTTGTCCAGTTTTTGTAAGAAATGTAATATGAAGTACTAACAATACAATGTTTGTTCCTAGGACTCTCCATTCTTCCAAAAGTATTCGGTAGAACTGAGCACTCCTCTACTTGGAGATGGATCCTACTCCGTGTGCAGGAAGTGTATACATCGACAAACCGGCAAAGAATATGCTGTTAAGGTAAGTTGTACTCTATCACGCTTGTTTTTAGGTGCGATTTTAACTATCACCCTCTTATTGTGAAACCTGGATGTAATATAATTATATCTTATATTTTATATTTAATACTCATATGTATGATCGTTTTTTTTCTGAATGAATAAATAAAAAAGAAACGTACAAACGTAAGGGGTAATAAATTGTTATGTTTAGTTATAACATTGGTTGTCGTGGTTTTATTTCGATATCTTATTAATTAAGTCGGCCTTTTTTTTAGAAAAAGATAGGTCCCAGGTTCAAATCCTGGTAAAAACATTCTAGACAATCCGTAGTGTTTATTTATATCGAACACGTCAAAATGACTTTACCTCGCCTGATGGTAAGCTAAATGCAAAGTCTCAGTCTCAGGACTGGGGTCACCACTACATACACCAGTAGTGCTACAGTGGCTGCCCTCAGCTTGACGACCTCATCAAATGCTTTTTCACAAAAGAAATTTAATTTAACTGAGGTTTTAAAAGATTGCACTGGTTCTTAATATCTCTTTATTGTACGAGTATAAAATCTATAACAATTTTATTCTTCCACAGATCATATCAACCCAGAAGAAAGACATCAAACAAGAGATAGAACTATTGAAGGCGTGTCAAGGATGCCCCTACATCATCACACTGCATGAGGTGTTCCATGATTCTGTAAGTATACCTTGTATAACCTAATAGCTGCTGTCTGCGGTTCCGCCCGCGTTGACGTGGGGTTTCGCATTTTTTGACTATATCTTCGATTCTGTTGTCTCTGCCTACCCCGGAGGGAAAAGGCGTGAGCATATGTATGTATATGTATCTTCGATTCTACTCAACTTGATTGTGATCAAACATTATGTAAGATTTTAAGTCTAACCAAGACCTTTCTGACAATAATTGAAATCTGTTCAATAGCTTTTGCATTCATCGTGATTAAAAAAAAAAACTATATTTGTGTTCAATATCGTTCATTTAACACACACAGGACAATGATGATGATGATGATATTGCAAGCTTAAGTTATAATATGGGTTCTAGAATGTGATTAAACATTGCTCCTACCGATAAATCAGGGACTTAATCAAACAAACTCACAGTTACAGGATAATAATGATCTTAAGCTTAGGTTAGAATATGGGTTCTAGAATGTGATTAAACATTTGTCTAACCGATAAGGATATTGTTGTTAGAATTAAATATAACACATGTTTTTCTTCGCAGGCGTTTACGTATATAGTGACCGAGCTAGCGGCAGGAGGCGAGTTGTCCGCCCAACTTGGAGACCGCGCATTGGACGAGCGCGTCGCGAGGCGCCTCTTAGCTCAGCTGTGCGTAGCGCTGCGACACATGCACTCGCGCCGCGTCGTACACAGAGACCTTAAGCCTGAGGTAAGCGGAGCGGAGCGAGCTTCACATTTTTATTATATTATGTTAACCACAATTTAATAATCAATTATTTGTGAATACAGGTCCTATTAGGTATTGGAAATTCCGTATTCCACTTATAGGTCGTGCAAATTTGCATGCCCTATGAGTACCCTAGTACGGGTAGCCAAGACCATCTCATCTTCAGACCGGTACACCTGCTGATCGATGGAAGGAGCCCTGGTGAAGGCTTTTCTCTCGAAGTTGGGAGGTCACTCCCATAAAAGCCGTATACGGTATAAGCCACATCAAACTGAGAAGTAAGCGAACTCCTTGCTTCGAGGTGCAAGCCTCAAATGCAACTAGAGAACGCTTAGATTATGACACAGCAAAGTACATTAGTCATTTCGTCAGTTCTTCTTTCTTCTTCTTTCTTTCTTCTTCTTTAAAAGTTTCATCTTTAATTTTTCTAAGCAATAAACAATTATTAGGTTAGGTTCTTCAAGAAGGCTTTTACAGGGTCGGCAGCGCGAGTGTGACGCCCCTGGTGTTACACACGTCCATAGGCCACAGTGACCGCTTTCCATCAGGTGGGCCGTGTGCCTGTCTGCCACCTAAGTGGTGTAACAAAAAACGTATTCTAACATTCTGATATTGTTTACAGAACATTCTACTAACAAGCAACCGCCTGAGCGAGGCTAAAGTCAAAGTTGTGGACTTCGGGTTCGCGAGACGAGCGCCCGAAGGTTGTGATGAACGGCCTCGCATGATGACTCCCTGCTTCAGGTATGTATTATACGCCATTTAACATTCAATTATCCTATTGTCCTATATGTCATAAGGTTGGCGGGCAGTTGTCTCTGCCTACCTCTGAGGGAAAAAGGCGTGAGCGTATGTATGTATGTATGTAAAAATTAGCTTGACCAAATGTGTCTTAAAGTCATCAGTCTCGAAACTTTTATACAAGCTTCAATTTGACTTTATACTGTGCATAATGTAAGTTGTTTGTCAAAATCTGTAATTTCATTTCAAAATGTATCTTCATTAATTATTTTCCAACTTATGGGGTCAGTTATGTCTAGAAACTTCGATACTTTCTATAAAACGACATATGACTTCCAAAAACAATTAGCGATATCGAAGTTCGATAGTTAGAGCAGTTGTCGAACTTTTTAGCGCTGCAATTACCTGTAACGTCTGCTATAGATGTTCGTATGACAACCGGAATCAACTGCTTAACAAATTTTCTGAGTGCTTAAAGTATGGTATAAATAAGCGACTACAATATGGGGTTCTTCAAGAAGGGCATTAGGTTTTTGCGGGGTCGACAGCGCGAGAGAGACAGGTCATGGTAACCGCTCTCCATCATGTGGGCCGTGTGTTTGTCTTCCACATAAGTGGTATAAAGAAATACATTGTAACAACCAAACTAATAGATGTTTTCTCTCCCTAGCCTCCCGTACGCAGCCCCCGAGGTGGTGTCCCGCGCGCGCAGTGCCGCGGCGCCGGGCTACGGCCCGCAGTGCGACCTGTGGAGTCTTGGCGTTGTCTACGTAAGTATACCGCACATACACCCACTCTCTTAGCTATTCATTTATTTACTAGCTGTTGCCCGCGGCTCCGCCCGCGTGGAATTCGGATTTTGTTCCAACATTTTTTCGTGCTATTAGTAAAGATGTATGGAAATCTGCCCGATTTATTGACATTAATGCTCACTGCTCCGCTCCCTTTGGTAGTAGCGTGATGATATATAGCCTATATTACTCCCAGATAGTGTAGCTTTCTATAAGTGAAAGAATTATTGAAATCGGTCCAGTAGTTTCGGAGCCTATTTATTACAAACATACAAAAATAGGTACAAATCTTTCCTCTTTATAATATTAGTATAGATTTAGGTTTACTTACAATCGCTTACATCTATGCAATACACAAAATACAATATTAATGTAGGCTAGTACAGATCAATGTAGCAATTTCTGAAAAGTAAACACCGCTAGTGTATAAAGCAATACCAACAACAGTTAACAGCATAATTATTATTGTTGTTCAGTTCAGTGGGGTACTGTCGATGTAGCGTACCATCGATGGAACGTTTTCGATATAACTACCATCGATGTAGTGACTGTCGATATTATGAACTAGACCCTAGTAAATGACCTATCAACTATAAAAAAAATTAACGAAATGTTCACATAATACAATTTTGCATAATAATAATAATTGTTTATTTACCATGAAACCATTTACATTTTACATTTATTTATTTATTTATTTATTTATTTTATTTGGGATAAAAAACAGCAGTACATTATTTTACTTAATAAATATCTAGAAAATAAATTACTAATCATACTACTAACAACATTATCCACTTATTACTAATAATAATATAATGTAATTTAAGTAAGTAGATCCCGCTTAGACGGGCTTTTTATTAAGTTAAGCACAGAAGAAAAAAAAATACATCACACTTATTCTGTTAAGAGCGATATACTTATAGTAGGTACAATATATTTAATACATAACAAAAACAGATAAAGTAAGCTTTGACTATCAACCCCACACTAGGTCTAGTCCCTTAAGAAATAAACATTATTATAACTAACTTTTCCCTTTACAGTACTACATGCTGTCGGGCAAGGCGCCTTTCCAACCGATCTCAAAGAAGGAACCCATCACTGTGTTCATGGACAGAATCAGGAGTGGCTATTTCACCATGGACGGTAAGTTATCAACCACAAACAAGAGTTAAACAAAAAAAAATGTGTTCAGAATCGTTCATTGTCTCTGTGGCGTAGCGGTAGTGTTTTCGACTGCAACGACAGGGGGTGCGGGTTCGATTCCCGCTCATATCCCGATCCTATTTTGATGCAGAATAATGTCTATTTGTATTGGTCTGGGTATTTCTATGTATAAAGTGTATGTATTTACAAAAAAAAACATGGATGTTCATCCGCATAGAACTCATAACACAATAATTGTGTAGAATTTTGCGGAAAATTTATTTAGTTTATCTTAAAGTCTTACAACTAATTTACAATTTTATGATAGTATCAGATGTACTGTAAAAAATAAGCAGATTAAGAAATTGTTTGTTTGTTCTTAGGACCGATCTGGGCTAACATCTCTACGGAGAGCAAACGCATCGTTCACGGGCTGCTGGCCGTGGACCCGCTGCGTCGCTTCGGTACCGACGAACTCATCGCCGCACTACGCGTCAACGTCGACGAGGGAAATACATTCAAACTATCTGTACGTTCCAATAAACTATCTATAGATGATCAGGGAGATTCAAATGATCAGGTAGATTCCAATGATCAGGTAGGTTCTGATGATCAGGGAGATTTAGATGATCAGGGAGATTCAAATGATCAGGTAGATTCCAATGATCAGGTAGGTTCTGATGATCAGGGAGATTTAGATGATCAGGGAGATTCAAACGATCAGGGTGATTCTGATGATCAGGGAGATTCAAACGATCAGGGAGATTCTGATGATCAGGGAGATGCCGATGATCATGGAGATTCCGATGATCAGGAAGATACCGATGATCAGGCAGATTCAACTGATCAGTCAGATTCGGATGATCAGAATAGTGATTGTGAGAATGTAGACTATCTAGAATTAAATAAACAAAGTAGTTATTCACAGGAACCTGTTGATTTAGATCAACAGGAGCCTGTCCAGCCTGTCCAGTATGTAGACGCACAAAATGTAGTTGAGGAACCCGAACAGTTCGAAACTGAGGACTCTGATTGTGAGTTTGATGATGTGAATGATGACGTGCATGAAAAAGTCGATTATAGTAGAACGACAGATAATGATAATATACAAGTAAGTCCTAACAACCGATCTATAGATAACCAGACAGACTCAGATGATCGGACAGATACAGCTGATCAGAATAGTTTTTTTGAGGATTCAGACGAATTTGATGATCAAAGCAGTTATTTAGATCAAGAGGAGTCCGTCCATCAACGTAATCTAGACGATTTAGATAGCGGCTTTTTTGTTGATGATGAGGATTGTGAGGAGCCCGAAGAGTTCGACACTGAGGAACCCGAATGTAAGTTTGATGAGGAGGATGATGACGAGCACGAGGAAGGAATCAATTTGAACGGTATGACAGATTCTCCAAATAAAAATTTAGGGAATAGTTTGTATGAACAAGAAAGTTCCTCAAATTTCGCTGAATTCAAAACACAACCGTTTGTAAATGATGTTGTTATGGAAGTAGTGTGTGGTGAACCTCATGGTATTAATATCAGTGAAGATTATGCGATGGATGATGTAGGGTGTCAGTTAGGAATAGGCTCAAACGTTACTATAGGTCAGGATAACGTAGACGATTTTAATAGCCAAACTGTAAGCGTAGATTCGCAAGAATACAATACAGGTAATAATAGCTTAGATGAAGACCAAGAAAGGAAATCACATTTTATTACCGAAGGATTATGTAAAGAAGCTTATGGGATAGATGTCAGTGACAATTACGGGTTAATTGATGAACCTACAGATGATACACACATAGGTTTGAATGTAGTTGTAGGTCAAGATAATGAAAAAACACAGGAGAGCTTAGGTGTAGGCGAGCAATTTGCTGGCTTAGATCAGTATAACGTAGAAATGGATGGACAGGAGGATGAATATATATTATTCGAGGAAGTTAATATAAATGATGAAGATGATCCAATGTGGACGAATACGTAGGTTAAATGGAATAAGGTAGCATTAGTAAGAGAGAGTTAAAGACTGAACGAAAAAATATGTCTAGTAATTTAATTTTAGTAAATGTTAGAGTAAGTTAGAGTTTTTTAAATTATCGTTAGATTCTGTTAGGCAACCGATGTGTTTTATATAAGTGACACGAATAAAGACCAGTAATATAATACGTTATTGTTCAAAGGGGAAAGATTCAAAAGAAATTTTATACTGCAATATGGATGGGAAAAAAATGTAAATATTATCTATAGTAACACGTGGATGGAGATTTATAAATGTTTTATTACTGTTTCTTATTATGTGTATTATCGACTGTTCTGTTTTCTAATTTTTTATGTTTTTAGTTCTAACAAGTTGGATTTTATGTTTTTTTCATTATTGTTTACTTTTGGTGAAGGGTAGCGTAAGTTTGAGATTTAAATTTGATAAAAAAAAATAAAAAAAATATACATATTCTACTGTTTTCTGCTACTAAGATTGCAAACAACCACATAATACCGTTTCCGTTAGGATTCTAGAGACACGATCCATTTCACATAAACCTGTTCTAATATCTACCTACCTACTAACCTACTAACTAAACTAACATATGCCTTACACATACTTCACACATATAACAAATTCACGCCTATATCCACGAAGGGGTAGGCAGAGGTGCTAGCACCTCTTACACATACGATATACATATATATACCTATCAAACGTCAAACTTACGGCCACCATTATACCTCTAGTATTATTTGTATCTGCAGTGATTATCCTCATTCCTATGGTTAAAAGTATAGAACCCTCTCAGTGTCATTGGAGCAGGCAGACTGAGCTGGTTTTGAGAGATGCTGGATGTTGGTTGTGACATATATGCAATAACAAAAAAAAAGATAAAAAAAAATGAAAAAAAAAAAATGAAAAAAAAAAAAAAAACAAAAAAGTGCTGTATACACACCTTTTTCTCGGCTCTCTCATTAACCATGCGAATATGCCGCCCTCTTAACCTGAGAGGTAATTACTAATGTAACCAGCCCTCTTGTCCTGAAAATAACGGGACCCTGTTACTAAGACTGCAGTGTAGGTACTCGTAGGGGATTCGCAGTAATAAACCTCTCGGCGTAATTGGAGCAGGCAGACTGAGCTGGTTTTGAGAGATGCTGGATGTTGGTTGTGACATATATGGCACAATAACAAAAAAAAAGATTAAAAAATATGAAAAAAAAAAAAAACAAAGAAAAGTGCTTTATGCACACCATTTTCTCGGCTCTCTCATTAACCATGCGAATATGCCTCCCTCTTTACCCGAGAGGTAATCTTATACTGAAAAAAAGGTTATATTATCAACCGTGTACATACCTATAAGGTAGAAACGGGAGCCTATTACTAAGACTCCAGTATACGTCTTGCTGTCTGCCATTAGACTCGCAAGACTTGTCCTTTAGGCATGACGTGACATAGTATCTCATTTGGCCGCCAAACTTAAGGCCACCCTTGTAGTATTATTTTGTATCTGCTATCTTTCTTCTTTCTTTCTTTCTTTCTTTTTCTCTTTCTTTCTTCCTTTCAGTGATGACCTACATTTCTGTGTCTCTGCTTAGTTTAACATCAAGCAAGCAAACCGAGCTGGTTTTGAGAGACAGCCGGATGTTGGTTGTGACATATGGCACAGTAACAAAAAAAAAACAAAAAAAAAAAACAAAAAAAAGAAAAAAAAAGAAAAAAAAAAGCAAAACAGAACAAGTAAAGTGCTGTATACACACCATTGTCTCGGCTCTCTCATTAACCATGCGAATATGCCTCCCTCTTTACCCGAGAGGTAATCTTATACTGACAAAAAAGGTTATATTATCAACCGTGTACATACCTATAAGGTAGAAACGGGAGCCTATTACTAAGACTCCAGTATACGTCTTGCTGTCTGCCATTAGACTCGCAAGACTTGTCCTTTAGGCATGGCGTGAAATAGTATCTCATTTGGCCGCCAAACTTAAGGCCACCCTTGTAGTATTATTTTGTATCTGCTATCTTTCTTCTTTCTTTCTTTCTTTCTTTCTTTCTTTTTCTCTTTCTTTCTTCCTTTCAGTGATGACCTGCATTTCTGTGTCTTTGCTTAGTTTAACATCAAGCAAGCAAACCGAGCTGGTTTTGAGAGACAGCCGGATGTTGGTTGTGACATATGGCACAGTCACAAAAAAAAACAAAAAAAAAAAACAAAAAAAGAAAAAAAAAGAAAAAAAAAAGCAAAACAGAACAAGTAAAGTGCTGTATACACACCATTGTCTCGGCTCTCTCATTAACCATGCGAATATGCCTCCCTCTTTACCCGAGAGGTAATCTTATACTGACAAAAAAGGTTATATTATCAACCGTGTACATACCTATAAGGTAGAAACGGGAGCCTATTACTAAGACTCCAGTATACGTCTTGCTGTCTGCCATTAGACTCGCAAGACTTGTCCTTTAGGCATGGCGTGAAATAGTATCTCATTTGGCCGCCAAACTTAAGGCCACCCTTGTAGTATTATTTTGTATCTGCTATCTTTCTTCTTTCTTTCTTTCTTTCTTTCTTTCTTTTTCTCTTTCTTTCTTCCTTTCAGTGATGACCTGCATTTCTGTGTCTTTGCTTAGTTTAACATCAAGCAAGCAAACCGAGCTGGTTTTGAGAGACAGCCGGATGTTGGTTGTGACATATGGCACAGTCACAAAAAAAAAAAAAAAAAAAAACAAAAAAAAGAAAAAAAAAAAAAAAAAACAGAACAAGTAAAGTGCTGCATACACACCATTGTCTCGGCTCTCTCATTAACCATGCGAATATGCCTCCCTCTTTACCCGAGAGGTAATCTTATACTGACAAAAAAGGTTATATTATCAACCGTGTACATACCTATAAGGTAGAAACGGGAGCCTATTACTAAGACTCCAGTATACGTCTTGCTGTCTGCCATTAGACTAGCAAGACTTGTCCTTTAGGCATGGCGTGAAATAGTATCTCATTTGGCCGCCAAACTTAAGGCCACCCTTGTAGTATTATTTTGTATCTGCTATCTTTCTTCTTTCTTTCTTTCTTTTTCTCTTTCTTTCTTCCTTTCAGTGATGACCTGCATTTCTGTGTCTTTGCTTAGTTTAACATCAAGCAAGCAAACCGAGCTGGTTTTGAGAGACAGCCGGATGTTGGTTGTGACATATGGCACAGTCACAAAAAAAAAACAAAAAAAAAACAAAAAAAAGAAAAAAAAAAGAAAAAAAAAAGCAAAACAGAACAAGTAAAGTGCTGTATACACACCATTGTCTCGGCTCTCTCATTAACCATGCGAATATGCCTCCCTCTTTACCTGAGAGGTAATCTTATACTGACAAAAGCAACAAATAAAGAAGTGAATCGATAAAAGTGAAAAATCGTCTCGGCGTTATTGGAGCAGCCAGACTGAGCTGGTTTTGAGAGACAGCCGGATGTTGGTTGTGACATAATATATATGGCACAGTAACAAAAAAAAATGAAAAAAAAAAACAAAAAAGAACAAATAAAGTGCTGTATACACACCATTGTCTCGGCTCTCTCATTAACCATGCGAATATGCCTCCCTCTTTAACCGAGAGGCAATCTTATACTGACAAAAAAGGTTATATTATCAACCGTGTACATACCTATAAGGTAGAAACGGGAGCCTATTACTAAGACTCCAGTATACGTCTTGCTGTCTGCCATTAGACTAGCAAGACTTGTCCTTTAGGCATGGCGTGAAATAGTATCTCATTTGGCCGCCAAACTTAAGGCCACCCTTGTAGTATTATTCTGTATCTGCTATCTTTCTTCTTTCTTTCTTTCTTTTTCTCTTTCTTTCTTCCTTTCCCGCATCACATTCACCCGCATTTCTGTGACTTTGCTTAGTTTAACATCAAGCAAGTTGAAGTCTTGTAGGCGCGCCCTCGATTTTTTCATTAATTATGCGAGTATGCCTTCCTCATTACCTAGTTTTACGTCTGTCCGTCTGCCACCAGACTGTATGTGCGTGAAACAGAACCCTCCGTACGCGTACTTGGCCAATTGCTCTACTGGTCAGTGTCCATTGGTCTAGTAGTCTGATAAGACTGTTAAGCCAACTAAACAGTCTTGTTAGATTTTCACAAGTCTTCTAAGATTCATTCGAAATAAGTCGGACAGTATGGGTTGGTCAGTGCCAATTAGTCCGATGAGTCTGTTTAGTCAATTGAACAGTCTTATTCGATTTTCGCAAGTCTTATGAGACTTATTCGAAATAATTCGGACAGCCAACAGTTTTGTACGATTTTCGCAAGTCTTATAAGATTTATTCGAAATAAGTCGGACAGCCAACAGTTTTGTACGATTTTCGCAAGTCTTATAAGACTTATTCGAAATAAATCGGGCAGCCTACAGTTTTGTACGATTTTCGCAAGTCTTATAAGACTTATTCGAAATAAATCGGGCAGCCTACAGTTTTGTACGATTTTCGCAAGTCTTATAAGACTTATTCGAAATAAATCGGGCAGCCTACAGTTTTGTACGATTTTCGCAAGTCTTATAAGACTTATTCGAAATAAATCGGGCAGCCTACAGTTTTGTACGATTTTCGCAAGTCTTATAAGACTTATTCGAAATAAATCGGGCAGCCTACAGTTTTGTACGATTTTCGCAAGTCTTATAAGACTTATTCGAAATAAATCGGGCAGCCTACAGTTTTGTACGATTTTCGCAAGTCTTATAAGACTTATTCGAAATAAATCGGGCAGCCTACAGTTTTGTACGATTTTCGCAAGTCTTATAAGACTTATCTACACTAATAGTACGGGAGGTAGCGTTAATTCTAACAAGCAATCGATAGCCAGTTGATATTCTCCACGATAATAGAGCTTTATTAATACATAACAGAGTTGGCCGTCAACCGGTCTGGTAGCGGTCGAGTCGAAGGTGACACCATGGTAAAGTTGTCAAAAAAAATTACGCTCCGAGCAATCATTTGACACGTGAAACTTTATATGGTGATTCCTGAGGTCATTTTCAACTGAGAAATAACCGTCAGATGTGGTGTAGAGTAGTGGTTATACGTCAGTCGCGTATATATTAGACCAGTGCCGATAGTCTTTGAGACAAAATAAATTTATAGTAGGATGAAACCTGTTGGAAAAGGATCAGAATATAACAAAAATGAAAGGAAAAATAAATTACGGGTGATCTGAGGTCGGGAAGTGGGGAGGGGGGTGAGTTTTAAGGGTAAAAACGGTTTATCTCGATTTCTGGCAAAACTACAAGTCCTATGGAAAAAAGTTAAATGACAAAGTTGTAGGTAATAAAGAGACCTACAACTTTTCATTTACACTTTTTTCACATAACCTCAAAATGTATGTGAAAAATTCAAATAATCAAGTTTTTGGTTTTTTATTTTTATCTTAAGCAAAACAAATTTGTTTTCCACGAAATTTGGTGAAAACTTAGCTTTTTATGTCCTACAGACACTGTATTTTTTTTGATTTGAAATACTCTTTTTTTCAGCTTATTTTGACTAAATATCGAAAAACCACCCTAATTTTCAATCGAAAATTCTCACCTCAAAATATAAGCTTTTTAAAAAAAGTCAGAGAGTTTTTTGTTCTCTGAAATCTCTTCTTTCTGATAATGTAAAAATACATATACATTGCTATGGTAAATTTTCTCAGAAAATGCAAAGAAGAAAAACTCGAATTCGAAATTAATATTTTTGTATTTAGTCATTTCCTGAGAAAATTTACCATAGCAGTGTATATATATTTTTACATCATCAGAAAGAAGAGATTTCAAAGAACAAAAAATTTTTTGACTTTTTTTAAAAAGCTGATATTTTGACGTAAGAATTTTCGATTGAAAATTAGGGTGGTTTTTCGATATTTAGTCAAAATAAGCTGAAAAAAAGAGTATTTCAAATCAAAAAAAATACAGTATCTGTAGGACATAAAAAGCTAAGTTTTCACCAAATTTCGTGGAAAACAAATTTGTTTTGCTTAAGATAAAAATAAAAAACCAAAAACTTGATTATTTGAATTTTTCACATACATTTTGAGGTTATGTGAAAAAAGTGTAAATGAAAAGTTGTAGGTCTCTTTATTACCTACAACTTTGTCATTTAACTTTTTTCCATAGGACTTGTAGTTTTGCCGGAAATCGAGATAAACCGTTTTTACCCTTAAAACTCACACCCCTCCCCACTTCCCGACCTCAGATCACCCGTAATTTATTTTTCCTTTCATTTTTGTTATATTCTGATCCTTTTCCAACAGGTTTCATCCTACTATAAATTTATTTTGTCTCAAAGACTATCGGCACTGGTCTAATATATACGCGACTGACGTATAACCTCTACTCTACACCACATCTGACGGTTATTTCTCAGTTGAAAATGACCTCAGGAATCACCATATAAAGTTTCACGTGGCAAATGATTGCTCGGAGCGTAATTTTTTTTGACAACTTTACCATGGTGTCACCTTCGACTGCTCCGCGGGTGCGGGTTCTGACGGTCAATTCTGGTATGTATCAATAAAGATCTATTATCGTGGAGAATATCAACTCGCTATCGCTTGCCAAAAAAAATTAACGCTACCTCCCGTACTATAATATTATAAAGAGGAAAACTTTGTTTGTTTGGTTGTAATGAATAGGCTCAAAAACTACTGGACCGTTTTTTAAAATTCTTTCACCATTCGAAAGCTACATTATCCACGAGTAACATAGGCTAAATTTTATTTTGGAAAAAAATAGGGTTCCGTAAAATATTTGAGTTTTTCGGACACAAGGTGTAAAAAATCCACCAGAAAAGTTACTTATTTTGCGTACGCTGCCTAAACTATAAAAGATAGAACCATAAAATGTTCTAATTAATTGGAGATCTTATAAATATATACAAAAAAGTCCGCGACACACTATACCTATCTATGTCGAGTGAGGCACAACAACCATTTTTTTATTTAAAAATCTTAATTTTTTTTGAACTACATTTAAACGTATTTATTTTACTCATGCTATTAATCCTTATCAAAATAAATTATTTCATCACTAAGAACAGTTTATGTAGATAATATTTGGTATTTAAAAGATTAAAATTGGACGTTTGGTTTTGAAGTTATGGCGAAATTAAAATATTACTATTTCTGCGTTGCGAAGTGAGCGTCACCAAGGCGGGGGTGCGCGTGCGGGAGGGGAGTTTAGATCTATGAGTAAGGTACCTACCCGAAATAAATAACCCGAACGGGTTTTGATGCGGTTTTTATTAGAAAGGTCTTGGTTAGACTCAAAATCTTACGTATATTTAATCACAATCAGCTGATTAGAACCGGTGATATAGTAAAAAAAACGCGAAAACCGACATCCACGCGGGCGGAGCCGCGGGCATCAGCTAGTTCGAAATAAATCGGGCAGCCTACAGTTTTGTACGATTTTCGCAAGTCTTATAAGACTTATTCGAAATAATTCGGACAGCCAACAGTTTTGTACGATTTTCGCAAGTCTTATAAGACTTATTCGAAATAAGTCGGACAGCCAACAGTTTTGTACGATTTTCGCAAGTCTTATAAGACTTATTCGAAATAAATCGGGCAGCCTACAGTTTTGTACGTTTTTCGCAAGTCTTATAAGACTTATTCGAAATAATTCGGACAGCCAACAGTTTTGTACGATTTTCGCAAGTCTTATAAGACTTATTCGAAATAAATCGGGCAGCCTACAGTTTTGTACGATTTTCGCAAGTCTTATAAGACTTATTCGAAATAATTCGGACAGCCAACAGTTTTGTACGATTTTCGCAAGTCTTATAAGACTTATTCGAAATAAGTCGGACAGCCAACAGTTTTGTACGATTTTCGCAAGTCTTATAAGACTTATTCGAAATAAATCGGGCAGCCTACAGTTTTGTACGTTTTTCGCAAGTCTTATAAGACTTATTCGAAATAATTCGGACAGCCAACAGTTTTGTACGATTTTCGCAAGTCTTATAAGACTTATTCGAAATAAATCGGGCAGCCTACAGTTTTGTACGATTTTCGCAAGTCTTATAAGACTTATTCTAAATAAATCGGGCAGCCTACAGTTTTGTACGATTTTCGCAAGTCTTATAAGACTTATTCTAAATAAATCGGGCAGCCTACAGTTTTGTACGATTTTCGCAAGTCTTATAAGACTTATTCTAAATAAATCGGGCAGCCTACAGTTTTGTACGATTTTCGCAAGTCTAATAAGACTTATTCGAAATAATTCGGACAGCCAACAGTTTTGTACGATTTTCGCAAGTCTTATAAGACTTATTCGAAATAAATCGAGCAGCCTACAGTTTTGTACGATTTTCGCAAGTCTTATAAGACTTATTCGAAATTAGTAGGACAGTACGAATTGGTCAGTGCCGATTAGTCTGATAAGACTTTTTAGCCTACAGTCTTATTCGATTTTTGCAGGTCTTATAAGACTTATTCGAAATAAGTCGGACAGTTCGGATTCGTCAGTGCCAATTAGTCTGATAAGACTATTTAGCCTACAGCCTTATTCGATTTTCGCAAGTCTTGTAAGACTTATTCGAAATAAGTCGGACTGTACGGATTACGAGTTAGACCAATCTGATAAAACGAAATAGATTTTTCCGATTTATGACTTTAATCTAATAAAATGGAATGATTTTTGTCCTGTTAGATCGTTCTAATAGGAGTGAGTTCACGTAGGCTCTGTGCCAATTGGTCTATCGGTAAGTACCAATTGGTCTAATAATGCGAAAGTCTAATAAGAGACTGTTTAAGTGGATAAGTCGAACAGTATAAATCTGATGAAACGAAATGGATTTTTCCGATTTATGAGTTCAATCTAATAAAATAGAATACTTTTTTGTCCTCCAATAAATCGGAATATATTTCCGTTAGATTAATCTGTTAGTACAGTTTTTTTCCGGATTATTAGGTTAATCTAATAAGACGGAACGGATTTTACCCGTTTTATTGGATCAGTCTAATAAGATGGAATGCTTTTTGCGTACAGGTTTTTTCCGGATCATTAGATCAATCTAATAAGATAGAACGGTTTTTACCGGTTTTATTAGATCAGTCTAATAAGGTGGAATGCTTTTTACGTACAGGTTTTTACCGGTTCATTAGATCAATCTAATAAGATGGAACGGATTTTACCGGTTTTATTGGATCCGTCTAATAAGATGGAACGGATTTTACAGGTTTTATTGGATCCGTCTAATAAGATGGAACGGTTTTTACCGGTTTTATTGGAACGGATTTTACAGGTTTTATTGGATTCGTCTAATAAGATGGAACGGATTTTACCGTTTTTATTGGATCAGTCTAATAAGATGGAACGGATTTTGCCGGTTTTATTGGATCCGTCTAATAAGATGGAACGGATTTTACCGGTTTTATTCGATTAGTCTAATAAGATGGAACAGATTTTACCGGTTTTGGATTGTCTGACGTTTTACACTGACTTTGGTCACAAGTTGTTATAACCTCAGACCAATAAAAAAGTATAGACTGAGTATTGCGTATATTTTTTTAAAGCCCAACAAGTCGATTCGGTAATGTTATGACGGACTTGTGACGGACGCTCGTTTCGGTAGTCTTTCGGTAGTCGGCCAAAGAGCTATTGTCGGCGTGTGATGTATTTTGACTTATGCACAAGAAGCTTCACTTATTTCATCGCTATTGTTCACAACGGCTCCGTCTATACTTTTTTATTGGTCTGAGGTTATAACATGATCGCGTTAATTCCCGTTAACATTTTAGTATGTCTAATACTCGTATCATATCATTTTAATATTACATCTAAGTACTACCACTACAAGAAATACTTCAATGCAAGATCTATCTAGTAGCTTTTTTTTTTCATTCATTCATACATACATATGCTCACGCTGTTTTCCCTCCGGGGTAGGCCTATGTTAGATTATTAAATCAAACTAATAAAACTGAAATTTGAAATTTAACGTTACAGCTTTAACGAACCAAGTTGAACAAAACGTAATAGATATAATCTAGTGTAGGGTCTAGGAATAGTTAGCAACGTAGCAGAATCGCATTATTCAATCAATTTTATACTGCATAATAGGCTAGTAAATTAATTAATAATAATAAATTAATTGTGATTATTTTTGTTAACAGGACATGACCAAGGCTGATCTCTACAAGCGTAGGTACAAAAACAAACAACGCAAATCGAGCGCCTCCGAGGCGGGCACCTCCACCTCCACCTCCGAGATCATCGAACCAGAAGAAATCAAAGACATCTCCTTAATAGAAACAATCAATAACCTCAAAAATAGAATGAACAAAAACTCAATAGAAAACGACGTTGAACTCATCAAAGCTAATACTATAGACACGCCTATCGCTGAAACGCCAGAGCCTACCTTCACCGATGATGACGAAGACATACCTTCCGTGAAGCCAGTAGAAAGAACGTACGCCAAACTTAGATCTAAATTAGACGACTTCGTATACTTAGAAAGTAGTCAACCGCTAGAGGGCACAGAAGTTGCATTCCCCAAAACTAGTCGCGCTAAGAAATCCAGGTCACCCGTGCCCAGGAAACGAAGAAAAGTCGAACCTAAACCCAAGAAGGAAGCAAACGGGGAAAGAGAACTCCGCAGCAAAGTTGAGAACGGAAAGAGAGGTAGAAAGACTAAGGAGGTCGTGAAACGCGTACTCCGAAGCAAGAGCGTCACAGAAAAAACTAGAGCCACTAAAGAATCTATAGAGAATGAGAAGACGGTAGTGACAAGGGTTACTAGGAAGAGAAAGTTCGAGGAATTGACCAAACCTGTTCTTAGAGAGAAAGGACAGAACGGACGAGCCTCGGGCAAGAGCAGTACCGACCAGGAGACCACTGAACGTAAGATAGTTAGGGCTAAGAAAACCAAGACTGCACCGCTGAAGCTCGAGGTGGAAGACGCTCAAAACGTACGGATGACCAGGTCGCGGAGGCGGCGGCTAGAGATCAGCCTGTCGCCGTCCGAGGTGAAGACCGTAGTGCCCGCGTTCTCCTTCGAGTCGGACCGGCGGGTCACCTCCATCGAGAGCAACCGGTCGGCCAAGTCGACGAATACCAAAGCTAAACGCGGCGCCAAAGCGAAAGCGAACGTGAAGGTCAGCAAGGTCAAGAAAGGGCGGGCGAGGGCCACGCGGACCCGCGCCTGCCGCAGGTGAGGCCCGGCCGCGGCCCCCCCTTAGGCAGACTGTGCGCCTCTCGGCAACTATAACATAGGTTTAAATTTCCCATATAGCGTCAGCTAACCTCAAATTCCAAATGAGACAAAATAGTGATGCAATAAGAATATAGACGCTTTGCTCACGCGTAGTATAAACCGTCAGGCAGACATTATTTATTCATGAAAAAAGTAAGTTATTAATTCTTCTTTTTTTTAAGTAGTTAGCCTCGGATCCTAGTTCGTGAAAAAAAAATAACATTAGACCTGTTTTTTATTTTTTAATCCGTTTATTTAATGTTACTATTAATTTTTAAGATACTTTTTCCCCTATAATTACCATTAGTAGTAATTTGAAGTTGGTTATTATGTATTTTTTTGATTAGAATAATAAAAAAAATAATTAAAAAATAGGTAAATTCGTGTGATTGAGCACTTTTTCTTAGTAGGCAGTAAAATTATTTTGTGAGTATAATTTATTCTTCTATAGAGTTACAAAATGCTGTTCTTTGTAGATGTGTTCATATAATAGGCGGTTTGTGAGCGCTCTGTCGGTAGGAGAACGCCGCTCGCTCCAACAATGGTGACGTCACAAAACGCGCTATATTCAAATCGTCTAAAGCAAAATTTCTCAACGTGGAGCCCTGAGTTTAATTTTGCGACACCACTAATATCCGTAAGAGATCTCTTTCCATAATTGTTTAAAAGATTTATTCGTTTGTGTGTGTATATTTGTTTGACTAGAATAATAGGTTAAATTTGTAAATGTTTCCTTCGATATAATAGGAGTTCGTATGACCATTGTTTCTTCCACTTGGCAAAAAAATGTAAAAAAAAATCTATGTATACATTTATTTGTAATATGTATGGTGAAAGTGCCAAAGCATGCTTTTAAATATTTCCGCTTGTAAACGTTGCGAATTCAAAATTATTTATAATTTAATTTCACTTTTTCTTATATATTTTATATACGGGTTGTTTAAAGATCTGCTTTCCCAAAATACCCAAATAAATATTTTTCTAATCTCATTAACTTCAATTTATGATCGCGTATAGACTGTCAATAAATATTACTAATATCATTTGCTCATCAATATTATATTGACAAGATCGCGATATAAATATATTTACTGTGTATACGCGTCCTTTGTATTTCAACATTATGCCTACGACTAAAAAACTTGTAATTGGTGTGAAAAAGCAAGTAATATAAGTGCATTATCGAACGAAAAGCAATTTGTGTGTACAAAAAGGCAATATATATTATTAATGTTAACTTATATAATAACTGTTAGCCATTCTTTGCAAAATTGTTGTTGCACTGCCTACAAATGTTTATCAAGTTTCTTCCAGTCACTTCTGGTCTTACTGCTAACGTTAGGACTATTATATCTTCATGATTTCCCAGTACACAGCGTTTTGTTTGGCTCGTCGGGGAAAAGAGTGAGACGTCGGCTACGACCGGCTTGTTTAGGTTTTATAGAGCACTCTCCCTATCGTACAGTCGCCATCGGTATTAGCCTTAACATATCTCAAATTTTACCAACCACCTGAACTTATAAAACTTTACACAAAATAACGCACCGATGTGACGCTCCTAATGTTGCACATGTCCATAAGCCACGGTCATCACTTCCCATCTTGTGGGCCGTGTGCTTGTCTGCCATCTAAGTGGTATAATCAAATCTCTGAAAATTACAAAAATAATACCTACATCAATTTCATGGACTTATTTCTTTTGTAAATGTGTTAGTGTTCAGCAACTTCTGAAGGCGACTGTACATTTGACTGACAGTTTTGTAACCATATAGAGTAGTTGAAACCATTTTAACCACCCTAAAATGTAGCTATAGAGAGAAAAAAACAAGCTGTCCCTAACGGAGTCTTACTCTTCAGTCCGAAGTGTCAAATCGATGCTCGTATACTGTACTTTTAAACAACCAGTCTATAAACATACTTCGTCGTTATAAGCGCTTTTACCAAATAAAAATGTTGTTTTCGATTCGTTTCCGTGTAAATATACTATGATAGTATTTAGTACAAAATCGGTGGAAGGGAGGAAAAAAATATTTATAATAATTGAAAATTAGTATCAATTGTCAAATTTTCATGTTACTCTATATTGAAATCGTGATACCATTAGGCACTTGATTAAAAACTTGTTAGTGTATAAAGTTAAATTTTAAGTTGGTATTGTTAAAAATGTAGGTACAATGAATAGTAATTGTTTGAAGATGAAACAGTATGCATGTTCTTTTATTGTATTATGTAAAATTATAAAGGTGAAACTATATTACAATTGCAATATGCACTGCATTCGGCTGTTTGCTCTAAATCAGTAACGCCTTCAATGAGAAACAGAGACTAAACATGTTTCTATTTCAGTCACGCTTTCCGAGTTGTTCACGGATATTCTCGATGTGATCACTGACAACCACAGATAATAGCTTAATTAATTTGTTATAGATATATATAGATGAAATTGAGAATGCAAAATAGTCAATTTTATATAAATATTTAAAAAATGTACATTGTAAATATTTTCACTGTCTGTTAACTATTTAACTTGAATATCGCATGAAATCTATGATATTATTATTAAGAACGACAGTGGAAATATTTCAAATGTAAAATACGTAGTATTTATATTATCGTTACAACAGACGAAATGTGTTTTACTTTTTAAACCAAACAGGTATTGTTGATTCATTAGAATTGGATATAGCGAGTAACGTTCCCAAGTAATGATTGCCTTACAACCTGACCATTTCTTTTTCGATTATATATGTATACAATGTCGTGCCGATGTGTATTACGATATTTTCTTCGGAAATTAAAAATTTCCCCGAATGCTTAAATCGAGTAGCCTTTACGTCACTATATGTGGTAAAGTTTGTAAAAAGTGCACTTAAATGGAATGTACCAAAAGATTATATAATTTTATAATAAAGTGTTAGAAGTTATTATGAAGTGTCGGCGTAAAACAAATTTTGTAAGACGTTACATGGATGCCGGCCGGAGATATTGGATTGTAATAAATATACCATTTTAACAATACGTGTTTTGTTTTATTCGACAAATATAACGCAATGTTTACATAATGGAGTTACTACACTATAATATGGGGTTCTTCAAGAAATTCGGTTTTTACAGGGCGAATGTGATGTCCCTAGCCACCCCGCAGCCAGCGGACTCTTATACCGACTAAAACCGCACGCCGTCTAGGGTCTTCTACCGCCAGGGTGTAGGGTGGCCCATAGAGCATTTCCCTCGCACCCCGGCTTGACCCGGAATGTGACGTCCCTGGTGTTGCACACGTCCATTGGCCGCGGTTACCGCTTCCAATGAATTCCATCACATGGGCCGTGTGCTTATCTGGCACCCAAGTGGTATAAAAAAACAGCATAGTAGTATAATCTGTATGATTCCTACACTAATTCTTACAAATAAACCGACCTCAAAGGACCAAATTGAAATGGGAGCAAACGGGAAGCATTTATTAATAAGATAAATGAAATTTTAAAGCATCAGTGTAGGTATGCTAACTTTTGCCATAGATTTAGCTCATAAAAACGAGGGTTTCCTCATAGACCAACTCGTATGCACAACTAGTTGTGCCAAGTAAAATAGTATTTCCTTATGGCACAACTATGCAAAATAGCACAATTAGTTGTGCAATAAGTTATTCCAATAGTGAGTTGTTCAAACGGGAATAGAAATAGAATAACAATTTCAAGGTTGTGCTAATAGGAACAAAATTTTAAAACTATTCCGATAGCACAACTAGTTGTGTATACGTGGTTGGTCTATGAGGAAACCCTGAAAAAACTGAAAATCCAGGACGGGACTTGAACCCGTGACCAGTCCCTTATAGGGGGAATACTCTGACCAACTGAGCTACCTGGACACACCCTGACACACCCTATATTCTCCATTATACGTCTTGGGGCGACGCGGGAGTCATCTACCGTAATTCTTGCGGATTACGGCAACAACAATGTAATAATTTAACCTATGGGACTGGCCAGGGGTATAATCCGTTGGGGATGTTCATTTTTTTTTAAGTAAAATCTTTTTATTCATAGCGTAAACAAATGTACCAACGCGATTCGTCAAATGTTAGATTTCTCTATAAATTAATTCTGTCCATATTATTCTATAGAAATCATAGCGCTGTTTTCGTTCGTATTGCATTCAAAGCTTTCACCTGGTAAATCCAGGGCTCGCTTACCCCTTCTCCTTTTGGTTTAGTTGGGAGAGACTCCCATCTTATCTTCCAACCTCGAGAGGAAAGCTTACATCGTGATCGGTCAATCAACAGATGTAGGTAATAGCTAATAGCTTGCAGGTGTAGCGTTTAAATGATGATAGCTGAGTGATAACGAGCTACTTTTTAATTTACCTAGATACAATAATCCGATAGCCGTTATGTGAATAATGTGAATCAAAGAGTATGTATAACGCGTGCGCTATAAGTTGAGACCTGGGCTCTCCGCCTACTTCCTCCTGCACTGCCCCTCAATCGCCCGTGATGTTCTGTTCGCAAAAAAATAGGTAGACAGGTAGGTAACGACTCGGGCAGAAGCTTTTTTACGATATTTTTTTGTGCGCTGTACAAACACGCGCCGGTGACGTCTAGCGGTCAGGTCTCAACTTATAGCGAACGTGTAGTACCTAAGTACCTAAATCAAAAAGAAAGCGAAACTGGCACTCTTGGGAGTAGTGATGAGTAATGCCTATTATACTATATCATCTATGAGTAATGCCCTGGCATTTATATAGTATGGGTTAATTTGACCTATTCCTAGTCTGACAATTTGGTGGTTTGGAAGATTGCAACTATCTTTAAATAAACCCATATATGTTGCTCATCAATGAAAGACATGCGCATACCGCACAAGTGGTAAACGGCTCGCATAGGTACCTACTGCAATAAAAGTATTAAAACTATACAGAACGCAGTCTCACAAAACAAAATAATCGTCAATTTCAACAATTAGCTTTATTTTATTCTACCCAATTGGTAGTTATTAGTTATTATTAAAAAACACGCATGGCAACCCAGATATATCACTGTGGCAAACGTCAGACGATGTCTAGTGTTAGAAAAATTAATTTGACGACGTTTTGTGTTAATAATTATGTGAATGATGAGATGAAAGTGTAGATAAATGTTAGTATAGTGTTCAATAGTGATTATGGCGCATAGTGGTGGTGTTTTAAGTTCGGATATATCACGAAGGAACCCACAAGATGAGTATGAACTCATACAGAGAATCGGATCTGGCACCTACGGCGATGTATACAAGGTAGGCCTTTCTAAATAGCAATTTTTCTCATTTACCTGTATATTACCTGTAAAAAAAGACGTTATGAATACTTTAAAGGATGCACCAATCCAGAAAATTATAGTCAAAATCTTGTCCGTATAGAAAAAAAAATACTACGATATAATTTGTAGTAAAGCGGGGGGTTCGCACCTATATAA
The DNA here is from genome assembly GCA_963576445.1 of Lithosia quadra. Classification (NCBI taxonomy): domain Eukaryota; kingdom Metazoa; phylum Arthropoda; class Insecta; order Lepidoptera; family Erebidae; genus Lithosia; species Lithosia quadra. The sequence goes on along the minus strand of OY754900.1, from coordinate 2,700,915 downwards.
AGGTTTTTTTTTTCATAAATTATTATTTATAACGCAGTGTTTGCGCTAAAACACGTGTTTGTAATGACCTTGAATGCAGGACAAGTCTGGTTTAACAATTAGTACAGTGGTTTGAACACACCCAATGTTGTTATTCTAAACACATAATATGCCTTTGTCTGTTCGACACCTCATTGTAATAAATTACTTCGAAGATTGCAAGTAATTAAAATAGCATATATAAGTAGTTTTACAGCTTATTTAAATAACAAAAATGAACTACTAAGTTGTTGTTTGAAATCTGCAGTACATATTTTATTGCCTTAAATTGAAACGTTGAGTTTCTCATAACACAGTTTAAACACAAAACCAATAATGAATATAAATATATATTATTCTATGACAGTACAGAAATAATCTGTACAAATATTTTGATAACCTCATTGGAACTAATTTTAATATCTTCCGTGTCTATTTATTTTGCTCTATTTTGTTATCTACACACATCCCCATGACCGCGGCTGCTGAAAATCAACCGCAGCATCGAAAATAGCATAGATAACATAATTGTAGCATACAATCTTTAAATAAAAAACATCTTAAATTATGAAGTCCAATTTGCAAAATATAAAATAAATCCCATCTTTTTATAATATTCAAATTAAGTAACAGTCGATAAGATTCAATTAATTTTTTGTGACATTTTTTGTTAATTACCTGACTGCAGCCACAGAAATGAGGTCCATTTCTTTTTTTTCAATCTAAATTTTATTAAAGAGCTTTTTCTCTAGATAACTATGCCAGCTTCATTCGTTTTTTAAAAACAGTTATCTTTCTTAAGTTGGTACTAGATGATCATAAACAATAAAAAAGTGTGTCGTGAGTAATTTTGTAGTACATAGTATAATATGCCAGTGTTTTAGTTACACATGTTAAGAAAAACGATTTAAATTTGAAGACAATTGTTCTTTCTGTGTGCAATTAATGGCTGAAATCTTAGGCTTGATTCTTGATTATAACAAAAGTTTATTGAGTTAATACCGAGTGTCTGGATGACGGCAACGGTGAAATTTCTATAATCCGGGGTCATTTAAGTGGGTATAAAACATCTGATGAGGCTGTGAAATTGAGAACTACCTTATTTGGATTTGCAATGTTGATCCTCTTTCCCTAGACTTTCCCTTTAGCTTACTATCAGCAAATTATATTGATGTGCATCACATAAAAGAAAAATTATGATGGTTGAAAAGGCAAAGGGAATTCTCCGCTATCAATATAAACTGATAATTTAGACAAATGGCTGGCGGCATTGCCGAGTTGGATGGCAATGCCAATTGTTCATACAAAAAACTAGGCCAGCCCTGTGGTCATTCGAAGTGATATTTAAAAACTGTTTGCAGTTTTCAAATTGATTCAAGTTGTAATATATATAAAAATGAATCCCTATTTCCCTTGGTCATGGCATCACGCGAAAATGGCTGGACCGATTTGGCTGAAAATTGATGGGGAGGTAGCTTAGACCTAGGAGACGGACATAGGATACTTTTCATCCTGCCCTGAGGCAGAAGTATGCCACGGGCGAAGCCTCAGGGCACAGCTAGTAAAAGATAATAAAGCAATTAAACCTAAAATTATTAACATTTATATTGACTCTAGATTAGATATATTATGTTAAATATAAAGTAACTTCCTTCTATTTATGTATGATAATGAAAAAAAAACTCGGTACTGAATTAAATCGAGGTTAAAACTTTAAGAGACCTCGGTACAAACAGCTGTTGGAAGCAAATGACTCACAATCAGTTTGTTTATTTAGTGAAAAATGTTTCTGATATATTGCAGAAATTGTACTATAGTTTTTGGGACATCCATACTGTATTGAATAATTCATAATCACATAATGCCATTTAAATTAACCCCTAAAAATACAAAAAAGGAATTTATAAGTATCACAATAAGCTATTTTTGTCTCTGTTTGTGGTATTGCAGCTCCCGAAAACGAATGAACCGATTTTGATTTACTTTCCTTTTTGTTTGAAAGGTGATTTAGTTGGGAGTAATGTTATTGATCTTGAAGATCTTGAAGGTTTTCTCATTTTTCATTTTGATGAGAATAGGCTATTCAGCGACTGTTGTCTTACTTCCCAACCCAGAGAGGAAAGCCTGTACCAAAGCGCCGTTAATTAGCAGGGTTAACAGGTGAGGTTGACTTGGACCTGGAAGGTCCTGTTAGAGTTCTGTACACTCATTTTTAGAAGGCTTCCGTCACAGGACTGTCGTCCCAACTGTCGGCGTGAGACAATCAGCTCGCCCGCCGCTCGCTCCCCACTGTGCCATCTGCTAGTCAGAGGGACACGTGGAGAGCCTCGGAGCAGCCCTCTAGAGGGCCACTCCCACCCCGGCCGGATTGGCCGCGGGCAGCAGCGTCATATTAGTGCCATAGTTTCTGACTCATCCCCCAGTCGGATTTTTTGATGACTCTCTCCAGTTCAAGGTGGGAATGTAGCAGCGAATGTATTGAACGTAGTTAGCGCGTACGTCACCGAATGTAAACATGCCGACTTGGAAGTCAAATATTCATTTATATCTCGACGAAGTGCTACTCATTGAGGAAGATGAGTTATTCGGTTTGCACGTCTCATGTAAACATACAAACTATAGAGCATTCTTTACGGGAAGTTAGCGCCCTAAACACTACGTTTTGTTTCTTCTTTCTTCGTTGGGAATAAGTACTTACTACAATTAAATTCGTCGAGCACCTTTTTTTATATATCAGTCACGGCAAAATTACTTCACCTCCCCTGATGGTGAGCTGAAGGTAAAGTGTCTGGGGATCCCTATTACATACACTGACAGTGACATTATGGTGGCCCTCAACTTGACGGCCTCATGAAAGAAGAGTTGATTCTCGTCGCAGCACTGCGTTTTTTTTTTATATATCTGCATCACCCAAAGGTTGACTGGTAGAAAATTGTTGTACAGAAAGTTTTAAAAAATGAATACTGTCACGCACGGCATCGCCGGCTATGGGGGCAAAAGCCGGGAATCATGTGTGGTATTCTCCCATCCGGCAGAAAGCCGGCAGGTGGCCAGCGCGCCTTTTATATAACTAGTGGGCTATGGAGGTCATCGCAGTTGCTTCATGGGAAATATCGAAATTCGGCAGTTTTGTAGTTAGATTGATAGTCGACTCCAACTGAGTCAGAAAAGACTTGGAGAATGATGATTCAATGAAGCACTGGAAGAATGTTGTTTTCTAGACTTAATCTTTTGTTTTCACCAAGGATATGTTACTTATACTTATGAAAAATGTGGATCACGAATATTTGTTGCATATTACTTATTGTAATAAACAAACAATAAATATTCGTGATCCATCCATTATAGTTTATTGTATTATTAAAGTTGTTATAAAATTGGCCACAGTTTCTAGACTGATATGTATTGTTTAAGCTATGTTTGCATGCCATTGACTGGTAGATGTGCTAAACAAAACCAATGTTATATCATATTATTACAGCATTTCTGCAAATGAATGAACTATACGGCCGTAGAATGTATCGGAGAATTTCGAATATCTAGGACATGCCCAGATAACTCAGTTGGTCAGAGTATTCCGCTTGTAAGGAACTGATCGCGGGTTCAAGTCCCGTCCTAGATGTTCACTTTTTCCGATCTGAAATCATTGGAAAATACCTACTAATGGCTTCGAAAATCCACAAAAGTGAATTTTATTTGACAACATTTCGCCATCTTGTGTTCATCTTACATACAATAATGCTGTTTAATGTCCTTATTACGGAATACCCTGTAGGTATAAATGATACACGATGATTCAACAGCTTATGGTCATGAGTCAGACGTGTTTCGGTTCGGTTCCCCTGTCGCCACACGTGCAGGTGTCACGGCCTTGCCACTGATTTTGTGGTTTTATTATTGTCGCGACAGTATCAATATTGTCAATGTTGTTTTTTTATTCAATTTGTTGTTTTTCTGTCGATTCTATTGTGCATATTGTTTCTCTATTGTGGCCTGCGCTAGCGCACCGTCCAGTCCGGCAAGTTTTAGTCAAATCAAGTCCGACATAACCGCCCCCGCCAGCTGTAAGGGTGGTAACCGTGGGGATAACCGCCCGAAAAAACAGGTACACTGTGGTCTTGCAGAACAAGAGAAAATTAAGTGTACCCATCGAATTTTTAGCTATTTGCGTCTGTAATGCTTTCAAACCAATACTTTTTTTATATCGGTCACGTCAATATGACTTCACCTCGCCTGATGGTAAGCTAAAGGAAAGTGGTCCCCATTATATACACCGACAGTGTCATAATGGTGCCCCTCAACTTCGGCCTCATCAAATGCTTTTACACGCCCCCCCCTAAAATACCCGGGACTGTAGGAGGAGATACGTCATCCATCCAACCTTAGGTGGAAAAGACCTAACACGAAGGGTATACAAGAAGTACTTCCAACCACGAAGGGGCGTGCAGTATCAAAGAGCTCGCTCCTGCAGCGTACACTAAGCAATTACCTACAAGTTAAAAAGTAAGATCTGCTTATTGACCACAGTTATCAAATCCAAGGATTAAGATACCAGGTGCTGATAATTAGTGATGTGGCTTTAAAAGGTATTAACGCTTTTTGTGTGAAAAATATTAGCCGAAGATAACGTCACTATATTTTTTACAAGAAAAATCCCACCCTCATTCCCACTAAGTAATGTAACTGTTGTACAACAAGATAAACAGTTATGAACCACGAACACACCGAGTAATGACACTCAGGAAGTCCCAGGGAACGTTAAACTGGGTGCGGGCCGGAACCTCCACGTGGTGCACCTGGGCAACGGAGGCGAGCAGCGCCTCCCACTCGCCACGGGAGACGCTGCTGCCTGCGGCCAATCCGGCCGGGGTGGGAGTGGCCCTCTAGAGGGCTGCTCCGAGGCTCTCCACGTGTCCCTCTGACTAGCAGATGGCACAGTGGGGAGCGAGCGGGGGGCGAGCTGATTGTCTGCGCGCCGACGGTTGGGTGACAGGACGGCCACCTGTCACCCTACACCCCACCGTCGGCGAAGTGGCGCGATGCTCGCCCCACCCCCTTGGGGGGTCGAGGGGGCCATCTGAAACCCGTAGATGGCCTGGGGTCAGCTGGGGTGCGAGGGATATGCCCATTGGGTAACCTTACACCCCGGTTACAAGGCCCGAGATGGCGTGCGGTTTTAGTCGGTTCGATCCCGACATAACCACCCCCGATGGCCGACGGGGGTGGTATCCATGGGGATTTCCGCACGATAAAAAAAAAAAAGAAAGGGAACGTTAAACTGGCTTGGAACTCGGCTGGACCGATTTAGATTTTTTTTATAGTCGATAGGCCCGTGTTTGACCATTATCTCACCTGACGGTAAGTGACGTCGACGATGGAGCACGCTTGCCTAGAAGCAACCTGTTCACTCTAGACTTAAAGACTCCCAGGTTATACTTTCCGGAAACACAGACTCAGGCAGGGCATTTCACTCCTTAGCTGTAAGCATAATGAACGTATTGCTGAATTCACAAATCAGATCGGCAGATGGCGCTGCAGTAACGTCTGTCGTGTCCACTAGTATTACTTAGTATCAGATTAGTTTCAAATTGAATATATTATGATTTAAGACTCGAACATCTTGAAGCGTATAGCATATCAAATAAATTGTATACCAAATATTCACTAATCATATCTAAAGTGAACTGATTAGGCAGGCAAGGTCGATTCGCAACTAATTGTTCTAATAGGAACTGGACCGGTTCTGTGAAATATTCGACGGGAAATAATTGCGAGCTGGTGAAGAAAGGCAATTATCTGTGGTTTGTACAATCATGTGCATTCTATACTGCAGTGTTTGGAAATCAACCCATATCTAAGGGTCAATTCTCGCCGGGTCAAACCGGGGTGCGAGGGAAATGCTCTATGCACCACCTTACACCCTGCCGTCAGAAGACCCTAGACGGCGTGGCGTGCGGTTTCAGTCGGTAAGTGTCCGACATAACCTGCCCCGCTGGCCGCGGGGTGGGTATCCATGAGAATTTCCGCACGGAAAAAAAGGGGTCATTTCTCATTCCGGTGCAGCGGCGGCGCTATGCTTTTTACTGAGGAAAATGGGGATATCGAGGTTCACAAACGCGAGGGGGTAATCTCGAAGCTGGAGATCGGCCCTTGGTCAGCCGGGGTGTGAAAGCCCCTTTGGGTTTCACCCTGCGGCGGCGTCTGAATATCCGAGATGGTAGTCGATTTAAGTCCGATATAACCACCGGAAACCGGGTGTATCCGTGGGGATTTCCGCGTGAAGAACGGGGCACTTGATTCTCGTAAATAAAATTCAACTCCGATCTCATCTCGATCTCCATACATTCAGAGAGGTAATACGGCCAGTGTGTTGTCTATATGATATTCTATCTCACGAAGGCGGGTGAACAATTAAATAGTAGTACCTGTGTCTTGTAAATACGCGTACATGTGTGTGCGAAAGTTCATGTAACGTCAAAAGAAATTCATGTAGCAGTTATTAGAACAATAATTACATTGCAATTAATTCATTTTTAAAAGCAATGTGTATAATTTATGTTTTACTACAATGACAGCTGAAACCGCCTACGTGAAATAGAGCATCACTATACCTTTGCACTGGATACAGGTATGGGGCGGTCTTTTAGGACGACATAAATAGTTGTGGAATTCATTTAATAACTCTTGGCAGTCGGGTAAAAAGAAAAGAAAAGTTTAAGAATGTTACATTTAGGGAAAAATTGTATATTTAAGACGTTATTTCTGCAATCAGAGATTAGATTGTTGATGATATCATAATGATTACACTCCACTATCAGCAATTAATACAATTCAAGATAGATTAGGAGTATTTGTATTTCCGATGTAATCGACTACCTAACATACATACATAGGTACAGTCAACGGCGAAAATTGGTGACTGTACATATTTCTGACTTAAAAATTTGAATGAAAATTATTGCCCATTAAGTAGTAGGGCATTTTCATTGCGAAATATAGGTAAATTGCTTTGCTCAGAAACTAATTTCCAAAATTTTAAAATGATCATCAACTTTTGGCGCTGACTGTACATTTTACTCAGGCCAGAGATAACAGCCCGCCATCTGCTTGTCCTTACACACTTAACGAGCTTCCTCTACTGTCATTAAACCTTTCATCAAAGCCCGCCGGTTTCAAGTGCTTCTGACTTGCCTATATTATGTTATATGTACCTACTTGCCTATATTACGCCTCTGGTGTTGCACAAGTCCATTGTCCACGGTGACCAGATCGGCCGTGTGCTTGTCTGCCACCTAAATCGTATTAAAAAATACGTTTTTTTTATACCACGTAGGTGGCAGACAAGCACACGGCCCACCTGATGGGAAGTGGTCACCGTGGCCTATGGACGTGTGCAACACTAAGGGTGTCACATACGCGCTGCCAACCCTGAAGGGAAGGGTAGAAAGCTAGGAAGGGGTGGGGAAAGAGGGGTACAGTGAGCTCTGGGTACCCTACTTACCGGCAGGAACACAACACGATGATTATTATGGCCGCGGTCTTCTGTAGGACGGAGGTACTACCCCAGTCGGACAGCTCATTTTGGATCGGAGATACAGTCGTATCCTACCTTCATCATACACATAATATCATTAAGTGACACTTTCTCTATTTCGGTCACTACATCTGCCATCATCAGCATCCCGATTGTATCCAAAGCCTGCACTATGGAACCCGAGGTCCACTCTAATACAGGCTTATGAAATCCACCTTGAAACTGTAAAAAAATTTTACACACATTCTATAAAATATGCGCACACATTCCATATAATATACAAGCGTATAGAAAAATAAACAATGCCATACTAGAAAAAAAGAGCATTCTATTAAACCGTATTGAACTTCGCCCACTCATTTTGGAGTATTTTTTTTTCTAAATGTGCGTACTTGATAAAAATAAAAACCATTCGGTTCATGAAGTATTTCGGTGCAAAATAGATTCATATAAAATAGAGTGCGCACTTTGGTTGCTGTTTTTATCTAGGTATCTATACTATTATAAAATTGTGAACTAACTGTGTCTGTACATTGTAGATATTAAAAAAAAAAAATTATGTCGGACACGTCAACACGACTTCACCTCGCCTGATGGTAAGCTAAAGGCAAAGTCTCTAGAATGGGAGTCACCATTGCAAACACCGATAGTGCCACAATGGTGGCTCTGAGCTTGACGGCCTCATCAAATGCTTTTCACGCCCCGCTTAAAGGACCCGGGTCTGTATAAGGAAGGATTGTAATGTTATTGTAAGATTTACATAATATCTGACGTATGTTTGATTGCAATTAGTTGAGTAGAACCGGAGATATGACCAAAAGTTGCGATAACCGATATTCACGCAGGCGGACCTGCGGGCATCAGCTAGTGAAGTATATATTTGCGTGAAATGTGATGGATAAAAATCTTTGCTCTATATTATTTTAAAACTATGTGTAAACATTATTATGGAACTAGACTTCTACTCATACTTATGCTCAAAGGAATGATGATTGTGTTTCAAATTTATAATTAATGCAATTTTGAAGAAAATAGTCATCTTTGGTCATCATCATCTTAGTCCTTCCCGATATACTGACACCTGAATCCCAACCCCAAACGTTCTCCTCCTTTTCAACTTCGAGAGCAAAACCAACAGCAGAGCCTTGCCCCTCAATCAGCAGATGCACCGGTTTAGTGGTGCGGGTCAAGCCGTGGTGCGAGGGAAATGCTCTATGGGCCACCCTACACCCTGGCGTCAAAAGACACTAGACGGCGTGCGGTTTTAGTCGGTAAGAGCCGACATAACCCGCATTATATGTGGGTATCCATGAGGATTTCCGGACGGAAAAAAAAAGGTTGACTATAACATTTGTGCATGGAGATCGGAACCGAATTTTGAACACATTTCATTGCGAGGATTGACTCTGTAGGAATACTAACAACATGATGTTAAACAAAAACATAGCATTAAAAAAGAAGTTTTCATTAATTGTTATTGTAGCTGTAATAAAAAAAAGTAATCCACTTAAATTACACTACAAATACTTAAAGCCAACGCGTCCGTGACAAAAAATCGTTAGACGTGAATATGAAAATATTAAATGAGTAGTATTAAAAAAGTAAGTATAGTCATTCCACTGCTTATTTTTGCGTTTGACAGCAGTTTTAGAATGTAACTGTTGCATTAACCCTACAAGTAAACTTGGAAATGCGTGACCAAGAAATTATATAAACTGGCGTATCATATGTATCTACCCTATTTATAACTCATTACCAAAATTAAAATGCTTTAATTGTTTTGGTTGATTTAAAATTTACGATTATTTGCTCACTCAATGAAAACGGCTACACTCTACCATGTCTAGTGTTGGGATCGAATGAAATCGCTGCAAATTACGAATCTAAAATAATCGTTCAAACTTACTTACATTTACGTCAACACAAAAGTTGTTGTAACATGTAAGCTTTGTTTTTATAGTGTATTATGGATTCTTGTACGTGTTTTCAATGGCTAATCATCTCATCAAAATATTTAAGTTGTGTTGTGTAGGGTAATAGTTTTCATTAATATTATACGTAGGTACGAAAAGCACTGAGCCCACTCGTCTTCGACGGCCTTTTGAAACGCAGCCACAGCTTCTGCGGCATCCATAAAACGTTTATCTCGGTATTTTCTTCCTTTTTCAGAAATAAATAAAAATCGCAAGGTGTGAGGTCAGGGCTATTATACCTACGGCGGGTGACCCAGTAATTCCGCAAATTGTTTTTACCATGACAAAACAATGGAGCCTAAACTCGATAGGCTTATCTTATTGGCGTAAACCCATGACAGATGATCGGTATGAACGGCTTATAAGTGTCGTCGAATAATTGATACATTCAGAAGGAGGAGGATGGTCGTAAAAAGTCTGAACGGGGTTTGATGCGGTTTTTTTTTATTAGAAAGGTCTTGGTTAGACTCAAAATCTTACGCATATTTGATCACAATCGGCTCATTAGAACATGCGATATAGTAAAAAAACGCGCAAATCGACGTCCACGCGGGCGGAGCCGCGGGCAACAGCTAGTACAGAATATAAATGATTTTTGACTTTGATTTTGACTTTGACATTGTACACGAAAAAAGAAAGTTTATTACAATACAAAACATAAAATTTTGTAGGAAGATCCAATAATAGCCATTATTTAATATTATCATTATTATAAAAATAAAAATATTTTTAACAGATTTTATTGCGAATTATTTTATTCAATTATACGTCTGGCACGCAAAAGAAGTATAAAAATTTGAATATCGAGCAGAAATAAAATAAATTGAAGTTTGAAATCGATTGCAACTTCTTCAGAGACTAAGTCGATTATTGTTTGAAATCGGTCAGGTTACGCATTTGGACATAACTATTTGACAGAAAATTGAAATGTCAAACGCAAAATAAAGGAGTGGATTGACTATAATGATACAATAACCTTACCTAACGCCATAAACTGCACGCAAACTTTCCAAGTTTTACGTTAACTCTTTATTTTCAAATCGTGAAAGTGTATTAAATGGAAACTCGAACAAGAAAGTAATAAGTTCTTCTTCAACCTAGCGTTAATTCCCAGTCGGAGTCAACTTTACCAGTCTTAACTGCGGATATGGCTGGACCTCGATATTTTCCGTGAAGCGACTGCCATCTGACCTTCACAACCCAATGGAGACATTAGGCGATATCGGAGCATTGCAGCTAGACCGTTGTTGTTGGACTACATCATCATCAATCATCACATCAATTAATTGATGTTGTCATTATATAAAGTGATGAAATCTCGAAGTGTGGAAGATCATAGTACGCGTAAGCTAAAGTGAGTTAGATCCGCGTTTCAATATGATTCACAAGTAACCATTACTCATCAATATATCAGCGTTGTTCCTGATCATATCCGAGGCTTTCAACTCTGCTCTCCCTCTTTACCGGGAGGATGACGGGGGCACCGTGGGTCCCTAACCCCAGGGGGCCATCTCGAAACTGGAGATGGCCCGGGTCAAGCCGGGGTACGAGGGAAATACCCTTTGGGCCACCTTACACTGCTGTGTCGAACTACCCTAAACGGCGTGCGGTATTAGTCGGGAGTCCGACATATCCTGCTCCGCTGGCCGCAGGGGGAGGGGGGATATCCATGAGGATTTCCGCACCGAAAAAAGCCTATCACCTCTGTGTCTTCCGGTCTTCCACTCCGTCTCTTGTTTTGATTTTTTCTTAGCTTTTACTGGAGCGATTGTCATCTGACTCCGTAAACGAGAGACCTGTAACAGAGTCTCGTCTGTTAATTAACAGGTGTACCGTCTCGCAGGTGAGGTTGGCTTGGGTTTCAAGGGTATTTTCGGGTATTTCCTTTTCTGGCATATCCCTTTAATGGGAGCATGAGGAAAATCTATAATTATCTCCAATACTCGTTGTTGTTTATGTTTTAAAACAATCCTTCCTCTATACTATGGCACGGCATAGATTATCTTACTCGCATAGTAAATTCTCGATGTGTAGGAATGGTGACATTTGGTGACCCATCCCAAGACTTGACCTTACCATATAAAAATTTCGATGCTCTTCGAAGTTATGTGTGTATTTATCGCAGGTTTATAAGTGCCCGGTTAATGGCAATAGGCTCGCCACCTATTACATTGGGACCTAAACATAAACTGGCGAAATGTGGGTGCTAGCACCTCTGCCTACCCCTTCGGGAATATAGGCGTGAGTTTATGTTATGTTATGTTATAAAAATACCATAATATCTGTAAAATTATTCTATTTTAGTTAGAACTTACTATTAGTCACTTTATCTCTCACTAATTTGAAATAGCAGGTCATGTTGAAACTAACAATAATTTAGTTTGACGATGAATCATTTCATTTGTGGTTAAATTTTGAGTATCATTTGTGATTCATCTAATATTTAACTATCTGCTGTAGTTCAGTTACTTGACCGATTCTTTGCAACCAACATGGGGTTCTGCAAGATGGACATTTGCAAGTTTTTACAGGAATACAGTGTGAAGCCGCTGGTGTTGTACACATCCATAGGCCGCGGTGACTGCTTACCATCAGGTGGGGCGTCTGCTTGTCTGCCACCTAAGTGGTATAAAATAACGAAATGCGTTGAAGAATACAACTGATGACACTAGAGTCGGCCCACTTGCTTATTCGTACAAGTAGGCACGCACACATGCACACACATTATGTCACACACAGTCAACCACAACGCGGCATTTTTATGACACAGCCTCGTGTTCAATGCGTTCCGTCCAGGTAGGTTTTATAGGTCTATGAACATGACATCATATTATGCCTAGAAGATTTAGCCATGGCTATAAATAGTTAGACATTTATGATCGGTTTTATAGGAATACTTCAAATAATGCTAAACTGGTTTTACTATATACGGCAATGATACGTATCGCAGTTGAACTTGATTTTTATGTTTCTACCTACGATATACAAGTTTTTACCCGCTGCTACGCCTGTAAATAAGTCATTTAAAATGCACGCTTTTCTCAGTAAGAAATGCCAGCTCCTCTGGGTTGGCAATCAGGCTCTTGCCTGGTAGATTGCTATGGTTATTTTTTCTATCATCAACTTTTTGTGATATCACATAACTGCAAACAAGCACATGGACTACCTGATGAGTACCGGTTACGCGGCCTATTGACGTGTGTCACACTCGCGCTGCCGACCCTGTAAAAACCTTCTGATGCCCTTCTATGAAGAACAGTATGTTGTTCTTTTGCCTTCGTACTGCTAAGGAATGGAATGGCCTGCCTGAGTCTGTTTCCGGAAGCTATAACCTGGGAGTCTAGGCAAGCGTGTTCCATCGTCTACCACATCATCACTTACCACAAAAAAACACCATTGAGCTTGCTGCCTCAGTACAAACAACAAAGACTAAAAACCTTACTTCCTCCCATTTATATACTAGCTTTTGCCCGTGGCTTCGCCCGCGTGGAAGTCGGTATCGCCACCAATTATTAAACGACTCTCCACTCCACTCCACTCTCCATTCCATTCTACACTTCACTCGCCACTCCAATACACTCCACTCGCCACTCCAAAAATAAAATATAAAAAGTATCCTAAGTCCGTCTCCTAGTTCTAAGCTACCTCCCTACCAATTTTCAGCTAAATCGGTTCAGCCGTTCTTGAGTTATAAATAATGTAACTAACACGACTTTCTTTTATATATATATAGATCTCAATGTTCAACGACTTTTGTCTGTACGCGTGTGTATTATCCGAGTGTAAAACAACGCATAGCATTTTTACACGCCGTACAATATTGATCGCATGCGGCATCTCCCCCAGCACTCTTATCTCCTCCACTTAGCTATGCACTTCGAGATAGAGTTGTCTGATCCCACAATACACGCCGCGCAGACGTCTAGGGTTGCCAGCTCCACAAATTATATGGGATTTTGACAACACACGTTACACTTAGGTAGAAAATTGTCGGCATCGATTCGTCAACGTCACAATATTATAGAATAACAGATAACTACTTAGTAGGTACATTATAAAAAAAATAGAATTTATTATACCACGTTTCTTTGCCGTTGGGGTAAGCAGAAAATGCACCTATCAAATTATTACCACCCTAGCACACCTTTCGCTTCTTCTAATTTTATAATGTTTCCATACATGCTCGACGGTTGCAGTTCTCTTGACTTGGCGTTTCCAAAGTGTCCTCCATCTGATCGACATACACACGCCTAGGCAATCCTTGCATAAATGCAAATTCAAATTGGAAAAATCTATAATACAAAACGGGACAGGCGTCGCCACCTAGCATGGAGTAAAAATACATAAGGCGAATAGCGATGGGCATGAGATGAACGCCGATAATACGCGGAAATCACGGGTTCCAAGGCTCCAACTAATATCATGAGTTCATGATGAAAATGACAATGCACGGGTTCGAAAGCCACCCCCCGTAAAAATCTTTAATGAATTAATTCTGTACGAGAATTCTTTAAAACTTTGAAAAAACTATTTCTATGATGGACAGAAATAAAAATGATGAAGGAAGTCTTGCATAACTTGGATGGCAATAGCACATGGCAACCCTACCTCCATGTCGCCGTAGCTAGTTGAATGCTGCTGATGCGGTAGACGTACAATCGGGATATTGTATACTCCGTGTTGAATTTTTACACATCTTTGTTTGTTTCTCCTTTAATTATCCAATCCTTTTCCAAAATGATCTCATTTAATATCTTAAAGATGACAAGTTTCGGAGATAGACAACGGAACTCTTCAATAAATACTAGCAAATTATCTGCGATTGCTGCTATCGTATATTTAAGAATTGTTTATGAAATTTCATAACATAACATCACGCCTGTACGCGCTAAATGGGCTTGCAGACGTATGCAGTATATTCTATGATATGCTTCTGAAGTCGGTTTAATATTTTTTTTTATCAAAAAGTCAATTATCAGAGGATATTGTTTTTTAATTTTTGTTTATTATTTAATGTAAAGTTTTAGACCTAAAGCTGGTATTTAATTTGGAATATGTTAAGCTACTAACACAATAACTTGCTTCCAACAGTTTTAATCGTCCAAAAAGATCACAGAAGTGTCTGCAACGAGATGTGATGTGACGACATGTGGTACCCAGACGGGGAATAAAAAGTACTTTATGATTAAAACATTTTAGAGCAAGAGCCCATGACTGCCAGACATTCGTAATTTTATAAAAGCTGATAGTTCTTCTATGTGTGTCCCTAGTACAGGTAAGAATGATCCCCACCCATGAAGCTAAGGCAGCGGTGGCTTTGGCAGATAACGGGTGACAAAGGTGTGTAAAATTCCATCTCAAATTCGTCATAGTATAAAACTTAATTTTTTTATATTTTGATTCATATTAATATCAAAACTCGCGTTGCTCATTGCCAGACAGATAGTATGGTTCCAACCCTCTGCCAGACACCCTTAAACTTTTATAATTTATGATTATACTTACGTTATATTATAACATCTAAATTTTATATATAATTTTTTGGGGGCCTATTAAACTATGTTTACATAGTAGCCGGACAGTTTCGAAGGTTCTATCATCTTGCCAGACGCATTCAAAGTGAGCAGTAGTCGGGAGAGCAAGGAGCGTATGAGTAACTATAGTCGAATTTTTAATTAAACGATATCAATTGACTGTACCTAGCTAATGTCACTTCGTCAAACAATGTTGCTATATTCAGTAATAGTGATGCAACTGATGCATTCAGTTCCCGTTCGACCTTATGAAATGAATGATGAGGGATCGTTAATCTTTTCTTACTATACTTTTCTTACTTAAAAAGAACTGCTACTACTACTTTACAATACCTACGTATAATTACTGTCTTCTATACTTATAATAAATCTGTAGAAGTGAAAATTCTGTACATTGAAAATATCAAAAAAAATAATAGCTGGTGGTGTTACTAGACCGACACCGACCCAAATATGTGATTAAAAAAAATTTTGTCTGTCTGTCTGTCTGTTTGTTCAGGCATCACGCAAAAACTACCGGTTCGATTACGATAAAACTTGGTATAATTATTCTTCAATATCCTGGGCAGCACACTGGATACTTTTTATTCCGGAAAAGTACATACAATAAAAGACAAATTTAATTTTGCGGTTCAATTCCTAGATTCGATTACTGTACCAACCGCAAATAATAAGTTTGTCATAGGTTACGTCATCCGCAGTAGTGTTCAAGATTAGTGGATAGTGGTGTTATTAGTTTTAGGGATTTTGAGTTTTTTTTTGTATTTATGAACATAATTATTACATTTTGAGTTTAGATTAGTTATCATCAGGAATAGGTTTATGGAAGTGGGAGTGGGAGTGTGCGTGGGAGTGGGAGTGGGCGTGGGAGTGGGAGTGGAAGTGGGAGTGGGAGTGGGAGTAGTAAAGTATAGTAAGAAAAGATTAACGATCCCTCATCATTCATTTCATAAGGTCGAACGGGAACTGAATGCATCAGTTGCATCACTATTACTGAATATAGCAACATTGTTTGACGAAGTGACATTAGCTAGGTACAGTCAATTGATATCGTTTAATTAAAAATTCGACTATAGTTACTCATACGCTCCTTGCTCTCCCGACTACTGCTCACTTTGAATGCGTCTGGCAAGATGATAGAACCTTCGAAACTGTCCGGCTACTATGTAAACATAGTTTAATAGGCTCCCAAAAAATTATATATAAAATTTAGATGTTATAATATAACGTAAGTATAATTATAAATTATAAAAGTTTAGGGGTGTCTGGCAGAGGGTTGGAACCATACTAACTGTCTGGCAATGAGCAACGCGAGTTTTGATATTAATATGAATCAAAATATAAAAAAATTAAGTTTTATACTATGACGAATTTGAGATGGAATTTTACACACCTTTGTCACCCGTTATCTGCCAAAGCCACCGCTGCCTTAGCTTCATGGGTGGGGATCATTCTTACCTGTACTAGGGACACACATAGAAGAACTATCAGCTTTTATAAAATTACGAATGTCTGGCAGTCATGGGCTCTTGGTCCATTTGCGCACTGAGGCTATTTTTGTGCTGAGATGATTATAAGGGATTTTGTGTGTTGTTTTGATATCAAACGTTATCTGAAAGAAAGAAAGAAACATTTATTAGTACACATTCATTGGTAAAAGGCTCACGTTTGGCCACAATCTCACCTGTTGGTAAGTGATGATGTGGTCGACGGTGGAGCACGCTTGCCTAGAAGTAACCTATTCACTCTGAAATGAAGACTCCCAGGTCGTAGCTTTCCGGAAACACATACTCAGGCAGCGCACTCTTTAGCATTACGCATAGGTAATAATAAACGTACATACTGCCAAAACGTTTTGTGCGTATAAAGTGGGCTATCCACACGTACCGGTGTGGCACGTCGTCGTATAGGTATCTGGTAAAATAAAAAAAATGGAGATTAGAAGTATTAGTTTACTAGTTTTTGCCCGCAGCTCCGACCGCGTTTCTTTCTGTTCTCGTTTTTTATACTACTAAGGTGACAGACAAGCACACGGCCCACCTGATGGGAAGTGGTCACCGTGGCCTATCGACGTGTGCAACATCAGGGACGTCACACTCGCGCTACCGACCCTGGAGGGGGGAGTGTTAAGAGCTTTGGGGAGGGGGTTGGAGTTGGGGATTGGGGGATGAGAATTCTCGCGGGAACCGATTTTAGGGATAAATAGTAACCTATGATGTGTTATTCCGTAGACCACATCGTCTCTTACCACCAGGTGAGATACAGGCGTTTGCCCTGCCTATTATTAATTTTAAAAAAAAACCTAAATAACAGTATAGTCAAATATGTATGCGCTAGAAGTTTTGTTTCTCGTTCCATATTGCTATTCATTACACACACATGCGATTTTGATGGTTATGTTTGCATTAGCAACTGTTTCAATATTTACAAAATACGCGCTTCAAATATTTTTGTATTCATGAATATATTGAAAAGTCTTACATTTGCTTAACACATTACACCTATCTTATCGATTAATATATTCGAATGCAACTACTTACTATCCATAAGTTTATGAGTTCGATTGCCAAAAAATGCCATAGGGCAATTTATTCTTGGGTGTTTATTGACAGGCAACGGGGTCCCAGTAATCGCACTCCATCATCAAAACAGCTTCATAGTACCATATTTATCGAGGTTCTTCCAGATGGACTAACTATTTTGTCTGGCCACCTTACTTACCGGCGGGATCACAACACGATGGTTATTATGGCCGCGGTGTTCTGTAGGACGGAGGTACTACCACAGTCGGACAGCTCATTTCGGACGGGGGATACCGTCGTGTCCTACCTCCTTATGTTAAGTTAAATAAACAGATGAACAGACATCTTGTTTGTCCATTAAATATTGTAATTAACTTTTGCATTGGTAATAATATGCATAATATATGTTAATAAACATGTTAAGCTCAGTCTGACATAACACATGTAATAATTTGACACGGTAAGGTTAAACCGCGTCAAGTAGCACTGTCAATGGCGCAGGTTCGATGTCCAGGCAAGGTCGTTTAGACAAAATAAGTGAAAGTGAAGTGTTTCATGCATGTAGTTGTTTCACGCTTGGTTCGTTCTAAGCCGCAATGCGTTGGAAATTGTATAGATTTAGGTGGGTGAGCAGAATGCTGGCATTGTTCTATGTTGTGTCATTTTGCCGTGTCAAAATGACAGAAAATAATGACAAGTGTCATCTTCATTATTGATGTTGTTCCTGGTTTCATTTGAGGCTGTAATCTCGATACCCGGGATCTGCTTACTCCTCCTCCTTTAGATTCGGCTTTTATAGGAGCGACTATCGTCTGACCTCCAAACCCTGGGAGGAGCATTTATTTTGTATATTTTTCGACATTCTACACATTGCTCCCTAGATCCAAAGTAAACTTAGTTTAACCAACTTGTGTTATGGGTTCTAGAATGCTGATAAACATACTTTATACTTTTTTTGTAAATACAATACTTAATAAACATAAAAACACCCAGACCAACGCAAATATACATATTCATGCATTTAAATATTTGCACTGAGCGGGAATCGAACCCGCGCCCCCTGTGTAGTAGTCGCATGCACTGCCGCTACGTCACAGAGGCCGTCTCCCAGCGACCTATCTAGCTAGCTCACAATAAAAGAAAAGTCTACTGGAGACCAGAATACAGGAGAAATACATTTAAAGTAGGTACCTATATTAATTATCTCTCCAAAGTATAGAGTCCTATCTTCGAGGAAAAAGCCAGCCTCACCTGCTAGTCGTTAATGGAGGTAGGACACGACGGTATCTCCCGTTCGAACGTAGTCCGACTAGGGTAGTATCTCCGCCCTACAGAACACCGCGGCCATAATAACCATCGTGTTGTGTTCGCGGCGGTAAATAGGCTAGCCAGAGCTTATTGGAGGGATTCTGTGCTGTCAGCGGAGAGACCGAAGTCTCCTGCATTGCCAGCATAGAAACTCTTAATCCCTGCCCCCCTCCCCTCCAGGATAAGCAGCGCGAGTGTGACGCGCCTGGTGCTCCACACCCATAGATCTAATGGACGAAACTCTGTCACAGGCTTCCCTCTCAGGGACCTCCGTTATGTCAGAAGGCAGTCGCTCCTGAAAAGCCGGACGTTCCAATCAAATCAGTTAGCGGACCTCGGGCTCCGATAATGATTACTTTTACTTATCTCTCCAAAATGTGTGAGACATTTAATTGCGTCTGCGCAGCTTATACTGCAAAAACTGAAACGTAACTGTTACGCAACACGTTAACGAGGTATGCGTGAGTCCACCAGGCCAGACAAATTGCCTGGCCACTTGATATACTGTTATGCAGTTAATATAATAATGAAGAGCTCGCCGCACGCGCACACTAAAAGTGAGATGATATAATGACGTTTATGGCCGTTATCTTGTGGTAGAAGCTGCAGGTAGCCTAGTGGTCTGTGTAATGGACTGCTGAGACGAGGTCTCGGATTCGATCCCAGGTTCACCATGGCACACACCAATGACTTTTTGATGCTTTTCGGAGTTATGTGTGTATTTATCGCGGGTTTATAAGTGCCCGGTTAATGGCAATAGGCTCGCCACCTATTACTTTGGGACCTAAACATAAACTGGCGAAATGTGGGTGCTAGCACCTTTGCCTATCCCTTCGGGGATATAGGCGTGAGTTTATGTATGTAGAAGCTGCAGGCGTGTTGGCAGATCAGGGTGAAAGCTTACGCAAAACCTCGTCTGCAGGTGTACTGGCTTGGTCTAGAAAGTCTTGGTAGAACCCCACACAGCTAAAAACCAATGAACTTTTCCGTGATCATTTTCGTGCTGTTTTTAAGATTTTTTTATAATGATAGACACGCCAACTTGACTTTACCTCACCTAATGGTACTACATACATACACCGATAGTGCTGCAGTGGCGGCCCTCAGCTTGACGGCCTCATCAAATGCTTTTTCACGTCCCGCTTAAAGGACCCGGGACTGTAGGAGGAAGGAAACACATGCGCTGATAAAGAGTTCCAAGTCTTTATGATGCGGCGCAGAAAAGAGGCACCGATCTGCTTGGTTCTTGATGAAATTGATTGAACTGTGTGGGGTGATACCTCAGTCTTGCACCGGTTGCAATTTGCAGTCCAGTGTCCTGTATGAGACCTTTTCGTATTTGGGTTTATTGCGCCAGTGACACCTCTTGTGTTGCAGGTCATAGGTCATGACCTAACCATGGGAACAGCCCACCATCTGTGGAATTTTTAAAATTATTTACTTTCCTTCTGCGTCATGTCAATCGCTAATAAATTACTATCATAGATTTTATCAACCTACAAGGTTGAACACGAGACCGTTCGATCGCAAGTACGACACCTTTATTTTATACAATGTTAACAAAATATTAATGCTTGTTTCCCATCGTTGTTGTTTAAAAAACGAACTGGTTAAGCTTGTATTACTGGGGTCTCGCTCAAATACAGTTAGTAGCCCAAAGAGGCGCACTGCTTACTTAATTGGCAGTATTGACGCCCAGGTCTTTGACCCTACCCGTCATATTACACAGTGTACACTTGTATTAGTATTCTTTTTGAGTGTACACGATGTGTTCGGAAAGTGAAATAGCGTATTATTTTAGGTAATTTACAGTTAATTTCTGTAAGATATAGGGTATGGATTTATAACAGCTAAGATACAGGACTGCCTTTTTTTTCATGCGGCAATACATGGAAACCCCCCCCCCCCCCTCACCTCCCCCTATCTAAGGTCTTCTAACGCTAGGGTGTAATCCGCCCTATCAACTATAGTGAAGCAGTTGTCAAAATCATCAATCAACTAATTGATCTGTGAACTATTGAGCTTTTTCATGTATTATAAGGTGTACCTTTAGCTTACCATCAGGCGAGGTGAAGTCATATTGACGTGAACAACTTAAAAAAATATTGAAATTAAATGGTACTGATTATTGACTTTCGATAAAAATTTAATAGCAACCCATTTATGTCCCACTGCTGGGCACGGGTCTCCTCTCCTCTAACGAGAGAGCTGAGAGGGTAATATAGGCCTTAATCCACACACGCTGGCCTAATGCGGGTTCGGATCGGTGGATCGGACATGTCCTTAAAATTTCTTCTAGGACATGTGGGTTTCCTCACGATGTTTTCCTTCACCGTCAGCAGATGGTAAATCATGTGATTAGCACATATAAATTCCACAAAGTGAAATTCCCATTGGTGCTGTCCGGCCTGATTCGAACTCGATACCTCCGAGTAGAGGCCGCGTCCTTATCCATTCAGCTACCATCACATATATGCCGACTTTCGATACCCAAACGATTATTAGCAACTATATGCCTACCC
Source organism: Lithosia quadra (assembly GCA_963576445.1). NCBI lineage: Eukaryota > Metazoa > Arthropoda > Insecta > Lepidoptera > Erebidae > Lithosia > Lithosia quadra. The sequence continues at coordinate 2,679,504 of OY754900.1, read as the reverse complement.
CAGAGGGAAAAAAGCGAGAGTAATGTGTCTATGTGTGTATATATATTACAAGTTTTACACAAGTTGTTTGTATGGAACAATAGTCTAACGGGGCCTACCCCTGCACAATCATATCACAGACTTAGCAAGTTGCTGTTTCCGCCGTCCGTCCGCCCCCTCCCTGCCCCCCCACCCGACGTCTGCCCATTTGAATCAATAAACTGCCAACGTTTGTTATGCCTTGATAAGGGATGGGTGTTTATGACTTTTATGTGTCTGGTTTTAGATGTTTATATGGTTTTAAGAACAGTCAAACGGTCTCTAAGGTCCAAGCTAGATAAGTGATTATGATCTGAGTGGGAGTCCACATCATATGTGTATGTATAGGGGAGATGGGAAGGAAGAGTTGGGAGCTCTGGCTACCCTACTTACCGGCGGAGGGAACACGATAAGATGGTTATTATGGGGCGGTATTCTGTAGGGCAGTGGTACTACCCCATTCAGACTGCTCAGTTCGGACGGAACGGGAGATACCGTCGTGTCCTACCTCTTACTATTATGTGATGATGATATTAGTGTTAGGAGTCAATAGTGCACTGTTTTGAACCTGTGACCTCACGATTGTCAATCCGACGTCTTAGCTACTAGACTACTACCACAATCGTACAATTCGTGGCCTTATCACACTTGATCCTCGATAACATTCTAAAGGGTCACAAGTTTAGCAATAAAAGGTATACACACACTGATGCGATAATATAATGTTTCGTTGACCTGCAGCTTTATTTAACCTCACACACACACATGCGCAATAAACACCTGTTTATACACACTCGTGTTTCGATAGATAATACGCACAAACACACAGACTGACTACCGATGTGGCTTGATGATTAATCCCATCAAAATGTTGTTTCTAATTAGTTAAACAGATATGTTTGTTTTGTGTGTAACGGTAGGCATATTTCACGCCTGTATAACTGCGTAATAGGGTAGTTAGAGATGTATTTACACTTATATCGTGCGGAAATCTACAGATACACACCAAGTGCGGCCCGTTATGTCGGACTTCTTCTTCTTCTTCTTCAACCCAGCGCTAATCCTAGTCGCATCCAAAACTTTCATCTCGGAGTCTTGGGTCCGCTTTACCAGTCTTAACTGCGGATTTTGGCTGGACCTCGATATTTTCCGTGAAGCGACTGCCATCTGACCTTCACTGGATCACCATTATGTCGGACTTAAACTGACTAAAACCGCAAGCCTCGGTTCTTCCATTGTGTAAGGTGGGCCCATAACGTATTTCCCTCGGAACCCAGCTGACCCTGGACCATCTTCGTTCCACCAGCTTATCTAAATTGCTTGTCTTAGAAGTGGGTTCATAACTAAAAGAAAACTCTCCCAAAAAGCATACTATAAAATTCAAGATTATTTAGACGATAAATAAGCTTAGAAATGAGCTGTTCACTCAACTATGTTACTCAAACTAATAAATGTATCTAGATCTGGGAAATTATTGTAAATAGATCAAAAAAAAACAGCCCGCTGAGTTTTTTGCCGGAGTCTTGGTCTGGGCCGCGTTTCGAACCGGTGGTGGTCCATTTGCTTCTAGTTTTAAAATGAATATTTTTAATTTTGACGTTTTGTAAATGCCGCATTTAATGGTCTATACAGAATAAATGACTTTTGACCTCGTGATCGTACTGATTATTACTTAACCACTCGGACGGACGCTAATTTAATGTACAAAATTGTAATTAAATATTCATTTATTTGATAATTTATTCAGAAACTATTAGATTTAGATTTCACAACCGTGAAGTATGAGATGAAGTTATTATTATTATTATTATCATCAAAGCACAAATAACAACAACTGTATACTCTAATCTACGGAAGGCCGCGGTAGCCTAGTGGTATGGGTAATGGACTGCTGAGACGAGGTCTCGGGTTCGATCCCAGGTTCACCATGGCACACACCAATGACTTTTCGATGCTTTTCGAAGTTATGTGTGTATTCGCAGGTTTATAAGTGCCCGGTTAATGGCAATAGGCTCGCCACCTATTACATTGGGACCTAAACATAAATTGGCGAAATGTGGGTGCTAGCACCTCTGCCTACCCCTTCGGGGATATAGGCGTGAGTTTAAGTTATGTTATGTTATACTCTAATCAAAACAATATGGCGTCTGTCTGCGCGTGCACAAGCCAGCGCATACCATCTCTTGTTCATATGAATAGTACCTACTTACCTGATATATTTTTTTTCTTTTTTAGGCGAAAAGGCTTAACGGCAATGGAGAGCTGGCCGCCATCAAGGTGATAAAGCTGGAGCCGGGTGATGACTTCGCCATCATCCAGCAGGAGATCCTGATGATGAAGGATTGTCGGCACCCCAACATAGTGGCTTATTACGGTTCCTACCTCCGGAGAGACAAGCTATGGATTTCCATGGAGTACTGTGGAGGGGGGAGCTTGCAGGTATGTGATATAACATAATTATGTATATATATTTTGTTTTAGCTTACCATCAGGCGAGGTGAAGTCATATTGACGTACATCCAATGTAAAAAAAATGTATAACTAGGTGTGCCCGCGACCTCTTTCGCGTGGATTTATTTTTTTATAGTTTTAGTTTTTTGCGGCGGAACCCTTACATTTTTACAAAATTAAAGTAGCTTATTTTATGCCTTGTAATATTATTATCTATCTGCCAACGAAAGTTAAGTCTAAATCGGCCCAGCCGTTCCAGAGATTTCCTCTTTTTATGTCGGTCATGTCAATATGACTTCACCTCGCCTGATGGTAAGCTAAGTCTCAGGTAGGGGGTCCACAATACATACACCGATAGTGCCATATTGGTGGCCCTCAACTTGACGGCCTCATCAAACGCTTTTTCACGCCCAGATTAAAGGACCCGGGACTTTAGGAGGAAGGAAACACATGCACTGGTAAAGAATTCCAAGTCTTTATGGTGCAGCAAAGAAAGGAGGCACCGAATCGCTTTCCTCTTTCAAACACACAGAAAGACAGACGAGATTTTTAATAACTGTGTTAAGGGTGGGTTTATATTGGTATTGTAATGGCCAGGATTCGAACTTCAGACCTCTCAATCGTATAGCCAATTCCTTAACCACTAAGCTATGGACCTCTTAATGGACGCTTGACCTAGCTATTTTATATAGTTGCTTCATATGTGTGTTCATTAATTTCCAGGATATCTACCACGTGACTGGGCCGCTGACGGAATTGCAGATTGCCTACATGTGCCGGGAGACCCTCACAGGTCTTTCGTACTTACACAGTATGGGCAAGATGCATCGGTAAGGCTTTTTTTATACTACTGAGGTGTCAGAGAATCGCCACCTGATGGGAAGTGGTCACCGTGGCCTATGGATGTGTGCAACACCAAGGGCGCCACACTCGCGCTGCTATTCGCTATTTGTTATTCGCCTTTATTCACGTGTATACTCGTAAATCGAAGTGGGGAGGGCTTATTCGTGTATATTTGCTTTATGGATCTGATTAGGAGAAAGGCCAGGTCAAGAGTACCCGGAACCGGCGTGCATGTATGAAAACAATTATGAAAGTTGAAGAAGCGAAAAGCGTGTGTCAAGATCGTAGCAAGTGGAAAGATGTTGTCTCTGCCTACCCCCATGGGAAAAAGGCGTGATTTGTATGTATGTATGTATGTATGTATGTATGTATTTGCTTTATTCGCACGAATATTAGCCTTAGTCACTTTTCTATGACGGATTGTGGAGGGTTTATTCATCTATAAGAATTTCCTCGAATACAATATAGGCGAATAGCGAATAGCAAAGTGTGTATCCACCAATATACAGTAAAACCCGCTTAAGTCGATTTCTCAGGGACCCTACCAAAAACGCGTCTTAAGCGGGAAAGCGTATTATGCGGGATAGGGAAAATACGATTTTTAAAACGATCTATCCCGTTAAAATCAGTGATCTGTAAGCTTTCAGCAATCTTACGTGCTTTCTCGCATATTATGGGGCCACTTATGGGCAGTTTTAAAGCTCGTGCTTGATGAAGCCATTCCACTAAAAAAAATTCCAATTTATCAAACTTTCCTACCTTTTGCTTTTTTCTCTGCACACCTCCCAATCTGTATTTTTCTTTAATTTCTTCTCTATTCTTCTAAATGGTAGGTACATACTTTCAATATCGCAATTTTTTCTTGAAGTGACAATGCCTTTCGCTTAATTGTAGTCATGTTGTCATATTGTAACAAGGGCTCGCGGGCGTATTAAACGGGATGCGAATCGTATTAAGCGTTAAGAAATGTATGAAATATGTCTCCGAGTTGCAGGGCCTGGCGTAAAGTGGCGTATTATGCGAGAAATCGTATTAAGCGTGATCGTCTTAAATGGGTTCTACTGTATTCTCTTCTTCGTGATATAGGGATATCAAAGGTGCTAACATTCTGTTGACTGAGTGCGGGGACGTGAAGCTGGCGGACTTCGGGGTGTCAGCGCAGATCACGGCCACCATTAATAAACGCAAGTCTTTTATTGGCACACCGTATTGGATGGCACCTGAGGTATGTTAGCTCTTTGTTCCTAAAAGCCTTTTCAGCCGACTTTAAAAAAAGATGCTTTTGTATTTTCATTTAGGTCAAGTGCTTAGGTTGGTACTAGGCCACGCGGTGTTTCCGGGCAAAGGCGATGGCTGTGCCTCCCACTGGCCAGGGGAGATTCTGCTACCACAGCAAATGTCAACCGAGGTGGGATTGGCCCTCTAGAGGACCGCTACAGAACTCTCTACGTGCCCCTCTGACTAGCAGAGGGCACAGTGGGGAGCAGGCGGGAGGCGGGCTGGTTCTCCCGAGATCGAAACTGAATTTTGAATATATTTAATTATGAGAATTTATCCTTTGATAATCGAATGTCGTGGTACTATGGTAATAATCTTGTTTCACACTTTGCAGGTAGCAGCGGTAGAACGCAAGGGTGGCTACAACCAGCTCTGTGATATTTGGGCGTGTGGGATCACGGCTATTGGTGAGTTATTGAACTTATTCAGCACAAAATTATATCACTTTGGCGATACGACATGCATCCACCGCCATCTAGCGACAGCAAGTTGCACTAATTCGATACTAATATGTCATCACCGGTCCCGCATTGCGAAAGCGAAATTCTCGTTATACCGTTGGGCTGCGGCCTACCGGGCCAGACCATTGGGAGGTCGGGGTATCCTCCGTTTGTGTTTGATGAACTTTATAGAGACCCCGATCCTCTACACTACTAAAATGACTAATAAGTATATGGATTGATTGGAGGTATTTACCATAATCTGTGAAAGTTTGCAACACAAAGAGGAGCGTGCAATGCAGACCTAAAAATGCAAGTTGAAAAGGTTTAAAGGAATATAGAGGGATTTAGGACTAGATGTAATCTCAAGAAAAGATGGATGGATGATGTGAAAAGTGAAATAGGATATGGCTAAGAAGGGAGTGACGGTGCAGATGACGTCTGATAGGAATGTGTGGAGGAGAATGACATGTTGTGCTACCCACAGAAAAGAGAAGTAAGTAGAAGTGGTAAGTGGGCGTGGCACGCGTGTCACTTGTATGCGTTGCTCCGCAAGCTTCGCATAGTGAGATAGAGCGAGAGAGAGAGATTATCTGAAGTTTTTCTTAAGTCAAAGTTTGTTTGATTCAAAATACGAATCGCCCTAAATTTTTTTTTATCTATAGCAAAGAAATCTCTAACATGAACTAGTAAGGTGTATTTTCGTTTTGCAGTATGCATAATTTAGGCTTATTTGGTATGGAAGATATGCAATGTATTATTAACTGGTTGTATGTGTGAGTTTGGCGACAGCGGTTCCCCTTATGAATAAGTAGTATCACACTTCCATTGTAGTAGGTATTCTTTATTCCGTGGTGCTACCCCGACAAGAAATAAATAAAAACTTTCCCTTATCTAGAGTTAGCAGAACTCCAACCGCCAATGTTCGAGCTGCACCCAATGCGGGTGCTGTTCCTCATGTCCAAGTCGGGGTTCAAACCGCCGCAGCTTAAGGAGCGGGAGCGCTGGTCCGCTGTCTTCCACTCGTTCCTCAAGCTCTCCCTCACGAAGAACCCTAAGAAAAGGCCGACGGCTGACAAATTACTGCAGGTACTACTTTTATACAACAGGGAACTAATCGTAGGCAACACCCATTAGTGTGTGACTATATAATGTTTTGATAAGTAATGGCATGGATCTTTGTAGTACACCTGCGGCACCGAAGGTTCTTCTGGTGGTGCAAGAGTCCGTTTCCACATGTAAAGGGGAGGGTTGTAATATAAAAATTACGTAAAATAGCTAAAATGATACTATACTATGATAGATAAAAATCCATATTATCTATAGTGAAGTTATCAGACGTCCAGAGTCTTTACGAACAAGGTTTAAGTTACTTTTTTAAAATAAGCGGATTTATAGTGACGAATAGCTTCTTTCTAAAATCTATAATTTTATTTTCTTTATTTCAGCACGCGTTCTTCCAACAAGACATGAGTAAAAGACTTGCGATAGAATTGTTGCACAAGTATTCCAACCCGCCGACGCATTGTAACAACCTGGAAGACGAAGATGGGGTGAGTTCCATAAGTTCACACTGCATAAGTGCATGATTCGAACGTATTTTTCCTTTTTTTTTCTACTGTACTAATGAATATAGAAAATAAACAGACAAACTACCTTATTGTAAGTAGTAACGTGGCCTGTTGTTGTAATAAAAGTATTATAAATGGCTGGACCAAGTTTTGAGCCCTGTGGTACTCCAACCTGGATTTAGTTGAATTTTGTTATAGCTTTGTCTTCTTGTATAATAATTTTAATTAATTAGTTAGTAAATCTCATTTGAAACTCCTTCCTAACAAACTTACTTACCGTAAAACATGTATAGTAGATATAATATGATTTTATATATCAGTATTATATGCTATACTGTATCAAATGCTTGTTATAAGTTACGCAACGAACAAATATTCATTTTTTATTCTTTATTTCTCATTTCTCTCAGGAATATGAGTGAACTTAGTGCGTAATACCACCACTTTTTTATACTTCTAAATCTAGATAATATTTCATCTCAGGGTATCACCAACGTGCCGCAACGCATTGCCTCCAAACACACAGGCCGAGGCGGGCGGCGAGTTCTTGCAGAGCAAGCCCAACTATCCCAATCTCGGTCCAGCAATCATGTACGGCCGCGGAGCCTGCTGGCTGATATGGCAGTGCCGGCGACCCCTCGCCCACACTCCTTACTCCACGAGGACGCAGGCCAGGCCGCCCGTGCGAGAGGCCTGACGGGCGAAGGCCGGGAGCCCTGCCGTCGTTCAGGAGTGTACGATGACTCGCCTATTGTGGATCTGGATGCTGATGATGACCTGAGTGTGCGGTCCATGCCGAAGGTTATAAATTTCAATGCGGAAGTCAATAGGAGCTGTGATGGGGATACTATTAAGAGAAATAGTAAGTTTTTTTTACGATTTTTACACAAATCTAAAAAGAGAATAAATCTTAGAGGGATTTGCTGATAGCCGTTAAAGATTTACTATCCACTTTTATTGCTTATGATAGAGAATACATACACGTATACGTATCTTTATGTCGTTCCTTTTGAGGTAGGCAGAGACCACACCAGAAGAACTTCCTCTTCTGTCATTCATTAAACCTTTCATGCAAACCCGCCGGTTTCGAGTGCTTTTCGCCTGCCCTTTTGTCAATCATCAATGCCCATCAATTTTATCAGCACATGTTCTACAAAGTTTACAAGATGAAGATATTCTCGTTAAAGAAAATTATCATAAAAATGAATGAATGAAATAATTCTAACAATTTTTTTCTTTTTTAGTGTACCATAGACAATCTAGTGAAGATTGGAGCGTAGCTTCGTTGATGAGTTGTCCGAAACACAACCCGCACACGCAAGATCTATCCATAGACACGATGCCCGCCAGCGAAAAGTATGTAACCCAACAATATTATATAATTTATTTTTATTTTATTTATTTTTTTGCTTTTTTTATTATACGTTTATATATTATGTTATAGCAAGTGGTGTCGGGTGATCACTGGTGATGATATATTGAAAATGAGTTTGAGGTATTTTGAAATGATTTGAAAAATAATTTGAAAATTTTAGTTTTTTTTTTCGTTACGTTCTACTAACAGATAGGATTTTCAAGTGTGCTGACTAATTTATGGTGGAGGTTAATTTTTTTTTAAATAATAGTTTATTACAAAAATATAAGTTTTTCTTTCATAATTGTTGTGTGAATGCACAATATGTTAGCATAGACACACTTTTGATTATGCGCATGAGTTTGAGTGATGAATTTTGTAAGCTTTCAAGGTTTGTCTATGGGTTTCGCCCATAGATTAAGCCGTTCAGGTAAAGTATTATGGTCAAAATCGATGTGTTTGACGCTGTGTTGCCTTCGGTGTGATTTTTATGGCAAATATACAGTATTAAGGTCTAAATTTGTCTGAAATACTTTAGTAGTTTAAGGTTTTTTCTTCATTAATATTAAAAGAATACATTTAGCAAAATTAGACCTTAACTCTGTCGAATTAGGGCACATAATCCAATCGTCAAGTATGAGTTCGTCTATGTTACATTACCGTGAATGCTTTTATGCATCAATCGTTAAAAAACACATGGACACAGTAAAAAAAAAGTGAGCCATAAGACAAGAAAAATATGTGTTTTGTTTTAATTATAATGATGGGTTCGAATCCCATCAAAGCTATATTTCATTGAGCGAACAAATTGGAACAATATTCGTTCTGATAAACGACAACTTAGGACACTTTCAAATTTGTCGCAAGACAGCCCCAAATCGTTACATACTACCTTTTCACCTAATGGCATCTCAAGTCTGCCGTAAAATGCCGCACAATTTTTTTTATACCACTTAGGTGGCAGACAAGCACACGGCCCAGCTTGTGTTCGTGGTTCGCTGTTATTAAAACAGTTTAACATAACTCACCTCAATTGACATGTACAATTACATAGTATGGCATAGAGTTAATAATGATTAGAAGAGGAAACACATTGAGAGACAGAATTGGAGATTTTTCTTCATCTCTTTCTAACGCGCGTAAAGTTATCTTGCTATTTCTTTAAATCGTACTTATTCTGTGGTTAATAAAGTAGTTGAAGATTTAAGGTGTCATAGTGAGATATTTGGAAAAATAGATAAATGAGACGGTGATTTTTTTACCCTGCTATAGAGCCCTTTTTACGTGCGCAAATCCCCACGAATACCATCCCTGCAGGCAGCGAGGGCAGTTATGTCGGAATTGAATTGCGTAAAATAGCACGCCGTCTCGGGTCTTCAAATACCAGGGTGTAAGGTGAATCAAAAGGAATTTCCACCGCACCCTGGCCGCTGTAGACCCTCAAAATGGTTTTGTACATGGACTATGCATAAATTTTGGAGCATTTTCAATAAGGAATATAAGTTACTTTGCTCTAAATTAGACTTTTAAAATTTCAAATATGAAAACTTATTTTGACGCCGACTGTATCATACACATTTGCTCAAAAAATCTTTTTTAAATTTGATGATGATTAGACACTGACTAGCATGCAATGATTGCAGTAATTCCCGTAATATCATAAAGCGCAAAAGTTAGTAAATATTTCTTTCTCTCTTTCTCTCTCCCTTGTTCTGTCTCTCAACTCTTCTAATCTATTTAAAACAAATCTACGGGCTGTGACCCAAAACAGTAAGTATTGCCAGGCTATTATTTGTTGTCTTTCTTGTTTTAGGAGCCTCTTGCAATATATTGACGAAGAATTAATGCTCAGGTAACAAGAGGTTTACGAATGCATGATATATTATATATTATGTGTTTTTGTATCTATATAGCTTGGGTGGTTGTTCGGAATTATATACTATTGGTTTTAAATTATCTATATTTGATAAAATCATAAAGTTTTACGGTCATGTCTTAATAGACAAAAATTCAAAATGTCACAATAGATAAAAAAAAGAAAAACATCATTCATCATTCTCTGAACCTTTTTCCCAATTCAGTTGGGGTCGGCTTTCCAGTCTAACTGTGATGCGGTTGAACTTCGATATTTTCCGTGGAGCGACTGCCATGTGACCTCCACAACCAATGGTCATTATGACCAATGGCGATATCGAAGTTCCAATTTAGACACTAATAAACCTGCACATAACTTCGAAAAGCATCGAAAAGTCATTGGTGTGTGCCATAGTGAACCTGGGATCGAACCCGATACCTCGTCTCAGCAGTCCATTACCCAAACCACTAGGCTACTGAAAAAAGAAAAACAATAGATAGATAATTATCGCATTGATATAATGTCATAGTGATAATTTTGAGTAAGTTACAGCAGAGATATGCCATAGTTGTAAATATATTCCTTCTTAAAATACTATAAATTTTGATCGACAAAAGAAAACGTGTAGGAAACCTATGACCAGTCCCTTTCTAGGTATTTCTTCTAATACACTGACCAACTGAACTATCTGGACACGTCCTGTGTATTCGAAATTGTCCTATAGGTACATACGTTCAGCACACTAATAGCTTCAAAGTTTTCTTAAAATAATAATTATCTGTATATACTTCTTTCATGAGGCCGTCAAGTTGAGGACCACCATTTATGCCACTGTTGGTGTATGTAATGGGGACCCCCTTCCTGAGACTTTACTTTTAGCTAACCATCAGGCGAGGTGAAGTCATATTGACGTGACCGATATAAAAAAAATACGTGACATCGACATTGTTTAACTAGAAAAACTTTAGCATACTTCAGTATATTAAAAATACAGTCGAATTGAAAACCTTTTTTGAAGTCGGTTAAAAAGTTGTGCGCCGACCCCAGATAATTGGGATAAGGGCAAGTAGATGATGATGACTTGAGTGTATTAAAAAGGCTGGACAAACGTCACATGTTTATTTAAAATCATGCTAAAACCTTGAGTTTTTAATTGCAAAATAGGTTCTAATTATTCTTTACCCAATGTATCAGTGTACACATAGGCTTTAAAACAATCTATGTACTATTTTTAACAGACGGACATAGAAACGAGTAAGCGTTAGTAGTTAGGTACACCAGATCACTCTGGTAAAAGAATAGGGCCCACACCACATGCTATAAGATCTTAAGGATGGTTTATAATATCGTAGAATTGACATCGAAAATTAAAACTTACATAAAAATATATTCCGAACAACTATAGTTAGCATAGCTGTTGAAATATGTATATGTATGTGTGTAGATAATTTGTTAATAATAGTTTGTTGAACATAATTTTGGCAATAATAAAAGAAAATACTGGCATTTTACAGACTTTTAAAACGAAATTTAAAATACTTTTCACTAGTGATGTCCATTGTGCGACGGCTAGCGTTTATCGATAGTGAATCGTACAGTATCGATAGCATAGATACTCATTTACTTCTAATCGATAACCTTATCGATACCTTAACTGATTTTCAAAATTTCTGGCATCTATCGTGAGAATATCGAGTCCAGCCACATCACTTTTCAATCTGATTAGAACATACTTAATTATAGTTTTTTTAAGATTAAATTCATATTTATTCTCAATATGTGATCAGATGCACAAAAATAACAAAAAATGTTAACAAACTTTACACAACAACTACTAATAATATTAAATAATAAAGCACAATCCAAGATTTTCTAGTCCCTTTGTATCAATCAATCCCTTTGTATCAATTAATAGAATATTGCAATATACTACTGTATATAGGACTCGCGCAATGTACGCCATAGCATTCACTATAATATTTATATTGAATTTATCAATATCAAGAAGCACGGGCATGACCGCTTGATGCGTTATGTTACTTAAAAGTCTGTAAAGTTCAAAAAATTAAAGAAAAAAAAGTATCTGTAAGCAATTGGCAGTTTTAATTGCTTAGAAGGTAGACGTAGCATGAAGCATGTATTGAAATGAAATACCCGCAGCTTTAATGCTTAAAATAAAACATAAATAAATAAAAACAAAAAATCCATGTCCTTTAAACGAAGGTTATAAACTTAAATCCTCACAGTATTTGAATAAATCCCACCAGCACCACTTGTTATTTAACACCATAAACTATAAGTTAAAATGCTTGTCTCAGTACCTTATAATATTATCCACATTTGTGTCTAACCGCACTCGAAAGGCTTCGGATACTCTAACAGCACTGCGATTCCAAAAAAAAAATTACTAAAACTGTTACCAAATATCTACCAAAATCTACCAATATTACCTTTTTTTTCCAGGGCAACTCTACCTCTAACCGCCGACACTGTAGCAATGACGCAAGCCAACAACTCAGCACTCTCGATCCACGACCAACATCTATCCCAATGTATACAATTAAAACAAAATTTCCTCAATAATTCTACCACGAATATCTACCAAAATTTGGCTTCGAATTTCCAAAGTCCTATCGGTGCTTCTAGAATATCTATCGACGATCCTTTGTGTCGGAAAATAGGTGAAGATATCCTATACGTAGATCAACAAGAAAATGAACATGTAGTAGGTACGCCCCAAAGAAATATTAACTGCGAATGTGGATTATGCCCAAAACCGGAACCCAGAGACAATAACACTTTAAGTGATCTACAAAGATCTGTGGCGCAATGTTCGTGTGATGTGTGCAATTCGAACGGAGACATACTTAGCTATTACAGAAATTGTTCAAATCAAAACACTGATTCGGGAATAGTTTATTGTGAACATTGTAAAAAGCAGAAGATATCCGTTTCTAACTTTAGAGCGTTACAAATAGCAAACAGATTACGAATATCCGAAGATGATAAATTACAAAATGGTGGCACGTCAGACGATGATCTCTGTAGGAAAATCGATATAAGTATGAATATGGAAGAAAAATATGAACATAGAAAAAAACATAACAGGCATAACTCTGATTCTGTCACTGCTGGCATTGATTTAAGTCAGTTTTGCCAATGTGAGTTGGAAGTTAAGAGAAAAACGTCTTCTGTTGACGAAATATTCAAAATGGTGGATGAGAATGGACGGGATGTCAAAACGGAAGCCATAGACGAAGAGAGTAAGACTAGTCAGAGACAAAGAAGTTTATCTGATAGTCAGAGGGATAAAGCCAAAGTTGATAATAAAGGTACGTCTTCTTGGTAACGTATTAATGCTTTTAAAAGTATCATGTATTATAAATGAAATAGTGTCATTCATTTTACTGCAATAATTTTACTTAAATATTCAAAATGAGATTAAATAAGGGTAATTTGAAAAATAATTATCCTTACACAATATGTTATACTTGGCCTTTAGAAGTTGTTAATCAATTAGCCTATTGCAGACAATTGCTGGACATAGGCCTCTCCCAATATACTTATAGCATCCTTCGCTTCTCGCATCCAGACTATCCCAGCTACTTTTTCCAGGTCTTCCATCCATCTGTCTGGTGTATCTTACCTTTAGATCTTAAGCTAATGCATATTTATTTGGACCTCATGTGAATTTTTTACTAAGTGTATTTTGTTTATATCCCAGTTGCAGTGGAAGTGGGCAACGTGGGCGTGCCCCCTGTCCCACCAAGAAGGTCTCGGTCAAGACGCGCGCATAGCCCCGCCAGAGCCGCTCCCAACGGCTTGCCTCCCACGCCCAAAGTGCATATGGGAGCATGCTTCTCGAAGGTTAGTTGTGATTTTTTTTAAACCACTTACGTGGCAGAGGAGCATATGGTCTACCAGATGGGGAACGGTCACTGTGGTCTATGGTCGTGTCTCACACTGCCGACCCTGTAAAAAGAAGAACTCCATATTGTAGACGCACAGGGAAAACCACAGCAGGCCGGGCGATCATTCCACACAGCCTAAACGTGCGCCAAATACAATTGTCAACTTTAAAAAATACAGAGAAGAATTGAGATCAGAAATTTTTAATATTGAATCGTGATTTTGCAGGTATTTAATGGATGTCCACTAAGGATCAATTGTACAGCCTCATGGATACATCCAGACACGAGAGATCAGCATTTATTGATTGGTAAGTAATATACAAATGAAATGTGTGACTTAACCAAAGTTTTGTGCGCTATTGAAGCTAGTTTAGTCGATTGGAAACTAATATATTCGATCGTATCCTGTTTTGCAGGCGCAGAAGAAGGCATCTACACATTGAACCTGAACGAACTACATGAAACTGCGATGGATCAGTTATGTCCACGACGAACTATATGGTTGCACGTCATCAAAGATGTGCTCATGTCCCTTTCTGGTAAGGAGTTATTAATTACATTTGATAATTAAGTATATTACTCAATCTAAGATGAATTTACTAAAGCATTTGACTCTGTAAACATTAGGTTAAATGCTTACACTTTGTTTTGCTGAAATTTACAACAACTCGTTTTAAGACTTTAAATTAAAGAACACAGAATAATTAGCTATTAAAAAAATATCATTGAAGCAAATATGCCACAATATTAATGTGGGGTCTCACAAGGCTTCACACGTGGTCCCTGTATAAAAAGCTTCAATCTAAGATGAATTTACTAAAGCATTTGACTCTGTAAACATTAAGTTAAATGCTTACACTTTATTTTGCTGAAATTTACAACAACTCGTTTTAAGACTTTAAATTAAAGAACACAGAATAATTAGCTATTAAAAAATTATCATTGAAGCAAATATGCCACAATATTAATGTGGGGTCTCACAAGGCTTCACACGTGGTCCCTGTATAAAAAGCTTCAATCTAAGATAAATTTACTAAAGCATTTGACTGTGTTAACCATAGGTTACGTGCTATCACTGGGCATTATACCCAACTTTAGGAAAAAATTGTTATGCCTATGACTTTAAAGATATTAGAATACACACCAGCTGTTAAAAAAAAATAACATAGACCATAGAGAATGTAAATTAATAAGGGGTCTCACAAGGGACAACACTTGGTCCCTTACATTTTATAATTAGAAAATATATTATACTTATTATTGTCCGCAGGAAAAACTCCTTCATTATACAGGCACGAGTTGTTAGCGCTACTTGGTAGCTCGCGTGGTGGAAGGTCTCTAAGGGTATTACCGCCTCGTTTACTACCTAGAAGATTCGCACTCACCACTAGAGTACCGGATACGAGAGGTAATTGAAGCATTTCATCAGCATTACTATCTGCCTGCCCTTGTCCCAATTATTTGGGATCAGTATTTAACATACTTTTCCTTTATCGTCGAGTTTCGATAGTAATATACTACTGCTACTACTACTACTACTACTACTACTACTACTACTACTACTACTACTACTACTACTACTACTACTACTACTACTACTACTACTACTACTAAGTTAGATGCTGTACACTATACTTGTTTCTATGTATCAAACAAGTATAGTTTACGGCATCTAACTAGGCATTTGGAGTAGTGCGGCCCACACTACTCCAAAATCTTGCCAAGTTAGATGCCGTGCACTCACAGAACATTAAAAAACCATAGAAGTAGTAATTAAGTAAAAATACAAAGGAATAGCTGTCGCCAAAAAATACACTCACACAGACTTATAGGACGTCTTATTGGTTGCATACATTTTACCTTAAAATATAAGAAGAGCAGAACTACACACCTTATTTTACTGAAAATGAATTTAAAGTACGTTTTGACAAGGTATAAACTTCAATGATGCTTACAGAGTACCATCAAATCTGCCCCCATTTTAAAGTAATATACAACAAAATTATGTTTAAGCCACGTTGGAATAGAGCACACATTTATTTATCCCAATAATACCCCATCTAGCGGTCAATAGCAAAATCAATGTACATTATAGTTTTGCTTTTCACCAATAGATGTCTAAAATTGTATTGTATTGCAAATCAGTCCTTAAATATAACAATGGTAAGGATGAAATTAACTTAACTCAAAATACGGAAACCACATTCTGTCGTACATTTTTCACAAACTTACCTAAAATGATAATTTTGACAGCTCTAAGTAGTGTACCCCATATAGTATAATCGAAAATGAATCTAATCGATTTTCGATTATCGTTCCCGTAGAATATGGAATCGATAGTTATAAAAACACAAAAGCATTTATTTTTTTATTATTTTAGGTAACTTATTTCAGAATGATAAAAGAGAAGTTTTATGGTACCTACCGTAATTATGTCTTGCATTATACTTAGCCACTTTTATTATTATATTATATTATTATTAGCTATAATACAAAAAATTGTAGTAGATAAGTACTTAAAAATTTCAATAAATTAATTTAAGTTCGATTCATTCGATTCCTATGTGTCATAGTCAATTGTGCTGAATTCTTGCAAGACGCTTCACTATGAAAAGTGGGCGGTACTTGTCAATGTGCTACGATAATTTTAGAGGTATTATTTTGTATATAAAAATACGATACTTCATAGACGTGAACTGTCAAAATTATCATTTAGCATCCTGAATTGGACAGGTATAGAAACTTCTAGAATATTGAAGTAAATATTTCGTGAAAACTTATAGGAAAATAAACCTTAAAATCAATCGCATAAACTTGTTTTTTGATTATTTTAGCCTGCGTTGTGCACATACACAAGTGTATATGTGTGAGGTAAATGCAATTACACTTAGGTTTTTGGCGACACAAACACGCCCCCATACGATTTCTAGTCCTAAGGATTTTTCTTTGTTCTGTGCGTGCACTATAGTTGGGGTATAATATATTATGTATATATATATGTGTGTATGTGTGTCTGCCAGGTTGCACGCGGTGCGCGGTGGCGCGCAACCCCTACAACGGTTACAAGTACCTGTGCGGCGCCACGCCGGCGGGCCTGTTCCTCATGCAGTGGTACGACCCGCTGCGCAAGTTCATGCTGCTCAAGGTACGCAGCTTCTACATCCCCCCCCACCCCCCCTCCCCGCCACAACTCGTGGTGCACCTAGCCGGACTATGGGGACAGATGCAGACTAACACCTATGTGGACTATGTACACTAACGTTGACCCGTGGTACAACTGGGTGGACTATAAACCCTGACGTAGACCTCTGGTACAACTAAGTGGACTACGAATATTGACGCAGACCCGTGGTACACCTTGGTGGATCACGAAGACTGACATGGACCCGTGGTACTACTGGGTGGACTTTAAATCCTGACGTAGACCTCTGGTACAACTAGGTGGACTACGAATATTGATACATAACATTGTCGCAGGTCCGTAGCACACCTAAGTGCACTATAAACCCTCACGCAGACTCGTGGCACAACTGAGTACACTACGAACATTGACGCAGACCTGTAATACAGGATGCTAAACTTTGAAAGGTGTTCACCTACCATTTAACCATGAGCCCCCCCATTAACCGGTAATGTATGACTTTGACAGAACATAGAATGCACGCTGCCATCTCCCCTGCTGGTGTTCGAGCTGATCATCACCCCTGAGCTGGAGTACCCGCTGCTCTGCGTGGGCGCCACCAGGAAACCCATGAGGCTGAACCTGCTCAATATCAACTCTGGTGAGTCTCATCACACAGATCTGCCGAAGGTTCGGATGTATGGGGATGTATTTATCTCCAAACACCCCCTAAATTCACCCTCTCCAGGGTTTCGCGCTGCCGACCCTGCAGGGGGGTTGAGAAATTTAACGTAACATATGTGTTAAACAACGACCCTGGTGTTCTACACGTCCATAAGCCATGATGACCGCTTCCCATCAGGTAGGCCGTGTTCTGGTCTGGCACCTGAGTGATATTAAAAAAAAACAAAATAATTAAAATTACCTCCGTCGCCTGCGAGAACGGTTATGTGGAACTAGAACTGGCTGAAACCGAAAGTCGTCGTAAGTCTTCTGACGCCAAGGCGTAATATGGCCTATAAGGTCCAATTGGGGGGGGGGGGGGGAGCTTCCATCAGAGCTTTGTCTATCAATCAACAAGTGTACCAACTCGCAGATGAAGAAAATGGCAGAATAATTTCTACTCACTACGGGCATTGAAATGATTTCTTAGGTTTCAAATTCTAAGGACTCCATCCGCTTCGTACAACCCAATCAGGGCCCCGATTCACTAAAATTAGGTTTTGAAAACGTGTGTTTTCAAAGTTTGCGAAAGCTTATAAAATTACAATTCCTTAATCCTCCTATAGTCCCGGGGCCTTTAAGCGGGGCGTGAAAAAGCATTTGATGAGGCCGTCAAGCTGAGGGCCGCCACTGTAACACTACCGGTGTATGTGATGGTGACCCCAGTCCTGAGACTTTGCCTTTAGCTTACCATCAGGCGAGGAAGTCATTTTGACGTGTCCTATATAAAAAAAAATATTACAAACGAATCAAACTATGAGTGATTTTGAAGATGAACTAAAGACTTGAACCTGAGATCTGGCTTGAAATATATGTGTTAACAAATTGTCATGTCCGTCCAGGCGCCACGTGGTTCCACTCGGACGAGCTGGAGGTGTGCGTGGGGGGCTCCAACACGGTGATCCCGCGGCCCGAGCGGCTCCACACGCTGCGGGCTGTGCACCAACTCAACAAGGACTCGGTCAGTATACACAGCTTGCTCTTTCCTTCTGTGGCATGTTGCAGATAAGTATACCTATACTCTGTCTAATGTAGGATGATAATGACAGTTCATGTCTATAAAGTATAATTTTTTTCTACAAAATCAAACCCCTAAAATTATTGTATTACATAGACAAGCCCCGCCCACTTGTCATAGTGAAGCGTCTTGCAAGAATATAGCACAATTGACTATACACAAATGAATCGAATTTAAAATAATTTATTGAAATTATTAAGTACTTATACTTACATTTTTAATTTTGTATATTATGTGCAATGATCATCTACTTTTGATGCTGACGGTACCGTGGTATCCCCAGGTGTTGCTGTGCCACGAGAACGTAGTGGATATCATCCCAGTGCTGGCGGGCGAAGCGCGGAGGGCAGAGCCCGAGCGGCGGCGCGCCAAAATGCAGACACGGATACAGTTCGACTTCAGCATCGACAGCATACGTGAGTTACATGCCACTACTGGCGACATCTAGCGCACGACGGCTTAACTATGTCGGAATTTCTTTAACTGACAGTCTACAACGACATCTAGTGAGACCGCGATGAACTAAAACGGAACTAACGATCCTGCATCGCGCAATTATAGTTCTCATGTTTACCATTTAATAAACTAGAAGTCGTGTCAAAATCGTAGCGTGTAGTTCAGAGCGGTCACCAACAGCCCTGAACTTCATGCTTCGATTTTTACCCGACTGCCGAAGAAAGGAGGGTAATGTTTTTCAAGACTATGTATGTATGTCCATTTCTTTGGCACGGCCTACAGCCTAAACAGCTTGACGGATTTTGACATGCGAGGTATCATTTGATTCGTCGTGATTGTGTGAGTGACACCAAGAATATTAAAGTTCCTGGAAAATTTTGATTTTCCAGGAATTTCACACTCACACAAGACTTTTTAAGGCTCCAACTACCCGTAACGACTGCCATAGATGTTTGTATGGCAACCGGGACCGACGGCTTAACGTGCTCTCCGAGGCACGACAAGCTATATGGTTATAACATCACAATTTATTGTTGGCAGTATGTCTAGCGGACTCCGTACTGGCGTTCCACCGGCACGGCGTACAGGGGAGGTCGCTCCGTAACGCGGAGGTGACGCAGGAGATCACCGACCAGTCGCGCTCCTACAGGCTCCTTCCTCACGACAAGTACGTACTAACTGCTCCTACCACTTAATTAATAATAACGATATAATTTGATAGTAATTTATATACGGCACGTAACTTGGCCAGGTTTTGGAGTAGTGGGGGTAAGTTCGCGCATCGTGCACTTTGAGCCAATCAAATGATTCAAAGTACGAACGAACGGAACGTTGATTCGCTACAAGACGTTCGGAGACATATGATTGGTCCGTCAAGTGACCAATCATATGTCCGCGACGGCGCAACCGCGTCTCCCGCGACCAGCTCATACCTCAAAGGGGACCTAAAAATCGACCTTTGCGCATATGACGCGTCTGGCCAATTTACCTTAATGAAAATGCTCTGATCTACTTAGTTACTTACTTACTTACTTCAAAATAAATATAAATCACCGAAATGTATGTACGCGCATAACTTTTGAACGACTGGAACGATTGGATAATTCTTTGTATTGTGTGTTTATTATTGTCAGAACAAGGTTTGTATGAAAGAATATTTTTTGAAATTCCACGGGTATGGTGCTATAATTACACCGGGACGAAACCAGGATGCGCATACTGCGCAGCTAGTTATGAATAATCAATTGTCAATTACTTTTGGTTGTAGAGCGAAAGGTAGACCCAGTTAGAGGTAAGAGAACTAAGTAATATACACTATTCATTAGACGGTTTTTTTCCAGGGTGGTAGTCCTAGAATCGCACACGCTACAAAACAACACGCTAACGAGCGAAGACGGGAACGATCTCTATATATTAGCGGGTCACGAAGCCTCTTACTGAACGCGCAACAACTGGGCACCGAACCCCAGTACTCCACAGTCCAAGTACGGTGTTATAAGAAGTACTTGGCTGTTAATGAACACTTATGGAAAAAAATATGGTATTATGTTTGATTCGTCAAGCAATTGTTATGTCTTCCTGATGATAGAAAAAAGTTTTACAATCGTGTCGATAGATGGCGTTATCTAACATAATAGAATTCACTATTAGAGATCGCGCTAAACTCTATGACCGCTCTGAACTTGCGCTTTGATTTTTTGATAATTTCTGATTGTCATAATGGTTTTTAAACGCTAATAAAAATAATAGATGAATTGTCTATTAAAAACTAATATTGTGCTCATTTATATCTTATATCATGCGCAAGTTTCGATTCTGTCTGTAGACAAAGTTCTATTCTGTTAGTAGAATAGCTATTTCGACTTTTCTGCTGGCGTTATAACTAATAGAATCGGACTTTGTCTAGCCCCTCTCGATTAAAAATCACACAAGATTTGAGAATACTAACTTTGAGATTTTGTAGAGGCAGCTAGTGGCATTAAATATGAAAACTCTTCGTCATCTTGGGTTATATATCCAGAGGCCCGATTCGGTAAAATTACGTTTTTAAAACGTGTGATTTCAACACTCGCGCAAACTTAAAACGGGAAATTTTGAAAACGTAATTCAAAATGAATCAAAATATGAGTGATACGGTTTAATAACCTCACAAAAACGTGGTAGGTTTTTTTTTGACGCAACGGGAAATTGACGCTTTTTTGTCATTTTTCTTTTTTAATGGAATTGAATAGGTACCATCATTTGATATCGAAATCTGTCGTTACGTCCTCATTGAGGTGGTGCAACGAATTATCTACTGAAAATAATATCAATACACTGTTAATCTGGATCGTTTTCGATCCTACGGCGCCAACCAAATTAAAATGATGTTTTTGGAGTTCCTTCTAATAAGAAATTCCCAAATTGTAATAATGGAAATTAATCCTAGTCGTGTCGCGCTATTTATGGAAATGAGTCTTAATTGGATGTAAAAGAGCCCGGATCGTAGCACGCTAGGTATTTAAATTAATACTGATCGTGTTATACACAGTTATGGAAATGATTCGTGATCGTGTCACGCTAGGTAGGTAAAATAGCGCGGTCCTAGTCGTGAGTGCGTTAGGTATTTAAAAGAATATTGATCGTGTCACGCTAGATATTTATGGGGGTCGTAATCACGCTAGGTATCCAACTGATCATCTTACGCTATATAGTCAAGATGAGTCTTACTCGTATTACACTAGGTATGTAAACAGGCCCTGACCGTGTCACGCTAGGTATGTAAACGGAGCTTGAACGTGTCACGCTAGGTATGTAAACGGAGCTTGAACGTGTCACGCTTGGTACGCGAATAGTTCTGATTATGTCACGCTAGTATGTTAAGTCCGGTTTAGGATCATACGCATTTGTTGGACTAACGCACGTATTGTATCCGGCGTCAATTTTCTATAATTTTTCGTTAACGATGACGTGAAAATGTAGAAAATTATACGCTATAAAAAAAAAGTCTTCCGAATTTAAAACACCATACTTATATTAAGCCTCGCGTTGATTGATTATATTCTTGAAAATATGTATCTAAAAGGAGTGTAAAACTATAAAATCATACTACCAATTTATAAACGCTATAACCGTGAACTACGAATGATGGCAACACCAGAACTGGGCTGTAGACAATGTGACATAAGTGATATTCTATAATGAAGTCGCTTCGAACGAACATTAAAAAGTCCAAAATGTAAGGGAGTGACATTATTAAATAATGTCACTCCGTGTCACGTGTAACAAATTTTGTAACACGTTACATGTCGACAAATAATGTAACACCCATACATTTCGGACTTTTCAATAATCACTTCGAAGAGATTCCTGTAGTAAAATATCACTTAATCTACAGGTCTTTGGGGGCTAACATGAATAGAATAGCATTAAAAAGTTTAAAGCCCGCGTTATAATGATATCGTTTAAGAATGTATGCGCATCTCGTACTTTTGGATCTAATTATATCAAAAATCTCATGGATATACAAAATTTAATACAATACATTTTTAGTCATAGTCACATCCCTAAATGCGAGACCGAAGACTAAAAATTAAAATCGCGTTTGTCTCATTCAACTGTAATGAACTTTTCTTATATCCAATCCCCTTCATTTGTTTAGTATTCAAACATCTTTTACCAAGATTACCTATTAAAATTTTTCTAAATTTAACACTTGTTAGAAAGTTTTGTAAAAGTACATCTTTTTAAGGTTATAAAAGTTTCTACCAATTGGTAAATTTCACAGAAATCGTAAAGCTGGCAACTCTGCAGGTTATCCGTCAAAGTTGCCAGTCAAATATTAGCCAGCTCTACCATACCAAGTGCTATGCCAAATAGTTTGACATTTCGCTTGACCCAATCGTGTTATATTTAATAAAACGGGCTTATTACATGTTAGTACATTAATTAAAATCCCGATATCACTGCCATTTTAGTATATCATTCCAAAAAGCAATAAGTTTGATTAGCAAACGTTTATATAAATAAAGTAATGTGTAACCTCATAATGTTAGTTATCAACGAAATGAAAAAATACCTCATTTTGATGACTAGATTCTTAAAATATTGACGTCTTAGTTTAAGAACGGATTACGGCTGCGTAGAAATTCCAAAAGCAATGTTTACAACTACAACCGTCATTTAGTATTCACAGCGGTTGTGGGACAGTCTCCAAACCCGAGCAATAATGACAGGAATATAGGCTGTCAAAATGTCCCTAAAAATGTATTTGACACATGTCAAAATGGATAAAAGTAAATCTTTTAATATTACACTTTAATTTTGTTACGGATAAGAGGGTAGATCGCTAATGAAACGGTGGCGGGAGCAGACACGCACGTGTTAACTAGCGTGAATGAACATGGACTGTGCAATCGCAGTCCCTCTACTAAGTGATAAATTTTAGCTTGAAAAAGGTAAATGGAGCCGCTAGTCCTGTGTTGCACACATTTTAAGTAATTCTGTATGTTCGTTGGTAGAAATCTTAATATTAACATGGCAGCTACTGCTATATTGTTAGAGATTTCGCTTCACTTATATAAGATTAATGTGAATTGATCGCTAAGAGTGGGCTAGCTCTGGCAATTTGTGCGAATATTATTGAAATGGAAAATTTATACGAATGCGGCTTGTTGTCTACATAATAACAGCAAATTTGTAGCATTTTATTTTAGATACAATTGCAGCTCAGCAAATTTTGATACTTGTCAAAACTGTCAAAATGAGGAGCGCGCCAATCAGCGTTTCCAGCTACAATGTGCTGGGCTGTGATTTGACATGAACCGAATATATCGATAGATGTATATTGTTTTTAATATCTAACAGCTATTAAAATATAATTTAATATGCAAGGTGATGTCTTCTGTACCAATTAAGGTTTTAATTAATCTGTGACAAGTAGAACTGTTATTTTATTAATGATATAATTGTCACACAACATTAAAACGGCAGTCTTATGTTAAAATGGCGATTGTTTTTTTGTTGTTGCTCAAAGATAAGTTAAAAACTTATTTGATATACTTCGGCATATTTTAACCTTAAAATGAGAATTAACAGACCTTTTACTCACTATATTTTAAATATAAATAGTAAACTTTATTTATTCATTGTTTAATATTTACATCGCAACATGTGATTTAACGTGTAACGAAAATTTATTAAAAGACAATTATTTTTACAAAATAATTTTAACATAGAAATTTTGTGAACGAACGCTTGTGTATTTTTATTTCATTTTTTTTTGTAAATATAATAATTATTCCAGTTAGTTTTAGTACAATTGTATAATACCTTTAGCCATAGATAATGTAATTTTTTTAATGCCGATTTTGACAGTTAAAATATGAGTTCACTGGGAGTTAGGAAAATGTATTTTAAAAATGTTTATTTTAACTTGTAGTTGGACTTTATTCTTATACCTCTTTCAAATGCTACTGTAGAAATCAGTTGTTCGACTGATGGATTTTTTAAATACCCAACTATTAGACTAATTCGTGTAAACACCAATTTAAAAGTCCACTAGCTTGTTAAAGAAATTTGATTTAGTCCCTACTAAAATATTATAATTTACCCAGTCTTGAGCTGTGTTACATTTTACTTGTGAGATTAGAAATGGTTTTAATAAATAAAAATTGGTCGTGACGGATCTCATATGAATTTGTAAAGTTTACATACATTATTTATGTTTGTAAAATTTACATTAATATGTAATTATGTTTGTAAAATGTAAAGTAGTGAAGGGAATGTTTCACTTTATTGTAATTAATTATATGTAAAGTTATTGTTTTGAGTAATCCGTCGGACTGATTAAGGGTAGATTACTTTGGACAGAGTAATGTATAACTGGGTGACCAGCGGAATATTTACTTTTATTTTATACCTAATTTGATCAGGCATTTGATTACAAGTCTAGCACATGAAATTTTAAAACTTTTATAAATATTTGTTTAATTGAAATAAATGATTTTAAGTGCTAGATAGACATTCTACAGAAAAATCATTATATTTTTTTAGTTCCGTTGTCAGAGTGAGAAAACAATCGCAGTATGTTTCGCTTTTTAATCCTTATTTATACCTCCCAATAAACATTATTTCATACAATTTTGTTTTCTTTTATGTTTGCCTTTGTTCCTGTTATTTCTTTCATTTTTTTATAGTAACATGTGTAAGTAGAACGGATTACAAAGTATTAGTTGTATCAAATTTTTCAATGTTTTGGATAAGTGTTGAGATTGATATACTTTTGCTGCTAACGAGAGAAATAATTCGGCTGCTGATATGTATTGCAACGCGTGTGCTGGTTTTTCGCAAGCTTTCATATCTCATGAATGCATAAAAATAATGGTAAAAAAAGATATACTCGGCTATGGAATACAGGTGTAAAAATTTGAGCAGCTGCGAAATAAAATAAACGTATTTTCTAACAAAGTCTTTCTAATATCTCAAACATCAGATCATATTATAAAGTTTATTGTATTGCCATGTCTTAATCCTTAAAATCTAACAATTAAATAATGTTGCCATTTCGAAAATATATTACCTATTTAGTAATAATAGATTCAAGGTATGTTGGGATAAAATATTTGAATTTTAAGCAATCCTTCGTCAAATAATAAACTTCCTAATAAGATCATAAACGTGGAGAACGCCAAAACGCTTGGCAGTTAGACTGTGAATGGCTGTAATAAGGAAAATTGATTAGCATATAAATATTGTCGTTATATAGTCCCGTTTAGTATTTAGATGTATTTGTAGGTATATTTTCAAATAATAGATTTAATGAAACACTAGAACACCAGTACTGAAAGTTTACAGGTGTTTTGATTTGTTAGTTATTGAGTTCACTGTAAAGATTTAGAAAAGCAACATAATACGTGTATTTATGATAAGCATGCATGTCAAATGCTGAATGAAACGTTTCTGTTTATTAATCACAAATGTTGTTTAATTCATATTAGAGAGGTATGAGGGAGAGACAGACAGAGGGGGTTTAACAAGGACTGTTATGGATTGTTTCAATTGTGAATCAATGAATATCCTATGAACTGTAACTAACAAATCAAAACTATTGATGATAATAATTATCTACTCTTTAGAATTAAAAAATAAATATATAAAACAAAGTCTGGCATAAAAGTCTATTATAAACCAATAATATTAAAGTGTACCTAGATGTATAATTAGCATAAAATGCTCTTTTAACTTTTGAATAATTACTTTCTAGTCTCTAAATATTGACTACAAGATCGTACCTTAAAAATCAATTGCCTTCTATACAAATTCAAATACTCTTATGTGATCCCAATGCAGTCAGATTTTACGAGACCAGGACCAGACCAGGCCAGGCCAGACCAGACTAGACCATTCATGAAAGTCCTCTATTCAAATTGTTTTTAAACTAACAACTCTAAAAAAAGTAATTGTAACTTAAAAGCTATAGTATAGTACCATACTTTGACATTATGTCGTCGAGTTGCATTACAGTTTATAACTAATATTAATTAAACATATACAAATAATATAATTGTCAAAAACTACAGATGAAACTGCTACAAAATTGATAACATGTAAAATTAAAACAAACCTGAAGCCTATTTTATAAAGTTGCATTGGGATCACAGGATCACAATTAAAAAAACTACTGTCAAAATCTTAAAAGTTTGATTTTGACAGTTCAATATTTTCACAAATTACAATAGTTGAAAATAAAAATAAGTTTTTAGCTTTGCTTCCTGTAGTTTCTATGAATAGGTCGTACAAAAATATTGACAATTTATTTTAGAATAAGATCTTTCCATTTTTCTCTAATAAAATTCATAGTATTAATGGTAAAAGTTGAAAAAAAAAAGATTATAATCAGAGAAAATTATAAATTAGATTATAATAGCATTCGAAAATGATATATTATAGATATGAATATTTATTTTCGTTATATCAAAGGTAGGTAGGGATGTGCCGGTGGATGAATGTAAATAAAAACGTGTAGGTAGATGTAGTATGTACCCTGCGGTAAGTCGTCAGTTCAGTGTTATTTCGAGATTGTTTCTGAACAGATTTTATTCCTGAATAAAGTGATGAACTAACAGTTTGTTTTATTTCCTCTCAGGCCAATATGTATACTCCCCCATTTTCCAAGGGCAAGACCGGAACACTGGTTCCTAAACCCGAGCTGGCCATCTCGAAATTGGCGATGGACTGAGTTATCCAGGTTGCGAGGGCAAGTGTTACCATCGTAGAGTATGAAAACTAGGTATAATTCTAAAACAGTAGAATTAGGCATTAAGAATAGAAAATTCACTAGCAACATTATTATTTAAAAAATTGTTTGTAGGACCAAACAAATTCTCTGTAGCCCATGCCTGTGTACATCCGAGGCAACGGAGGCAAAGACCATATTGGCAACTGGGAACAATGCTAAGATGATAGTGAATTTAAGAGTCGTAACATAGTTCTTTGTTCATAATAATTGCTGACCATGAGTTAAGTATCAACATAAATGCTTTTATCACAAACATGTACTTTCTCCTCAGTCCACTAAGATCAACCCCTACGATCCACTGATGCAGCAAATAACACTGGGGTTCATTTTCATTGAAGGTTATAATGTAATTTTGTAGATGAATGTAGTTACAGGTTATATGAAACAAAAAGTCTTACCAAATACACTTTATTAAATAATAGATACTTAAATACACTTAACACTAAAGAGTCAATATATCACATTAGTCATCTTCTGGCATCTCAACGTCTTCTTCATCTTTCTTCTTACCAGTACTGGCTTTCTTTGCGGATACCATTAGTTTGTATTGCTCTAACGCCTCGCCCAGTGGCTCAACAAATCTGTCGAATTCTATATCCCGCATAGCATCTAACACGTCTTGGCCAGTTAATGCTTTTCTTTTCTTGTTCTTAACAATATTTGTTGCAGCAGAAGTCACATACAATACGAAAACAGATGCGGCTTTTGCGAGTCCTGTCCGCGCTTCTTTTGATATAGAAACGCCTTCTGGTAAAGCTTCCTTGACTATTCTGGTAACCACGGTCATAGGCAGATTCAAATCTTCTAGCTTCTCGGCCATTGTTTTACAATTATAATGCAATATTGACGAAAATAAGTTAAAATAATAATGCGACACTACAATAGCCGCCAAAATACATTTGATTTGATTAATATTTTGACATATTTGACATTTGAGTTTGACAACTTTGCTTTGCACTTTGTGTTGACCGCGTTGACTGAGAATAACTCAGGGGTTGCGGGCCAAGCCGGGGTGCGAGGGAAATGCTCTTTGGGCCACCTTACACCCTGGCGTCAGAAGACCCTAGACGGCGTGCGGTTTTAGTCGGTAAGAGTCCGACATAACCTGCCCCGCTGGCCGCGGGGTGGGTATCCATGAGGATTTCCGCACGGAAAAAAAAAAAAAAAAAGGGGTTGCGGGTTTATATTCGGGGTTTACATTGGGCATTTATCGAGCGTTTATTTTAAAACCAAAATGCGGTGTTATGCCGGGCGTAACCCGGCGTAAATAGGCGGCATAAATAAATAGCCGCTTATGCCCAAAGTGACAAGAATAAACCAATCATCAACTTTTGACGCTGACTGTACCTACCAAGGTGGCGTCCACTACGGGCAGCGTGGCGCGGCGGCAGCAGTGGTCGTCTCGGCAGGAGGCTCCGTATGCTGGGCATTGTACCGTGGCGAGCGAGACACTCCAGCCGGCTATAATAGAGCGATTATGTCGGCAACATGCCACCCTACTTTGAAGGTTTGAATTTACATAACAAGATTTCTTATCTATTAAGTATGTGATATTTATACCTACTGAGCATAAAACTTTGCGTACCTTTTTTATATTTTTAAGTGCTCAACTTGTTAGTTGTTAAATGCGGGACCCGAACCCGTGTTCAGAGGGCCATTTTTTGTATAAGATATGTTTAAAATTCAGTCGCAGTCTAGTCTCGATCCCATGTCAAAATGTGAAAAGAAGGTATTCTTGTGATCAATTTGTGACTAAAAGAATAAATTTTTTGACCATTGTTGTATCCGATATATTTGAAGAAACGAGTGTTTTTTGACCTTATAGACCAACTTCCAAGTATCGGGTTAATTAAAGGGTCAAAAGCTATGACTATAATATGATGACCACTGGCACCTGGCACTTGAATTGTTCACTCAACTATGTTACTCGAACTAACACTGTATCTAGACCAGTGGTTCCCAAACTTATTTTGTCTACTGCCCACTTCGAGAATAAATATTTTTTTAGCGCCCCCATTTTTTCACCTATTTAAAAACCACTATAACTTCAAATAAATAAATTAATTATTGTGACCTATATATTATGTATATTAACAGAGAATTCTAAACGAAACTTTTTAATTCATATTTTATTTTAATTCATATTAGTTGATGTTCACAAGTTGTTGTTGAGAGTCGAGAGCTCTTGCAGTTGTTGTTTAAGAGGCCTCTTAGCTAAAAAAAGTTACAAATCACCGCCCGCCTCTACACAACGCCCCCATTTTCTTCTGGGTCTCTTACCGCCCCCCTTGAGACCTGCAGCGCCCACAAGGGGGCGTTATCGCCCACTTTGGGAAAGACTGATCTAGACTAAGGCAATTGTTGTAAATAGACCAAAAAACAGCCCGCTGAGTTTCTTGCCGAAGTCTTCTCAGGTCTGGACCGCGTTTCGAACCGGTGGTGGTCCATTTGCTTCTAGTTTTAAATATTTATAATTTTGACGTTTTGTAAGTGCCGCTTAAAATGATCTATACAGAACATCGAGGTTATATAGTCGCTGATACCATGAAGCTATAGATAAACATGGAGGCCTCACTTCCAATACCTACTTGAAGCTCAGTCTCATGAAGCTATAGATAAACATGGAGGCCAAACCGGGAAGAACAGCTTGATCCAAATACCTACATGTCTGTATCTCACTCTCTGTGGGCCGACTTCTCTTTCGTGTATTTGTACAATGTTGCCATCTTCTTATTAGTATCTCCTAGTAAATTATAGAAATAGACCATACTAACCAAAAATGCAAGTAAAATGATTTATAAATAACTCTATAGTTCGACTACGATTATTAATGTGGAAATTGAAAAATTATATGCCATTTATTATGCATGATTGGGTTGTTGAATCAGGAAATCAGTGAATTAAATTCCCATTGTCTATGGATTCAGTACGTAATGTGGCAACATTAGTACTACATGTCAACTATCAATAAACAATATGGCGGTTGTTTATTATTGTTTTGGTTTTTAACATATTTAAAGTTAATTATAAGTATAAACTCAAAAAATGGTGCAAAATTGTATAGTGCGTGGTTGCGGTATTACGTGGCGTCAAGGATGTGATATAAAATTCCACGCGTAAGTGTTTAAACTTGTTTAAATGGTGATTTCTTGCTTAGAAGGTTATCATACTTAGAAAGAGAAGTCGGCCCACAGAGAGCAAGATAGTAAATACAGACTGAGCATGAAGCTATAGATAAACATGGAGGCCTCACTTCCAATACCTACTTGATGCTCAGTCTGTATTTACTATCTTGCTCTCTGTGGGCCGACTTCTCTTTCTAAGTATGATAACCTTCTAAGCAAGAAATCACCATTTAAACAAGTTTAAACACTTACGCGTGGAATTTTATATCACATCCTTGACGCCACGTAATACCGCAACCACGCACTATACAATTTTGCACCATTTTTTGAGTTTATACTTATAATTAACTTTAAATATGTTAAAAACCAAAACAATAATAAACAACCGCCATATTGTTTATTGATAGTTGACATGTAGTACTAATGTTGCCACATTACGTACTGAATCCATAGACAATGGGAATTTAATTCACTGATTTCCTGATTCAACAACCCAATCATGCATAATAAATGGCATATAATTTTTCAATTTCCACATTAATAATCGTAGTCGAACTATAGAGTTATTTATAAATCATTTTACTTGCATTTTTGGTTAGTATGGTCTATTTCTATAATTTACTAGGAGATACTAATAAGAAGATAGCAACATTGTACAAATACACGAAAGAGAAGTCGGCCCACAGAGAGTGAGATACAGACATGTAGGTATTTGGATCAAGCTGTTCTTCCCGGTTTGGCCTCCATGTTTATCTATAGCTTCATGGCTGATACAGAACATCGAGCATATATATCGCTGATACAGAACAATACAGAATAAATGATTTTTGTCTTTGACATGACTTTGACTTTATGGCTATCAGACCCAAGAAATTTTAAAACGTGAGCTGTCAAAAATGCCAAAAACTTTCTCAACAGCCCTGTAAAATTAATTTTTGTGCGGATACTGACGCTGTTTTCTCGTGGGCCCACTTATTTGTTCCACTAGTGGGACCACAAGGGAGAGTTATTTCTCGTAGACCCACTATTTATTAATCCACGACGTTACTGGGTACCTATTCATAATTCATATTACACAGCCGACTCTTTTCGATAGGCTGTGGTACGGCCAAGACAAATTAGTTTCGCAACGTGTACTTACTGTTGCGTAATAAATGGTAGTAGTTACTTACCGTGATAAGCAATTGTTTTACGTCTAGAGTATCTTAGCCAAACACGAAAGACCGACTTCCCGCATAATTTTTCCTATCTTGTTGAACTGTTTACTTGTTTGTAAAATAGGAACCCGAATTTAAGCCCACAATTTTCGCCTTTGAAATTGAAGTCCGTTTACTTTGTCTTCTCCTTAAGATTTGGTTTATACGGCTTTTGTGAGGGATACACTGCCGTCTAACCTTCTAACATCGCATGCATAACATACATAAACTCACGCCTATATCCCCGAAGGGGTAGGCAGAGGTGCTAGCACCCACATTTCGCCAGTTTATGTTTTAGGTCCCAATGTGGCGAGCCTATTGCCATTAGTCGGGCACTTATAAACCTGCGATAAATACATGTACACATAAATTCGAACTACTTTGTGTCCTACCTCCTTGTGTAACAAAGAGATGTGACTATGGACGCCATACTGACCTTGTAAGTGTATCTTATATAATAAATAATTATATAAACATATAATTTTGTTAAAATCAACGGTTGTTTCTTCGTATTTTATGCGACAGGTACTTGCTGTGCCCATAATGTCGTCATCCTGAACTTATATCTGGGTTTTAATTTTGCCGCGACGAATATTAAGAGAATATTTCGGTAGAATTTTGTCTGTTTACATCTGTCGTAAACAAGAAGGGTTGTACTTAGATTGATCAGGTTTTTTTCCTCTCCCTTTCCTTCTATCAATATTTTATAGATAGTCATCCGAAATGCATACTGCCGACGACGCATTCGAGTTTGTGCTTCGGTGTTCACTGTACAAATCGCAGACGCGCTGATTTCGTAATAGATTTAGTTCATAGAAATATCAGAAATGTACCTATGTTGTTATTATTTAGTCTTGAAAAATATTCTTGACTATAAGCATTGTGTTAATACTAAATCTTTATAGCCGTGTGTTTTATCTTATCATGAAGATAACTAGGATTAAAGATTTAAGGCAAAGATTAGCTGAAGTCTGCCATCGTCTGTGTTTCATCCGAAGAAACCGGTTCACCCTGGTGACTGACTGACTTTCAAGGTTGATGGTAGTCGCTCGCGTTAAAGTTAGGATAAGCCATATCAGGGGCAAGCGTAGGAGAGCGGACACCAAGTTTTAAAGACAATTGGATGCAGTTAACAGCTGGGATGATGATGATGATTTTGCCAGAAAAATATTTCGGGTCGATGACCGTTGTGGCGTAGCAGCGCTCGAGATTGCTATGTCAATAGTCGTGGGTTAGATTTCCGCTTAGTTCAAAATATTGGTGAATATAATAGGTATAATAAAATTGCATTGCTTTGAAAAAATGTACTTTTTAGAACCCATATTAGGTACAATAAGCTAGTTCGGTTTAAATACTTTGGGCAAGAATGCGCTGTGTAAAATATTCTATCATAATAGTACATACCGTCAAACGGGGTGAATAGGAATGCAGGGGTGAATAGGGACGAAACCGAAGTTGAGATTATAACGTCAGGGTATCTACCATAGTATGATCTTTACTATATTTTTCTGTGCGTTTTGGTAGTAGACTATATATTTAACAAGCTGGCAACATCTAAGAAACGTCAAATTTGTCACAAGTTGACATTTGTGGTCGTTAAAGTGGGGTCTCTCAAATCGGTTATAAATTGTGTTTTTAAACCCTCCTATTAGTAATATATAACGCGTGCGCTATAAGTTGAGACCTGGGCTCTCCGCCTACTTCCTCCTGCACTGCCCCTCAGTCGCCCGTGATGTACTGTTCGCAAAAAAATAGGTACACAGGTAGGTAACGACTCGGGCAGAAGCTTTTTTACGATATTTTTCTGTGCGCTATACAAACACGTGCCGGTGACGTCTAGCGGTCAGGTCTCAACTTATAGCGCACGAGTAGTACTAGTGAATTTGTGAGGATAAAACTTGTTTTAAGGTAAGTACCACTTATTCTTCTACTGTAAATAAACAATGTTTAAGCAAATTGAAGCATTATTATAATATAAAAGCAAAAATTGTAAACTACTGCAAATTATGGGTAACTTAACTTAACTTCGTAGAATATTTATTATTATTTATTTATTTATTTATTTACTATGAGGTTATAAGGAACGACATAGGGGGTTTTTAGGAACGAGTACGGGGGTTAATCGGAACGACGTTATTGTTAAATAGGGACGTGCAACAGTTCTATAGGGACGGTAACAAGAGACTTGGAACAGGGGTGTCAGCTGCTGAATTCAGTACAAAATATTTCATTTTATTTGATATTTTCTAAAGTTTACGCGAATATCACTCATTGAAATAAAACCACTTTTTAACAGATTCTATCGCGATTTATTTGTTATTATTTATTTTTAGACCGATGTTTCGGCTACTTTTAGGTAGGTACTTACCTAAGTTTTCAGTATATTTTTAAAACAATATTAAATTGTTTCATTTAAACTGACGTGGTGACAACCCTATGCGCTTGGTCCTATTGTCTCATGAGCGGTTCCTATTGACCCCAATTTCTGTTTTAGTTGAACCTGGCTATATTTTATCGATTTATGGAAAATCGGCAGCATAATTTCGTAATATTTTGTATATTTCTAAATTTATGAAACTGGACTAGAGTTTTCGTAATAATTAACCTATCATTTATACGGATGAAGTGGTTGTTTTCATCCTTTAAAGATAAAAATCATTCCTATTCACCCCGTTTGACGGTACCTAACATAACATAATAAGATATCGTATTAATCTACGAAATCACATCACTAGCCGTCCGATATCACCAATTTTATCGACACTTTCAACACTTTCAGATTCTTTAGCAAACGGGCAAAAGCTTTGTCATATTACAATAGATAAAAAACAACAAAATAAATTCAATAAGTCAAACAAAAGTTAGAAATCTATCATTACTTTCTATCACGACAATAAATGTTTGTCAGTTTAGTGTTGTCGACACTGCACTTACATTATCGATGAATTTGTTAAATGTCTTGTAATTTTATCAATGCTTAGCAATTTCTTTTTTTTTTACTAACCAAAAGCTTTATCACATAATGACCATATGGGCCCTATAGGACACTAATAACAGTCTATTGACTTGTAACACTGTAAATCTAACTTAATAAATTTTATAATAATAATTTAGCATAGTTTTACTGTTTAAGTCACTACTAGAGTAACAAATATGAGCTCAGAGTCTGATCTTATATTTTTTTATATAGTTAATTTAACTTCACAACTAACTGCAACCCACAGTTTTGCCTGCAACTTTTGGGAAAGTAGAAAGTAACCTTTATATTAATTCAGAATGCTCATAAACTGTCTCTAAAGCGAATTTCCCTGAAATTCATTTGGATATTTCCGCGTGAAGGATGAACAAAATTTATTACCTCAGCATTTATATTAGGTTTTCCTTTCGAGGTTGGCGAGGACGACAGACACCAACTGTATAGGGACCAAAATAAATAACAAAAATTATACATAATATTATGAATCGGACAGAAAATCCACCACATGTTAGTTGGCCCTGACACTGACCTCCCTGACTGGCATACCTCACCACCGAGGTGTATACTGCCGGGTATGTCTTTTATTTAGAATCATGATTTTAAATATATTTTATTGGAAATTTTCTTGCTTCGATAGGGCTCAAGCCAATTTCACCTCTTCCCCGATATACCGGCAGATTTCATCTGATAGAGATAGAATGTAAAAGGTCTTATTTTTAACTTTAACGGAAGCGACTGATTGCTTCCGTTAAAGTTAAAAATAAGTCAATGGTGGAAATAAGAAAGAGCAGGCGAGTGGATCCTGAGTGATTGCAGGGATGATGATGATTTGGAGACTAACTTACAGAAAAATTCCGTGCAAACGGAGTTGGCGAACAAAGTACCTATAACCAAATAAGCCTCGATTTCTTACAACAGCAGTTTATCAAGATATTATAGGGAAAGTTTTCCCTTATCACCTGTCACAAGTTTCCTGACAGCTGACGCTTGAGGAACACCGGAACACGGAGTGACGTAATGTAGTAACCAGTTACCATTTATTGAGTGGTTAGTGGCAACGATATTATATGAACTGACTGCTTTATAGTTGTAAAGGGCCCGAAAAAAATGAATGGAAAGATAAACGTTAGTTCTTATTTGGATTTTGTACCAGGTTTTTTTGTGCGGCACCTTAATTTTTTTTTTCATAATAAAACTAACTTAAGTTCGGCCAAAAAAATCAAATCAAATCGAAATCGGCCCAGCCATTTTGGAGATTAGTGTGAACTTACAGTCAAAATACATATTTTATAAAATCCGTTTTCTTATAAATACATTATACATTATAATTACAAACAGACACTTACATTTTATTTTTGTATAGATTTGTAATTTTATAAGGATAACATAAACATTAAAACAGCATGTCTTCTATAAAACCAAGCGTGGTGCTATATGCTGCAAACTGAGATTCGTTCTTCAGATAACTAGAATATTTATCAGTCATTTACACATTAATGAGAAAGAATTCAACTACAATGTTTTCTCCTAGAGGTCAACGACCACAAAATACCGCAGCACAATAAGACAAGTTTGGTAAATATTGATTTTCAACGCAACCTTTAGTGACATTCAAATAATTACTATCTGTTTGTTTCGGATAATTTAGACTACGTCTTAATTTAACAAGAATCTACTATATTTCGAGAGATTAGTATGATAATCTTAAGTATATGATCTAAAAAACTATTGCGCAAACTCGAGTGTCTACCTAAGCTCGCCATTTTGTAACTTAACTAGTATGTCAGTCAGTCAGTGCGGCACCGGCATTGCTCAGACGAGGACGTCGTTCGCGTTCTAGTTTATCGATTTTACTCGTTACTGTATGACTGACAGTGTTATTTTGATGTTTTTTTAACCGAAAACGTGTCAAACAATACATTGTCAATCAGTATATCGGGCCAAGTTCGTGAGTTTAGTGGTTTAATTTAATTTTCTTTTTAATTACAATTTTGTGCTTCACTGAAAACGTTGTGTGATGATAATGGAATTGTTTATGAAATTAAAATGAGGTGAGTTTTATGTATAATTCATTACTTTTAAATAATTGGTATCACGTGTAACGGATTTATGCTTTTCATTTAGAAAATCGATATCGGCAGCGTGTTGCGAACACCCCCATCCCTACAGTTAATTGTTCAATTTTTGAATATTTCGTGTGACACAAAAATGCTGAATAAGCAAATACTTATCATAAGTATTTTTATCGGTTAATTAATATTTTATTAGTCTTGTCATTATTACTATGCAAAATTTATTGTAGGTAGGTACCTACTACAAGTTCTAAACGTGTAGGTTGTTTATGTATGCAGATAATTTTAATTACATACACTGATAAAACTGTACCTACCATAGGTAGGCAATTACACGATAAATTAAATTATTATTTTATAACTAGTCATTCGAAATGGAAATAATTACTTACATACCCAATAGGTATAAAAACGAAATTAGGCTAACAGCAAAGAGAAATGCAAAATGTTTCAGTTAAATTTTACGGCTAAAACGTCTACTTAATTCAATTTGAACTGGATTCAGATATTTTATTCAATTAATTTATTGAATAAACGTGACAACTAGGTTAAGTTTAACAGATCTTCTCTGATGAGAATCCCAACTTACGGTTGGTTTCATCAATGAATATAGATACTTATACGCGTCTAATACTATTTACTTACTGCGTTAGCACAGTTTATTATTCTCTAAAACCATTGTGTAAACGTAAAAACTCAGTTTAAACTTAATTAAAGCTGCTTTAATCCATCATCATCATAGCGTTAGTCCCGGTATAGTGCACGGCATCTAACTGTTGAAGTGTAGGGCCCCACTACTCCAAAACCTTGCCAAGTTAAATGCCGTACACTATACCTATGTAAACATGTAAGGATCTTATTTTATATAGATACCTACTTATTGTATTTGAACGTTGTAATAAAAATAACAAAGGAACTAGGTATAAAAAAAATCTCATTGTAGTTACAACTCGGCAACTTCAGTCAAAACAACATTGTTACTTGTTACGTAAGGTCTTTTTTCATACCACAAAGGTACACCACTAGGGTACTAGCAAGCACACGGCCCACCTAATGGGAAGCTGTCACCGTGTCCTATGGACAACAGTCTACACAGCGCTCTCTAGACCCGAAGTAAGCAAACTATCTCTATGTATAATAAGTATGTATTTACAAAAAAAAAAGTATATAAGTATGTTTATCAGCATTCTAGAACCCATATAACACAAGCTAGTTAAACTAAGCTTACTTTGGGTCTAGGGAGCGATGTGTAGAATGTCGTTGAATATTTATTATTTATTTATTTATTATTGTTATGGCTTCTAGAATGCTGATAAACATACTTATATACTTTTTTTTTGTAAATACATACAATATTACACATAGAAACACCCAGACCAATGCAAATAGACATTATCATGCATACATACATTTGCACTGAGCGGGAATTGAACCCGCGCCCCCTGTCGTAGCAGTCGAATGCACTGACGCTACGCCACAGAGGCCATCAAAACATGTAATGGTTTATGAATAAATATTGAAGCACGTATAAAGTTAAATAAATAACCGCCAGAAACTAATGAAAGCAACGTTAACTGGTAATAAAAACTAAATTTTATATTTTCGATATCAATTCCTGAAAGAACCGAATATCTTTATGTCCGCTCATAATGTTGTTAATAAATCCATACTACTTAATATTATAAATGCGAAAGTAACTCTGTCTGTCTGTTACGCTTTCACGCCTGAACCGCTGAACCGATTTCGATGAAATTTGGTATAGGGGTAGACTAGATTAGACCTCACGACATAGGCTATGTTTGGTCGCGATAACCGACATCCACGCGGGCGGAGCTGCGGGCAACAGCTAGTAAAACATATTTTCTTATTTCATTATGTTTTGAACGATAACATCGCAATTTTTAGTTATTAATCGGAAATTCTAGGGATAGCATCCAGAATGGTGGCTACTACTCTTTGTGTTCAGCTTAGCTTTACCATCAGGCGGGGTGCAGTCAATTGATGAACCAAATATTGTATAAAAACCATTTTTTTGTTGAGCAGATAGTCTTGTATACGTTCATTGATTGCCAAGCACAATATGGCACGATCACACGGTTTTACTGTCACTAAGGTGGCCTTTTGTATATATATCATTAGTTTTATTCTCAAGGCCAAGAACAAATTCCCGTTTCAACTGAGAATATTGTATGCATAGTAGGAAAGAGTCGTTGGGTCCGTGAGGTAGCAGGTTCGTCATTCTCCCGCCCAAACATTTGACAATTACAATTTTATGTGGTAGAAATTTGATGGCACAAATTTGTCACAATATTCGGCCGGGTAGGTACCACCGTGCACGATTGCGAAAAACCCTCCATAGTAATCCAATCTCGGTTGGATTGCGTTCAGGGGTCAGCAAGTGCATAGCCGGGCAGGGGGGATTGTGGTCGCAGCACTAGTGGGACCGGTGGGTATCACGCGGTGCTGCGGCGACAATCCTCTTTTGATGAGGCCGTCAAGCTGAGTACCACGATTGTTAACATGGTACGTGTATGTAATGGTGACCATGGTGTAAAGCTTACCATCAGGCGAGGTGAAGTCGAATTGACGTGTCTTTATAAAAAACAATTACAGAAAATATAAACAGACTGTTGAGAATGTTAAAAGTTAGTACCGGCTAGTATTTTGCTACAAGTAAGTGTACCTTCCCCACTATTTTCTGACACGCTCAAATTGTTGCCCACTTTTGGGGTGATTAGGTAACTAGCGTGTTAGGTACCTAGCGTGACTCGAAGTCGAAGTGTCGAAGTCCGACCCGAAGTAGCTATGTGGTTAGTAAATTACTAAACGTAGGTAGTTATGTTATTATAACAAGGAAATTCCTGTATTTTAATAACGATAATACAAATATCATATATAGCTATAATGTATAAATCACATGCATAACCATGCTTTTATACTATTCTGGTGGCAAACAAGTTCCTGATATCAAGCGTGGACGTTAAATTTCAACCTCTTCAAGGTCTTTTACCCGACACAAGTTAGCCTTTTCCAAGCTATTCCATCTTGGTACCAAATTTCATCAAAATCGGTTTAGTGATTTAGGCGTGAATGGGGAACAGACAGACAGTGTTACACTCACCATCATATTATTAGTTTGGATATGGACGAGGTTACACTAAAAATTAAACTTCTCATCCCGGAATGAGTATCTTCATTTCGGGACCAGTGTAAAGAACTGCAGACGTGCAAAGGATTTTACTCACCCTTATATGGGGAGGGCATATGCCAGGTATATCTACTCACTCACGCCTTTTTCCCTCCGAGGTAGGCAGAGACAACAGCCCGCCATCGGCTTCTGTCCTTACATACTTTACGCGCTTCCTCTACTGTCATTAAACCTTTCATGCAAGCTCGCCGGTTTCGACTGGGGTTTCGACTGCTTTTGACCTGTCGTTTCTTCAACAACTCATTAATTTAATGAAATTTTTAAGCAATTACATGCTAACTATTTCCAATGATTTTCTGATCGGAAAAAGTGATCATCCAGGACGGGACTTGAACCCGTGAACACCCGTGAACCTTGAACACAACAGCTGAGCTACATGGACCCATCCTAGATGCTCGGAATTTTCCGATATATTCTACGGCTTAGGGCGCCGGTGGAGCCATCTGCCGATTCGAACAACGGAAATAATGAACAATTTTGCAATTGAACCCGTGACCAGTCCCTTACAGGGGGAATGCTCTCACCAACTGAGCTATCTGGACCCATCCTAGATGCTCAAAATTTTCCGATATATTCTACGGCTTAGGTCGCTGGTAGCAGCATTATACAAAAACACGAAAGAGAAGTTGGCCCACAGAGAGTGAGATAGAGACATGTAAGTATTTCACTCGAGCTGTTTTTCCCAGTTTGGCCTCCATGTTTTTCTACAGCTTCATGGTCCAAACCACCTTAGCATACCCTTTTCAATTCTCGTTACATCATTCTCTTTCAGGCCTTATCTGCTTATTTATATGCCAGTAAAGAAAGAACTGCTTAAAGGGAAAACCATCGTCAGCTGTATTATGTAGACTTCAAGTAATAAAATAGTGGAATCGTTGGTCAGAGGTTGGAAAACAAGTTATGTAACCTTGAAAGTAACAAGTGGTTTAATGTCTAGTTAGTATACAATTATTTGTAGTCGGTAATTAAATTATTTACTCTTCTCTCGACCGTGGGTAGTTGGTTTATTTTATTGTTTGTAGAGGCAAACAATTGAGCGACACTTAACGGTGCGGGATGTGTCGGTGCGGATCCTTGTGACAGCCCTCAGAGTTAGAATCCTTTCACTGGGAGTCTTGTTTGTGGGCGGCTGTCACCTCCTTCTACCAGCAAGTAATGCTAGAGGAGATGGCGGAGCAGGCCCGGGAGAAATATATAGTACTCTCCTCATCATTTCACAAGGAGGTACGACACGACGGTATCTCCCGTCCGATGCGCAGTCCGACTGGAGTAGTACCTCCGCCCTACAGCACAAGAAGACTTAGAGTTTATCACAGACAAAAATTGTAAAAACTATATTTTTGGCTTCGGTATCGATTGTACATCACCTCAAGTATTTTTTAAAAAAAATATTCATTGTACAGTTTTGACTTTCCTATTTCCTATCATTTTATTATATGTATAGATATAGATTGGACTAAGGCAAGGGTTAGACCCCTTTTAAGTAATGTTTGTGCCATGGTTGCTATGAGGTCGCAGGTTACCAAGAGGGGACTGCCATGAGTAGTACTTACCTAAATATCATTATCTCGTGTTTATGGAGGCTTTTTATTTTTAAACTAGGACCGAATGAATGCTACTATGGCGTATTATAAGGACGTATAAATGATCAGACAAAACGCGCCGAAGATGAATTTGTGTCACTAAAATCAGTGAATTTTGGGTTGCAAGTGCTACCCAACTTTGATTGAAATGTGATTACTGGATATTTTTTCTTGCCACTACAGTTTTTACACCATTTCACTAAACAAGACAAGTTTTTTTTTCATACTTAAACGACAATAGTGGCTGATTAGTGTATATATGTGTGTGTATTTGCCTGCTGACTTGAACATACAAGCAAGATGGCTGACTCTAGTGTCGTCAGTTGTTTTGTTCAACGCGTTCCATCCATAAATTTTATACGTTCATGATACCTACAAATATTTAGCCCGAGCGGGCATCGATCTCACGACCTGTGACTTACCTACCAATCGAGCAATCGAACGCTCTACCGCTACACATTATCGTCATGTAAGGGCAAGGTGTCTAACATTTGTCCTTTGGACTTGCG
The DNA here is from genome assembly GCA_963576445.1 of Lithosia quadra. NCBI lineage: Eukaryota > Metazoa > Arthropoda > Insecta > Lepidoptera > Erebidae > Lithosia > Lithosia quadra. The sequence goes on along the minus strand of OY754900.1, from coordinate 2,637,517 downwards.
ACAATTATCGCATTAAATATTTACGAAAACAAAAATCAATCTAAATGATCTTGTAACCCTAGGTTGTTCACCTGGCCGCCATGTTGTGACGTCATCTTTAAGGCTTATAATGACGTAACCTTTCAAAGCGCGCGCTTTTTTATTCCACAGATAATAGACGGTTGTGCCTATGACCGTGAAAGGGATTTTTTATATTTTTTGTTATATTATTTTCTGTGTAAAGTGTTTGGTTAGTTAAAAATGATAACATAGGTACATACCTACCTAATTATATTTTAATTGCCGGTATTTTAGATTAAAAATCTCATCAACATCATCTCAACGTTTTTGGTGTTATACCTACTTTGTCTAATGTAGGATGATAATGTAGTAAGTATAATCGAAAATGAATCTTTCGATTTTCGATTATTGTTCCCGTAGAATATGGAATCGTTATTTACAAAAACACAAAAACTTTTTATTTTTTATTATTTTAGTTAACTTACTTCAGGATGACAAAAGATAAGTTATGGTATAGTATTTATGTTTCGTATCATATATTTAGCTAATTATATCACAAAAATTTTAGTAGTTTAGGTACTTAATAATTTCAACAAATTATTTTAAATTCGATCGATTCATTTGTGTATAGTCAATAATTGTGCTATATTCTTGCAAGACGCTTCACTATGACAAGTGGGCGGGGCTTGTCTATGTATTACCATAATTTTAGGGGTATAATTTTGTATAAAAAAATACGATACTTCATAGACATGAACTGTCATTTTTATCATCCTAAGTTAGACAGAGTATAAGTGATATTCTGTGCCCGTAGCCAAGGGGCAAAAGTCTAAATCGCTATCGAATCGTATCGAATAGAATAGATTAGGTCGACCAATCACACTCAAGCTCGTGATTCCGCCGCGGCGCGCGCATCGTACGCCGGCGACGAGCTTGGATGTGATTGGTCGACCTAAGCGTTTCTATTCGATAGCGATTTACGCTACGGAATACACTGACATTTGTCTACGGGCCCTGATTGATCTTTGTGAACGAAATCTTTCACGCGCGACGTACGACGTGCGGTCCTTTTTGATGTACATCGGAAAATCGGTGTATCTATAGACTGTGTATGCGCGTGCATGACAGTCCCTCTCTCTTCCAACATCTTTACATGCGCGTTCTTTCACACGCGAATTGGTTTTCACTCGCGATAGCACTCGCGATAGACTGTGCGTGTAAAGGGGGCTATTGTTACCGAAATTCACTCGTACATAGGTAGTTACTCGCCACCATTTTAGTGACACAGCCTCATCTTCAACGCTTTCGGTCCGTAGGTTTTTAGTTTCATTTCTAATTTTATAAATGTAGGTTTTTTAGTTTCATCTCTAATTTTAATAATGTGTAAATTTGAATTTTTAACAATGCCATACTAATTGACATTAACAATGATTACAGCTTGAAAAGTAAACGAAATATTGTAGTTAACAGGTTCGGCCTTGGCCCCGTGGCGAGAACGGGTCGTAACCCCGTTTCAAACACGTTTTTCGGCATATGATAATGTAATTAAAGACTACGTTTTACGTGGAATTGGTTTCGTTTTCAAGGGAACCCATTTTATGAGATGCTAGTTACGCTCATTTTTTTATCGTGCGAAATCCCCATGGATACCACCCCCGTCGGCCATCGGGGATGGTTATGTCGGGATCGAACCGACTAAAACCGCACGCCGTCTCGGGTCTTGATTACCGGGGTGTAAGGTTACCCAATAGGCATATCCCTCGCATCCCAGCGGACGCGCAAGCCCGTCGGTTTCGATTGCTTTTGACCTGCCCTTTTTGCAATAACTTGCCAATTTGGTCAGTGTATAGTGACTCTGCGAGGTCGACCCCAGCCTGCCTGCCCACTTACACATTTAGGAGGAATACTAAGGTCTATATATTATATCCTTCAATATTTCTCATCTCTCAATACCTCTCGTAATAAGTTGCACAGATTCTGGACAAAATATCGAGATTTATCGTGTTAAGGCAAAAATCCTTTAAAACTACGTGATAACTAAACATGTCTACCTACGTCTTAGAAAATATACACCCGTGAACATATAAAATGGAATATTATTCAATAATCCAACATCAGCCCCCGTAGACAAGTGTCACAGCGTAAATCGCTAAGGAATCGAATATATTAGATCGACCAATCTCATCCAAGCTCGTCGTCGGCATATGATGCCCGCGCCGCGGCGGGATCACGAGCTGGAGGGTGTTTGGTCGACCTAATCTATTCCATTCCTTAGCGATTTAGACTTGTGCTACTTGTCTACGGGCCCTGATCAATAACTCCCTGAGAGTTGACAGCGGCACCGAGTCGATCATCGAACACATTAACTTATAAAACACATTATGCGGGACGTGTGGCACTAATCACTTATGTCGTTATGTCACTGGTTCACTTCCCTGGCTGTGCAAACGAGGGGCACACTTCTAACGACCCATAAAACTTATCCCCTATGACATCTATCGACGGATCGAAGGTAAAGCCGTGCTTCAATTTAACAGTCCTTATCATGGAGTTAATTTTCTCATGGAGAATTTCATGAGGTTATCTTAGAAGATGATTTATGACGACATGGCTGCCGAATAAATAGGGTAATAATATATATATAATATTGGGTATAATATTTAGGGTCGGCAGCGGGAGTGTGACGCCCCTGGTTTTGCACGCGTCCATAGGCCACGGTAACCGCTTTCCATCAGTGTGGGGCGTGTGCTTGTCTGCCACCTAAGTGGTATAAAAAAAAGCTTGTATATTAAGTATGCGAAATGTACAAAAACTTGTAAATTTTTTTATACTGCTTAGGTGACAGACAATCACACGGGCCACTTGATGGGAAGCCGTCAACACCAGGGGCGTCACACTTGCGCTGCTGACCCTGTGGAAAGGGGAGGGGGGAGGGTCGAGAGAGTGTCTATGCTGGCAACGCAGGAGACTCTGGTCTCCCCGTAGACAGCACAAAATCCCTCCAGTGAGCTCTGGCTACCCTACTTACCGCTGGGAACACAACACGATGGTTATTATGACCGCGGTGTTCTGTAGGGCGGAGGTACTACCCCAGTCGGACTGCTCAGTTCGGACGGGAGATACCATCGTGTCCTACCTCCTATTATTTCAACCAACAGTCCGGTATCATGGAGTTATCATTGAAATGGGAGTATATGGAGCTCCATCAAGTCTAGAGTGAACAGGTTACTTCTAGGCAAGCGTGATTTATCGTTGACCACATCATCACTTACCATTAGGTGAGATAGCGGTCAAACGCGGCGTTATCGCTTATGAAAATACAGAGGAATTATTGTAACTACCGTAAGACGCGTAAATATATCGATAGTTGAATTCGATGCGGTATATATTGAAAATAGATCGAGCATATCGGCATTCAAGGACAGACAAATACTCTGTACACCGTAAACATTTAACTATTATATAAATAACTCAATAGGTTATATTTTCGTTTTAAATGTTTCAAGTAGCTAAATAGGTATATAGCAAGCATGAAATTTCTTTCGAATAGTAAGCGTAGTAAAAATCAATATAAAAACCGGCCAAGTGCGAGTCGGACTCGCCCATGAAGGGTTCCGTAGCAGCAAGTAACTATATACGAGCCCATATAGGCTTGTGATAGCTAAACAAGCTAGACAGACAGACAGACGGACAGACAGACAGACATGACGAATCTATAAGGGTTCCGTTTCTTGCCATTTGGCTACGGAATCCTAAAAATGATCTTGTAACCTCGTGGATATTAGCAATCGTGAAATTTCTTTCGAATAGTAAGCGTATCGTATTCGTATCGAGAGACTGAAATATGTATTGCGATCCGGTCAATAAAATTGATGAGCAAACACGATAATAATATTATTGATGTTAAAACAAACGCGATTGGTCAAACATAGATCACGACGTTTTCATATTGGACACGGCAACACGACTTCACCTCGCCTGATGGCAAACTAAAGGTAAAGAGTCAGGACCGGAGGTGAGTGCTATGATCACGGAAGTAGGTGTGTGGCGAGCTGGATGGCAGACCATTATGGTCTACCTTCCTCCGCAGTCCGCACTTGTTTCTGTCGCGCGGCACCTATATTTTGAAATCCAGGATCCCTACTTGTCCATTATTTGGATTTTACAGGAGCAACTAATGTCAGATCCCCAACCACAAAAGGAAAGTTTTTTTTATATCGGTCACGTCAATATTATTTCACTTCGACTGATGGCAAGCTAGACGTAAAGTCTTAGGACCAGGGGTTACTACTACATACACCGATAGTGCTACAGTAGTGGCTCTCAGCATGACGGCCTCATCAAGTTTACGCGAAGGTCTTGTTCGTCAATTGGCAGGAATACCGGCTTACAGGTGCCTCGAAGATCTTGGTGTACCTCCACACACTCACCTGTCTATGATCTATGATATCATAATAAATGAATGTTTATGATGTCATCGTGTTAACTCAGTCAAAATCTAGTTTAATTAAAAAAAAACATCGCATCTAGAAAATTGATTATCTAGTTGCACAGGTTTTGAATTTAAAACCAGTTAAGTTCTTAAAAAAAAGTATTGAAGCTGTGTTTTGAAGCGCAAGACGGGAGTTTATTACACAACAAAATAAAGATTTTTGGGACCCAAGCCAAACTCATCTACAAGCCTGTGTATCTGCAAGCTGTTATACCTGCAAGCCGGTGTACCTGAAAGCCGCTATATATAGGTACCTTAAAGCTGGTACACCAGCATGCCAGTATACCTGCTGATAGACGGATGCTATTTTGAGCCAGGCTTTTCTTTAGGACTTCAGAGGTCAAACGGTTAAATAATGTTTTACCTAGTATAAAGTGTCCAATTATGACCAAATAACTGGCAATATATTTCTAGTTTCTAGGCAAGAGTCTAGCCACCTAAGTAGTATAAAAAAAGTTTGTTAAGCGTGATGGGCCAAATCGATAACTTGAGTCTTGGCGTCGCCGCGTCGTCGTCGAGCCGGCTAAATGGCGGGTTTTCCGCTTTATCAACTTAAACACTACGCGTCATGCTCGTGGACGGTGGGCGTATCACACCGTTCACTGGCATGACGGACGAAAATTATGGCGTAGTCTAAAATGTTTAATAAATTATCATCAAATTTCCCGATTACCTCCCAGGATTTTACCTCGGAGCCCGGTGTCCGCTCACTCTTTCACCTGCTTTCGATTCGGCTAATCCGTCATGCTGTATGATCTCTCAAGTCCCAACCCTTAAAAAATTATAAATATTCTAGAAGCCTCGCCTACTAGCCTCGTCCCTGTTTAAATAGGTCCACCGACTTGAGAGGTTGGTTTGATCCTACGACCTCCGTCTTCCATGAGCGCAGGCCTGGGAATGCCTAATAAAGCCGCCTGTTACCTTAGCAGAGACGGCGGCGCACGAAGTACACCTCCCCCACCTTTTCTATGGGCTAGACGGGGACACCGTGGTCTCCAAACCTGAGAGAACCATCTCGAAGCCGGAGATGGCACTAGGTCAGCCGGGGTGTAAGGGCCATTTTTTTATACCGCTTAGGTGGCAGACAAGCACACGGCCCACCCGATGGGAAGTGGTCACCGTGGCCTATGGACGTGCGCAATACCAGGGCCGTCACACTCGTGCTGCTGACCCTGCAAAAACCTTCTAATGCCCTTCTTGAAGAACCCCATATTGTAGCCACCACATGCCTTTTAGGTCATCTTACTTACACACCAGCGCTTGAAGACCCGAGATGGCGTGCGAAGTCCGACATAACCTTCGCTGGCCGCGGGGTGGTATCTGTGGGGACTTGAGATGCTCTGCAAAGCAAAGCTCTACTCAGTTTGGGTCTAGATTGCGTAGTCTAATATGGCTTAGAATAACTTAATTTAACACAGAAGGTTAAGTTAAAAACTGCCTTGTATAGTTATAATAAATCAGTTTCCCCGTGCGTGCCGGCGCGAGTGGCGGTGTGTGTGTGTGTTAATTGTGTGTATTCACGTCGATGACATAATAATATTAAGGTAAGGTTATTTGGGGGGCGTGGGCCGGGTTTGGGGGGCGTGGGCCGGGTCCTCCTCGTGGTGCACCCTGGGCAACGGGAGCGGCAACATCTCTCTTCATGGAGAGGTGTTGCTGCTTCAGGCTAATTCCGGCCGAGGCGGGAGCGTCCCACTTCGGGTCGCTCAGGGCCGTTTCTCCACGTGACCTTCTGTTTAGCAGAAGGCACAGTGGAGAATCGAAAACAGGGCGAACGGGTTCGTCACCGCTGGACATATCCAGAGGTGATGAACAACGGTCTGAGGCAGACCACCGTCCGGCCAAACCGTAACCCTGAATTGACAGGGCCGGTAGCTCTACGGAGTTGCGAGGAAGAAAACCTCTATAAAAATCACCCCAATCCCACGTTCTGATGCCCGGCAATGGGATGAATGGCTGGGGGGAACTCAGTCCCGAGGGCATCAAGTGGTCGGAGGACGGTAAACTCTAATATGGCAATGGGTAAGGAAAAAAATATTTCTACCCAGGAGGGTTCCAGGCGCACGGCGTCTGGGGAATCCCTTCCGGAGCCAGTCGGCTCCGGCAGTCCCACGTACTCTGGGGGGGACAACCACTGCCAAACGAGCACGGCGCCGAGCTCTAAATCCGGCCCCAACACAAGCGCGGAAGTCGCGCAAATGCGCAGTGCGATGTCGGAATCCGATGTCGCACTAAGCACAAGCAGAGCGAGTAGCCCTCTTGTCCCAGCTGTAGAGCTCTTCCAGTTGGGACAAAAGCGGAAGCGGAGCTCCACGAGGGGCACCGATATGTCGTCGACGGAGTCTGCCTCCAGTGACGAGGCATCCTTGGCGACCAAAGGGGGTACTCGCCGAGGTAGAGGACGACCGCCCAAGGCAGCAAAGCCAGCGAAGGTAGGCGACAAAGTGCGGACTACCAAAGACGCGGAAAGTGAGAGGCTGATCGCTGACCTTCTCAAGAAGGTTGCGACAGACAAACTGACGAAGACACCTTCCGCGCAAAAAAAGGCAGCGGTGAAGCTGACAGCGCGCACCACTACCTTGCCAGCGCCGGTGCACGGAAGATCGAACCGTGAGTCACTGGAAGATCTCCGGCGGCTGGCCCAGTCGTCTCCAAACCCTCAACAGGACGCAATAATAGAGATTGCCGTCAAGATCGCCAAGGAGAATGAGCTTCTCGTGGCTGAGCTGGCCAAGTCTCGCCAAGAGATGGCTCGCCTTGCTGCAGCTTTAGAGGAGCTCAAAAGAGGGGCAGCGAGCTCTGCTGCCATGAGCGCGACTAATGCGCCACTGGTGGAGCAAGCGGCGCAAGCTTCGCAGCCGGTGCTGCCAGTACAGCCGAAACCATCGGTGGCTCGGGCGGAGCCTGACGTAGGTCGGCTTCTGGCTGCGCTAGAGGAGCGGTTGATGGGACGCATCTCCGCATTGGAGGGCGTTTATCGGCGTCCACCTCTGGCGCCGCCAAGGGCTAGCTACGCGGCTACAGTTGGATCCGGACCATCTGCCCGCCCAGATGGAAGGGTGGCTTGGCCAGACTTAGGGGGGTCGGCCTCCTCGCAGGGCACCCAGAGCCAAGGCAAGGGTAAAGGCAAGGGGAAAGGAAAGGGGAAGACTTCCCCAGTCCAAATCCCAGCCCAAGCCATAGCCCCAGCTCCCACAGTGCCCACATAGTACGAGATCCCACTGCAAAATCATGCATGAATCGAATATTTGGTAAGAACCAAATTTTACACATATTTATGATTAGGAGAACATTTATTTACTAGGTTGCCTATGACAATGTGGCCGCTATATGTTTAATTAAATTTTTGCTAATTCATTTTTCGGAAAAAAAATCCATCACATGGTTTTTAAATAAAATATCATCCACGTCACGGCAATACACAAAAGGACTCTGAAAAATCACGGTTGCCGTTGCGCACTTCGCCGTACCTCTTCGCAGCCAGGTGTAAACAGGTATGATTTTGATACATTTATGCAATCATAACGGACATTTATTATTTTTACATCAAATTAAAGCTATTTTTTTCTGTTTACTATACTATACGGTTGCCTAATTAAATCTGGCTGCAAATAAGGGTTGCTGGCTGTTAAAGATGGTAAATATTTAAGATAGAGTGAACGAGAGCTAGCGCGTAGCCTCACTAGTCAGACGAGGATAGCGACTAAATAACGTCTGTATAGCGTTATCTCACTGGAGCTAGAATTGAGTGAGTGAGACAACGCCAAACGCGTGACAGTTGACAGCGGCAAACTTAGGGCGAGCGGGTAGTATATTGTTGTTTTATTTCTAAGAACTAACAAATAATTATTATAAAGATGAAGGCGTGTTTTCTGTGTGAAAAAAAATCCAATGTACCTGATTTCAATAATGCATCATTCAAAAAGTTTGACAATTGAATCTACTGATGATTTTGGATATCATACTAAGTGTCTAAAAAAATTACAGTTCTAAAACAAAAAGATAAAGAAGAATACAAAAAATTTTGCAATAGATTCAATTGTCAATAAAATGTCATGATATTTATATTTTTTCTTACGACGAAATAATAACATTAGTGAACACTTTTTGAATGATGCATTATTGAAATCAAGTACATTGGATTTTTTTTCACACAGAAAACACGCCTTCATCTTTATAATAATTATTTGTTAGTTCTTAGAAATAAAACAACAATATACTACCCGCTCGCCCTAAGTTTGCCGCTGTCAACTGTCACGCGTTTGGCGTTGTCTCACTCACTCAATTCTAGCTCCAGTGAGATAACGCTATACAGATGTTATTTAGTCGCTATCCTCGTCTGACTAGTGAGGCTACGCGCTAGCTCTCGTTCACTCTATCTTAAATATTTACCATCTTTAACAGCCAGCAACCCTTATTTGCAGCCAGATTTAATTAGGCAACCGTATATTATAGTAAACAGAAAAAAAATAGCTTTAATTTGATGTAAAAATAATAAATGTCCGTTATGATTGCATAAATGTATCAAAATCATACCTGTTTACACCTGGCTGCGAAGAGGTACGGCGAAGTGCGCAACGGCAACCGTGATTTTTCAGAGTCCTTTTGTGTATTGCCGTGACGTGGATGATATTTTATTTAAAAACCATGTGATGGATTTTTTTTCCGAAAAATGAATTAGCAAAAATTTAATTAAACATATAGCGGCCACATTGTGATAGGCAACCTAGTAAATAAATGTTCTCCTAATCATAAATATGCGTAAAATTTGGTCCTTACCAAATATTCGATTCATGCATGATTTTGCAGTGGGATCTTAGTCTAACACGGCCCCCATTGGAAGGGGGTTGGGAGGTAGCTGGAGTTGCCAAGCAGAGGCGGAAGGCCGCTAAGAAGGCAGCCAATAAGGCCAGCAGGGCCACGGCCGCCACCGCGAAGGCAGCGCCGGGGAAGCTCCGTGCACCTCGATCCGCAGCTGTCGTTGTCACTCTGACGGCGGAAGCTGCGGAGAGAGGCTTGGGGTATGCCGAGGTATTGGCCAGTGTGAAGGCCAACGTTGACCTCAAGGCCTTGGAGATCCCGGGAGTCCGGTGTAAGAGTACACGGACGGGAGCCCGGCTTCTTGAAGTCCCCGGCGCCACCAGTGGCCCCAAGGCTGACGCCCTAGCGGCTAGGCTGAGGGAGTCACTGGATGCAGCCGACGTCCGGGTGTCCAGGCCCATCAAATGCGCTGAAGTGCGCATAACGGGCCTGGACGACTCCGTCACGGCAGAAGAACTCAGGCTCGCCGTGGCGGAGGCCGGGAACTGCTCCCCGGATAATGTAAAGGTCGGAGCTGTACGCTTCAGGCCTGGTGGACAGGGAGCAGCAGTTGTCGGCTGCCCCATCGTGGCGGCCCAAAAGGTTGCTGATGGGCGGAGCCTCCTGGTTGGAGGTTTCCTGAGAGCGCGGGTGAGTCTCCTGCAGACCCGACCGTCTAGGTGTTTCCGGTGCCTTTCGGTGGGTCACGTGGGGGTGCAGTGCACGGCGGAGGTAACGGTAGGTGACCGTTGCTTCCGCTGTGGCCAACTTGGTCACAAGGCGGGCACGTGCGACGCTCCGCTGCACTGTTTTAGATGTGCAGCGGAGGGCAAGCCTGCCAATCATCGGGTTGGCAGTAAAACCTGCGCCGGATCAGGACCGAAGCCAGGAGGCCGGCCTTCCGTCTCTAGTGCGCGGCGGGACGCGGAGATGGAGGTCCAATAATGGATCCTCAACTCCGCATCCTGCAGGTGAATGTGGGCCACGGTGCCTATGCTCAGGCCCTTCTGCTCCAGAGCATGGCACAGTGGTCTATAAACGTAGCTGCTGTCGCCGACCCGTACACGCATCGGTTTCTTGGGCCCGCTTGGGAGACCGACGTGGACGGGCAGGCGGCACTGGTCCACAACGCCGCCGCCGGCACCCCTCCCCTTGTTGTTCTGGCAAGGGGACCCGGCTGCATTGCGGCGTTGGTGGGCGAAATAGCGGTCGTGGCCGCATACTACACGCCTAGCCGAGGCGAGGGGATAGACGCGTACGAGCGATGGCTCGTACAGCTGTCCGTCGTCGTCAGAGCCTGCCAACCCCATCCGGTTCTGGTGCTCGGGGACTTCAACGCCTGGTCACGGGCCTGGAGTTCCCGGTACACGAACCCAAGGGGCACGGCATTGGAGAACTGGGCCGACAGATCCGGTCTAGTTCTCCTCAATCGGGGAGCCGAGGACACGTTCGTGACCTCGAGGGGCAGTTCCATCGTGGACCTTTCGTTCGCGAGCCCCTTGTTGTTCGACCGTGTCCAGGACTGGCGCGTCGTCGTGGAGGAGGAGACAAAGTCGGATCACCGATACATTCGGTTTGATGTCTCCCCCCCTGCAAACGCTGCGCCGGTCACACCGGCTCCTCAGGCGCCACGTTGGGCGCTTAAGCGACTAGATCGGGAGCTCCTCCTGGAAGCCGCCATCGTACAGGCCTGGGCCCCTGCGCCGGACAGGCCTGTCGACGTAGACGATGAAGCGGAGTGGTTCCGGGAGGCCATGACCCGTGTCTGCGATGCGGCGATGCCTAGGGCTCCGCCCTATAATCCGAGGCGTCGGGTCTACTGGTGGTCGATGGGGATCGCGAGGCTGCGTCAAGCCTGCGTGATCACACACCGCCGGTGGGCCCGATTCCGTAGGAGGCGTCGCCGCCCCGCAGATGCGGAGGCCCGACAGGCGGAGTTATACGCGGAATACAGGGAGGCCCGAAAGGCCCTCCGAGTGGAGATAAGGCGGGCCAAAGCCGAGGCCCGCCGCGAGCTGTTGGAGACGTTGGAGCGGGACCCGTGGGGGCGGCCCTATCGCATGGTGCGGGGCAAGCTGCGCCCTTGGGCCCCGCCGTTGACCCAGTGTCTCCAGCCAGATCTCCTCGGAGGAGTGGTTAGCTCCCTGTTCCCAGCGAGGGCGGTGGAACAAGTTCCGCCGCAAATGACTCCGCCTCGGTCGCCTGTGGCGCTCAGCGTGGATGACGACGACGTACCCGAGGTCGCTTGGGTAGAACTGGAGCTGGCGGTGCGAAGGCTCAAAGCCAAGAACACCGCCCCAGGACCCGACGGCATTCCAGGCCGAGCGTGGGTCCTGGCTCTAGACGACGATGCTCTCGGGCCTCGACTGAGAGGGCTTTTCAGCGCATGTTTGGAGCGGGGCCAATTTCCGAGACTGTGGAAGACGGGGAAGCTGGTCCTCATCCGAAAGGAGGGGCGCCTGGCGGACTCACCGTCCGCCTACCGGCCCATAGTGTTGCTCGACGAGGTGTGCAAGCTCTTTGAAAGAGTGATCGCGAAGCGCCTCGTCGAGCACCTCTACAGAGTGGGGCCGGACCTGTCGGATGGCCAGTACGGCTTCCGGCAGAGGCGCTCCACCGTGGATGCCATCATGCGCGTGAAGGCTCTGGCGAAGGATGCAGTTGCCCGGGGTGAGGTGATGTTGGCGGTGTCCCTGGACATCGCCAACGCGTTCAACACCTTGCCCTGGAGTTGCGTTAGGGAGGCGCTCGTGTATCACGAAGTGCCTCTCTACCTTCGCCGCATAGTCGGGGCGTATTTGTCGGAGAGAGCCGTCATCTACCCGAGCATGACCGGTCTCGGCAGGCGGGAAATGTCGTGCGGTGTTCCGCAGGGATCGGTCTTGGGGCCGCTCCTGTGGAATATCGGCTACGACTGGGTGCTTCGCGGTGAGCTCGTGGACGGGGCAGCCGTCACGTGTTACGCGGACGACACGCTAGTGACGGCGTGCGGGGCGTCTCACAGCGAAGCGACCCTGAAGGCCACGACCGCGGTTGCCCAAGTCGTGGGTCGGATCCGGCAGCTGGGTCTCGAGGTGGCTCTGCACAAAACCGAGGCTCTGTTCTTCCATGGGCCTCGGAGCGTGCCACCGGCGGGATCCAGGATTGATGTGGGAGGCATATCCATCGGCATTGAGCCCCAGATGAAATATTTGGGGCTCGTGCTCGACGGCCGATGGGACTTTGGGGAGCATCTCCGAAGGCTGGCCCCCAAATTGAAGGGCACGGCTAACGCTCTGGCGAGGCTGTTGCCCAACATGAGGGGGCCGGATGACTCCTGCAGGAGGCTCTACGCGGGGATCGTGCGGTCCATGGCCCTGTATGGATGCCCGATCTGGGCGGAGGCCTTGAATAGCCGTAACTGGCGCACGCTACGAGCGCCGCAGCGCGTTATGGCTATCAGGGTCATCAGGGGGTACCGCACGATCTCCTTCGAGGCGGCGAGTCTCCTTGCCGGGACTCCACCGTGGGACCTGGAGGCGAGAGCCCTTTCGCGCCTATACTGGTGGCGAAAGGAGGCGCAGGAGCGGGGACTGGACCCGGAGCCTCGAGTAATCGAGGCCGTCCACGCCCAGCTCCGCCGGGATACCGTGGTGGAGTGGAAGGACCGACTTGGGCAACCAAGCGCGGGGCACGCCGTTATAGCGGCGGTAAGACCCGTCATGGAGGACTGGCTGGAGAGGCCT